>OZ020517.1:7150007-7195343 GCA_963971425.1 Bryoerythrophyllum caledonicum | reverse complement strand
ATATACCATATCTTTTGTGGAACTTGAGAAGATTTGTCCTTCTAAAAAAGAATCTGTCAGGGTTCTTCCAGCAGTATCTAGACGGGCATCACAAGCCATATTCGAAGAGGGTATCGCAAGCCACACAGTGAGTTTTTTTTTGTTTTTTTTTGGTGTGGTTGTTTGGCGCATGCAAGAGGCATGCCGTCGACCCCATCATGGATGCATCGCCTCTTAGGCTGAGGTTTGATTGTTGGTGGTGACTAGTTTTTTTTATTTTTTATATATATTTAAAACCTTCCAAATGGGTGCATGCCTCATCGGCTTTCACTTTTATCTTTAGACCTAAAAGATAGCGATGTTATGAACGCTCATGAGTTCATAAACTATGAGGTAGACTTTGATTTATCAACATCATTCAAATAGTTTCACGGCAGTGAAAGGAGCAAATATTTAAATTATTTTTTTAAAGATCACTTCTTCTAAACTGGGTTGCATATTGAATTCCATACTATGCCTTATCCGCACTAATTGGAACCTCAACAACAATAGTTAGGGTCCCCAACAACAGCTAAAGAGACCCCAACAACAATGGTTGTGGCCCCCAACAATAGCTCCTCGGGCCCCAATAACAGCCGTTGGGGCCCCAGCAATAGCCTCTGGGGCCCCAACAACAGCCGTTGGGGCCCCCAGCAATAGCCTTTGAGGCCCCAGCAACAGTCGTTGGGGCCCTCAACAACAGTCGCTGGGGTCCCCAGCAATAGCGGCTGGGGCCCCAACAAGAGTCGCTGGGGTCCCCAGCAATAGTTGGTGGGGCCCTAACAACAGTCGCTGGGGCCCCCAACAATAGCTTCTGGGGTCTCAACAACAGCTGTTGGGGCTCCTACAACAATGTCTTCGTCTTTTTGTCTTTGTCTTTTTGTCTTTGTGTTTTTCTCTTTTACTTTCAACACGAAATTGAACATACTTTTACTTTATAATAATTTTAGACAATTTTTTTTATTTTTATAAATTCAAATTGATATTTATATTGTAAATTTATTATTATAGCAAAAAAAAGTAAAAGCTTGTAGAAGTTAGCTATAAATACTATTTACAAAAAAATATATTGTTATTGTATAGAGTAAACACATATAATTATCAAAATATATCGAGATATTTATTGCCTTATATTCTGAAGATGGCTGAGCTTGTGCAACCTAGTGCAAAAAAACCTAGAGTAGGACAAGTTATTGCCCTAAATTTTATAGAAGATAAGCAAATCCTGGAGTTGATATACGATTCAAAGAGTAGAGATTGTAAAACTATAGGGCACACCAACAAAGCATTTGACCAATTATATGCCATACCTTGTAGAAAAACCCTAACGTGGCCGTATTTCAAAAATATATTTACCAATCCTTCATCTAGGGTAGACATGACCATAACAAAACAACAGATTTACGTCCATTATTGCCACAAACTATGCCATGATTGTGCGCAAAAATCTTTACGTTGCTCTATATGTGAACCGATGCTAGATCCTGATTTTCCAAGCATACAAGATTTATTTTTGATATGTCTATTACCAGAGACATCGAAATAACTAGTCTTGAAGACTTCCATCAAACATTTCTCTGCTTGGAGAAATTTTTGAAAGAAAAAAGTAAAAAAAAGAAAAAGAAACATGTTCCATACAAAATTTTCCAATGTTTATTGGCGAGAAAAGGATTGTTGGAACTATCCATTCTTGAGGCATTCAACATAAATATAGATATGCAGGTAATCGTTAGCTACACGAACGTTCCAGCTGATATCACAAATGAAGAAAAGCCATATTGGAAGAACAAAAAGTTTGAGAAAAGTTGGGAAAATGTATATGAAAATAATCATTTGCAACCAATAACATCAACTATTGTATTATTGCTGGATGGAAATACTATAATCAACAATAAAATATTGGATCCAAAAAATATATCACTGAAAGAGAGTTTATTTATTTATATCCCAAAAATATGGGACAATGATGTTGAATATCAAAAAACATTAGAGGCCGCAGATATATATTATCAGACCGCTCCGTTTGTAGGAAAATCTAATCAAAAAGACCCAAAACGAGGTGTTTATAAGTCTGTAGGCCACGGCTATGTTGCCCATGCAGGAGAAAAGTCAAAAGGAGATATCGTTAAGTATGATTGTAAAAACATGTTTGAAGACACGAAACGTTCTTTGAGGGGCACAAGAAATTCTATTGCAACGGCAATGTGGAAGGCGTTAGATTTATTTGGAGCTCCTATAAAAGAGTTTTTTGCTCATCAATTTCAACATATGGATTGTATTGCAATTGGGTTGAAAGCATATCCAACAAAAGTGCACCAATTGCACTTGTCAAAGAATTCTTTTATAAAGCCACATATTGATAAAAACGACTTGGATTGTTCATTTATATGCTGGTTTACAAAAGGACATCCCCAAGGAGGCGAATTCGGAATCTTTCAACACTGCATGAAACTTCAAAATAATAATGGAGCAGGTATTTTTGTATTTAGCAAATATGTCAGCCACAGAACGCTACGGTTCGATGCCAATTCACTATCAACTAATAATTTCAAATTGGGCCTAGCCCTTGTGAACAAATCGGCAATTCGTGAAAGGCTATCAAAATCAACTAACAAGTGGAACACCAATCACTTGGATAGATTATATTGATCATCTAGATAGTGAAAGCCGACAGGAAAAATGAATAATTGATTTGTAAAGTGCAATTTTTGACCTCCATGCATGGATAGATGCATGAATCAGACTCTTTACAATTTTTAAGCTTTCAAGCATAGGATCTTTTATCTAAATCTATCTAGAAGTATTGTTGTACATTTCATCTACAGGATGTGCATCATTTTTGAGATTATAACATTTGAAAATTGTCCTCAAGAATTTATTGTGCTCTTAGAAGCTTGAAATTACAAAACTACAATTTTCTACCACTATGTGTTCATTGAAGCATGGATCATATATTTTTTGTTTTTAGTAATTTGAACTATATGATCTCAAAGATGATTATAACAAAAAAATATTGATTCAAATTTCAACCCTAACATGTGCACCAGATTTGAGATCATAACCCAGAAAATGACGGACATTCAAAAATCCATTCCCCAAATTTCTGCAAACCAGCCAATATGATTTTCTCTTATCAGTTTCATCCATTCAAAATTTTTTATCCAACATGAAAATCTCATCCTTCACTGCCGGATACATCCATCTCATCCTTCACTGCCGAATACATCCATCTCATCCTTCACTGCCGGATACATCCATCTCATCCTTCACTGCCGGATACATCCATCCGAGACGCCCAATTTTCATCCAACGGTTGAAAAACATCCACAGAACCTATTTCATCCACGCAAATTTGTCATCCGAAATAATTTTCATCGACTGTATCATTTCATCCAGATTTTCTATGTCATCCAAAGTGTATGACGTGGCAGGGGGTCCATCCCCACAACCCTTTATTTTGAAAACTGCCCATCTAAAATTCAGTGAAATTTATTTTGTCAACTTCAAAAAATTCCCAAAATTCGAGTTTTACTCTGATTGCGTTGAAATTTGTTTTGGTGATACTTCTCATTTACCTCAACATATCTACCGTTCGGATTTCCAATTGGACACATTTAGATTACCCTTTTCATAGTTTCTATTCTGGAGAATGAAAGGCAATTTCAGCACACCCCCTTTCACAAAATCAAGGATTTGTTCCACTTCCAAAGCCCGTATGAGGCTCAAACTTTGTGAGCTTATACCTTACTTCCATACCTAAAGGAAATGATGATCGTCTATGGATCAAATGTGTTTACAAATTATACTTTTTGGGCATCAAAACTTAGGTATACCCTCAGGGCAGTGTCAAAAAAAACTTTTACAGTGACTTCAAACGTTATAATCTTGCAATTCGTACGGTGGATTGTGCTCAAATTTTGTATACACCTTTTTGGGTAAGGTAGTTACAAGATCCTACGGTTACATATTCAATATAATGTCTAAATTTAGAAAAAAATAGGTTTCTATCACTAGGGGTATGTTTTTGGCAGTTTTGGCTCCTAAAACACCATGGTTAGTTAGGGGTTAACACCATCTGGACGTACCATAGGCCACTCTTCTTGTGCAACATAAGGAAATGAGGGCAAAGACTCAATATCAACTTTAGCATATTTTTCACTAAGACCACGTAACTTCAGATCCTCCATACTAAGAGTTGGGACTTTAGATAAGCCTCTAATTCTTGCAATAGTGTTTAGGGTCTTGAACCCTAACTAAAATTTCGGTCTTGGCATGATGGTCGCCTTCACCTTCTTTTGGTTAGGATTTGAAGCAGTGTCAAGATCTCGTTTTTGGGTACCATTCATATCCACATCACTCTCAACTACAACATCTTTAATGGAATGTCGTTTGATAGCAGAGGCAGCATTGGTGGAATAAGACATTCTGCACTAAAATGTACCATACTACTATAGCATTTCAGAGCGTATGCCTCTTTTGACTTTGTGACAACCTTCGTCCCACAAATTAATTTGTGGGCTTATGGAAGGTTGACTAGACAAAGAGAGGTGGAGTAAGAGCAATTCACATTTATACATGCAAATATAATTGACACAAATATATAGGTTTTTCAGATCTTGTGATATAGTTATTGAATACATAATCCAAAACTTCACATAGAGAACAAGACAAACTACAACAATTACACATTTCCAGTAATGAACGGGTGAAAAGGAGAGTAATATTACCTGGACGGGTTGTGATGCTGCAATGGAGGGCGGATGCACAGTCCTAGATCTTGACACTGCTTGACGAAGATGGGGATCTTGTGTCAAAGATCAAGCATAGATGGGGGTTGAGATAGGGGTGGGTTCGGCAGGGGTGGGTTCGGCAGGGGCTAGAGCTTTTTCAGGCTTTGATACGGGTCCCGATAAGTACGGTTATGTAGCCAACAACTCTCTCCAAGATTTAAGCGCAGTAGTAGCAAAACGTGAGTGCCCGTGTGATTTGGCAGGAGCGAGTTTTGGCAGGTCTCCAGGGAGTCGAGCAACGTATTGTTTGGCTGCAACGTGGCCAGGGATTGCGGCACCCAGTATATGGGCCAGGTCAACTCGCTAGGATTTTTGAGGAGTGTGGAGGTCGGCGCTCCGGGCTGTAGTTTGACAGGGGTCTGTGGCGCGGCGGGGTGTCGCAATGCGGTGAGTGGCTCATGCGGCGCGTAGATAGGATGTGCTGTGGGGGGATTTTGCAGTGTGGCGAGTAATTGCAACGTGGAAAGGGGTTGCTCTACAATTGGGAGATGCGGCGTCGAGATCGCTTGGCAGGAGATGATGGGCGCCTACCGACAGTGGGTGAGAATGAGATGGTTCTAGTGGAGGGTGAGGGTGTTTTATATACCTACTTGAGCCGCGTTGGAGCTTAATGGAGTTTATTGTTGTCGTCAATGAAGGTCTTTGTTGCGTGGGTGGATAGGGATCTGGGTTACCTCTTTCAGGGTGCTTGTATGGCCGTTTGATTGAATTTTGGCGGTTGTGATGTCTTGGTCTTAGGTTTGGATCTGTTTAGAGTTGCGCTTCGTCCTTCTTGTGGTTGCGGTGGCTAGGGTTTTGTTATGGGCGTTGGCAGCCTTTCATCATGGGCTGGGTGGCAGTTTTGGTGCCACATCACAAGTGTGTCTTTGGTAACTTGAAATGTTGGCCGGTAGGGGTTTCCTAAGGGCAATTGCAATCATCCATGGGTTTATTGCATATGTGCAGAGAGGTGAACGGCGAAAAACTTAGAGAGGTACGGATACGTACCTGGTTGGTTACGTACCTGAGCTTTGATTGTTGTCTTGAAGTCTTCCTGTTTTGCTCATGTCGTAGCTTCTGATGCTGCAGGTGAAAGTTTCTTGTTGCCGGTTCTGAGTTGGTGTTCAGCTTGGATGCTTCTTCCGTTCTTGTTAATCTTGCCCTCTTGGTGTTGCAATTAGGAAGTTCGCTAGATCGCTCTGCCTCTGATCTAACATCTGTGATGGTGGCTTGGACGTAACTTTGTCTTTGGTGATTTCGAACTTGTGCAGTCCTGTAACTGCATCGGGTTTCCAAGTGCTTCTGCTCTATGTTGACCATGCTATGATTTTTGTTCCTATTTTGCCATAGCTTCCGCATGTTTTTTGTCCCTGACTCTCTTGTAAATTTTTGAGTGTGTGAACTATCTCTAGTGTTGTGGTGTTGTGAGCTAGGCGTGTGTCATTTAGATTGAGTGTGGAGTTGTTTGGGTTGTCTACTCTGAAGGTCACTCTAGATCTGTGGGTGGTGCATTGTAGTTTGCTAGATTTTCTAGTGGTGCTAGTGGTTGTAATAGACCTGCTTGTGGTGATGTGATGGGTGCTACTTGGGGCAAGTGACGAGGCCTGTGAATGTAGCATAAACTTGATTGCAATAAAAGAAAATAGAGTAGGCAGAAGACGTACCTTGTGGTGAGGATGATTTTTCTGTTTGTTGTGCGTGAGGATCAACTACCGTCAGATCTTGTGTTGCATGGGATGCGGGTTCTTCTCTAGTTTATTGATGCAGCAATGCTAGCTTCCGTGTGATGTTCGGTCTGGAGTCAGTGGTGCCAGTATTGCTGCAAGCTTGTTGATTCAATTTCGTGAGTGTTGAACCTGGATTTGTTGTACAAGTTACTGTGGATGTGCTATCGATGTGTATGACTCGAGTTTGGACTCTCAAAGACATTTATGTAAATCTAAGTCTATTAGTATGGCTTGTGTGTATCATCTGTCATCTTACAATCAAATCTATGCTAGTAAACTTGAATCTCTCAATATTGCTATGTGTCTCGTACTGGGTAGGGATTTTGCGAGGGAGTCTGCAAGTGCTATAGTGCTTTCAATCATCTCTGTAGAATGTGTAATTAGTTTTTGTGTTCACATACGGATTAGAATTGGTTAGATTCAGTAGTTAGCATGGTAGTTTTCTATTTCAATAGTGAAATTGGGAAGTTACATGAAAAGTTGGTTAAAAGACGAAGAACCATGTGACTGTTGGAATGTGGAAGTTAGATTTTGTTTTTGGATAAAGACTTTGTGGAAGATGGATTCGAGGCCAGACTATGATAGTCGTAAGCCGGGGCAAGCTTGGTGCTACCTCTTTGTTTTCTTTGGATTTTTCTATTTTCTTTTGTAGGATTGTGATTAGATGAAGTATTAATGAAATTGGAATTAAGGAAGTGCGATTGTGTGATTGAAAGTGAAGTTTATGAGCATTGTATGAGAATTGTGAAGATAGAAAAGTTAGAAAATTGAATGATGTATGTGAAGAGATTGTAATTTGTGTGACAAAATTGGTTATTGAATGTGATTACGGAAGATAATCACATATTATTGAATATAATTTACTGTGGGTACAGTGAAGAAGATAGAAATTGACATGATTATGATATCATGAAGAATGGATAATTGAAAAATGTTTAGGTTTAGAGTGATGCAAGAGAGCAATTGAGCGAGTGTAATTGTTAAGAGAAGTTAGTAAGCAGGTGTGTAATCAACTTGTGACAATAATATGAGGCATTCATATAAACAGTCTTTCCCCGCGAACGAATCCACCTTACTGATTTGGTGCTTTGGGTTTATTTCCAATTGAACCAAATCGATATCTACATTTTGGCGCCGTTGCCGGGGATGGACCTTATTATGAAATGTTAAGAATTGATTAAAGAAAATAAAAATAAAAAAATAAAAAAAATATTATAAGAACCGATCTTTGGTTATTATTTTATGGAGTGTAAATTGATGCATTATCAATTATGTATGGACGAGATGAAGGATTATGAGTAGTGATAATGAAGACAATTTACAAAGAAGGAATCGACAGATCAAATAAAGATACGATAGATTGCTCAAGAAATTCGTTACGGAAACAACAAGAAAGAACCCAAAAAGAAAAATTTAGGAGAGTGACATCATTTTTGTGTTTGAGAAGTGGACGTAGTAAGAGTCTTAAAGGATTGGAAACAAGTGATAGTTCTTCAGACAAAGGTTCAAACAAAACCAGAATCAAAGGGAGAGGAGATTAAAATAGACATTGGAAGAAAACCAATAATACAACCAATGGCTGAGGCGGCACCTGAAGAACCAATTGCGGTAGCAATGGGAGCAGTAGGAGATCGCACCACAACTGTTGCGCCATTGCCAACATTTAGTGGATGGCCAGGTTCGGATCCAGATCATCATTTGTCACAATTTTTGACAAGGTGTGTAGCCAATAATGAAAGAACTGAAGATATATGGCTCAAATGGTTTCCAGCCACGTTAAAAGATACGGCATTTGAATGGTATAATCGTCAAACAGTAGGTCAATTTCCAAACCGGGAAGCTTTGAAAAACGCTTTTCTAACACATTTTAGGCCAATTGGTTTTGAAAATCGGCTTCGAGAAAGTTTGATGACAAGCAAAATGTTCTTAGGCGAACCGATTCAGTCATATTGTGGGAGAGTTGCGGATATACTTCGCAAATGGCCGAATAATCAAATGCCTGAATCATTTATATTGTCAATAATAATGAAAGGTTTAAATCTATAGGAATTAAAAATGTTTGTAAAAGAAGCTCAACCAGTTACAGTAGGAGCATCTTTAGAACATGCACAGATATGGGAAGAATGCCATTACGATCAATTGTTGCCTGTAGGCCCCACGATGATTCCCAATTTTGCCAATCCACATATACAAAAAGGAAATATGTTAATGGGAAGTTACCCACGGGCTATTAATGCGGCTCAACGAGGTGCCAATTTACAAGTAGTCAACGTGACACCGTAGCAATCAGTACCTCCCACAGTAGTGGTACCGTATGCTTTAGCATTGACTTATCCACAACATGAATTACCAACTTCATCAGTTGTACCAAATTCGAATGAGAGGCTGTTATCAAATCTTACGAAGAAAATGGAGGAATTGGCGGATAATATGGCCAAAGATAAATAAAAACGTCAGAAGCCTACTAATTCAAGACCCAATCTATGGTGTAATAACTGTAAGGGGCACGGTCATTTCGATACGGAATGTCCGTCACCACGACAAACGTGAGTACAATGCAAGTGTTGCAGTGGAAAACATCCTACCGCTAAATGTTGGTATATACACCGTCAACCACAGTTTGGCACTCAGACAATGATTCAATCAACTCAGTGGGACGTTAATGAAGTGCAAACTAGAAATATGGGTGGTTGGAAAGGCAATCGTTCCAATCGACAAAATAGAGGTGGTGGAAATTTTCTAAATCAGATTTTTAACCTGAATTATGGGCCCAATATGCCAAATTGTGGCAATAACCAACAAGAAAATTTCCAAGTTATGCCAAACCAACAGCCCAATACAACACTTATCGCAGCTGGTCAATTAGGGTCGTTTATTGAAGCTACATGGAATCAACCTAGTCGTTATATACCCGTTGAGACGCCCAATATGCCAAGTGGTTCACAAAAGAAGCTACTTCGTTGTTTTAGATGTCGGCAATTAGCACATTACGCTAGTGATTGCCCGAATAAAAAATTTGTGAAAGAATATGCTCCAGTTTGCGGGAATTGTAAGTAGTCAGGTCACCAATATTACCAATGTAATGCTCCATTTAATCCCAATAACATGGATCAGCTGCCAGCAGATGCCATCTACAGTACAAATTGTGGAAGAGAATGCTAAGACTAACCAAGAATCACCAGTGCATAGAGTGGAAGTGGTCCAAGTTGTACTTACAAGGAATCAGCAAAAAATAATGAACCAAGTCCAACATTGGAAAAACCAATAAATGAAGAGCAACCAATACCAATTCAAGGAAATAACGAGCCACTACCAATTCTAAATGGCGGACCAATTCCAGTAATGGGGATGAACACCCGTACCAATCCAACCACTATAATGGGTCGTTCACCAATTCCCAAAGAATCAATATTGTCCCAGTTGACAAATCAATTTTATTCTCTGGAAGAACCGAAGTTACGGGTTTTGCCGAAACCAGTTAAGGAATCAATTCCAAAAATTGGAAAGACCGATTTCCAAGTAATGGAATCCAAAATTGGAAAGAAAAAAGGGCATTGGATATTACAACCAATCTGGAACCGTATGATATTTTTAAAGGATTTAAGTACAATTCAACCTACAATTTCTATTAAACAATTATTAGCAATTGCACCGGATTGTCGTACCACATGAAATTCGTCATTAATTCGACGCAGATCCCGTAATAAGGAAATTATAGAAGTCAGTTTGAATCCTGATCCAGGAGCTCCAACCATTGATGTTTCTATTGATCGTGTGCTAGTTCCAGATGTACAAGTTGATGGTGGATCTAGTGTAAATCTGATGAACGTTGATACAATGGACGAATTGGGTTTGGACCAATTGTTGCCCACAATGGTAGTATTACAAATGGCAGATTCTAGCCGAGTTAAACCTATGGGTACGCTACGGGATATTGATACAGTTATTGCGGGCATTACTTACAAAATTGATTACATTGTATTCCGAGTGCAAAGTTCAATATTGTCCTATCCAATTTTGTTGGGAAGGCCATGGTTATATCAAGCGAAAGCTCGTAATGATTGGGGTAGAGGCACATTGACAATTGGGGCCGAGAAAGACAAAATTTTGATTTAGATGTATCTAGTTCAATATTATGGGGAAACATAGGTTGCTAATTTTGAATTCACGTCCGACTGTGAAGATGAATCTTTAGAAGATGAATTGGAAGATTTCAATTACATTCATATTGATAAACCGGTAATCATCAAAGAAAGTCCAGTTAAATATCAATGTGCAGGACTGGGTGAATACTTAGTTGATCCAGCTATTATTGATGATTCTGATCATATGATTGTACATTGGATGAATCCGCATGAAGTTCATCAAGTGAGTGTTATGGAACCTCAATTGGAAAGTTCTAATTTGTCCGACTTTATGAAAGAATATGATACCGAGCATAAAGTTATTCAAGAAGTTTTTAAAACTCCAAAGTGTCAATCCATTAACTTGGGTAATGAAACTAATCCCAAAAATATTCGAATTTATGATGGTATAAGGGGTGAAGAAAAAGCAATTTGGCATTCCTATTTTATGAGGCATAAATAAGCTTTTGCCTGGTCATATGCGGATTTGAAGGGTATTCCAGCTGAAGTCTGTGAACATCGAATCATATTGGAAGATAATGTTGTACCAGTTCGCCAAAGGCAATATTTACTTAATCCAAAATATTTGTTATTGGTTAAAGAAGAATTGGATAAGTTATTGGATGTGGGATTCATATATCCGGTATCCTATAGCGAATGGGTTTCACCAATTGTTATGGTTCCGAATAAGAATGGGAAAATTCGTATTTGTCAAGACTTTTGAAAATTGAATGCGGCGACTAAGAAGGATTATTTTCCTTTACCATTTACGGATAGTATATTAGATGCTGTAGTTGGACATGAATGTTATTAATTTTTAGATGGATTCTCCATATATAATCAGGTGAAAATTGCTAAAGAGGATCAATTGAAGACTACTTTTACGACAAATTGGGGAACATTTGCGTACAAAGTAATGCCATTTGGACTTTGTAATGCACCTGCCACATTTTAAAAGGTAATGACACAAGCTTTTCAGGAGTACTTGAGAATTTCTATGGAAATATTTTAGATGACTTTTGTACATTTAGTTCAAGAGCGAGACATTTAGAATGTTTGAAAAATTGTCTAGAGCAATGTTCAAAATATGGAATCTCTCTAAATACAGACAAATGTCAATTCGGGGTACCCTCTGGTAAATTATTGGGTCATATAGTTTCAATTGCTGGTATTGCTACAGCCCTTGATAAAGTTAAGCTCACCCTAAACTTACCGCAACCGGATACAATAACAGGGGTGCGTGGCATGTCAGTTATTATCGAAGATTTATCCATTCGTTTGCAGTTATCTGCCAGCCATTAACAAATCTTTTAAAGAAACCTCCCAAAGATGGAACAAGTCCAATTTGGACTAAGGAATGTACAGTGGCTTTTGAAACTTTGAAACAAAAATTGGCAAGTGCACCAATTTTGGTGGCACCGTGCTGGAAAACCCCATTTCATGTTTATGTGGATGCGTCCAATGTAGCTATTGGTTCTATTCCAAGCCATAAAGATGACAAGGGTTTTGATCATCCAATTTACTATGCTAGTCGTCAATTGGGTGCCGCAGAACGCAATTACACTATGACTGAACGGGAAGCATTGGGAATGATTTATTCCGTACAAAAGTTTAGACATTATTTGCTTGGTTATAAGTTTATATTTCATGTGGATCATGATGCTCTCAAATATATGATTAATAAACCTCAGTTGGGTGGTCATATTGCAAGATGAGTGTTGCTATTACAAGAATTTGATTTCACTATCAATGTACGCCCTGGGAAGGCTCATGCCAATGCTGATAATTTATCCCGTTTAACCAATGTATTGGGTAATGAACCAATTGATGGTGCGTTACCCGATGCGCAATTATTTGCAGTGGATGTAATTTTCGAGGAATATAGTGAGTTGATCCAGTATTTGACATTTCAAACTTTTCCTTCACATTTTACGGAGAAACTTAAACGCCGTCTTATTTTAAAGAGTGCACCATACACCATGATTGGAGAAGCTTTATATAAGCAAAGTAAGGATGGAATTTTACGCCGTTGTATTTATCAGCATGAAGTTTGTATTATATTGGAAGGCTTTCACTTGGATAGTTGTGGTAGGCATTTTGCTGGAGACAGTATTGCACGAAAAGCTTTACAGGCTGGTTATTGGTGGCCAACATTATTCACGGATGCGCACCAATTTGTAAGGCGCTATGATCCATGTCAAAGAATTGGATGACCAACCGGTACTTCAGCAATGCCGTTAGTACAAATTCTTGCCCAGGCACCTTTTGAAAAATGGGGTATTGATTTTGTGGGCCCAATTGCACTTGCTTCTCGGATTGGACAAAAACGTTATATTTTGGTAGCCACTGAATATGTTACAAAGTGGGCTGAAGCTTCTGCCACAAAGATTGATAATGCCAATACGGTTGCCACATTTTTATATGAAAATGTTATTACCCGTTTTGGGTGCCCAAAGAATTGGTTAGTGATCGAGGGACTCATTTTATTGATAGTACAATTGAAGCATTAACAACAAATATGAGATTAAACATCGAAAAACTACTCCGTATCATCCACGAGCAAATGGACAGAGAAGACCAATGGTACTTTATGCAAGATTTTAATGAAGACAATTTCAGGAGCGAGCACAAATTGGGACACCAAATTGTTTGTTGCTTTATGGGCATACTGTACTCCCTATAAAATTACTACCAATCCTATACCTTTTCAACTAGTTTATGGACAAGAAGCAATATTACTAATAGAATTGGAAGTGCCCAATTTACGAATTGCTATTGCTAATCGATTAGGGGATTCCGAATCATTAGGTCATCGGTTAGCGAAATTGGAACAATTGGATGAAATTCGTGCAAATGCTTTATTTACAATGGAAACTACTCAAAAACGGAGAAAGAATTATTATGATAGTAAATTACGGCCAAAGTCTTTTATGCCCAATGATTTAGTCTTACATTATGATAGTCGTTTTAAAAAATTTCCAGACAAATTTCAGGTTCGTTCGCATGGCCCATATCACGTTATTGAAGGATTTTCCAATGGTTTTGTGCAATTGGAAGATTTTATGGGAACTAAGTTTACTACTCGTATTAATGGAAATCGGTTACGGCTTTATAGTACGTAGTCAGGAATTGGTATTACAACAAAATAAAAAAATAAAAACCCGGGACGGGTTTTGTTCAAAGAGAGAGATATGTAGTTTAGTTATGATGATGGATTAGTACGTGTGAAGTGAGAGAAAGAGGTGGTAATAATGAGAATTGAGACAGTTAGAGTAATACAAACCGTTGAAGTTTAATTGAGTAGGTCAGTTCATTATGAGGTGTCGTGAGGAAGAAGAAGACAGACCCATAGTAGAAGTAAGGAGTGGGACTCTTGTGAGCATTGTGTTTGCATTAATTGGAGTTGTGTTGGAGAGAATAGTTGTGTGCGTAAACTTGTTGTAGTGCACAATGGCGATGGAGTGTAACAAGAGACACTTGAATAGGGAGGAGAGATAGTGCAATGTGAGGTGTAAGGAAGAGCTGCCACCATTAGAGTGTATCATCGTGACAAATATGGAGCCTGTTCGTTTAGATGTGTGTAGGTCGAGGGAGAAGCAACAGTGTTTTCGTGAGGCGCACATGCATGGGTTTGTACGTTTGTTGCAGAATCTGCCACCGATTGATGTAGAATTGTTAGAGGAGTTTCTGAAGAACTACGATCTTTTAGATGGGTCGAGTGTAGTGAAGGGCAAGATTATTGGCATGGATGAGACGGTGCTGAACAAGGTCTTATATCTTCCGATGGATGAACTTCCGGTGTCGGGAGATTTGGAGTCGGATTTTGTACTCGGCCATAGAGCGTTTGAGAAGGGCCACGGATGGAAGACTGGAGAAGCTCTTATGCCGGAATTGAGAGAGTGGATGCGCTTCGTGGAGAAGAGGTTGGCGCTAAATCGACACACGACATACATGGCGAAGAAGTTGTTGCTTTCAACGGTAGCTACATTGGAAGGTATGGTGTCTAATAGGGCAGCTTTTGTGGCGACGAGGATTCATGCCGAGCTTGAAGCAAAGAGGAAGATAGGGAAGGTGACGACGTTGTTGTGCGCCAATTATGTGAGTGAAGCAATCAAGTATGGATTGAAGCAGGCGGAGGGGACTCAGAAGAGCGTGCAAGCGGTGAAGGTACATGTTACGGAAAAGAAAAAGCAGCCAGTTTCAGTGCTAATTCGATCATTGGAAGCTGCACGAGGTATAGTAGAATGTCGTAGAGCAATAGGGTGTGAGCAGCGTGAAATTGGTCCTCAGTTACAAGTATTGGTTCGTCAATTGGGTAGTTCGTCTACAATTACGCCAGTTTCGGTGGAGCTCTATCAGCGAATTGGTCCATCTGGAAGTGAGCAACAGCCGGAAGGGTTGAAAGAGGTAATTTTAGCTCAACTAACTCAGTTCCAGACGACAGTTACCAAATTGGATAGTGAGTCCAAGCTGAAGAGAGAATTGGAGGTAAGGATTAGAGAGATTGAGGGGTATAAGGTTAGAATTGGTGAGTTGGAGGGGACAGTGGCGGAAGATACTCTTAAGTGCAGGAGATTGGAGAGCAATTTCACAGCGAAGGAAGTAGAGTGGGCTGAAGAGCGCAAGACATTCAAATCAATGGAGTTAATCAACAAGCAAGAACGCAAGGAACTCCAGGTGAAGTGGATGTAGGAGACGAAGAAAGTAATGGATTTGGCGGTTGCAAGAGGGAAAGCGGAGACTGATTGGGAATCATTATGGGACCAATTGCAGAAGGAGAATGAAGAAGAGACCAAAGTCAATTCTTTGGAGGGAGCTATGGTCTGTGTTGTTTCATCGCGAGAATTGGTTCCTGAATCAACCAGTACCGAGCCAGTATCGACTCAGAACGAAGAATTGCAGAAGATCTTGAAGGAACGGGAGAAACAAATCACTCTTCTTGAAGCCCAGGTACGAGTATGGGGTTAGCTTAATGAAGATTTAAAGGAGCGATTACAGGGAGACCAGTCGAACACTGATGCAGATGAAGACGATGAAGAGGAGGAGGTCACTACACCCAAGGATTAGACTGTGATATTGTCCTCTGATGATGCTAACGCACCAATTAATGTTTAGGTTTCGATTTTGTGTTTGCGAGGGCGCTGCACAGTTAGAAGTGGGACTATGTAGAATGTGTAATTAGTTTTTGTGTTCATATACGGATTAGAATTGGTTAGATTCAGTAGTTAACATGGTAGTTTTCTATTTCAATAGTGAAATTGGGAAGTTACGTGAAAAGTTGGTTAAAAGACGAAGAACCATGTGGCTGTTGGAATGTGGAAGTTAGATTTTGTTTTTGGATAAAGACTTTGAGGAAGATGGATTCGAGGCCAAACTATGATAGTCGTAAGCCGGGGCAAGCTTAATGCTACATCTTTGTTTTCTTTGGATTTTTCTATTTTCTTTTGTAGGATTGTGATTAGATGAAGTATTAATGAAATTGGAATTAAAGAAGTGTTATTGTGTGATTGAAAGTGAAGTTTATGAGCATTGTATGAGAATTGTGAAGATAGAAAAGTTAGAAAATTGAATGATGTATGTGAAGAGATTGTAATTTGTGTGACAAAATTGGTTATTGAATGTGATTACAGAAGATAATCACATATTATTGAATATAATTTACTGTGGATACAGTGAAGAAGATAGAAATTGACATGATTATGATATCATGAAGAATGGATAATTGAAAAATGTTTAGGTTTAGAGTGATGCAAGAGAGCAATTGAGCGAGTGTAATTGTTAAGAGAAGTTAGTAAGCAGGTGTGTAATCAAATTGTGACAATAATATGAGGCATTCATATAAACAGTCTTTCCCCGCGAACGAATCCACCTTACTGATTTGGTGCTTTGGGTTTATTTCCAATCGAACCAAAACGTTAACAACACTCTCGTTAGACTTGATTTAATCTAGATCAGGTCGGAACGTGTAACGCATGGACTAGATTTGGAAGCCAACACCAAGATCCCTGCTTTCAGCCTACTTCTTCACAGATTAGCATGCTTGTCACCCTCCAAGACTTTTTTTGTCTCAGATCTAGTCTATTGAGTCCTATCCCAACACGCATTCTAATAGCATAGATTTTCAACTCAGATCAAATACGTGTGAGGACTCCCAACAAGGCCAACCCACACTTATTGCCACACATTCTTCCCTGAGTCTAACTCCCTGTAGCCCACCTAACCAGAAAACACGGAGCTCACTCAGAGGTGTTCATTCCAACTCCCACACACTAGGGGGTCATCAATCGCCCATGAAACACTTCTCTATGGCCAAGGTTCAACATTATCCATTAGGTAACTACAAAGCTATACCTGATACAATTTAGAGTAGTGAAACAATTTTTGAATGTGGTATCTAGTTATCGATACTTGCTTTGAATACACCAACTAGTGATATTACAAGTGCTCGAGAGACTACTTGTTGCAATTGCAAGATACAAAAAGCCAGAATTTTGATTGAAAGTTGACTTGTTGGATGTCATTATGACACATTAGGGGCTCCTTGATGGAAATCAAGTACTAATAGAGGAAGAACTTTGAATATATATAATAGATAGACATATATGATCAAACTAAGCTTACGGCTTGTTCCAACAAAGTACATATGACAAATTTGTATCAATCTTTGAGACAACCTACAGTTATCATTTTTTTCACCTTAGCTAATGTTGGCATGGCTCATGGCTTATATGGTCCTACTCACAACGGATTTGGCTTTCTAGGAGGCTGAAATTAAAGTTTTTCTAAAGTGAAAGAGGGTGATCCTACTTGTCACCTCCTACTTTATGGACATACATTAGTAACTGGAACCACATAGAAAATTTGTGGGAAGGCTTACGGGTCAATTCTTTGTGAATTCAAAGTTCTATTTGGAGTACAATTTGGGAATTTGAGGTACATTTTGGGAATTTGGCGTACAATTTGGAGTACAACACGGAGCACATGCAAGTGAACTTTAGCTTGCATTGGACATGGCCCAAGAGCATTGATTGCCATTACTACTCTAACATTTCATTTGTGCAAAAAAAAAAACCATGAAATCCCTTGTGCTCCCTTTTATTTCCAAATTGAAATCTCACCCTGCCTTTCTCTTTTCTTTCACCATCTAAAGGACTTTCAAAAAAATTCATCACACTTTGAAATGCCTTCATCCCACAAAGTGAGCATAGGGTAGTCTTGCCTATCATTGCCACTCTATATTTGGTCCCAATTCCACCCCACGTCCGCCCTATTTCCGCCCACTCACTCTTTGTCAGCTCCAAAATAAGGCCTACTATTGGTCAAGACCCCTTACTTTTGGTCGGCCCTAATGGGATGTACCTAGTGGCAGTGAGGTGGTTGTGAGTTCAAGTCCTATTGCCGACGTGGTGCCTACCACCATAGTCCACCCAATTATGGTGGCGGTCCCAAGGCCTCGTTGTATGGAGACCCACAAAGCCCTTGGGGGAGATGACATGTCGGTTGTCTCTAAGGCAATTAGTGTAGGGAAGCACTTAGTGAAGAAAAGTGTTTACCCTCGAGAGGGGGGAGTAGTTCTATTACACTAGCCTATGTCCCGTGGCCATATGCTTAGTGAAGAGAATGAACAAACACTATATTCACGCCGGTCTCCTTTAGAGACTAGAGTTCTTATTCTTTATCTAGTAGCAGAAATAGGCCAAATAACGGAGCACACTTTGAAAATTCATAACTGGTTCAATTTTCATCAGAACAATATGAAATCACTTGGGTTGAGATTGTAATCCTATTGGCTATCACTGAAAAATAAATTTATTATTTTTTGGGTTCTCCTTACATGCACATTGCTTAATCTATTGGTCATAGGGGGTTATACTTTAGAGTATGTAAAGGTGATAGAAGAATGTGGTGAGGTTCAGACAATCGTGTTGAAATTGTAGAGTAAGTTATAGGAATTGAATGGGTGGTAATGGGATGGAAGTGGATTGGATATACTCCAATTTCACAGGTGCCGGTTATTAGTTTTGGTTGATTATCAGGGGATACCTTTAATACTACCCTTAGGGCCGCTTCACACCAAATCCAAGGTCGAGAGTCCGTCAGTTTCCACCAATGAGATTGCTTGAATGGCCAAAGTCCGGCCTCTCGGCCTTCACACCAAAGGCCAAAGTTCAAAGGTCGTCGTCTTCCAATGTGCCTACATGGCAGTACTTTTGGGGAGTTTTGGCGCCAAGGCGACGGACTCTTGAGCAAAATTTGGATGGCCGTTTTTAGTCGACCCAAACTTCCTTCGAGAGTCCGTCGAATTTTTCGACAAAATAATCAAAATCTGACAAGATCTGGACCGTTAGATGAAAGAGGCTGAATTTTTTGGCTGATTTTTTGGCTGATTTTTTGGCTGATTTTTTGGCGTAATGATATGGGATTTGGACTTTGGACTTGGGCTTTGGGGCTTCACACCACAACCGCCCAAAGGCTTCAATATATATATTTTAATGTTTTTTTTTAACCAAAAGTTTGGACTCTCGCCATAGTTTGGGTAGAAATTTTGACGGATGGACTCTCAGCTCGGCCCGGTGTGAAGCGGCCCTTAATGCCTCCTCTTGGATTGTAGACTCAATGTAATAAAGGAAAAGCGTCAAAATCTCTAAATCTCTTAATTGTAATATCTATGTATGCAATCTATAAAGATATTGCAATCTCAAAAAACGTCAATATTTTTGGAGTTGTGGACTTGACCACATCACTTTTTCTAGAGTTTGCCTAATGCTATGTCGTGCAGATGTGGTGGTGCCAACCTCGAGTCCGCCTGGTCCCATTCCAACCACCTATCACTAATAGTAGGCCAACGCACATGACGACCATATGGGCCTTCATCTCCCACATATGGTCCCTAAAAGTTTGGGTTTGACTCCTCATGCCCACATGAGTTTCACGATAAAATCCAATGTGGTTCCAAACCAAACCATTTGGTTACCCTCTTCTGATTTACCTTTTTAACCATGTTATTACCACAATGTTCCCAATGTGTTCCCAATGTGTTCCCATATTGTTCCCCAAAGTTCCCAGCGTGTTCCCCACCATGTTCCGAGAGTTCCCAACCCATTCTCCATGTTCCCAAAGAGTTCCCAATTACACCTGGGAACCAATTTACATATTTGAAATTCATCCAAATTTAACTTTTGTTTAGTGGGGCCCACCACCAATCGTTGGGGCTCCCAGCGGAGGCTTATCCGCACACATGTGCGTCTGCCTATTATTGCAGACTAAATTGCCTCACCATCCCACGCTCGCTCATCAGGCTGATGACTGTTGGTGTCGCTGCGATTGCCGCATCCCCTTCACGCGTCTAGCTGCTACTCTTGCAGCTTGTATCTGTTTATCATCCAGTGGGTCCGCGATGGCGTGCTCCGTCATGGGGGCGCTGGCTGCGTGCACCTCGGGCTCGTCCTCCAGGCTCTCATGGAGCCGCTCCGCCACCTCTGGACCTCTCTCAGGCCGCTGTGCACGAGCTGCGAATGTGGGCAGCTCGAGATCCGGAGCTCCTGCAGTACATGTCAGGGCCGGAGTGGCATCGTCTCCCACCACCAGTACCATGCAGCACCGGAAGCTCGGCGACTCCGACCTCGTCATCAGCGAGGTCGCATTGGGCACGGTGGGACTCGTTTTCTCTACCCCTGTGGAATTCTAGTTTTGGAAGCGCTAGGTCACTTTTTCAATCCATGAGGAATGTTTTTGGATTTCCTTTGGATGGTCAGGTCATGAGCTGGTCGTAACGTGGAGATTGAAGTGGGATGCAGATGACATGGGGCAACCAGAACACGGAGAAGGAGGCACATGAGCAGCTCAGCTACGCCTTCGACAATGGCATCAACATCGTCGATTGTGCTGAAGCTGTAAGGATGCCGTGGTGGGAACATGTTGGTGGATGCGGTTGCAATGAGTGTGTGGTCCTGGTGTGATGTGGGGCTGAATTAGGGTTGTTTTGTTTCATAATGAAGTACCCGATTCCAATGACGGCTGAGACGCAGGGAAGAACTGATCGCTTCATTAGTACATGGCTGAAGACGATGCCGCGTGACAAGGTAAGTTCTATCCTGCAACTCATGAGAATATAAAATCTTTTGTAAAGTGAGGCAAAGACACCGTGTGTATTGACCTCTAATAATAATTTGCTAAAACCAGCCCTAAATTTCTGTAACCACCTCAAAGAGGAAAGAGGAAAAAGGTGGCTACGCTTCATGAATACAACATGATCTCTCCTTCATGTGGCTAGAACTAGTTTCAACTTGAGTTTAAAGGCCACTAAGCTCTTCCACAAGTTACTAGGATTCAAATAAGCAGTAGATTTTTAAAGTGAAAGCTTCAGGCGACTTCACAAACTTGCGCACATATGAGTCGGTGATTGTGTTGAAGGAAAGTCTTATTGGCACAAAATGCAGGTGATAGTGGCATCCAAAGTGGCGGGATACTCTGATAAATCGACATACCTTCGTGACAGTGGGAAGACGATCCGAGTGGACGAGGAAAACATTACCGAAAGTGTGGAGAAGAGTCTGAAGCGTCTTGGCACCGATCATATTGACCTTCTTCAGATCCACTGGTACGATCACTTTTCACACAATCATGATCTCTGAGGATAAGAATTCCAGGAGGTGTTGGGAAAGAAGCCAACAGATCTTTGCATCTATCATATTTGTGGTACACTAATGTTGCAGTTGGTTAATGATTCAGGCCAGATCGTTATGTGCCACTTTTTGGAGACAAGAATTTTGATCCCAAGAAAATCAGAGAGGCGGTTCCTATCGTGGAGCAACTACGAGCTCTGAAGAAAGTCGTTGATCAAGGCAAGGTGTGTATGTCTCCCATAGCATTATTGGGAGAGTATGTAACTTTGGAACTGCAATGACATGGCGTGGTGGTCAATCAGGTTAGGTACGTGGGCGTATCAAATGAGACGTCGTGGGGAGTGATGGAGTTCACCCGTTTAGCTAAAGAGCTGAACCTCCCCAAGATTGTCAGCATCCAAAATAGCTACAGCTTGCTTGTCCGCACACAGTTTGAAGGTAAGTTTGAGGACATAATGTCGCATTGTGTGCATGGATGAAGAAGGCCTTCAACTCATACACGTCCTGCTTGTCATTGCAGTCGACTTGGTGGAGGTATGCCTTCCACAAAACTGCAACGTTGGGTTGCTGGCCTACTCTCCCCTCGCTGGAGGTGCTTTAACTGGAAAATACATCTTGAACCCTGAGGCGTCAAAACCGTGGCGATTCAACGTGTTCCCCGGATACATGGGCCGTTACAACAAAAGCCCTGCCAGGGTACGTCTACTTCATCCCTCACCTCTTATCACTTCACTCATTTCATTGTCTGGAGAGTAGATCGTTGATGTCCTTTCCACTTGTATTCAAGTCTGATGAACACCAACAGCTGATCCAGGCTCTTCCATGTTTTAGTTCTGACTTTGAAGTACATTTTTCTACAGGATGCTGTCTCTGCTTACGTGGAGGTGGCGAAGAAGCACAACCTGTCGCCAGTTGAGCTAGCGTTGGGCTTTTGCCGTGACCGACCCTTCGTTACCAGCAGTATAATAGGTGCGACTAGTTTAGAACAGCTCAAGCAAAATATGAATGCTTTTGCAGGAACTAGACCATTGCCTGAAGAAGTTATGGCAGATGTAGAGGAAGTATTTAAAAAGTATAGGGATCCAGCTTTTGTATGAAACCTTCATTTCTAAGAAAGTACACTCCTTGAGAGATTATCCTATTTCCTGTGAGATGCACTAATTGATTTGTATGCTTTTCCATAAGGTAAAACACTTTGCTAGGTATGCTTATGGATGTTATATCAGACGAGTTTATTGATATATAAGACATTATATAAAATCAAACATTTTATAGATCGTCTGATATTCACCCACTATATGTCATTTATTCACATGTATGGTATCGTATTTGAACATGATATTGTTTAGATATTGAAATGACCTCCAAATAAAAGATGGTGGTTGATGAATCTTCAATCCAAAGGTCTACGTCTTGCATGTAATAGGTGCCTGTACATATGGGTCCCGACTGGCGTTTGAGGGTTAACTACTTCTGATCCTAGAACTGAAGCAGCCACAGAGAAGATACCATAGATTTAGTGGGAACACACTTTACTGCTTTACCGAGCGACGTTGGTGCATGACACATACTAAAGTTGATATTTAGTGTTAAGAACAGTAAAATGTCTTGTAAATGCTATAACTTTTTACTTTTGATGCGGATTTTTTCTGAGAGCATGTTTGTTTATACTATATAAAGAGGAGAATCATTGTAAACATGGTTGGCAACCTGGACACCTGAACCGCTTCCTAATTGGGGTTAAAGGGCAGGTGAAAGCCTTTGGTACAATTCTGTACTTGTTAGTTAAAGTAAGGTCTGTACCTAAAATGTAAGGCTCCGTTGCCTGCATGTGCACTGCGCCAAAGCCTTTAGTTACACAACTTACACCTTTCACTGCAAATATTGTAGACCTGACTATTTCGAAATACCTCCACCAGTTCCAGTATATGCAAATTATAGTGGTCCTCTCAGTCCACATCAAATCATGTACCTCTGGAAAATATTGAGGGATGTTTGAAAATTGTTGACACAAAAATTAACCCGGTCACTAGAGTCAATCCGGGTTCGCGGTGTGAGGGCCCGGTTTTAGCCCTGACACCGTGAAGAGTGGCCCTTCTCCCCAAGCGCCTTTTCGCCTTTCTTCCCACGATAACGTCCACTCTCGCCCACATTTTTTTCACGCTGCCCGTATCCCTTATCGGCATTCTCGCCGATAGCCCCTTCTCCCCCCGCCTTCTTCGGATCACCGAAAGCCCCTTCTCTCCCCGCCACATGTACTCCAGGGGAGGGACCCCCCCTCTCGGCGGCTGCGAACTGCCATCCACATTGTTTGATACGGCGCCGTCTTTGGCACGATCATTGTGCCGTGTAGAATCCTGCCGGAAGGGGAGTGGTTGTCTGCGCCTGAATTGAGTTCCTCGATTGAGAACTCCCCATACAGGACAGGTCGAATGGAGATTCTAGCGAGATGGCGCCTCCAACCGTTGCCGATAACGGGGCAGCACGGAGGAATTCGAGGCGTCAAGGGAGGAAGAAAGAAGCTGGCGTGCATGAGAAGGGGGTGGAGGACCTTGATACCGCGTTTAGGGTTGGCCCGCATGCAGACTACCTGAAGAAACACGGTCACAAGGTTCTTCGGATGCGCGATTCGGAGGAACGCAATCTAAGCTTATCGCCTACATTCCCTCAGATTGTAGGTCCAGGCTACTTGGTTTAGGTGGCGTAGGCAATAATCATCATCACCATCACCATCACCATCAACGTGAAACCCTAAACCAGGCATGGCAAAGTTTTGTGTGGCGGCACCATTTCCAGCACTTTCGAACTGTGTTTTTTGCCGTCTAGCGACATATCCAGGAAGTCCAAGCTCTGCGTCAGCGATCGCTACTTCAAAACCTTGAAATCGCCGAAGGAACTTTTCGGTAAGTTCCCTGCATTTCTTGCTTTTTATTTCATTCCATTTCAGTAAGTTCTCTGTCATTCTTTCTTTCCATTCCTTTTCGGTGATGCATACGGTCTTTCTTGCATTCCATTTCAAACGTGGGGCGTTGGAAAGTAACCTGTGTGAAGATGTAGGATATTTTGCAAAGCGTCCAGGTTTAGGGTTTCAGGGTTTTAGGGTTCCCGATAATCGTTTCTTGCGATAAGGTTTCATCTTCGGCAATGTCCTCTCTCGCAGAACCGTAAAAATGCCGAAGCGGCCGGGGTGTTTCTGCAAGGCACTATTTGATGAGATCCCGGTGGAGAACAGAAAGGGATTCCGCCCACCTACAACAAGGAAACGGGGAGGATCGAAGAGCTATTCATCATTGAGAACGACCACATTTGGCGCGATAGCTGGGAGGTGATGGAGGCGAGGGCACTTATCCTCGAGCTGCACGGACCGAACTCGCCCATCGTACCTAGTGGACAAACCGGCCCAAAGCAGATACTGTGCATACATTGCAACACGACGCACCACAAGCACATGTTCAACCTCCACCGCAACCATGTATTGTGCGAAGGGAAGGGGAAGGCGGGCGTGAAGATGCCGTCGTATCCCAATTTGGGCGTCAGGGATGTGGCAAACTTTGTAGCACGACTTCGGGATTGCGGGTCGATGGAAGATGCAATTCAGGTATTCGGCACCATAGAGCCGATAGCCACGAAGAGGAGGCCTCGGAAGGCTACCAATAATGAGGAGGAACCGATCACTCGACACCCAATTAAGCGCGGCAAGAGGGTGGCACAGGCGGCATAGGAGGGCCCTCCGCTTCTACGTACCGCGGCGCCTTCTTGGAAAAGACCTCCGCCCCTGAAAGCTATGTCCAGTGACGATACTTCTTCCTCGGCAGAGTCAGGAGGAGATCACAGCACAGATCATGAGGCCGATAACGTAGGGACTCTGGTTGTTTACGCCGATAAGGGCGGTCTTCGGTCCGGGGATGATGCCTCTAGGAATTCCGGTGCCAAGAACCCGAAGGTCCGGAAGGCCGCACTCGCGCCGGCGCGAAAGAGCGATTCCTCCATCGTCCTCCGGAAGGCGGAGCTTCCGAAGAAGGCTGTACCGAAGAAGAAGGTGGCACAAGTTGAAAAGTGCACGAAGAAGGCAAGATTTGAAGAGTCCACGAAGAAGACAAAAACATTCGGGCCCCCAGCAACGGCGAAAAGGCTTACGGGAATGTCTGTGGAAGAGACCGCTAGGGCGAGAAGGCATCGATCCTCACCGGTGCAACAACGGTTGAGAGAGACGAGTTATGCCGAGAGACCCTCCGACTCTGACGAAGGCACGCCGATAACTTCGCGCGAATCCCCCCCGTCCAGAGCCTAGAAGGAATTTTGACAACCGCTGACATTAACCAAGATACTTCGGCCAGGCTCTAATGAAGGTGCGAATCCCGATAAGCGCCTCATTCTGGCGGCGAAAGGTAGCAGGGAGCAAGATTTGGAGTTGGAGAGGGCCGAGATGATACGGCAGGTGCAGGAGGACGCTGAGCGCCTTTTCCCGCTTCGGATGGTGCTCTCCCCCGAAAGGAAGGTACCGATAACGCCGTTGTTTCTACTCCTCAAGCATGGTCTGCTCGACAGTATCACGATGGCAAGTTTAAATTCCAAAGATGAGCTGTTGAAGTACGTCTTGTCCTTGGTGGAGTCTGGAGGCCACCAGAGGAGGTTCCACCAGGCTCTCGGTGCCTGCATTTCCGAAAGGGTCGGCTTCGCCGATAACGATGTTTCGCTTCCACAGCTGACAACCCTTTGCAATCTGGCAAAGAATCCCGATCACAGTACAACGAAAGAGGTCTGGATAGAGGCAGTGAGAGGAACGTGGGCATACATGACGCACGAGAAGGAGTGCGTCGAGTTAGAAGCTAGGTTGGCAGCCGAAATGGAGAACACAAAGCGGTATAGGGAGAAGTTAGTCGAGGTCGAGATTAGTAAATTTGATGCCGAAAGGGCGGTGGAGAGAGAGGCTACTCGATGGGACTTCAACAACCTCTACGGGTATTGCGCGATGAACGAATTTCTTCGACCATTGCTGCACCCACTGCCATGGACGCACAACATTGACGAGGCTCGAGAGGTCGTGCACCGTCTAGCGCGGATCAGAATCGAGAGTGTCCCGTCCCCGGCTTCAGCTATGCTCCTGAAGTGTTACTTCGTTTGCAACGGGCTCTCTCGGGTGTAAGTTTTTCCTTCTCGCCATAGACTTCTCCCTTATCGTGTATTCTCGTCCCTTATCCTCTCTTCTCGTCTCTTCTCGTCCCTTATCATCTCTTATCGTCCCTCATCGTCCCTTATCATCCCTTATCGTCCCTTATCGTCCCTTATCGTCCCTTATCATCCCTTATTGGCTGACTTGACTCCGTTGTTTTTCAGGGGCCGGAATATGTGCAGCCCTAGCGTAATCCCCGGGCCTGCCAGCATTGCAATGTACGTGGACGCTCCAGAGACAAATTGGGATGGGCCGTCTCAAATGTACGAAGTCCTGAGTCCCTTCCTCTTCGGAAGGGACGCATCCGAACTGCACCTCCTGATATCGCAGGTGTTCTCGCGGCTCCACGAGAACAAGCATGGCGGGCGAGATTCTGTGTTACGCTTCATTGCAATGGTCCATGCTCGCACTGTCGTGGACACGGCAAGGAGTCATCCAGAGGATTTCGTTCGACAGTGGTGTGCTGCCGATTAGGGTACCTACGAACACTAGGATACCCTGGACGAGAACTACTTGGCGAGGGAGGATCTGGACTTCATGTATGCCGGCTTCGTTCCACGTAAGATTTATCCGATAACCCCGTCATTCATCTTACTGTTTTCTTCCTCATTCTTGGTATCTCCGTAATTTCCCATGTGACTAAACGATAAGCCTTTTGCAGGCACTGTAGATCCTACCAGGGCACGCGAAAGGGAACTTGCAGAGGCAGATTGCAAGAACGTTATGTCGCGTGTGGTGAAAAGAGAGTGGGATCGGCGAGAAGGGCATCTAGTGACTTCACATGACGAAATTCGGCGGGAGACATCTACCCGAACAAGGGACCTTGAGGGTGCAGCCACCCTTCTTCACATGGACGAAGGAACCTCAAATGAATTTCGCGTTCAGAATCGGTACCCGAGGAGTAACGACGGCGAAGGATTCTCTGATAAGGGTCCGGACAAAGTTACGGAGGAAGCACAAGAGGGGCCTAGCGATGAAATACGTCAGGGAGTTGTTCCCGATAGCCTCCAAGAAGAGCCCGCTACTACATTGGTGAAGTCACCGGGCCGTCCCGCCGATAACCCATCTCCGATGCAGTTTTCGTGGACACAAGTAATGAATGACCCTTCCCTAGGCATTGCGGAGTCTTTACAGTCTCCGGTGGGACTATCTCAATTCGAGACCCCTAGTCATCATGTTGTGTTTGGGGGTACGGGGGAGACGGAACCCGACATTAAACCCCACCGTCTATCGTTCCCTCTATCGAGTCAAGGTATTGAAAACCTGGACTCTACTGACAATCCCCCGGTTGTTCCCGCGAAGCCTTGCGTGGCACCCTTGGAAACTCAGAAAATCCCCGAGAATCCTCCCTCTTCGGAATCCGATTACGCTTCTCCACCACGGCCCGATAACCTTCCTAGCCCGCCAGTGCCTGATAACTCTGCTAGCCAGCCAGTGCCCGATAACTTTGCTAGCCCGCCAGAGCCCCATAACCATGCGAGTCTGCTAGAAGCTGTTAAGCCTGCTCCTCCGCTTGATAGCCCTGCTCTGATTTCTGATCCCGATAACCTTGCTCCTCTGCTGAAGCCCGACAACCCTACTCATCCGCCAGAGCCCGATAACCCTACTTCTCCACCAGATTCCGTTAAGCCTGCTCCACCGCCAAAGTCCGATAGCCCTGCTCCTAAGGAGATGGACCCCGAGGAGATCAGAGTGGCATTGTGCTTTATCAAGGAAACACAGGAATCTGGGATGACCAGTATTTGGGTTTATCCTGGACTCAAAGAGCGTGTTCAGAACGGAAGGTAAGGACAGAAGGCGGCGTATACGTGCATGTTGGAGGAGAATCGCGGAGTATGTGCGTCAGACCGTGTGTCCGGGGAGAAAGAGCCGTCGCTCTGCTACGAAGCTGAGGAGCATGATGCATCCACAATAGAGAAGAACCTCGGTATTATTGTGGAGGTCCTAAAACTCAGGTGAGTGTCGTCGTCTATGTTATCGTGTTCTCCGACACCTGCTGTTTATCGGCACCTGTTGTCTAACGTCCGCTTTCTTCTGAATTGCAGGCCTTGTTTTATTCACCCGAAGAACCTGACTAGAGGTATGAGGTTTTTCGGTCCAGACCTTCGGCAAGCCGTGGATGTCTCGCTTGCACTACAGGACTGACATTGTGTGCTAAAGGACAAGCGGGAAATAGAAGCCACATTTCTGGATTTCCTCCTTAGGCATGTCGTCTACATGGCGAAGGAGCATGTTCGAATCCAGTATCATCACACGCACAACTGGTTATCGGCGACCTTGTAGTGCTATCTGGCGGATGAAGGGAAGGACTGGGATGACATCATGAGCTTTCTCAGCCGCTCGTTCCGTAGTACCACCAAGACGCCAAATACCCTTATCGTCCCTTACCACGATAAGGGTCACTGGAGCGTATTCGTCGTGGAGCAAAGGCGAACGTATCACCTGGACCTAGCGAAAGGCATGCACAAGGGTCGGGAAGTAAACAACTTCATCTTCCTTGTACACATGGGATGGGCAAACGCGAAGGGGGTGAGGATCGGATCTCGAAGTTGGACTGAATGGCAGAGTCGATCGCCGATAAGGTTGCCACTACTTAATCAGAAAGAAAGCTGGGAGTGTGGTTTCATGGCAGGCTTGGCCTTCTGGCAGTACCTTATCGCACGTGGTGAGCGCAAAGAGGCGGAGGAGAAGACCGTGACAATGGGGACAAAATATTTGGACTGGGACGAGAAGAAGGCGTACCGATGGTTCATGCAAGCGCTCTACACGGAGATTGTCATACCGCTTCCGTTCCACGATGCCCTTAATCTATGTGGTCTGGATACGGTGGAGTTCGGAAGCGGAAGTCCAGACGTAGTTTTCGTGGAAGCCGATACAGAGACAGCGAAGAAGAAGAAAGTCTCAGTTCTCGATATTTCGGAGACAGTGGGGGATCGTGATCTTCAAGGCTTCAACGTGCTCACAAACCCACCAGTGACTCGAGGAAGGCGGAAGAAGTCAACCGCGCCGAAAAGCCCGAAAAAACCGAGAAAACCGAAGGGCACCACCAAGACGAAGAAGTAGGCGACAAGGGGGGGATGTTGTACACAGGCGATAGACTCTAGGAATTTATACAGATTAATAGGATGTCGATGTTGTACATTTCATTCATTGTAAATGACAAATTTTTCGATAGCGTACATAAACGGAATTTGAGACCCCCTTGCAGAGGCCTGTAAGCGGAACTTGAAATCTAGTCTTTGCCAATTATATTGAATGTTGAGTTTTAACTTCATAACTAAAGAAATATAACTTCACTGAAAATTTCAGTCACTACATGGAACTTAATCTAAGAGCATCTAATCGGCAGTATTCCACCGATAAGATTACTAATGGTTATCGGCGCAGATTAGCAGCTAAAATCCTCTGCCCTTTATATTCAACCACATCGGAGCCGATAATCTAAGTCGTTTCTTGAGTTAGTCTTTCGCTAGCTGGAACGGACCTCACCTGAAAACCTCTGGAATCCAAGAAGTCATGCAACCTTCGGAGCCTCATTCCAAGACCGTCTTCATTTGTGAGGAGCGGTGCAGCTATCTTCTGGAGTGGATGAAGCATTCCGGCTTCGATTTCAGCCTCCAACCTTGAGAGGGTGGCATCGGTGTTGCGCAAAGCTGCATCCAAGTGCCTTGCCAACAACGGTTGCTGATAAGCCTTGTCGAGTAGCTTCAGGACAAGCTGATGCATACGATCAAAGTCGCATACCCATGTCTCCCCTAATTCTCGAAGGTTGGAAGCCACTAGGATTACATCTCCGGTTTTAGTATCGGAGGGGACACCATTATCCAGGAAGCCCTCGATATTCGGGTGTCGACCATTGTCTTGGCGGAGGAGATTCGTCATTCCACCTTGGATTGTGCCACGAAGGGAGCCCAGATATCTAGCAATTTTTCCCTCCGCGAGGTCCGGTCTTGTCATTTTCAAGACCTTAACTTGGTGCTTCCAGATGTTACCTTTCTGGAAATGAACACATTGGCAGACAGCCCATTCGGTGCACGGATTGTATACCGCATACGTAAGGTGTCTCCTATTCGAAGATTTAACGTATGCAGGACCTCCCGACCACTCGGGCAAGGTGACCACATTATCGGGAATTGTATTTGCTTGGTTGATTGCATTGACCATGATCTGCCGCTGCTTCTTGTTCTTTATAAAACCGTTCAGCTTACACCAGTGACTGTAATCATACTTTTCGATGACATTTCCTGTGAGCTCATAAATAAGCCAGTCCATCCTTCGGCCGATAAGCTTCCTTTTGGATTGCCGGAGCACTGCTTTCATATTAGAATGATATGATTCGATTGCTGTAGTGGTGTCCTGGCCAACATCGGGGATTTTCCGGTCTCCCACAACCCACATTTTGATTTTCGGGAGCCATTCCTTGTCGAAGTACTTCCAGTATGCATCAGCGTTTGGAAAAAGAGCCTTAGCTTCGCCGTAGACGTGCTGCACCCACTCTACCAAATTCCACACCTTATCGCCGGGAGCTCTCGTGGAAGGGTCTTGGAAGTCACTTGGTGTCTCTGATACGTACATAAGTGAGCCCACAATTCGCAAAGCTCCGGCCCTCGTCTCCATGTCTTTCAACTTAGCACATGCATTCTTCTGCCACGCTCAACGAACATGCCAGAGACATAGAAATAGATGCGAGTGCAGCCAAACCTCCCTGCGATAACCCGACAAGCCGATAAGTACAACTCGCTGAAGCCCGTCACCCGATAACGTAAGAATGCTAAATCGCTTACCGAAGAGAGTTGATCTCATTATCGGCGTCATCAAGTACAAAGGCAGTGGGTCTCCAGTCCAGCCTTATCTCCACCAACTTCTGCTTCAGAGCGCGCATCCAAGGCACAAGATCTGTTTGTTTGGATTTCGCACTGATCACGAAAGCCACTGGAACTCCGTTTCTCCACTCGTCGAATACCATCATCGTGAAGAGCGGATACTGGACACGCAAACAAGAAATTAAGCGGTATGGGAGTGAGTGCTTCTAATCTCTAGAAGGACCTTACGCGAACCACGGTATAGGTATGTGTACATTTTTGTTGTTCGTTGCGAATGTCCCGTCTATAGCAATAATGTTTTTGTGACTGTATTTCAGCATCATGTGCGTCTGAAATGGGGTTTGAATCCCAATGACGAAGGGTACGTTATCGGCATTCAGTACTCCGTCAACCTTGCTGTCCGGGTCTTGATAGTAAAAACCTGTATTTCGATTTTCTCTTACCCATATTCTCACACTCTCAGCGTCGTTGTTGTGTTTCTTGTATAGTTCCTGCGCACGGACTCCGCATATGTTGCCGATGTCCTCCATGCTAAGGAAACAATCCCGAGAAGGCGTAAGAGTGCCCTCATCAGGTGCCTTCAGTACCAGCTTCTGGTGCTTCTGTATTATAGCTGCCATCGGAACTTGCTCTTCAAATTGCATGAGAACCCAAAGCCTTACTTCCTCCGACATGTACTTCCGAAAGCGGAGCTTTCTCCTCTGCACATAGTCCTTATCGTGGACGATAAGGCCCTGTGTGTCGACATATTCCGAGCAAAAGTACCCTATCTTGGCAATATATGGGAGGAAATAGTACCTCTTTACGTAGAATCGACATTGGCAACCCACTTTCATAGACCCCCCTTCCTTCGCATCCGTGGCACGAGGGCCTTTCTGGCCAGCGCTGAAAGTAAGTTGTTTCCCTTTTTTATTGTATTTTGATGGTGTTGGTGTCATTTTGGGCGTGATAGCTTGGATCTTGTCCCTGTTGTCTTCGGAACCGTATTGACAACGCCATCTGCTTATCGGGAGTGTCCATTAGAGATACGTGCAGTACTGAAGAAATATTACGGCACAGCTGATAAGCAGATAAACCGTGCATATCGTGATATCAGAGGTCGAGATTCACTTACCGCTAGTACTCGATGTGGCAGTTCCACCAATAGTGCGTCTTCTCACCGACGTTTGTGGGGTCGTTCTTGTCGCGGACGAAGGTAGTCTCGACGTCCTTTCGGCCAGACTGCTCACCCTCCACGAAATCCAAGACCCTATCCCAAGGAATGTAGGCGATAAGCTTGGACTGCTTCCTCTTAGATGATTGCGGATCTTCTACAAACCTCGTATCATTCTCGGCCTCCATGTTCCACCTAAGACATTTCCATGTCAAAATTCCTGGAGGAGGGTTCTGTAATGAATCGCGCATCCGAAGAACCTTGTGACCGTGTTTCTTCAGGTAGTCTGCATGCGAGCCTTCCCGAAACACGGCATCAAGGTCCTCCACCCCCTTCTCACGCACGCCAGTCGGTTTCTTTCTCCCTTGACGCCTCCATTTCCTCCCTGCTGCCCCGTTATCGGCAACGGTTGGTGGCGCTATCGCACTAGAATTCCCATTCGGCCTGTCTTGGATGGGGAGATTGAGATCGAGGAACTCCATTCATGCATATACAAGCACTCTCCTTCCGGGAGGGTGCTACACGGCACATTAGATGGTGCGAAAGACGGCGCCGATCGCAAATGATGTGGATGACACTTCGCGCCGGCAGCCGCCGAGAAGGGCGGGTCATTCTGGAGTACACGTGGCGGAGGAGAAGGGGCTTTCGGTGATCCGAAGAAGGTGGGGGAGAAGGCGCTATCGGCGAGAATGCCGATAAGGGATACGGGCAGCGCAAAAAAAATGTGGGCGAGAGTAGACGTTATCGTGGGAAGAAAGGCGAAAAGGCGCTTCAGGAGAAGGGCCGCTCTTCGCGGTGTCAGGGCTAAAACCGAGCTCTAACACCGCGAACCCGGATTGATTGTAGTGACCGGGAAAAATTAATGTAGATTGATGGAATGGTGGTGGTGAGTGGTGCTGAGGTTGTGCTGAGTGGCAAGGAATGGAAGATATTTGTTAGTGAGTGGTGGTGAGGTGGTAGTGAGTAGCACAAGGGGCCTAAGAGGCATTCACAAATGTGAAAACAACCGATTCTACCACACGGTTTACCAGGTGAATAACACTAATAGTTGATCTCATTCAATTTAGTAAAAATGGGACTTTCACACATGGTAATTGGACATGGTAAATTGTAGTATTTTCATACATGCGTTGTTATAACATGCATTTTCTTTTAAATAGGGGAGAGACTCCTAGGTATCCGCATTCCATGTCATGGATTGACTATGCCCACACAAGGTATGAGCTTGGATTCACCTCTGCATCTTATACTTGTCCTTCCACTTGCCAATCACAAACCATATGGATTATACAAGCAACCATGATTTGTAGATTTGTGGAATTGGTGAATGTTTGTACCACATACATACATTACAGAAGGGGCCTCACAAGGCGTTCAGATATGTGAAAATAGCCAACTTTTACACATGGAATGCATTCAATAATTCCTATTAAAGCAATTACCTTGACAGTTATTGGATGTTGGAAGTGGTAAAATCAATCTTTTTGCTCATGGAAGGCAATTTACCACATACTCAGTAAACAAGCCTAGGAAAAGTGCGGTTTCTACCATGTCCATGTCCTTTAAGTGGTAATGCCTCATCGGTCCCTTGTGCAACATAACACATGTTAAAATGTGTCTACATTAAATTTTTTTCAAAACCAAAATTGATGTGGTCCACACTATTATTTTTCAACCACATTATCAATGCATCCACACTATATTCAGTGAATATAGTGTAATGATGAATACGTTCACTGGGCACGTTCTTCACGTCGGCCCTATTCCCTAAAAGTTCTTATTATTAACATTTTATACAACAATCTCCACCATTTCATCACCTTTTACAGACCCCATTTGGTGAGGGACCACATGGAGAGTATCCATAGGAACATGAGGTACAATAGGGGAGCTTTACTTAGCATTGGATAGGACACAAGAATATTGATTTTTGTTACTATTACAATTCATTGTCGCAAAAATAGAGAGCATGAGGTTAGGCTTTTGATGAGAAATAATCTAAAGGAATAAAATGAAATGATGTGCAATTCAGGAATTCAGGATTAGAAAACTTATTAATAATATTTACTCTCACAAGTGCAATTTTAGGATTAGAGACTTTCAAATTTTATAAAGTCTTTTCTTTAAAATTGATTACGGAATTATTAGAGATTTCCCAAAAGAAGAAAGAAAAATGGAAGAGAGGGAGGAATATGGTTCCGTTTAATCCTTAAACAGAAGGTGCCACTGGTGGCCACAGTATACTACATGTATGGTGTTGAATTTGAACATGATAATGTTTAGATATTGAAATGACCTCCAAATGAAAGAAGGTTGTCGTAGTCTAGTGGTTCGTTATTCTCAAAATTAACCGAAATTAACCTTAAGCAAGCCCACCTTACCAGATCATTTCCAGGGATTTTTATTGTGCATCAAAACTCTTTAAATCTTAACAACAATTCACACATAATACCTGGGCACATCCCGGAGGATGGCTTCCCCGCTACCTCAGTAACGAGTAACAAGTAACCACATGTGTTTTAGTTAAACTCTGTTTAGCGTCAGACTAGATTTCCGGTAAGTTTTTACAAGGCCCGGAAAGTCACTGCCCTCCATTCTCGCAGTCTAGAGGCCACAATATCCACAATCTAATCCTACACCTTGAAAGAATTAAAAAGGTCGCAGCCGGTTTACCGGTCTTCACAATCTACCGAGAACTTGTCCCGGTAAACCAGTCACGCAAGCCCAGATTCCAACTACAACCACACCCAATGAATCAAACCAAAAAGATACAAGACTTACAACAAGTTAGTACTAAATAGATCATATGAGCAGTACAACCTTCCACGGGGATCATCGAAACTCGTCCACTATAAGGGAAATAATCCTGGAATTCTTCGGACTCAGGTTTAACCGGAATGTCTCCCGGTATACCGAGAGAAAGGGGATGTCTCCCCCTACTCCCGACCAACCCGAATATTTCTCACTTAAGAGGAGCTATCATGAATAGCCATGGGCTTTCCAGACTCCCATTCGACAAAACAACTCTTCCCGGTCCCACCGGCAAAAAATCTAGAGCATAAGTCTCGGACCTCACTCTACCTATCTAACCCGGATATCCTAGCCCCTCCGGAAGTCTCTACTCACACTCAATCACATAATACACAACAAGTCGCAACCTTGCACACCTAGCAAAGACACACTACGAGGACTCAACTCTCTCCCGGTCTACTCACTCAAGCTCAACAAAGACTCTAGACACAAGCAATGAGGAAACACACGAGCACATTAACAAAGAGAAGAGTACTTAACACAAGAGCCTAAGACTCTTTAAGTACACAAAGGCTACTAGCTACCCTCCAAAACTAGATCCCCAAAAGGTGGAATTGGCATCTAAAGAGTGCACTAAAGTCAATAGCTACTCTCTAAAAGTAGACCCACTAAAGGACAAAACCACATCTAGATCCTAAAATCAAGGGTAGCCTAGTCACCGGAGGATTACTAGTAGATCGGAAGACTTCCGATCCCGGGACCGGTGAACCTTTTCTTTAACAAAAGTAAGTAGCCGGAGAAACCACTCAAGTAGAAGTGACCGGGTGCGCAATGGGACCCCATCGACATCACTATTCCCACTTTCGTATATAAGTCAAGCAAGTCAACATCATCTTACCAACTAGTGAAACATACATCACATAACATATAACAATTAACACATAACTAAGACTCAATCGGAGAACTCATCCGGTTGAGTAGACATATAAGGGAGATCCGGAGAAAGAGAGACTGAAAAATTGAGTTTTAAAATTTATCCACTCTCCTTAAATCTTTCTATCACAAGTTCCGGTCTGGCCCGGAAAACATAAGTTTATCGGTCAACCGGTGCACATTTTCGGAACATTCTTCTAGATTGATGTAGATGTAGGCATGTCACCTAACCAACAACTTATTGACAACACAACATAACATATGACTATCACAACAAGAGAAGAAGACTTTGAGAAGAGAGTTTCACGGTGACCGGGCAGACCGGGAAATGAGTAAGAATTTTGGGTAAGACTTCGAGAGGACAGAAGGATAACAAAAACGGGAAGGAAAGTTTAAGACAATAGAGAACAAACATCAAAACACAAATGTTGAATCATACACACAAAAAGTCAAAATTTAACACACAAGTGGTCTAAATAGAGCCCTCCAGGGGACTTTTCTCTAGACCGGAAGAAAGAAACTTTTATCTCCCCAGAGAGAGATTTGATAGGAAATTTCAGAAATGAAGTTGCACACAAGAAAAAGAAAGTATCTGGCATAGATTACCTTCTTATCTTGTCACTTCTACATTGCACCACTTCTTCTTCAAAACCCTAGATTCCTCTTCGACCACCAAATCCTAAGAAGCGCGCACCGCTTGCTCCAAACACTAGCTTGCGCGCACCTCTTCTTTCAAATCCTAGCTTGCGTGCACCTCTTTGTCCAAACCCTAGCTTGCGCGCACGTCTTCCTTGAAACCCTAGCTTGCGCACACACTTCCTCCAAAAATCCAAGATCCTCCTTGATGTGCACCACCTCTTCTACTTCTTCCATAATGTCCGCTTCTTCTTCTTCACCACAAGTCCGCCTCTTCTTCTTCTTCACGTCCACCTCTTCTTCTTCGCACAAAACCCCAACTTTCTCTTCTTTGCACAAGATCCCAACTCCTCTCTTTCTACTTCAAAACCCCAACTCTCCTAAAATCCAACAATTAAAATGATCCAATCAGAGCTCTTCTCTTGTACACAAGCATTATGGAGCAACCTCATGCAAGTCAAAATGTATTGACAAAACTCTGATAGCACAAGACCCCCGAAAATAGAGGGTCTTGTGCTCATAGCACCCTCAACTCATGGCCATGAATTTTTACCACAAGACCCTCAATATCAATGGGTCTTGTGCTCGCAACACACTCCACTTCCCCGTCTTTTCATCCAAGCTCGTCATTTCCATCCTCGTGGTCGACTTCTACGTTGTCTCCTCATCTCCTTGCTCGGTACCCGATTGATGCCGGTACCTAGTTGGTACCCCGGTACCAACCATTGAAATTTTTTATTTTTTTTATTTTCTTGTTTTTCTCCTTTTTATGTTTTGTTCCATATAATTAAATCCTTACTCTTTTAAATAAGAATTTATGCTACAACAACAACAAAAGAAATATCTAACTAACTTCTATCTAGTCTAACTACCTTCTAGACTTAACTTAATTAATTAGGATTATGGTGATTTTAGAAATACATCCCGGAATCTCTTCCAGAGTGTTAAGATTTTGTTTTCCGGGACTCAACTAGTGAAATTAAGACCCGCTCTTATCACCATAATTAACCTAATTAATACTTAAGTTTTTTCCTAATTATGCTAATCACTATCTAATCTAATTCTACACAACACTAACTAATTTTCTAGTTAATTAACACTAAAAACCCTATTTTAATTAATTTTTTTGGTAGGGGCAACCAAGTGGGAGTTTTAGACTCCCACAATGAACACGCAATTAAGCAATTATGCACTTGGCCATGTAAAGTGCACTTGGGTACAACGGCGGCCATTGCGAACAAAAGTGGAAAAATAGAAAAAAATAAAATAAAATAAAATAAAAACAATGTTTTTCAAAGGAAAAAAAATTGAGCTTCTGCAACAATATTACATACAATCATGGTTGTTCAGATTGGAAGCGATTTTTGGGCATTTTCAACTAATTTGTGGTGGCCCCTCGTTAATACTAGATAAATGTGTATTTAATATAATTTCACAATATTTCAAAGATAGATTTGAAGGATTGTAGTATATAAATAGGTGTAATTACAAAAAAACATACTTTATGCAAGGGTTGGCAGTTGATTAAAAGATATTCTACGTAGTACATAATGCATATAATGGTGGAAACTAAATATAGATGCTTCAACAATTGGACTTAGTACCAATAGTACACACAGCTTTACTCTAAAGGATTAATGACATAACGTCTTACATCACCCTTAGAATATACTACTCTTACACATACACTATATATCAATTACCATACACAACTAGTATACTCTCATAAAAGGCACACTATCTACTCCATAGAATTTAGGGCTGCTTGCAAACGGTCGTCATCGATAGCTTCGGTTTGCATTGCAATATATTGTAGGATGTGAGCCTTTGCCGATTGAAGAATGCGAATCCTGCTTTCAACCTGCACTCCAAATATATTGCGCTTTCTCCACCCGCTGGCTCCGGACATGGTTCTTTCCGGAAAGTCTATCCATGAAAAAATACATGCATCTTTCTCTACCCAACTATGGCTCTCTCCAGATGGCTCCCAGATTGAGTCCATGCAATTTACATACTATTGTGCAAAAGACCCATGTCCATCAGCAACCCCCCTTTGGATGATGGGCCAATACCAACAAACCTTTATCTTAAGTCTCCATTGGTTTTTTCCTTCCTCAATCACTTTCCCCACATAGAATGGTACACCGCCTTCTATCTCTGCTCGATCAACACTCAAGACTACAAACTGTCCACAACAGATATCAGATTGTGGATTAAATGGTGGAAATGGGTCGTCATTACCTTCATACATTGCTCCTTCTTCTCCTTGTTCCTCAACATAGTTGCGCTCTGTTTGTTGTGCCCTACGCACTGCTTGATTACAAGGTCTTTCTCTACGAGGACCAAAGTATCCTCGAGCCTCGGCATTTGGAAGCATCGCCACTACCTGCTCTACGACATTTACCTCGCAATTTTCTTCACTTGCACCATCCATGACATCCAAAGATGTGCTGCCTGTAGGTCTGATGTTGGAGAACTCTGAAGGCCAAAACGTTGAGGAACGATGCTCATTCCTACGATCTTTGTGTGGAAATTGAGCTAAATAGAGTTTAAATCTCTCAACCTCTACTTTTGCCTCACGATTCTTGTCCTCAAGTTGCAAACTTTGAATGCACCTTTGTTTATATGCAATGATATCATCCTATGCCTTCAACTCCCGTTCGTCGGCTACAAATACTTCCGCAAACGATGGTCATTCATCCCTATTTGGCAAGGACCTCAAAATTTTCGTCCCTGCCTCCAATCCCCATGGATCCTTGCAATAATGCTTGTGTTGTACTCGAACCTCACGAGTCCCTTCTCGATTGTCCATATAGAATCGCATGTGGTGCGGAAATATTATGCCCACCAATGAATCATGACCTATCAGTAAGTAAGGAGTTATGAACAATTTCCAATCCCATACATTCTCTAGTAGCCGGGCGCTAACAAATGCCTCCGTAGGAGATGTTCCTCGTTCTATAAGACTAATCATTTCCTTCAACAAGTCGACGTCCGACCTCTTCAACGTATTTGATATACAACTGAAGCGTTGATCAATATCTTCGTGTGTATGGCCCACTATAAGAAAAGATAGTTCCACCTCCTGAGAAAACCCCAATCCCACCAATGTAACACATAGAGCAAACATATAAATGTTTTTGTTCTCACGCGTGCAGTTGTCGGCCTGAATTCACAGTATTGGTGGCAAAAAGCCCCTCCTCCGCAGCACATCTCCAATCACGTACAAGAATGTACTCACGACTTGATTGCTATCGTGTTTGTGGTGAGCCCCAAACCACACGTCGCAATATAAACCAATCCCATGTACAAGAGCACCACACAGATGGGTCTTCACAAACCGGTGTTCAATGTTCTTCACAGTCTGACGCATCCTCGATACCATGGTCGTGTTTTGGTCCATGCCATCCACTATGATGCACATGTACAACTCAGGGCTAATATAACACGACCTCTTGAATATCCAATAATGCCTACGTTCTTCCATCTGGTTGCGCAGATGCAACATAAACAACTCCTTTATCTTTATCCTTGCATCCGCATTGGTGGTTCCTTCCATGGCACATTTATACTCCCAACAATGATAACACTTTGAGAATCTCGAGAATGGAGGTATCTGAACGTGGGAATACTTGATGCGCCACATCCTCCGGAACGAACTCATAGAAATGGTTTCCCCATTACAAATTCTCTTGACCTCCTCGTTCACGTAATTGAATACATCAAATTTGGTTGTATTCATAGGAAAGAGAATGAGAGGCACCACGTCGTTGTCACTCTTACGGCGAATACAACGATGAGGTTGAGGACAATCAGCTTCATCGACAAACGATTTAAAACAAGCCTCTGCTGCAGACATTCTAGTACTCTCTCTTATCGGATCTGAAAGGGTATCGCCGTGAATCGATGTCACTCTTCCATATATTAGACAGTCCTTTTTCAATTCCTTAAAGCGCCTCTGTGAATATCCAACCCCAAGAGCGTAGCAAGCATTGCAAACTTGTTTCCCATCTAACTTTGTTACAAACTTGTCTCGACGAGTTCCTTCCGCCTTGTGTAAAAAAAAAACCAGCATTTGTCTCATCCACATACTTCGAACTTAAAATTCAGTAGCCCATGCATTATATCGCATGTCCAATAGATACCTTACTGGAACATCCCTCAAACAATTGCGTTTGCATCCTCCTTATGCCATTGCAATTTGCACGCTTCTGAGCGATACCTTAGATGGTGCAGCTTCTGTCAATGATGGCTCCCTTGAATCTCTCCTTCTCCTATTTTGCATAGAACATGGACAACGTGCTGGTCTAACATAAGCAAATCCATCTACATGGGGCAAATCTTGGATATTTGTGGGAGTAGATTGAGAAAACGGCGAATTTTCATCTATGGCGTTTGAAGCATGACTATTGCGTCGAGACCTCTGGGTGGATCCTGGTGTGTTGATGAACTCAGGAAAATCAAATTCTGGGGCCATCACTTCTGCAGGCGCTATCTGTGATCCAACGTCACCATGGACACTTGTGATATCAGGTTCTACAGCCACTACACGTAGCAAAGATCGATGCCAACGAATGATCAAGCCCACACACATGCCAAGGCGTTCTCCTACAATCTCTCCAGTCCAATGCAATGCATCATCTACCCTAGTGATACGCACCGCCACCTCGAATGGGAACAACTTCGACCCATTCACTTCCATGCTACTTTTGAATGCATGCTCTCCGGTTGCTAAGCCCACCACATCTCCTCTTTCTGAAAACAATTCTACTGCCCTTTCCAATTCAGAAGTCATGATCGCAATAGATCTCTGTTGAATTTGCCTTGCACGTGGTGCTCGTACTAATCGGGCCCCCACCGAGCTATTAGAAGGCATATTGTCCCTTTCGTAGTGTGGCCGTATCGGAATCGTGCGGCTCTCCATTATCATTATTGAAAAAATAGGAACATTATGGCTGCACATTAGTCAAAATACATGTACTAATTGTTAACCATCAAAGCACAATTCATATGATAAAAGGTATGTTTCTAAACACATATTTACTGTTCAAAATATGATGATGATATTGGACCTTTTGATAAAATTGCTTTGAAATGAGAAAATTAAGAATTTTTAGAACATGAACTCCTTGCATGGAGTCTTTAACACTGAAGGTACAATGATAGTGTTACACCAAAAACACTTCTAAATTGTTGGATTCCAATGCAACGAACAAAAAAGGAAGCAAAAACTTTTATTTCTAGTTTTGACCGTAGGTTCTCAATTACGACTTATTAAGTAATAATTAAAAAAACATTCATAAACTTTGACCGCACGGATTGAAAGATTATAGTGTTTGAAGTGAAGCTTATGGTTCATTTACTTCCCTGCGTGTAGTGGATCAGCAGACTTTGACTTCACTTCGTCTCAATTATTTTTTTACAGAAGGTCTAAATCCTTAACCATCTTGTTAAGCATGATGTTAGTTCCTTATATACCAATTTTTAGAGGGAGAAAAAAGGTGTAGCATATTCAAAACAACTATGCAAAGAGTGGAAGTTCGGAATTTGTTAATTCACACTGTAATTTTTTGTGAACTTAATATGTTTTAGATTGGTAATCCAAATGGTCAATAAGAAGGTCTACACCACATATTGTTATGGAACAAAAAAGTGAAAAATAAAAAGATATCTAGGTTTTATTTGGAAAACAAGAAGATTTTTTGGTACCTTGCCCATCACTGACTGACAATGTGTGAAAATGTTTGATTTGGGTTGGTATGCTATTTTTCAACAAAGACAAGAACTTATTTTGACAACATCAAGGGAAATTATATTACTTTTGAGTACAAAAAATCTCACAATCAACAGAGTGTCCTAGCAAAAGTTTTTGGAGGTGCCCAACTTGCCCGCTCTCCCCATTTTAAATTTAAAACCCTATAACTTTTTGATCAAATGTCCAATTTAGGTAAAAATTATTTTCCCACTAAGGTTTTGGTAATGCCTTTCTATAGTAAAATTTTCAAAGAGGAATGTTGGCAATTGACACCATAGAAACCTGACCGAACATTCAACAAGCCAATTTTTGACACTTGATCCATTAGGGGTTAAATATGCTACACCTCTTTTGCATTCCTGAACATTGGTGAATAATGAAACGAATCATTTTTCACATGATGATAATGAACCTAGATCATGTGTGATGCAATCTTTTGAATCCAAGTGAACTGAAACGAAGGGAATTCACTGAACCTAGGGAAGAAAATGAACCATGTTGTCTACTTGCTATTATTGACACCATTGGAACTTGTTACAATCGCTAATTAAATAAAGAGTTTGTACATTCACATAAAGGTTATTCTACAAACAACATAGTACAAAAGATCAATCAAGAATCAATCTTAATCCCTAAGGTATCGTGACAGTTTTACACCAAAAACACTTCAAACTAAATGGATTCTAGTGCAACGAATAAAGAAGGAAAGAAAAACTTTGATTTTTAGTTCTGACCGTAGGATCTCAATAAAGGCTTATTAAGTAATACATGTACAAAATTACATAAACTTTGACTCCACGGATTAAAAGATTATAGTGTTTGAAGTCAAGCAAATGGTTCATTTTCTTCCATGTGTTTAGTGGATCAACAGACCTTGACTTCAGTTGGTGTCAAAAGTTTTCACTACAAAAGGTCTAAATCTATTACCATCTTGTTTAGCATGATGTTAGCTCCTAACACGCCAATTTTTAGAGGTAGAGACCGGGTGTAGCATATTCAAAACAAGTGTGCAAGGAGTGGAGGCTTGAAATTTGATAATTCACAGTTTTTTTTTTTTTTAACTTAATATGTTTTTGATTGATAATCCGAATGGTTAATATGAAGGTTTACAGTACGTATTGATATGGAAAAAATAAAAAGTGAAAAATATGAAGATCTCTAGGTTTTATGTGGAAAAGAAGAAGTTTTTTTGGTACCTTGCCCGACAATGAGTGACAATGTGTGAAAATGTTTGACTTGGGTTGGTATGCTATTTTTCACTAAAGACAAGAACTTTTTTTTGACAATATGAAGGGAAATAATATTACTTGCAAGTAATGAAAATCTCACTTTCAATAGAGTGTCCTATCAAAAAAAATTGGAGGTGCCCGAGGTGCCCGCCCTCCCCATTTAAAATTCAAAACCCTATAACTTTTTCATCAAATGTCCAATTTAGGTAAAAATTGTTTTCCTACTAAGGTCTTGGTAATGTCTTTTTATAGTAAAAAATTCAAAGAAGAATGTTGGAAATTGACACCGTAGGAACGTGACCGAACTTTCAAAAAGCCCTTTTTGGACACTTGGTACCTTAGGGGTTAAACTTGTATAAAAATAAATGTTTACCTCAAGATACGTTGCAAGTGTTAGCGGTACACGCACTGATGCTTGATGGCGTTCAACATTATATCACCATTCCGTCGTTGTTGTTGGACATGTTTCTCAACCCTTCCCACTTTACCTACAACACATGCATAAAGTTTATATGGTAAACTATGTGATAAAAAATCCTATATGTATCTTCGTATTACATATAGCCCGAAATTTTAATATAATATATTGAAAAAATTAACATATGGAGAAACAAAGCAAAAGGTCCAAAGTTCTTAAAGTCAAATTTTTACTAGTAAACTTGAGGCACAAGGTTCCAACATGGATAAAAGGTTTCTATGCAAACCTAGAGGTCATTTCTCTTTGCAGTTTCTAAGGTGGGCACTCTTGCAATCAAAACCTCAAGGCTATGTGCATTTTTACTTCATTCACTAATTTCTGTTAAATTTGTATACTGTGTAGATTGGAGGAAATTTGCACATCGAGGAGATTTTTGCGAACTTGGTAAGCTTCTAATTTTGTTTCAATTCTGAATATGAGGACCTCCAGGGTTATGTTCATGATGATTGAAGTTCAGACAGAATTACGTTAGTGTTAGGTGAGTACCAATATTTGAATACACAAATGAGAACACCAACTGGAGTATGTACAAAATTGCAATTTCAACAAGAAAACATGATAGCAGTCAACAACTAGAGAGTACATGCATTGTTATATTGAAAAAATGACACCAAAACCTCATAATGTGAGTCAAAAGAGCAGCTCGTAGTATTGCACAAAATCCTCAATATGGCACATCAGAGCACTACTTGAAACCCTAGCCTCTACACACAAGAACCTAAACCCTAGCAACAAAACCCTAACCGCCGGCACCAAACTCTAGCAACCACCACCAAACCCTAGCCACCGCCGCCAAAACCTAGCCGCCGCCATCAAACCCTAGCCGCCACAACCACGAATCCAAACCCTAGTCAACATATTCGCGTGACGTGGAAATCGCGTGACGCCTCCCAAAGTAACCTTGAGCTAGAGCTCTGCGCGCGCACACCCCCTACTGTTGGTGTTCCTTCACCAAACAAATTCAAACACATCGAGGCAAAAATCAAAACAAGAGCTTCCTCATCAAGTCTGGCAGTCAACCTCCTCGTTGCGCGGCTTCGCAGGTGCGACACCTCTTTCCCATTTCATTGCCGCGGCCTCCTATCCTACCCCCACACACCCTAAACCCTGCGCGCACAGGCGCTGCCGTGCGCGGACGCTCG
>OZ020517.1:6853550-7149807 GCA_963971425.1 Bryoerythrophyllum caledonicum | reverse complement strand
CGCTGCCGCGGCGCAGGCGTCTTAATTGTTTTTTTCCATCTTTCCCCCCACTCACCCACACACTTCTCACACAAAATTTCCCTCACCCACTCTCTCCTTCTCTCTTCTCTCTCTTAAATCCTAGCCGCCACAACTTCCTCCACCTCTTTCAACTTCCCTCACCTCCTTCAACTTCCTCCCCTCCTCACACCTTCCCGCCCTCATAAACCCATCTCTCCCACACATCTCACACATCTTGCACACATCTCCACACCTCCCACACATTGTCTCTCTCCTCCTAATCCTACCCTCTCACTCACAACCTCCCTCACAACTTCTACCAGGGGTGTGCGCGCGCACACCCCTCCTAGGACTACCCACTTGAGCAAAAGATTGATATCCTTATTGATACCCTGAAATCCAAACCCTAATCCAAACCCTAATTTGATACACGAGTTGATAACCGCTTGTGGTACCAATGAACTCATACCCTGGTCGTGATACCCTAGATATTGATACCCCAAGTACCTTGATCCATAAATGATGTAGAGAATATCTAACCCAAATATCGTTAAAATTGCTTGTTTTTGTGCAATTAGAAAGCCTCTACAATTAATGTTTTTTTTTCAGTTTTAACCGTAGGATCTGAATGATGACTTATTAAATAATATTCTCGCAAAATTCATAAAGTTTCACTGCACGGATTGAAAGATTATTATAATAATGTTTGAAGTAGTGAAAATGCTCATTTTCTTCCTTGCGTTTTCAAGATCAGCAGTCTTTGATTTCATTTGGTGTCACATTTTTTGCACTATAAAAGGTCTCAATTAATTACCATATTGTTAAGCATGATGTTAATTTGCTACATACCAATTTTTAGAGTTAGAAAAGGGATGTAGCATATTCAAAAATTGTGCAATGAGTGGGGGTTCCAAAATTCACAATTCACGTTATGTATTTTTGTGAACTTGATATCGTTTGAAATGAGAATCCAAATGGTCAATACGAAGGTTTACATCACATAATGCCATAGAAAAAATCAAAAGTGAATCATACAAAGATCTCAAAGTTTTATGTGGAAAGGTAGAAGTTTTTTGGTATTCTCCTCGAAAATGTGTGACAATGTGTGAAAATAATTGACTTGGATTAATATGCTTTTTCACCAAAGAACTAACAACATGCTTAACACGATGGTATTGGATTTAGATCTCGTGTAGTGCAAAAGTTTTTAGAGGTAGACAAGGGGTGTTGCATGTTCAAAAATATTGTGCAATGAGTGGTGGTTCAAAATTTTTTATTCCATACTAATAGTGACTATCGTTTTGTAATGATATATAGGTTTTTTGAGTGTTGCGTTATGGCACCACCAAATATTGATAGAATCTGGGAGAGCCACGGCTGGTAGATCGCAGAAGTGGATGAGTCGAGCGCCTTCTTGTGGGTGACGGATTATCCCTTTGAGCTGGGGAAGCGTACATCGGCGTTGGGAAAGAGTTTTGGCAAAATCCAACCAATCACTCTTCGACGTGATGATATGGTATATGTTACTTGCGTAGTGGGTCCAGGTCAATCGGAGGTGAAGACTTCTCTTTCGAAGAAGTTGTTTTTAGCACCAGTCCATTTGAATCTTCTTCAAAATTCAGATCAGGTGAAATTCCTCAAATCATTGTAGACGTTTTGGTTAAATATCTCTCTTGCGGTATGTATTGCTTGACACAACGTCTTAACCTGTTTAGCGTTATCACCAGAAATGGTGCTGAAGGCTGAGAAGATTATGGAGGAACATATTAGATATGAAGCATTTCGGGAGAGGGACCTATCACGTGCGACAACTCAAGCCCCACCAACGGAACCAGAAGAAACAGAAGTTTATCGAATTCTTGCTGAGCCGTTGCAACTGGATTGGCGACCACTGGAGGGGGGGAGGGGAAGTGGAAGCCAACATCCCACCACAACTTCTCAGGTACAGACATTACTGAATCCTCCATTAACAAGTAGACGTCCTACGAAGAGGCCACGGCGTGTTGAGAGTGATGTAGCTTCTGGTTCAAGAGAAGGCCCATCAAGTTTGGATCCAAGTGGGAGGAGGTTGATTGAGAGAAGTGCAAGATCGGGTGGCAGGATTCCTAGGTCGGGGCTCAAAACGTCTGATGGTCATCGTAGGGCCCCTACATCTACACCGAGAGATTTAGCTGATTTATCAGCCATGGCGCCGGAGGAAGAAGAGTTTTACAACCTATCTGACAGTATTCCAGAGGATTTTGAAGACAATGCAGAGATACCACATGATCTTCCAACTTCAATGTATTTAAAAGCACCAGTGCCTACAACGGAGAAGATTGTGAAAGCATCAGTGTGGAGGAATTTGGTGTTTAAAGCACACATAGACCGCATTGTCTCTATGGAGAATCCGGAAACAAACCACCGGATTTTATCACAGAAGAGGGTCAGAGAAGTATTTAATCGCTTAAGAGACCCAGAATTTGCGACTCAAGTGAGTAGATTGGTACTTCGACCGATCAGATACATCGTGCATACTACCACCGATGATGGTGTCGTTGAGAAGGAGGAGCTGTCATTTCCGTTGGTAGGTACCGCTGTCGTGAAGGAAATCAGTAGACGTTGAAAAAGGATTAAAAAAGAGGGGAAAGAGAATAGTTAGGGCCGAAGGTGAACATATGACTAGCGGATTCATCCTCAATTACGCAGTCATACTTCACTAAACAACATCTTTATCTTAGAGGATCTTTTACTGCCTCTTGTTACTAGCTCAGGATTTAGGAGCATCCACTAGCTAGTTTTCCTGCTGATTCCAGCAGTCCCCTGACCACGCATGCGCCAGCCGCTCTGACAAGCCAAGGAATCGAACCCGGACCGGCGAAGTGCTACGAAATGCTCAGCCAGCCGAACTGAGCCGCGATGGATGACCGTACGTAGACTCTAATGATATTTAAGTCATTTTCTAAACGCTTCTAAGATCAAAAACCTAAACAGAGTATTATGATAGTTTAGTTTGTACTAAGAGTAAGAAATGCTAGTGCTTAGAGTCAAGATAGAAAATAGGGGCAGCTACTTGTTGACATTGTAGATAAGAGATAAGAGGGAATCTAGGCTTCTGTGGGAAGTTAAGGACAAGAATTGGAGGTAAATTGACTTAGGTGACCAAACTTTTGTCAAAAGAGGAGGCTTGAAGGCGTGGGCTGATGTTAATTCTTGACTTTCTTGCCCTTCTCCCCCGCTCAAGCTCTTCTCCCCAAGACTACAAGTAGCCTTAGGTTTCTGTTTGTTTCATCGCGAGTGTTTAGAATTTGATTGTCAGTTTTTAGAGAGTTGTTTTTCTTGTTGTTAGCATTCCAGTGATGTATCACACGCTCCAATCGGAGTTGTAGTGAAGCTGTGGTGCGGATTTGAATAAAGAGGGGTTTAGAAATTGAGGCAGTAATGTATAAATACTTTGAAGGAGTGGTGTTCCGCGATCATTGTGAATTTGATAGTGAGATTTTGAGGGTAGTATAACGATTGTTTTAGAAAGCTTGAGTTAAAATCTTAAATCGATTAGGACTATAATCTAAAAGTTATGAAGTAAATTGTAACCGGGGTTTTGAGAGGGATTCAAGGGCAAAACTTGGTATAAAGAAACTACACTTTGGGTGATTATTGATAGAGTCATTAGGATTGATTTTTTTGTGGAAGTGTTCTTTGTTATATGAGTGACTTATGTACAAATTTTGAGATCTTTGTTCGTAATAGAATAGGAGTGATGAAGAGTTGAAGTAGGGGGGGGACCTGATATTAGAGGCAGAGGAGTTTGAGGCCATAAATCTTGTTGAAAATTGATCCAGTAATAGTGAAAATTGATACAAAGCTTTTTAACAAGATTATAAAGGTTGTATCAAAATCCTAGAGTCATTGGATTTGTAGATAGAAAGTTATGTGAAAATTAGTGGTGGGATTTTTAGGGGCAGCGTTTAAAGATGGGAACTCTTAGATTAAGAATGTTATGGAGATAGACTAGAAGCAAAAGAAAGACATAGTAGCCATTTTTTATGTTTGTTGAAGCCATATATACAAGATAAATCTTGCATTTAACTACCTAAATGCAAAATAGACTCTGTGTTTCCTAAAACAAAGTTTCTCAACACGACACCGCACGAGAGTTTGAACGAATGTTCATTGCACACGGGAGTGCTTCTGCATAGGGTGCTATAGGATCCCAGTATTCTTGGTTTCAAGATCATATCTTTTGGGAACCGGTGGATGGACAACACATAGTAGCAGCTTGTAAGTTTATACAGCAGCAGTAGAGAGATGGTACTATGCCTTTAAATGAGTATCTGAACACGTTTGAGCGGCGAGAGGCCTCTTTTGTGGTGTATGATGATCGTCGCTTTTACATTGAGAAGTCTGCGCGGATCAACGTGGCGGAGTTCCAGAGACATTCATATTCTACCATGGAGGAGGATTTGAGGAAGATCCGTCAGATTTGGGATCTATATGAGAGGCCTGATAGCACACTACGTACGGACGATGCACGCAGGGCTGTTGCTTTGGTGAATGCGACAAGTGTAGTGTATAAATTGCCCGAGGGGGATGGAGTTGTCACGGTGAAGAAGTTGGCCAAAAACATGGAGGATCTGACCAATCATACATGGAATCCGAGCAATGACTGCTTCGAAGCTATCATTCAAGTATGCAACGACTACGAAGACGGCATTCTCTTTTAAAGCAAGGAGAAAGATGACAAGTGGAAGGACATGGCGAGGAAGAAAGAGCTGGATCCAAATGTGAACGTACGACCAACAAGAAAGGAGATGACCCAGAATTGGTTGACGCCATTAGGTAGGGTTCCGATTCCATATTATCTTCGGTTGGCAAAGTCTGCTGCAACGAAGTTGGTGACGGAGGATGGAGTAAGACCTCGTCAAGCATATTACTTCGACGGTGTAAAAGACAAGAATCCACATCCATGTATGATTGCCGGTGTTTGTGACCGATATCAAAGACGAGAAGCTGTGATCAATTCCATTCGTTGGTTGATGGTGGAGAACAAGGAAAGTACACCTGATTCCATGAAGGAGTTCTTTTGTATCCGTATAGGGAAGTATTTTTCGAGGAGTAACGCACAACTTGATACCTTTGGGAAGCTTTTGAATGCTACCACGAAAAAATCTTCGACTGCTCTTGTGTAGGAGAAGGTGTGTAAGCTGGAAGACATAGGCTTCCTCATCCCTCCTTCCATCAAGTTTCATTACGGTGACATTGCAGCAAGGGGGCGTGGATACATTGGACTGTTGGTGGATGTAGGAGGACAGGCTACTGCTAATTGGGAATGGCAGATGGAAGTCAAGAGGCCAGGCCAGAGCGACACAGAGAATCTTCTTCCGATTCGGTGTAGAAGAGGATTATTCCGCACCAACTACATAGAGTTGGGGAAACCATGTTTGTGGGTGATTGATTGTCGACGTGGCGGTGGGAGGCATGGAGATGATCATTGGAGAGACGCCCTGTTATTCGCAGCTTTTGCATAGCTGTCATTATGGATGGCAAATATTGAACGATGGAACGTCATCTTCTTATTACCAGCGGCCGTATATGCCAACGAAGAGTTTTTCACGAAGGTGAAGCTTCCAGAGGGATGTACTATGCGACGTGGATGTTGGGCATTTGATCCGAACTCGGTTAAACCCTATACTCTCGATTTTACACAGAATGGGCGTCTAGAGCAAGTAGTACAACCGATTGGCGATGTTGTGATTTGTATGCAGTACCCTGTGGGTACATCTCCTGACCCGAACTATGTTTCTGGAGACGTTCCACTTCCACTTGTTTTCTTGGGTCACTGGAATGAAGCTCGCCAACCCTCTGAAGTTGATTCACTTGAGAGATCTCCATCAGAGCTGGCAAGACTAGTGGGCTCATATTTGCCCCATGGTTGGGGTTTAGTGGCGTGTAACATATCTACGGCCATTCCCACAATTCTTGAAGGAGATTTCCAGGGATTTGAGGTTTTCATCATTGACGATTGTACAGACAGAGTTTCATTTCTGTACAATGAGTTGTCCGACAATTTCCAAGGACAACTGTTGGTCAGGACTGGTCGAATAAGTACTGGTTGCAACATCGTACCTGAGACCGAAGAGGCGGTTGGTGGAGTGAGGAATGAAGATGACAATGAGGATGGAGGTGGTTTACATGAGAGATTGCTACGTTCAGATACCACTGAAGATTTCTCATCTCGCAGTGGTTCAGACGCCGATAAAGATGGAGTGAACCACTCTCCTCCAAGAGAGAGGATTCCATCAACGCAGCGGGCGGTGGAAGATACTTCAGGGGAGACGTCTGCAACACCTACAGAGAAGATGCAAGATACCGGTGTAGTAGATGTTAGTTTGGCGGCACGGGCAGGAGGAGGGCGTACATTTGATGGTCCTAGGTTGGAGATGGAGGAAGAAGAATTAGATTCATGTGAATTTTTTTCGGTGCAGAGGAGGATTCCACAGCCTTCGATGCCTCTTCAATCAGAGCCAGTATCGGAGACACATGAGGCGTTCGGAGGTACTCAGAGTGATACCGGACCAGGTTTGCCTTCCGTTCCAAGATCTAGCATATCTGAGGACATCATTGCATTTCAGGGGGCCTTCTCATCGGAGCGAGAGATGTCTTTCAATGCAGAGGATGGCTTTTTCTACAATGAAGATAGCATTAGGTATACGCGGGAGGGTATTCCTGGCAATTATCGATTTGATAAGTGTGCGTCCATTGGCATCGAAGATGTGGGAGATCGTCCAGTAGAGGATCATGAACTGTCCGCTGTGGTAGGTAGCGCCATTGGACACGTGGAGGGAGTCGTTCCGCCAGAAGATGAGCTCTGAGCCCTGGAGCTATATACTATAGTAGAGCATGCACGCAGTTAAGTGCCAAGTACGTTAGTATACTGCAGTTTGAGATGTGTCTATCGTTCGGTTGGTGGTATATATTTATATATTGGGTGGTCCATATGATATGTTTGATTTTAGAATTCCTCAGCAATAGTGTGGAATTGCTTGATTATGTATGTTTTTGCATTATAAAATACAGTGAGGTACTTTACACTGTCTTAGGAATTTGCATATATATTTTTGTATCTCTTACACATTGTATTTGTAGTGCAGTACTCTAAAATCCTATAATAACTCATAACACATTTATAATCTCTTTAGGCACATGATTATAATTTTGTAGCAGGATTTGCAAACTAGATTAGAAATCATATATTTTTTTTAAAAAGGTAGAAAATGTAAAAAATATATTACTGATATGAACATGAAGATGCCAATGTATGACACGACAAACAACAAAAAAATTTGACAAAAAACATACTAAACTTTTGCCAAATTTTGATTTTTTAAAAAGTTATGAGCAAATAACTTGCGGCTTTCTACCAGCAACCAGTGCACTTGGCTAAGTGCATAATTGCTTAGTTGCGTGTTAATGGTGCTTGATGAATCTTCAATCCAAAGGTGTACATCTTGCATGTAATAGGTGCATGTATATATCCGTCTCAACTCACATTTGAAGGTTAACTATTAATCCTGGAACCGAAGCAGCTACAGAGAAGATGCCAAAGACCACCATGTCAATCAACACCCCCGCAACAACCCCCACTTTAAAGCAGGCCGTGAAGAAGTTCCCCAACGGTTTGGAAGTCGAGACTCTTGCAATCGGAAAGCCGGACGACAAGAAAGTTGTTGTAGGGGAGAAGGTGGGTGGTGGCAAGAAGTAGAGATCAGGTTATAGTTGGTGTAAATTTTGGTATTATATACAATGGGTTGTAAGGCTCACCACAACTTTGAACTTTATACACTAATGTCTTGTGTCCAGTGGTTGTGCATTAGTACATTGGGAAGTGGAAGTCCAAGCGCAAGGTGTTTGACTCCTCTGTTGGCAAGAAGTCCTTTGAGTTTAGGTTGGGTGTTGGAGAGGTCATCAAAGGATAGGACGTTGGTGTGGATGATGAGTAATGTATCATGTGTTTGTAAAAGCTTCTCGTTTCATCTGCCTCAAATAATTGGTGTACAAGAAACTAACATAATGATATAAAAACTTGAAACTTTATAATGCAAAAATTTGACATCTCGTGGCTTCAAAGTTTGTAAAATTTCTTTAAAAAGAAAGAACACAAACACATTTCTTCATTTTAAACACTATATTCTTCCAACATGGACAGTTACAGATTTTGGAAATTTGTGAGCATGTGTTTTTAAGATTGTACATTTTGAAGTGAAAACAAGGGTTTTATTCTTCTTTTCCACTCTTTACACTGGAATGGATAGTTTTGAAGTGTTTTGGGCAAGAAATAGCCAAGAAGTTGTAGCGGTCAAAAAATGCTTGAGTACACAAGAGGCCACATTTGACTGCCAACAAAAATTCTCTTTGTTCTTTGAGTTGTTTGTAAACATCCATCCAACAAAGAAAACATGACACTTCAAAACAATTTCAAATTCTAAAAATGAAGGTCCCCAAAATTCAAGAAATACAAGTACCCAAACCAGATAGAGTGGTTGCAGGTTTAATTCCTGGCTATAAAATCTTCTCTTTGCTCAACAAGAACACTTGCCACAAGTTGTTAATGTAGCAACTCATGTGTGCAAAAAAAATAATTTATAATAAAGAAAAGACACAAGTAGCCTCCAACAAAGTACCATGTCTCTTTTCCCACATACCTGCCCAAATATCACTCGTGCATCTTCCAACTCTTGATGCATTTTCCTACCTACCGACTCCCAATGCATCTTCCTACCAATTGTAGCGCACAAGCAACTGTTTGCAAGGCATATGCACATGACGTCCAAAATACACAAGCAACTGTTTGCAAGGCATATGCACATGACGTCCAAAATAGTTGATTTGGACGCAAAAAGTGCGAGTTGGGCTTCCAACAGCTAAGCCAATTCAACCTCACAGCTTGATTTGGTTCATAGTGAGTCCATTGGTTTACCCCGTTGGTAAGCATGCACTACATTCACGTTGAGTTCCCAACGCGTTCCCCTTTTGTTCCCATACCGTTCTTATCATATTCCTACCTTGTTCCCAAAGAACTCATAGTAATTTCCGTGACAGTTCTCCTTGCATTCCCTAAGCATTCCTTATCAATTCACTTGAGTCCCCTATGTGTTCCCATGCAACCCCTCTGTGTTTCCCTGAGCATTCCCTAGACGTTCCCAACATGATCCTAACGCGCTCCCACAAGCGGCAATTTTTTACTTTTATGATTACTGTCGACTTTACTTTAAAAAAGTCGCAACACGTGGGGCCCACCAACACTCGTTTGGTTCCCAATCGCCCCTAATGTGCACGCATGTGCGTGAGCTTGCAATAGGTAGATCCCACTAAACAGCCTGAACGAGCAGTACACACCGGGCTAGCCACCTTCCAAGCCAACCTGAACCAAGAAGGTTACAAACAAACAAATGTACTGCAGGAGGCGCAATAAGCAGGCGCACATGGCCCCGGATCCAAAACCCCTTCAATCGGTCGGGCCAAATCCATCTAGCCACCCGGTTCCCAATCCGAGATTCCAGGGACCAGATGGGGGTCAAAAGTTAGCCACACGGCTAGCATGTGCGTTTGCTAAATGTCTGTTGCAGAAGAGCTTGTTAGGAGGAGGTAAGCAGAATGGACGGAGAAGTCCCGACGTTCGTCCAACGGAGTCGCAACGCTCATTCAGGCTATTTAGTGGGATCCAAATGCTCGTCCACCAGATCCGGAATGAGCATACTAAGTTCAGAAATATCCATACCATTCCACTCAAGTTCCAACGCTACTACAGATGAGCCTACGTTCAGAACACTCTGAAGCCGACTCTTTTTTTGGACAAGCGTCCAAAACATGATCAAAATAGTGCGGAAAACTAGTGACCAGTGTCGAAATTAGAGCGTCGAAAACAGCCCCAAGCGCTGCGGACATGCTCAGGTCGCGTGCTTCGTCGCGAAGCGCTGCGATGCATCCATCGCGGATTCACATCGGTCTCACTCCACCCATACAAGCTGGTGCGCGTCGCGCCAGTGTCGCATTCCAGGGGTCGAGACCGAGGTGGAGACGGATTGCAGTGGACGTGTAAGATGGGTCGCAGCAGCGCATTCCTCACGCTCCTCATCGTGAGCTGCATTGCTGTGGGTGCGGTAGCGTCGATCGAGGATGGGATTCCGCGCCCGGCCAACTGCGTGGACGAGCCCACGACGTCGTACGGGCCGGTCCCGGAGCTGATGGCGAGCGACGGCGCGGCGGTCGCGGACTGCGACTGGTACGGGTTCGCCAACCTGCTGTACGCGGACACGGTCACGCTCTCGTGCCTGGACGCGATGCGCGCCGCGCTCACGAACGCGGAGCAGAACCCTCCCAGCGTGCTGCAGCCCTTCCTGTACTACACGCTGCCCCGCATGGTCGACCCGGCCAACAACCAGTCCTTCTGCTACCACGGCTGCTTCAACCTGGCGTCTCCGCACCCCTCCTACGTTGCGGCGCCCATCTACTCGCCTGTCCCTGCTCCCATGTACTACGATGGACCTGCAGAGGCGCCTGTCGCGGTGGAGGCGCCGTATGGCTCTCCGGTTCTGGCCCCGGCTCCCGAGTCCGGGATGGACTAGCTTGTAGTTTCTTCATTTATTGATTTTTTTATTGACTAGACTCTCGGCTAGTTATTATCTGAAGTTGTGAGAGTTGATGGGCGCCTAACCACGAGATGATGTGAGGGTCGGTGAGTCGTCCCTTGTGGATGCCCTTTCTAGATCTGGTACTCCAATGCATCCTGGCTGCGATCGCTGCGGAAAATTCTCAATGAAACTCTGATTGATTGACTGCTAATGCCCTTTATCTCTGCGTTGCGAGAGCTGGATCTGTTGCGTGGTGTTTTTGGAGCTATGTCCTCTCGTGTCTGTTCTTTGGATCGGTTGCGCTTCGATGTGGTGTGGTTTTGTCTGAGGAATTCAGAATTTTGTTACTTGCCTGTAAACACTTCGCTTCGTCGTAACGCCAGCGCGATTAAGTTTCAAAGCATTCTCCAAAATCTTGTTGAATGCTAGTTCAAACTCCTTAACTTGAGAAAATGGACAATACAAAATTCAAGAAAAAGTTTGTGTAGAGCAAAAAACCTCACATGAGCAAGGTTTAAGAACATTTTCAGTGGGGTTTATAAAGATTCCTGGTAATCAAAGTAACAAACAAAAAGTGAAAGCCCAGAGAACTGCTTGGGATCATCTAAATGCATCATCATTAGAACAAAGTTGAAAGGGCATACATGAGTCAGCTAAAACTGCACATAACATAGAGGAAAAAATGTGGGCTAGTCAAGCCCTTTTAGTTCCCGCAGCTGATGCCCTAAAAAAATTGGTTTCTCGAACTCCTAATCTCTAAATGGCATTACATCAGGGCCAACCAGCTGCAGTTTCTATGTAAGCATCATAATACCAACCTCGTAGCCTATACTTACACTACAAGGTGAAGAGCAGAATGTGAGCGCCTTCATACCAAATCAAGACGCACCATCGTCGTTGTCAACATCAAATCCGGCGCCTGTCCATCCTCCGTTCTCATCAGATTTAGACCTCCCTAGTTGCAAAGGCCCCTTCACCAATTTGGAGGCACCTCGGCCTCGGCCTCTGGGAACTCCCACATGTTGGCCCCGAACTACAGGACGCGCATTGCTGTTTGCTTTCTCAGGTGCAGCAGCAGCTGTGTGGCCTTCTTGCTCAGGCGTCGTTGGAGGTGACTTCTGTGAGTTGATAGAGGCCACTACTTTTGGAAGGTTGTTGCCGTCCGCAACTGCTGCGTTACCTCCCTGCAAAAAACCAGAAGATAAACATGATGAGTTGTGCATCCAGATACCCCTCTGTTTTCATTCTGGAGGAGAGACAGGTGGATGGTATCTCTTTCATCACTCTCACAGACAACTACAACTACTTTGACTTGACTTTCAGACCATCAAGCTCTTCCATACTTGATTGAAGGATTGGCCACCAAGCTCTTAGAGGGGGCATCTTGTTGAAACTTTGGGCGACTTTACAAAGAACTCTACTGAGTTTTTGCTCAAAAGCAAAAGCACGCACTGCGCCTGGAGTTGTGATTATAGCTCACTCTAAGTAGTCTCAACAAAAGACCTGCCAACACTAGCACGAAGCTCATATTAAAGAACCTGTACTTGTGGCTGAGCAACAGTCGCACTTGGTTGAGGCTCTGCACCGAGAACTTGGGACGCCCCACCCTGCAAACCGGGATTCAAGGCCTCTAGCCTGCTTGTCAACTCCTCCAACCGGGAGTACTGAGCTTCAGCACTTTGTTGCACCTACATTCGAAAGAATGCTCGAATCAGAAACCTAAAACGGATAGAGATACAGCCAGAAAAGAAACAGCAATGATGCTCAAGAGTCAATCGTTTGTGTCCATACCAGACACCTGAGATCTTCACACAGCCTTTGCTTGTTCATCTCTTCTACCTCCACTGCCTTCATGGCTGCTTCCCATACCTGCGACAAGCGAGAGAAAATAACGCACATCCTCATCAGTTGAACTGGAAGTGAATCGAGTTGTTTGTGAAGACCATCCAAAGCTAGCCCCTCTTTAGACTAATCTTCCCTCACTCTCAATAGTTATTAAATCAAGCTTGGTCATCTATCCCTCGAAGTAGTTTTTGCCGTCATTGATAGTGAAGAAAAGGGTTTGCATCAGAAACCGTGAATATTAGCCGACTATTTTACCTTGATTTTGATGTTTCGAAATGGAAACAGAGAGGTTATCTTATTCAAACTTCGAGTGACTTTTACAAATAACGCTACTGCAAAAGATTCATCGACATACACGCCATGTAAAAAGGTACCTTCCTCGCTTGCTCTTCCTTCACTCTCGCAGACTTGATCTTTTCCGTCGAAGCTTCGATCAATTTTCTAAGATGCTCAAGAGCTGTCATGCGAAAGACACAATGTCAACCCTTGTTGCGCATGGCTATTCAGAACCAAGAGAACAACTCATAAAAACACAAGTGCATTATTTCCAAATACACCAAAAATGGAATGAAAAGCCCAAGGGCTCCGAGGAGTGCCTGCTTTCTTAGGTCCAGCTGTGAGCTTCACTTCCATGGCCAACGAAGCCAATTCTTTTTCCACATTCTGGATTTTCGAGTAATTGTCTTGAATGTACCTGCGAAAAAATCACCACTCTTGCCCATAAACGCGAAAACCCTCTTCAGATATAAGAAAAAACTAGTAAAAGAACTCATAATTTAAAAATTTCTAAATCAACCCTAAAAACCCTTGGCAAGATGAAGCTCTCAATCTTCACAGACAAAACCACTCACTTTCTCAGCATAAGCTCCTTCTCCTCCAGAACCTTCCAAACACAAAAACCGAGAAAACAGGTAAGAAAACAGAGAGAACCACATCTACCTGATCAGAACTCCAATGATCAAATGACAGAACCAAAACTTAAGATGAAAATGGGTTTAGAGGGAATGTGGTACCTTCTGAGTGTAGGCCATCTTGGGGTCATCCACCAGGAGCCCATCCGGGACGCCATCGTCGGTGGCCATGATGCTGCTGCAGACGATGACGATGATGATGATGAGTAGTCGGAGAGATCGACGTTCGGAGGAAACATGAGATCGTGAGCAAACATGGAAGGAAACTCTCCGACGCAAGCCAGGGTTTGTTCGTCCTTCGTTCCGATGCCGACACTGGCAGGGAACCATCGTTCCCGACGTCTCTGGGAACGCATCCCCTACACTAAATATGATATTTAGTGTTTGCATCACTAATTACAAACTCAAACACTATATGGCAATCACTCTACTAATGTAATCACATTAAATGTCATTTTAAACGAAAATTGTTGACATTTCGTGTTGGTTAACGCCTTCAACTCCAACGGTCCCCTCGCGATAAGTGGTTGGTATTTATTAATTTTGTTTTTGGTTGCTTCTGGGGAGAATCTATCATTACAATATTTGAATTCGATAAATTGGATGGTAAGGTTTGAGTTAACGTGATCCGGTGGGGGATCTTTATAAGGTAGTCCTTTAACGCATAATATGTCCGGTTTGAATCACGCATTACAGTGACATCTTTGGGTTCCACATGTGGATGGAAGTAGCATGGCAGGACCGTATTTTCTTGTGGTTTGTTGTTGAAGGTTCTGGCGTTCATAAGTTTAAAGCATCATGATTTATTGGAGGACTTCTACTTCAAACACTATAATCTTTCAATCCGTACGGTCAAAGTTTATGAAACTTTGAGAGTATGTTACTTAATTGAGATCCTATGGTTAAATGTAGAAATAAAAGTTTTAGTTTCCCTCCTTGTTCATTGCACTAGAACCAGCAATACTAAAGTGTTTTTCCTTGGGACTTTATGGGTTAAAGTAACAATTCATGGCAAGTCACCTCAATCTTGCCACTTGTCAAAGGCAAAGATGTAGTGCGGCAAAACACAAGAGCTCTCTGCTCTAAAGCGGAGTGATACCCGCCCAATACCTGCTCAATGCCCGCCCGGGCACTCGTGTGATGAAAACACACGAAGGGCGCAGCAGTAGCATCAGCAGACTCCTCGTGCACAAATGACATGAAACCCTAATTGGTGAGCTATGACATGAAACCCTAATTGGTGAGCTATGGTGATGAGCCTCACAAGAAGGACTGAACATGAATCTGGTTCATATGTTGACAGACTGCATCTTTGCCTTCGACACTCACACAGACTCTCCAGCTCGCCCTCCTTCCACTTTGCGAAGGCCTTCTGAAGCTTCTAGTTCGTGTGGCCTCCCACATATTTCAGGCTTCACTTAAAAAATTTGTCACTTCAAAAGAAAATCACTTTAAAATAGCATAAAAACCCAAGTCGATCATTTCACACATTAGAGTTTTTCTGAAAGTAAAGGATCTTTCACCACAAATCTTAGGGTCTTATGTTAGTAATTGGGACCACATGCACATGGTGACTTGGTTTGGGAAAGGTGTGGGGGAACCACCCGTCAACCTTTTGGGAACTTGGGGTACTATGGGGGAGCTTTAGCTTAGATGGGGTAGGACCCAAGAGCATTGATTGTTGTGGATCTCATTGGTGCAAAACAAGGGAGTATGAGATTCTCGTGCGTAAAAAGTATCGTCCTATGTGGCACCATATTCCTACTGGCTTTCTTCTTCGGAGTACACTTTCAGGAAAACTCTTTTGTCACACATTGTTGGGCAAGGTACCAAAAAAACTCTTCTATTCCACAAAAAACTTAGAGATCTTCATATTTTTTTACTCTATATTTTTCCCACAACAACATGTGGTCTATTCCTTCTTATTTACCATTTGGACTATCATTCTACAACATATTAAATTCACAAAGAAATTAAACAAGAATTGGCAAGTATTGAACCTCCACTCCTTGCACAATTGTTTTGCATACGCTATATCCCTTCTCTACCTCTAAAAATCGGTGTACAAGGAACTGATATCATGCTTGACATGATGGTAATGAATTTATACTTCGTGTAGTGCAAAAATTTGACAATAAGTGAAGTCAAAGTCTACTCATCCATTTAATGCCAGGAAGAATATGAACCATTTTCTCCATTTCAAACACTATAATCTTCCTACGAAATGGCTCAACCGCTTAACAAGTAGCGCTTTATAAATATCTAAACTGCCCCTCCAACACACTTTCCAAACTTCCGTCTTTATTGTGGTGACTCGTACATATTAGAAGCATACATGTTCATTTTCAAAAGAATTGCAAAAAACCAAAGGATTGTGCAAACACCTTCAAGGTTTACCACAATTTACCTCTGTAATCCTCGCCATGATTTCATCCACCATGTCATATGCCTTGTGATTTTTTTCCTTGATGTTGTTTCTAATGCGAGAACTATCGTAAAGGGGTTCAGCGTAATGCCATTTAACCCCACATCACATTCATGACGCAAATACAGCTTCTAAATCTACCACTTCCTCCGCCAAACCTAGATACAATCCCGAATCTCCCAATTTCAAATGCAAAATCTGGGTACCACCCAAAATCTACGAAACGCCAGGAAATCTTCCCGAAAAGCGGCGCCCTAGCGGCGCTTGGAAACCCTGGCGAGGGCGAGGAGCGGAGGCTGAGCTCGCAGCGCACCACGCAGCGCGAGCGTCTGGGCCTGTGCGAGCGAGCGCGCGCGCCTCATCTCCTTTCCTCCTCTCGTGCACGCGACGCCCTCTCCTCCACCCTCAGGAACCGACCTTCGCGCTTCATTTGCGCTTCTCCCGTCCATTTTTCATCACACAGGGTGGCGACACGGTTGACAGCCGAGGAGAGCACATTTCACCACGGTTTCTTCTCGTTTGGCGTCCGAGGAGAGCACATTTCGCCACGGTTTCTTCTCGTTTGGCATCCGAGGAGGGCACATTTGAGGTGCCGCCATTGTTTGGAGGCCAGGGTTTAAGTTTGGAGGTTTTTATTAGGGTTTAGGGTTTGAGTGTGTGCGATGAGTCGGTTGTGGAGGTCTTCGTTAGTGCGATCCTTGAGTGGAGCTAGGCGCGTCCAGTATGAATCATTGTCGAGGGGGAGTCGGTTGTTCGGCAGCGCGGCCAGTGAGGCGGACTATGATCCGACAGAGGCGAGGACGCCGCCTTCGGAGAAGATCCAGCGGATAGCGGACGAGATCTCGACGCTGTCGCTGCTGGAGGTCGTGGATCTCTCCACGCTCCTGAAGAAGAAATTAGGTTTACCTGCCGGAATGGGAATGATGCCCATGGGGATGATGCCGCCGGGAATGGGGATGATGCCGGGCGGTGGCGCAGGCGCGGCCGCGGCGGCCGAGGAGAAGAAGCCCGAGAAGACGTCGTTCGATGTGAAGCTCGAGAAATTCGACGCCGCGTCCAAGATTAAGATCATCAAGGAAGTGCGGACGTTCACGGCGCTGGGCCTCAAGGAGGCCAAGGAGCTCGTGGAAAAGGCGCCCATTGTGTTGAAGAGCGGGGTTAGTAAAGAGGAAGCGGAGCAAATCATCGAGAAGTTGAAGACTGTAGGCGCCACCGTCGTCATGGAATGAGGATGGCGCATCCTTTGTAAGTTCTTCAATCTATAAGAATATCTGCCAGTGTCTCAGTATCCTCACTTGCAAGCATTCTTTCCCTCACTAAGAGGGTTGCCATCTAATAACTCATGATCAGAATTCAGGTTTTGATCTTCCTTACTTCCAATTATTGCATTGGTCTCTCTCATTTTGCGTTACGGTGTGTATGGCTCAATGTGCTATCTCGTATGTAATCCTTGTTTTGTCTCTCCCAATTGCATTTTTGGGGTCATTCTGTTTTCTCTAGGCTCGTTCTTGTGTTTTGCTTCAGTAAGTAATTGTTGCACGGAGCTCTACCTCTTCTGCGCCTGGAGACTGACGTGCAGTGAGAATTGTACTTGTAGTGAAGTACATGCCAATTTTGATGTAGTGGCATCGTAACAAGCTGTTGTAGTGTGGTCGATTTTTGCATTAGTCGGTTGGGAAAAACTTGCGATTCTTGCTTGGAGTAGATTGGCTTAGGCTGCAGACAATTAGGTCAGAATTTAACAGCTTCCTCTCCGTTGTCACATTCTTCTGAAACCGTGTCCGCAGTTTCTTGCCACTTGATACGTTTTGTTGAAGGAGCCAACTGTTGAGGACAGAGCTGCGCAAAAGTATGAGATCGTTATATTTTTTGAAACTGTGATGATCGGTATTTTGAGAGTCAATATGTTAGATCGGCAAGGTTTATCATGTCCATCATATTTAAACACGTTGTAATCTTAGATCGAACAATTATTTTGGCGTAGAATGAATTATTTTAATTAATTTTTGCTGTCCCAAGGTGAATGGGAACTGTACATGGCGAAAGGCTCGCTTCATCCAGGAATTTACATGGAACACCTGCACTCTAGCACTCTACGTCTATACACGTCAACCGCATCTACGAAAATTCTCTCCACAGGATACACGAGAGGCTTCACGTGTCACATATGAGCGTGTGTGCGTGAAGCTTACCAGCCAGTGCCACCAGTTGCACGCGACGTATCATCGAAGACCATCTGTAGAAAACAAAATGTCTCTTTCAGTCATATCTTCGAAATGAAACCGAAGAATTCTCTCTTAGTATCAACTCAAAGAGATTCAGAAGCTCGGGCTCACGTGAAGTTATTCGACGCCTCGCGGAAGAATCAGCGTAATGTACACCCCGCGAGCTCCTCAGCAAACCACAGATCAAGAGAACGCATCCACAGAGGAAGTGAGCATTGCACACAAAAACCTAATCATCGCCTCCTCAGCTTTCAAGGCAAGACTGCGGAGACTCGTTCCCTCGTGATCTATCCCTGAGCTCGTCGACTTCTTGCTGCACCAAGAACAAACGATCCTTCAAAGCAAGATTCTCGTCCTCCAAATGCCGTATGCGCCTCGCCTCTTGCTGCGGCGGCGCCCCCAGATCCATCATCTCGAACCGGTCCACCCGCTCCTCCAAACCCACGTCGTCCAAGACACCGTCGCCACCCTCTTCCGTGTCGCGCAGGCGGAGAAACCCGGCCATCGAGCCGTAGCCGTAATCTTCATGGTCCAAAAAATCCCGGTAAGCAACAGACGACGGAAACACAGAGGACGGCGATGACGCTAAACCCCCGGCCCTCCGCACGCGCATCAGGAACGAGCTGTCGTTGAACGGCGCCCGAGGGACCGTCCTCGGCACTCGCCTCTTGCGCTTCAACTTCCTCGTCTGAAATCTTACCGGCACCAAACTCCGCTCCTTCTTACTGACATACCTTTGGTGCTTCAAGGGAGCCATCACCGCCATAGCCATATCTGTGTGTGCAAGCAAAGCTGTACACAATTTCAACTGTAACTCTGTGCGCGTTTGTTGTTGCAAGTGAAATTTTGGTAACCGAGGGCGTGTTGAAGAGACTTTATAGAGCAGTTCGAAGACGCGTAGAAGCCAAGACGCGCGTGCGGTTTGGAAGGCACGAGAAGGCTCTGGAAGCGTGGACGACACTTCCATAGAACTCGGAATGTGATGCACACTGTTCTCTAAAGCTCGCAAGGTCAATAAAATAATGTGGGCCTGAAATCTTCGTGTCGTGTAAGACTTCTTCTGTATTCTTCAGATGTCTCTTCCAGTCGTGCGGAACTTGGCAGTCACGTCAGGTTCTCATGTGGAAGAGTTTCTAGCAAAAAAGGGGTAAATTATCACCAAAACGTTACCAGGAGTGTGGCTGCTGGGATTCGAGCCCAGGTCTCCACGGCCACAACGTGGAATTCTCACCACTAAACTACAGCCACTCAGATGTCTAGCCTTCGCCGCTCTACGTAATTTAATATAGACTCAGCGCGAACAGCTACCTACACGAGGGTTATTGTTGCGAATGCTAACAGTTGGAGAAAAGCTAATGAATCAGAGCGGGAGATTGGTCATGTGTACACTAAACGCCGTATATGAATGTGAGGGCGACAGATTGGCTGGATAGAAAACTGGAAAACTTTGCGGTAATTGTATGTTCTTGCTAAAATGTCCTTGAAAGCTGAGAGCCTTGAGATGCATGTCAACCCTTCCGTTGCTTGAATTTTGAGACCGGTCGACTTGGGGGAGCTTCAGGAGCCTGAGAACCAACACAGGTCCTGCTGTTAAAAAATGAAGCTCACTGTGCGATATGTACTCGGGTTGAGGAGCTTACTGCTGGTGCTGCTACGGAGGAGAGGAGATCGGTGTTTCGTTCCACGACACTTCCGGTGAAAGCCTGCAAGAGAAAAGACAGAAGACATTCTCAATCTCCATCTACAAAAACCCAACCGTACATCTACCGCTGACAGTGCTCAGTTCTAATTAAAAATCAAGGTGAAATGACCCAGTACCACCAACTTCTAGAGAGAAAATTGTAGGTTGTCACTGCATGACTTATGCCTTGACCAATCAAGTCAGGAAGCGATAACCTACATTTCTTCCCGGAAAGAGATAGAAGGTGGTGGTAATGAGTCGTTCTACCTTAAACTGAACTGACGTAACAAAGAGTAAGAAAGCAGCAACTGAATCAACATGACAACCACCCAGGTTATATTATGGGACATCAATATGAGTTGAATTAAATTTAGGTATGAAATGAATGGTAGAGCACAACCAGACATGAGTGAGATGTATTTACCCGTTGTTGTGCAGCGGATGCCTTTACATCCCTCGGCGGAAGGGGTTCAGGAGTGGGCGACTTTGCAGTAATTTCAGAGAATTGGACGTGCCGTTGTCCACTGGGTCCTGCTGTAGGTGCAGTGATAATACTGCTGTGAAACTCTTCAGTGTCATCTTCCTCTTCATCTTCCTCGGACAAGTACCCTGTATTGAGCAGAGTATTCGCTGCTGTTCTTTCTTCTAGGTCTAACTCATCCTCTGCTTCCTCCTCATCTTCGTCTTCTTCCTCGTCATCATCTGAATCAGCAAGGAGCGATCTCCGCAAGGCTGCCCGCAAATTGGTCTCTGTTTCCTCCTCGTCTTCATCCTCGTCGTCATCTTCACCAGCTTCCTCCGCCATCTCTAGCTCAGCCAACCGAGCCATGATCCGAGAATGCTCACTGTCACTGTCTGTCTCATTCTCATCTGCAAAGCATCAAGTACCGCTTCAGATGACTTGATTCTTAACCATAAATGACAACAAACTTATGCACCAAATCACCTCTTCTCATTTTACATCACCCCTTCTGCTTGTGTTTAAGATGCCCCAATGTAAAGACATTGGTAATGATCTACAACTTCGGATATTTCGGAGACCCATCCTCGAGAAACTAGACATGCTATCACATTGATTGAAAAATGCAGATAGTGGCACCTTGAGTGATGGAAGCTGCCGTTTTGTTGGTCGTTCTTGGCTGCAATGAAGGCTCCATGTATTCCTCCCTGATTTCAACAAGCCCACCCTGCGTCCAAAGAGGAGTTCATCCATCAGAACGAAAACATGAAAAGAAATGAAATAACAAACCAAAACACATAAGAAGGCGGTCAAACACGTACTGCGGCTTCAGCAGCAGTCTCTTTGACAAAAGACGCCTCAACTTCGAGGTCCTTGATTTGCTCTTTAAGAGCGTCCATCTTCGTCGTGATGATCTCGCTGTGCCTCTTCAAAATCTCAGCTGCTTGCTTAGCAGACCTCTCAGCGTAGTAGCCCTCGCCCAGCAGGACCTGAACTATGACCACCATTATGCCCATCCAAACATGCCCAATCACTCTACGTTCATGCCCCATCCACACTAACAACTGAGAAACTATGGCTTGTCCTTGCATTTCGATGAATTGAAGACCACCAAGGTCTTGTATTGATCTACTGAAAATGTAGAGTGAGGAAAGAGTATCTAAAGAGGGGGTAACTTATTGAAACTTTGGGTGACTTTACAAATATCGGAAAAGAGCGCATACCATGAACTCATTCGTGTGAATGAGACGTCCGGGCATAAACGCAGCCTTCCCGAATGGCACCTGCATTCAAGCGCCCATTATTCGCACAGTCAAGCTCAAGCATTATCACATTATCAACTCGAACAAGCAAGCACATACGTCAAAGCATACCATGATGTTGTAAGAAACGAGGTCTGGAAGCTCGAGCAGGAGCTTCTGCAGGGATCGATTCTCGTCGGAGAAGCCTTGAAGGGTTCGCAGCTCGTGCATCTGCGCTTCGATGGCCTCGGCCACCTTCTTCGCTGCGCTCTCCGCATCTTGCACCGAAATGGACTCCGAAAGAGGTGTCACAGTTCCTCTCACTTCGTCCCCCATCACAACCTATCCACCCCAACTCTTCGTGCTCCGATACTCACTGGGCTCAAACGCATTGCACAGATTCCTGAAACATATCACAAACTCAACACTTTGAACTGCTTGAAATACGTACCCACGCCATAGCTCTACAAGTGCATCTAAACCCTAAACCCCCTCATCAACATCGCAAGCACCAGGACGAGCGATCTCAAACATCGCCACTAGCCTTAAACTAAGGAATTCTCCAGAGCCTTAAACCTAAACGCCAAGTGCACCAACACCAATCTTCACAAGCCGAAAATACCAGAGTTCGTTGAACCGAACCCCAAGAACAACTCGTCAACCTCGCAAACCCAATTCCAAAAATAAGAAACTGCATCAAAACCCTACAAAAATTAAAAACTCAAATAGCGAAAGAAAAAGACCTTTAATGAATCAACTCCGTCTGACGATCATGCCACATCGCCCTCAAGAATGAAGAATTCGACGCCTTCCAAGAGACTAAAGGAAACCTTCGAGCCCCAGAGCTTGAAATTTCTCCAAGCACTAAATCAGAGCACCAAACCCCCGAGGGTTTAGGGTTTAAGCGGAACGATTCGATTGCACGGGACGCAAATACAAACCCCTCACCCCACCTCTGAAATCTATGCCGGAACTAGATAGCAGCCTGCGTGTGGGTTTTGTGAATTGGATGCCTCACTTCCCAGATTCTCATCCCCGACACCAACAAGATAAACTCGCATCACTTATTCTCACGCTGTGGAATCAAGAGCCACCGAAGTCGGAGATCCCGACGATGCAGAACTAGTTTTGGTTGAAGGAGGAAATAGAAAGTTGGAGAGTAGGTGGTCAGGGATTTGTCACATTCTTGAGAGGAAACGTTCTGATTTCAAGAGCGTAGGGTTTTGGGAGTTGGATTGAGGAGAGATCAATGTTGTGAGCTAGGAGCAACATGATTATGAACGGTGAATCTAAGGATGGTGAGACGCACAGTGAATTCAAAGGTGGGGGTCGGAGCAGTAGTCTGTCGACGAGAGGCAGACGAGCTCTGGCGCCTTTTTCGCCTTACATCAAGGCTGTCAACGACGCGAAGAAGAATCCGTGGTCGCTTGCCAATCCCGACGGCTACTTCGTGGTACTCCTTTCTCACCATTTTATCGAAACCTAACGGGTTTTTCACGAATCTAACCCGATTCGTTGCATGCACAGATGGCCACCGCCGAAAGCATTCTTTCGTTCGATCTCGTCCATGAGAAGATACGGTAATGTTCACTCAGGTCAGGAATCCTTGGGGTTGCAATTCCGAGGGCTTGGCTCACCATAATATCCGATGCTTTGAGTGCAGGAGTTGCAGGGAAGTCCCAGCCACAGTTGGTTTATATGGAAACTTTCGAGGAGGCGAGAGGCTGCGCAAGGCCATTTCTCGAATGATGGAAAGGACATTCATGGGCGTTGAGGTATCACCAGAAATTCCCTGTCTGTCTTAACATCCTGACACTGATGCTAGGATTTGAAAGTGCTTCGCCTTACCGATGGTGCGTCATCTTTTGCAGGTTGATCCGAGCCATATCTGCATCTCTAGTGGTGTCACAGCGTACGCACTCTTCGCCATCTTTTCACAAGTTCTTGTAGCAGATTTTCCAGCTGATGGTTTGGGGTTTGAGGTCAAACTATTAACCATGCTACTTCTTCCATTCAGACTCACCTTTTTTATTTTATGTTTGGAGACAGTGTTCTGGACCTCTTTTTCTTCGCAACTTGTAACCCTCGCGACGGATGCCTGATACCTGCGCCGTACTTCCCCGCATTCGACAACGACATGTCTATTCGGGTGAGTTCTTCGGTTGCTGCTCTCACATTCTTTAGCTGATTGTATATTATTGGTCGCTCTGAGATCTGTTTCTGTTGCAGAATGAGGTGATTCCTATTCCTGTCATGCCAACCGATACTCGCACTTATATTCCGACCTCAAAGGAGATGGAAGAAGCTCTCATGGCTGCGGAAGCGAAGGGAGTGCGGGCTCGGATGCTGCTTGTGACAAACCCTGGAAATCCTTTGGGTACTCTTTACCCGGAGGCAACTCTCAAGGTACTAGTGGTTTATAATGGGTTTGTGATGCTGCTGAGAAAAGATGTGAGCATGTTCTCCTTGTTTGTGCGAGCAGGAGCTTCTTCTCTGGGCTATCAAGCGAGGTCTTCATGTACTCTCAGATGAGATTTATGCCAACTCCAAGTTCGGGTTAGTTGTTGCTGTTCGTTTCCCTGAGAGAAAGCCACCCAAAGTTCCAATAAGATACCGGTCTTCTGATCTAGAATACTACTCTCTTCTCACTCTAAATTGCAATTAGATCCTTGGTGGTCTCTCAACTCAAGTCAGAAGTAGTTTTAGCCGCCTTGTTCCCTTAATAACGACCGAGTATTTCGAAAAACATGTCGACAGGTTTGTTCTAGAGTTTCAGCTCACACAACCGTTGTTGGTCCAGGCCCTCGGTGGATGAATTTGTGAGCATGGAGAAGGTGGCGAAGAACGCGGTAGCGGAGGGTCTTCTATCTGCTCAACTTGCGAGTGAACTCGTCCACACTGCGTACGGCATGAGCAAAGACTTCGGAATGAACGGATTTCGTGTCGGTTGTCTTCACACAAAAAACAAGGATCTACTTGAGGTGAGAGCCTCTTTGTGTTCAGCGATGAGATGTACCTTCTTGTTTGCTGAAAGACTCTGGATTAATCATGTTTCCATGTGTGTCAGTTTTGGCAAAACATGGGCATGTTTGCAGCAGTCTCGAACGACACTCAGCACGCTTTAGCCATCATGTTGGAAGATGCAGATTTCGTCGATAGATACGTTGAGGAGAACAACAGGTCGGTCTTGTAATCCTTCAATCTTTTTTTTTCTGCTTTTTCGTTGATGCAGTACATAATTCCTTTCCTGATGTGATCTATTTACAGGCGGTTGAAGAAGTCATATGAGCTTTTGACCAAGTCCTTTGAGGCAGCAGGGCTTCGGTACATGCCTGCATGTGCAGCCATGTTTTGCTGGCTTGACTTGAGAAATCTTTTAACCGAGGTATGTCTTGGTGGATGATAACATTTTCGACTGAGTTCATCATCAAGCTCCTCTCTGACGTCTCTACTGGAATGTGTTTGACAGCCCACGTTTGCGGCTGAGGATTGTCTATGGAAGGAGATCGTTGACGAGTCTCGGATAGTTCTTACACCGGGTCAAGCGTGCCATTACGCGGAACCAGGTTTCTTTCGGGTCTGCTATGCATCAATGACACCAGCAACTCTTGAAGTAGCTTGTGAACGGTTGACTAGTTTTGCAGAGAAGAAGCGACGGAAAAGGAAAGTTCGGGGCGATGGAGTTGATGTAGACAGTGTAGTCTGCACCGAACACTCTCATCAGGAACTCAATGAGAGGGAGAAACTGTTCAAATTGATTTAATTCCAAATTTCATTGCAGATTTCTCATGCGCAGCCCAACGAAAGATGATATTCATGGACACCATTTAATAAAAGCAGAATTAGTAGTCCAACACAATTTCCTGTACTTTGTTCTTCACATGAAGAAATGGTTCAATTTACATTTAATTTATAGAGTGGATACGTAATTCACCCAATATTACAATTGGAGAAGTGTAACTTTACCAACACTACGTAGATCATTTCATATATCTGCTGATCAATCTTGGCTGCGTCCAACGTTTCGTCCAAAATTCTTCAATCGCCTTCGACATAAAAAGGAAGCTGCAAAAGGCTCAAGATATACAATTAATTTTTTATGATTAACCCAAATACCGATTTAGAAAATAAGAGAGTATCTGCAGGCTGAAAGAGAACAGAGCAAGGAACCTTACCTGGAAGAAATCACACTATGATCCCACAATAATCTGGTTGATGGGAATGAAGATGAGCTTTACAAAGAAGCCAACGAAGCCCATTACTATAAATCCTAAGCCTGTCCTCAGAGCAACCTTCGTGAATTCTGTATCACCAACAACATACATAAAATCACTGAACCGTCTCACCCGAAAGACATGGCATACAATCACTCTCGACGCGAAGAGAGCAATATAAAACGCACTTCACATCCTGACAACCGAATTAAAATAAAAACATGAAATCATTGACAGGAAAAATTGTAAGCCCCCGCAGATTTTTTCAACTCTAAAGAAAAAGAAAGCGAGGGCACCAATCATCTACATCTAATGATTCTAAGCCTAAACAAGCAAAGCATTCCGACTTGGAAGCTAACTCACTCCTAGGATCAAGATATCGCACTAAAGACGGCCAATTACGCAAGGTAGATTGTCTCTCGTCATGTACCACTTGTCCCACGGACAACGCATCTCTACATCAAGCTGGTTGCTCGAAGACTCGTCAAATCAAAAAACAAAAAAAGAAACGCCGCGATTCAGGACACAAAACGCTAAACCGATAAAGCTCTATCACTCCGGTCCTGTCTAAAGATCTCCCGCTCTTCCACACCCCGTAGCAGACCACTAGGTGACATGAACGCTTCTTTCAAAAAACGCGTTACAGAACTAAAGACATCTCTCGTCAATTCTTTCAAAAAGAGAGCTACAGAACTAAATCAACTCCAATGACATCTTCTGTCAAGCTACAGAGCTAACACAACTGCGACACGCAACCCTAGAGATCTCTCCTGGACACCAATCCCGTCGAAATACCACAGGAACCGATGACTGACCTCTCCGATCAGGCTTATGGCACTTGTTGACGAGGCGCACGCTGTCCTTGGCGAACTCCCGCATAGGCTTCACCACGGTGTCGACAGCCTCCATCGCACAACCAAAACCGGTTCACCAAACGCCACAAGAAAAATCCTAGCGCACCGAGCACGCCGCACGGTTGCGTCTGAAAACTCGGAGATCAATGCGACGACGAGGAGGATGTGCAGATTGTTCGTTTCCGGAGAAACGCAGACCAGATCTCTAGCGGAACGCGAAACAAGAGTGCGAGTCTGTTGGTGGAAATACAGAGACGAAACGTAAGTTGACAGTGTTTTGTGCAATCAGAGGAGACGGTTGTCTAAAACCGTTTCGGTGTTCCTAAACCGTTATCATCTGCAACGACGACTACATTTCAGCACTGTAATCTACAGAAACCCAAAAAAGATGGTGGTTTTGGGTGGTCACGGCATGAGGCACGTCGTGTGTTGTTGAATTCTTCAGAGGTTCCGAATTAGGTCCATATGATAGACCGTCAAAATACGCTAAATTTAGTATCATACGACAAAAATCACAATCTACGCAGTGAACCATGCAGCAATCAACCACGCAGTCAACCGTGCAGTCAACAATAGAAACGCTATAGCCAACCGCGCAATCAACCGCGCACAATGATTCATGTTACCTTTATTTTATATCGTTTGTAATATGAAAACTACATTAATGTAGTTGGACTAATGCGTTGCAAAGCAGGTGCCAATTGCTAGTTTCTAAATAAACAATAGTATGGATTTGCTAAATTTAGATAATCAAACTAGAACATAGATCGATATCGATTGCCATAGAACCAAAGAACATTGAATCACCTACTTCCATTCTGGAGCTAATCAACAGTAGTATTATCTTACAATTAACCCTTAAACGGTCTGTACACGGTCCATACCAAACAAAAACAATGAACTGCTCTGCATCAAGTTCAATTATTTACCACAGAAATGACCTACCAGTATTCACACTCCTCATTAACCCGCCAGACACGGCTGCGGGAGCGTAAGCAGGAGCCCAACCAGGCGCGTAATCAGGCGAGCCCGCGGGAACATACACAGCTGGGGACACCAGAACCGGGGACGGCACAAACGGTGCGCCCTCCGGCGCGTACGACGGAGCGTAGCTCAGTTCCCTAGCTCGGTTCCCCAGGCGCAGGACCAGGCGCGTAACTGGGCGCGAACAGCCTCCCCGCGCTCACTTCAACCGTGAGCACCCCCATCGCTGCGAACGACTGCCGCATCATCGCCACCGCGGCCAACTCAACCATATCCTGTAACTTCAATCGCCCTCTCGTTGCTGCAAATGCTGATCGATCGAGCTCCTGGAGTACTTCCCTTCGATCTATAAGTTGAGAGATGTGAGTGTTTGTGTTTATACTTACGACGGTGATTGTGGATCCGCGTCGACTTCTTCACTCTCCCGGGTATCAACACGGTATTAGACTGGTATCGCCTGAGTATTGTGTAGGTATCAGTCGAGTGTGCAGTTACTGGTGAAGCTGCACGTTAGTAGGAGCGCGGTGTTGTGCCGACGGCGGGCGCACGTTGCACGTCAATGAACGCTCATGACGTCGCTGTTCTTTCTTTGGGAGTCATGGCACCCACCATGTTCCGGGTTCTTTAACTGTTGCTTTTCTTCGCTTCTAGATTTTCGGATTGTCCTTTTGCAGTACTGGAATACTTAGATTATCAATACGACGTGGCATTGATCTTCGGTGATGGATTTGCAAAGTAATCAATGAGCTGATGGTGTGTGACTCTTGTGGCGACGATGTTGTTTGTTTGTTTTTGGTTAACATTAATTCTTGGGAATTCTGGATGCGTCTTCCGATTTTATTTTTGTTCACAAGAACAGAAATTCGTTGTTGGTGTCACGATGCAAATCCTGGCACCTTTTGCACTTTTTAAGGATGAGCAAGCTTTGGACGATGGGAGAATCTATAATTGTTGTAGATTATGTAGAACATCATCAAGGCAATGGATATGTTTCACTTTCTGTCCATGGTTGCTTGTCCTGAAAGGGTTAAGGGAGGAAGGGCAATAACCATGATTCACATCTTAAATTTGAAGTTCCTTTCACCAGATTTGCTAGTCCTAGAGGAAACAAATGAAAGGACAAGAAAAACTTTAAACTTGATTTACACTATCTCCTAATATCCCTTGACTATTTCATCCCAAAAACACTTCAAAAGTGCCCATTCTAGTGGGAAGAGCCAAGAAGGAAAAAAGAGGTTTTATTTCAAGTATAACGAAGATGGGATCTTGAGAGAGATTCATAAAATCACATGCTCACATAACTTCATAAAATTTGACAGCACGAACCGGAAGATTATAGTATTTCGATTGAAGGAAGAGGGTTAATCTTGTTCTATGTGTTGAGAGGATCAACAAACTTGGACTTCACTTGATGTAAAATTTCTGCATTACACAAGGTCTCATCTTTATACTATCATGTTCTACATGATGTCTCTTACTTGTGCACCTACTTTAAGAGGTACAGGACTATTCAAAAAAATTGAGCAAAGAGTACACTGTTCACTTCATATGGTGTTACCTGCTTACAACAAAGACAAGATTTCTATGACAGTCTTGAAGAAAGTGATAATATGTATTTGATAAAAATAAAAATAAAACTCCATGTCTGTAGAAAGATACAGAAACTTTCTTTGGAGCTGCTTGAGAAAAGAAAATTCCAACAAATTTCACTTAGAAATCCAGAATACATAATCTGAACTGTTTGTGAGAAAAGCTACTGGCAGATTATGATACATTTTCATTATTGCTAATCTGTTGCGAAAATGGGATCATTTCAATGGCGTTTCCATTAACGCTGTCCTGGAGGAACCATTAAATTGGAGTCTCATGCCTCATCTTCCTGGAGCACATGAAAGCCCACTGGATTGAAATACTCATTCCAACAATGAATGCTTCCGTTCCAAGAACTTGATCACATGGAGTCATCTGCAGAGTAAGAATTTCTCCGCTTCAAACATGAAAGCCGCTTCTTGAGCCTGGTAAAAAATCAAAGTAGAAAAGCATTCCCTGCTATTTAAAAGAGGTGGCCTCTCTTCAGCTACCATCCTTTCCATGTCACCTCCTTGACCTAAATTGCAAAAGATGTATAGTGCCAGGGCGGACACATCGATGCGTGGACCCAACTTCCTAGACAAACAAGCTCATCGTGCTCCGTCCACTGGAGTGTTTGAAAAAATATATATTTATATTAAAAAAACGCCGTGTTTGGCAGCCTTCCAAGTAGAGATCCGCATTCAGTATAAGAGTTAGAAATTCAATGGTGTGTAAGTTAACTTGGGGATGTGAGAGATGTACAAGTATGGTTTGGCAGGGAATCACTGTCACTGTTTGCCAGCAGGTTTGTCCTGGCGCCTGACATTTGGAAAGAAACATGCGGCAGAATGTCTGCCGCAGCAACCTCGGGACGATCGTCACCGATCACGATCCGCACAGTCTGGTTGTCGAACGTGATATAGCAGTAGCTGCACCCACACAACTCCTATCAAGGTTCCAAGTTCATTGTGCTAGCTCCATTCGAAGGAGACCGAGAAGCCATATCACAGGATTTACAGGGTTTAAGCCCATCGTCATTGGTGTGCTAGCTGAGCCTTTTCATTCACAGGATAGGGAGAATCTTCGGAGGTTCTCGGAGCTGAGATTAGACCTCTCAACGGCACGAATCCGAACCTTCTACACGAAGTGAGTGTGGAGAGGCGATGGTTTCCTGCATTGTGTTCGCATTGTTTTCGATTGCACCTTCCTTATGATCCACAGCTGGATCCTCTACTTTGGACTCAGTTGATCTAACTCATTGGTTTCTCTGTCTCGCCGGCAGGCCAAAATGAATGGCGATCTGTCTCATCCCAAGCCAATAGTAAGCTCTTCATTTGTCAGGATTTAACTAGTGATGTTGGAGGTTGGTTTTCCTGTGGTTTTGTCTTTGTTTTGTTTTTGAAGAAGGTGGAGTGCTTGACGTATTGACAGGGTGATCTTGGCAAGTCGCGGTCCTTTTGGGTGCTCAAGGACTTGCTAGCTTGGAACCCGAAAGGCGACAGTTTCCATGTGTATCTCCATTCCAGCAGCGCTGCCAAGCTCAAAGCCACCACCAAAGGCGTGGAAGGTGGACATCACAAACTCCCTCTCTTGTACATTTCTTCCTTCAGTTGCTATAAGGATCTGAAAGCTGTAGAATTGGAGAGCTATCTAGGGTTGCTTTTTAAGAGAAAAAGAGGTCAAAACCCGCGGTATTTTCTTATAACTTGAATGAGTTGCACCAGGGTCGGATGGTCTTCTGAAGCTGGAAGAAGATGCCACTGGCTTACCTCCAAAGGTAACAAACTTGTGTTTGGTCAGCTTCTGACAAAACTACGATTGGTATTTTTTGGTCCACAAATGGTAGGATTATACAATACTTAAAGGCCAGCAGTAAAGGTCCTTTGCAGTTGTCGTGCCATCTACCTCCTAATCTTGAAGAATATCTCGATTCCCAGGTGGTGAAGAAGTTCCCTCACATTGCAGGGTACCGCACATGGCGAATGCCTGCCAGAGTGGATGTTACGAAGCTCTTGAAGTCGCAAGTGGCGTTATCAGCAACTAATTGTAAGAACATGTTACTCTTGGAAGTGGTACTTAAAAACTCCTAGCTTCTAACCTCTGAAAGTATCTCTCATCAACAGGGGAAGGAGCAGCCACTGATGCAACTGGGATCCAAGTGGCTGGTGTGCTGGATGATCTCTTCGCGTACGACGGTCCTCTCGGTGCGCATGTAACAGCAGAGGGCGTCACATTCAACTTATGGGCACCCACAGCACAGGTACATTACGACAAAACTACTGTCGGTGACACTACCACTGTGTAGATGCAGCACTTACTGAACCTTGAGTTATTTTCTTTCAACAGAACGTGCGTTTGTGCCTGTATTCCGGAGCAATGGGAGGAGAGCCTGAGGAGATTTTACAGCTGAAGGAGAGCGACTCCGGGGTGTGGTGTACGAGTGGACCTGGGTTCTGGAACGGGAAGTACTACCTCTACGAAGTCACAGTTTACCACCCTGTCACACAACTGACGGAGGTCTCTCTGGCCACGGATCCTTACTCTCGCGGGTAAGATCCCACTCTCGGTGAATTCAGTCAATGAAAGAGCTTGAACTCTATTTGTTAGCCGCCTTCGAGAAGTCATGCAGCGTCAGTCAAAACTCATCTTTACAGCTCATTGTGTTGTGTTCTTCGTGAATGATGTGTTTTTGCAGGCTTTCTGCCAATGGAGGGCGGACTCTCATTCTAGACATGAAAGATGCGCGTCTTGCACCGGAAGGATGGGCGAGTCTGGGACAGGAGAAGCCCAAGCTTGATTCGTTTACTGACATTGCCATTTATGAGCTGCACATCCGAGACTTCAGGTATGATAAGTAGATGAATCTCAGGCCGAGAATTCAACCATTCCATCATCTTCTTTGTATTGACTTTGGATGGGTGCAGCATTTCAGACAAGACCGTTGATCCAGCAGCGGCAGGAGGCTACTTAGCTTTCACACAAAAGGTACACATGATTCTAGAACGGGTTGTAGAAATTCCTTTTTCTAATGGGCCATGCTCATCATTCCTTCCTGTGAAATTCCTTTTGCAGAACTCGGCTGGAGTGGCCCACTTGAAGCAACTGGCTGAAGCAGGGCTCTCCCACCTTCACCTGCTCCCCTGCTATGACTTCTCAAGCGTCGACGAAAGGAAAGAAAATTGGAAAACAGTGGGTAAGCAAGCAGACTCATACGTTTTGATCTCAATCACTGAACATATTTTCTCTCCAAACTTGTATTTAACTAGCTTTCTACCCATGCCTCACAGGACATATTCCATCGCAATAAAACCATGTCCTCCAGTAGGTTTCTAAACGCTTGAGTCATTTGTGATTGTTGTAGATGAGGAGAAGCTGTCCAAATGTGCACCTGATTCAGAGGAGCAACAAGCGGCTATTGCACCCATCCAGGACTTTGATGCCTTCAACTGGGGGTATGTTGTACATCATGAAAGCAGGACCAGGGTTTGGTTTAGACAATGATCTGCGTGCACTTGGGTGCAGAGAGCTCTCATATGATCATTCTTATAAACCGAAAGCAGTGCAGGTTTTAGGACCAGTGTCAACCGTTGGTTGTGGATTTTGCAGATATGACCCTGTACATTGGGGAGTGCCCGACGGTAGTTATGCAACTGACCCAGATGGGCCAGCCCGGATTGTGGAGTTCCGGAGTATGGTGCAGGTAATTCTTAAACAATCCTTGAAGTAAATATACCATGAGTTTTAACTGTAGTTTTTTCAAACATGAGACACTTTGTGTATAATTCAGGCCATCAACAAGATGGGGTTGCGAGTGGTGCTGGACGTGGTGTACAACCATCTGCACGGGACCGCCTCCAAGGGTCACCGCTCATATTGTTTGGACAAGGTAACAGCCAACAACATCACCATGAAATTATCATACATCATCAATTATCAATAACACTTTGGTTCTGTTCGCTCACCAGGTGGTGCCAAATTATTACCTTCGGTTGAACGAGGATGGAGAGGTGGAGCATAGCACATGCGTGAACAACACAGCTTGTGAGCATTACATGGTAGACCGCCTCATTGTGGATGACGTCAAGCATTGGGCGGTGAACTACAAGGTAATCAAACAGGAGAGTTCACTTTCTAAACCCTGAACCATGAACCCTGAACCCTAAACCCTAAACCTTTTGGTTTGCAGGTGGATGGCTTCCGATTCGACCTCATGGGCCACCTGATGTTGCACACCATGGTGAAAGTGAAAGAGACAGTGCGGAGCTTGACCATGGGCAAGGATGGTGTGGACGGCTCCAAGATCTACCTGTGAGCTTCTCGAAAACCTCACCCTCTTCCGATGATAACTAGAAAGACCTCTTTAAATACAGTGATTATTGTTCATGAGTTTGGTTTGTGTTGTGTTACAGTTATGGAGAAGGATGGGATTTCGGAGAAGTGGCCAATAATGCGCGCGGTGTGAATGCGGTGCAACAGAATTTAGCCGGAACTGGCATTGGCAGGTTACGAACTACTGAATTCTTCCGCTAGTTTACAAGTTGTGGATAATATATTTCCACTTTCTAGGTGCACGTTTTGATACCATTTCAAGTGAGAGGCGTCAGTTGATGGTTCTTGAGATTCATGTGAACCTTTGCTTGTGCAGCTTCAATGATAGAATGCGTGACACATGTATCGGCGGCCCTCCGTTTGCAAATCCTTTACATCAGGGCCTGCTCACTGGACTTGCTCTTGTGGTAAACATTTGCACCACGCGTAAATTTTTTTGAGAGGAGAGTTGTAAGTGCGATATAATCCTTTTTCTTGTGTGAGTGCAGCCAAATTCTCTGTACGTGAGTGGGGAGGAGAAAATGGAGGCTCTTCTTGCCGAGCACACAGACTGGGTCCAGGTATTGAGGAAGCATATAACTCTTCAATGTTTGCGTTTTCAGCTGCTGATTATGGACCCATATTTGTTGTTGTTGTTGTCACAGCTGAGCTTGGCTGCCAATCTCCGAGATTACACCTTCGTCTCCCACAAAGGCGATGAGGTAATTATACGTGTGACCTTTTCTCGTGAAAACTGATATGTGTATTTGCAGGTGTAGGGTTTAAGGTTTTTCTGAATACCTCTCTCTAACTTGGTGTGCAGGTGAAAGGAGTTGAGGTTTTGAATCAAAACAAGGAACCGGTAGCGTTTGCAAGCAGCCCAGAAGAGCTGGTGTGTGAGATCTGTTTCTTCTGGTTCAATTGCAGGTTTTTCCTTTCAAGGTTTTGAGACTTCGATCCTTGTTTGTGCAGGTGAATTATGTCTCAGCTCATGACAACGAAACATTGTTTGACATGATAGCTCTCAAGGTATTTCACTCACCCACAATCTTTTATATATTACAGGATCATAAAATATGTCTGTCTTCAGCTTGATGGTACGAATAGAGTTATCCTTTCAAGTGTTGTTCTTCAGGGTATGAGATGGAGGGTTCAGCATTTGAAGTTCGATGAGTACTTAAAAGGATATAATATCTGCCATCTTGTTATGAAGTGTAGGCTGCAGACAACGTGAGTTTGGAAGACCGGTGCCGCATTAACCAGCTTGCAACCAGCGTCGTTTGCATCGCCCAGGTAATTCAGAAGACATTTTCAGTTGTATAATCTGAATCACTACTTCTAAATCCTCGTTTTAGATGATGCCTACCATCCATTATTGTCAATAATAGATTTTGAGTTCCATGATGCTACAAGACAGTGCCTATTATATGGTGAATGACGCCGTTTTAATCTGTAAATTGATTGCAGGGGATCGCTTTCTTTCATGCAGGACAAGAGCTGCTACGCTCTAAGTCCTTGGACAGTGACTCCTACGACTCAGGCGATTGGTTCAACAGGTATTTATTATAAATATACAGTTATATATTTAATACTATATACATATATTTTAAAGGAAAAACACATAAACGTTCCTACATTAACGCAGCAAGGTCATATTTTATCCTACCCATCCTATGTAGTCACATATACACTAATGTTAATCTACTCAATATCAACCTTTGACCCAGGAGTTTAGGTTCTAGAGTATGATACTATTTTTTTATTTATTGAATCATTTATTCTGGACCTGAGAAAACAAGTCTGGTACCATCACTTTTTTTTTTGGTTAATTTTTTTTTAATTTAATTATTTACTAATTTCTTCTGATTGCAGACTAGATTTCTCATATGAGACAAACAACTGGGGCGTGGGCCTTCCTCCCAAACACAGAAATGAGATCAAATGGCCTTTGTGAGCAACTCACCACGTGATTTTGACTTGGTGCTCTTGAACGATTCAGGCGATGAAATATAGGCTTGTCTTTTCCGGTTGACTTTCATGACCTCTTTCAATAGAAGACTGCCAACATTTTCCCAACAAATGAAATCCTCACGTCTTCTTCATATGTTTCAACTAGTGAAGATCTTCATGTGTTTATAGGTGAAATCTTCGTTATTGTTGTAGTGCTTTCTTTTGTTGACAATTGAGAGTTTTTTTTTTTTTTTTTGCTTGGTAGGATGCGAAAGTTGCTGGGAAATCCAGCGCTGAAGCCTGGAAAGAAGCATATTCTTGCAGCCAAGGCGAACTTTCTAGAGTTTCTGCGCATTCGCTTCTCATCTCCATTGTTTCGCCTCAGAACTGCAAATGCTATTCAGGTATCTTACTTGTAAAGTTACCCAAAGTTTTTGAATTATTTTCTCTTAAATATAATATTTTGTGTGTTCTATTTGACAGACAAGGCTGAAATTCCACAACACTGGTCCCTCAAGCATCCCCGGAGTTATCATTTTCAGTATTTCTGATGGTGATGCGGGCAAACCTGGTCTTGCTCAGCTTGATCCCACGTGAGTCCTCAACCTTGGATAGCAACGTATCTATTAAAAAATGCAGTTTATATTTTGAAAACAGCAAAAATCAATTAACCTAATGTTTAACCTCTGAATGTCCATAGCCACGACTACAAAAAAAATGTATGTTTTCACATCGAGATGTCTGTTTTTGAATTAGGCACTTAATCATGATTTCTTCTTCCTCATAATTGTGCAGGTTTAGACGAATTGCTGTCGTGATCAACGCGAGGCCAACAACGCTTGATGCTGAGGTTGAGGCTTTAAAGCATTATCCCCTCACCCTTCACCCTATCCAGGTATGTAAAAACTCATGAATCACCAAGAAATGGTACTCAAATTCTCCTTCAGCAGTGGAAGAATAGTTGTTTATGGTACTGACTGATTACTATCATCAACAGGAATCGTCTTCAGACAAAGTTGTTCAGCTATCCAAGTTTGAGCCACGCTTGGGAGTTTTTGCCGGGATCCCTGCTCGGACAACCGCAGTGTTTGTGGAACGAAGGCGGTGATTATCCTTCTATCAAGTCAAGACTTGTTTATCTGATGGAAAGTGAAGACTATTATGGAGACTGACAGGAAGTCGTAGTGAAAAAGCCCGATTTGATGCTGTGTTATGAAAATTAATTCACTCTTATATTTGTCGACCAGCTCGGTCAACTTGGAAAGTCCTTGTCTTTATTCCACTGTTGAGAACGTTCAATGATTATGGGCTTTTGTTGGCAGCTGCGAAAGTGCAAGGTGGATCATTTGGTTTTTGAAAATGATAGGCAAATGCAGTCATCCATAATTTTAGTCAGTTTCAAATCCGAATTTTACACGTGCATTGAGGACAAGTTCTACGTTGGATTTGACAATAGTTGTTAGAGTTGCAACCGTCGTCAAGTAATGGGTACCAGACTTGTTCAACAAGGTACATGATAATCATCAAAATAAAATTACAACGCCTGTATTGCAAGGCAGGGGAAAAAAAGTGTGTAGTACTTCATTGCCTCTCTCTCTCAGAGCTGCTCCTTGATTTTTTGTTTAGTCTCATCTAGGTCGCAGTATACACTAAACAAACTGACTCTGTACAGACGCATGGAAGCACCAGCCCACTATTGGTGATGCAACGAGAAGGAGCGCCGTCTCGAGCCGCTCATGGAGCCCGAGCTCCCGGTGAAGAAGTCGCCGATGGCGATCTCCAGGTCCTCCACCGTGTACTTGATGTACTTATCCGGGTGGCGGCCCGTCTCGATGTAGTGGCCGTAGCGGCCCAGGAACGCGCGGTACGCGGGCAGCACCTTGTCCGCAATGAAGATGCGGAGCTCGTCGCGGAGGCCCGGGTCCAGCACCACCCACTGGGACTGCGTGCGGTGCACCTCGTCGAAGATGGTGTTGAAGTTCTTGAAGCGATCCTTGAGGATCTGGCGCGAGACGCCGGTGGAGACGCCGCCGCGGTTGTGGATACCCTCGTCGCGCAGGCAGGCGAGCACCTTGGTCCAGCCCGCGCGCTGGTAGCTCGCGGCGGACTGGCGCACCATGCTGGTTTGGCGCCGCAGCCAGGGGTCGCCCAGGAGCGCGCGCATCTCGCTGCTCTTCACCTTCTGCACCACGTAGTGTATGTTGTTCATGAGGAAGAGGTGGGTCAGCGCCGGGTCGCGGTACAGCTTCGCCTTGCCCTCCAGGTTGGTTTGGAGGGCCTGAGCGAGCCGGGAGAGTTGTGCCACAAGCGGGGAGGTGGTGACGTCCTCGTGGACGAAGCGGTCATCGCGGTCGTAGCGGTCGTCGCGGTGGTCCAGGGAGGAGGGGCGCGCCTGCTGGTCGGAGTCACCGCCGTACACGAGCTTGAGCGTGTCGGTGTAGTCGCACGCGAGCTTGATGTAGTTCATCACGTAGCGCGTGAGGGGGTGGACCGAGCCGCCAGTCACCGGCACACGGGAGCTGTCGCGCTGAATAGCATTCTCAAACTCCGAGAAGGTGCCCCGCGAGGCCTCGCCCAGGCGCGACAGGATGCCGGCGGCTTCGGCACGCACGCTGGCGCCGGAGGTGCCCGAGAAGATGATGTCGAGCTCCGCGATCAGCTCGCGGAGCGTGTCGTACATGTCCAGGACTTTGAACAGCTTCTCCGGGGAGCGCCGGCTGATGGCGATGGCCTCGCCAAAGCTCAGCAGCTGCATGATTGCCGCCTTGGCAAAGTCGTTGAAGCAGATGTCGGCCAGAGGAGGTGCAAACACCTGGATCAGTAGCAACGGTAGTGTCAGAACCTAAGATCTGCACTAAGAACCGATACGGATAATGAGCTGAAAAGGGTAAAGCCAATCAACCGGACGAAGCTGATACACTGGGAGCTACTCACGCTACTCACTTGGATTCTCCTGAACCAAATGAAGGAATTGTAGCTATGCAGGACTAACATGGAAATGACACGACACGATGAATTTCACAGCATACTTGTGTTGAGAAGCTGTTGCTAAGTCCAGCGACTAATCTAAGCCGAGTGATCCACCGACATCTACAGAAACATGTCCACAGCAATTAAATATCGAGATACTAGCCTGTTTCCTTCTACCTCAACAAGAGCACATAACAGCCCACAGCCACAACACATACAGCTAAGACGAATTTGTTACGACTGATAATATAGCCGAACAAAGTTTCAGTTCCACAACTGCAGTTCATATCGAAAGAGTGCTAGTAGCAACAGACCAAGCTACCAAGACAGACTTGATGTCACTCTACAATCATCAAGCTCGATTCCTAACCTCGATGAGCATGCGTACTCATAGTTGCAACTCAAGTTTTACCCAAACTGAAGTGAGCATTGGCAATAAACTCATCGCTAACATTATCTAAAGCAGATCAGCTTCTGCAACCTACCAACTTCTATTCGAGATCCCTTCAATTGAACAATCGACTGAATCGTTTCGAGGTTGACCATGATCTCCTGACCGATACACAGAGGTACAAAAGCAGTCAACTCCTTAAGAGATTGCCATCTTTCATCTTTGCCCTAAAGCTTGCTCATCGAACGAATTGCTGAAAACCATGAAGCTAGATTCTCTGTCGAAAATAAAATGGAGCTACATCAACATCATGCTGAATTCTGAACTCGTCAGGAAAGGTAACAACATTTAACGCCACCGACTGCGCGACCCTTCACTTGTAGAATTCTATTATTATTTAAGTAATACTTCAACGTTCTACCATATCCTATCGAATATCTGCAGAAAAAATTCACCTCCTCAGGAGGATCTGACCTAAAGCTTCCTCATTCTCTCACATAATGACTCATTCACCGCTCTTACCGATAAAACCAAACATAGAGATAAGAATCATCTGGGGTCCGGAGATTCATGATCCGCAACGAGTATGTCAATGCTTCGGAGGAAAACTAAACATCACATAAACTATACTAATATCATTCAACAACGAACCAATCTTCACTGCTAATGCCATCATTTCTCGACGTTTGACTGGATCCAACCGACACTCGCAGAAAAAGAGAAAGAAGACTCCAATTGCCATCAGCTTGCTCCAACGAAACATTTGCAGGACCTGTTCGCCGCCACGAAAATGAGGAGCAATTCGTGTGCAGGGAATGTGGGAGTAAATACCTGATCACAGAGCTGCTTCTCGCTGGCAAACAACACGGTGACGCCAACCTTCATGGCCTGATTCCACTTCTTAATCTTCTCCTCCTGAAGCTCCCACGGCATCCTCTGCACCTCATCGATGGTGAGGCGCTCGACGCCAAGCGCTTGCAGGCTGCGCTCCAGAACCTGCTTGCGCGAGCTGATGTAGACCTGCACGCACTCCTTCTTGAACCCGCCCGCGATCAAGCGCGTGACGATACCGAGAACGTCCTCGGCGGCCTGCGCGGGCAAGAGCGGCACGGCTCGGCTCGGCATGCGCTCCAGCGTCCTGCCGCCGCGCGTGGAGGACGCGACGCCGCCATCCTCGTCCTCGTCCTCCTCGTCGTCCTCCTCGTCGTCGACCTCCTCGTCGTCGTCGTCGCGTTGGAACGAGCCGTTGGAGAAGGAGCTGATGAGCACGTCCGGGTCGACGAAGCTGGTGTAGCGGTCCAGCACGTGGCGGAGTTCCTCCTCCAGGCGCTCCATGGCGAGCTGCAGCAGGTGCTGCGCCTCCTCCAGCAGCTGCGGGTCGCGGTTGTGGATCTTCATGCTCTCGAGCTCCGTGAGGACCTCGTCCACGGCGTCCAAGTAGCTCTGCGAGTCCTCCGGCGTGCTCTCGAAGATCCAGCGCGAGCCACCCTGCTGCTGATCCCCGTACCCCATGTCCCAGTGCACGATCACCCTCTCCGCGGAATCCAGCGCGGAATTCTTCACGCGCCGCTTCGCCGTCCCGCGATGACTCTCGGGATCGGAATCGGACTCGCCCCCGCCACCGCGCGGCGACGACGTCGACGGGTCCGACGACGACGCGCGCCGCTCCAAATTCTTCGCGTCGTTCATAATCGAAAACCGGTGGTCGAACTTGGACAACACCGAGATCATGTCGTCCTCGTTCGACGACCCCAGCGCCTTGATGATGTGCTGCGCCGTCATCAGCACCCGCGCCTCCCCGTCCAACACCGCCATCCCCGAAGGCGTCTTCACCGTGCCCCCCTTACTCCAACTCCTCCCCGCTCCCCGAGCCCCTATCGCATCCTGCTTCGACGCCAGATCTCCCTACCACCAAATCCGCATCCCCCCCTCCCTCACCGCAATCTCGCTCCGCCCACAAAACCTGCGCATCCCTGCTGCCCCCCCAACCCTAGCCCCTCCCAAAACTTCCACCCAAACCCCCCGAAACTCCACCAAAACTGCCCAAAAACTGCACCAACCTCGCGCTGCGACCCGACCACAAGTGCAGCAGCAGGAGGAGCGGCCACTTGCAGAGGCTTTTGGTGGGTGGCAGGGGCTTTGGGCTATCGGGGTGCTGCTTTAGGTGGTGGAAGTTGCCGTCCCTGTTGCGGGGCGTCGCTGGAGGACGACGACGACGCAATTATATGGTAACGGGCGAGGGAGCGGCGTAGTTGCCACTGGAAGACTGGCGATGAAAAGTCTTTGCGCTTGGGAGAAGAACGTGGCCTACTTATTCGTTCGCCGAATCATTCTTCATTTCTAAAACTAGGCTCCTCTTCAACATCCGTTTCTTCACCGTGTTAAAAAATTGATGGTTTTTTTTTTGGAAGATTACCACAAAAACAATTAATAGTTTGGACACAATGGGTATCACCTAGGTATTACATGAACATTGCCTAGATATTACATGGGTATCACCTTTGACAAATATTTTGTATTTTCCAAAAAATTTGGACACCCTCCATTTTGGATTACTTATGTTCAAATCTGACCAATGCGTAGGGGTATTTCCGAAAAAATGTGGTAGCTGTGAATGTTTTTTTTTTTGCCGAATCCGACCCTAGGGTATGGTATGGAGGGAGTTTTTGTCTTCTAGGATGGGGCCATTGAATGGAGCTGAGGTGCCCCCGCTAACCAAGACCTTGAGCAATGTGCATGTATGGAAGAGGAGAGAGTCATACTTTATTTTAATAAAAAAATTTGTGGTAGCTGATGGAATTACAATTTCAACCCAAGTGGTTTTATATTTTTCCAATGAAATGTGAAATAGTTATGAATTTTCAACACCTAGAAACGGGGTATATCCTACCCATTACCTAGATGGAAGGAAGCGGTTACCTACCCTGTGATAAGTTATAGTGCAGCTAACTTAGAACCTCGGCTAGATTATAACCATTGTTGACTTAAAAACCTCTACTAGATTATACCTTTGCTAAAGTTATGAGGAGGCACCACATTCTTCTCCACAATCTGCCACCTTAGTCACCGCCCAAGATTCCTATGTCCACGAATCCATCATCGCTCAAACCAAGGGACCATGGAATGGAACTATGATGGGGTCATGATATGGAATGGGGATGGGATGTCATGAGATGGATACCGTCTGATCTTTTCTCCGGGAGAATTCATCCGTCATTGTGGATGTTTTTGGTCTCGGAGATCATCCCCAAGAGTCCGGGAAGCAGCCGAAACGGGAATATTGTGCCATGAGTTGATTGGGCAAGGGGCATGCCTGCCTTGACCAGACCTCCTGCTTCTCCTAAGGTATTTTTGTATGACCTTTAAAGTTGAGGTGCAGGCTTTTGTTTTTTTCTTCCTGTAGGCTGATACTTTAATTGGAAGTGTATGCGAGATGAAAGCTGGTGCTTTCCATGTTGAATTCAAACAGGTTGAATATTTGATTTCTGAGGGCAGCCTCGGGCTCTGGCCTAGGTTACTTTTTCCTACTTTTTGATGACCGTGATAGGTTTTATCTTCATTTGGTTTTCTTAGTCTTATCGACAGGCTATGTGTTTGTCAACCAGCTGCGTGTGTGGACATTGCTGTCATCGCGGGAGGAGGAGCATTTGCTGATCATCACGGAGTTAGCATGAATGGTGATGATGGCAATGGGTTACCAAACCCGCCATTATCATCATCAAAGTAATTTGTTTGAGTTAACCTGTAATTACACTCGGGTGTGAGATCATATATGGTATCTCGTCATTGGAAATCTGGGCCGATTCTAGCTTGTCACCATGTCAGTGATTCCGGGCTGGAGCCTCGAAATAATCAATGACCACCTGCCATTTTGGGACAGCTTGCACTGGTGTGGAATGCCCCCGTGATGCTTGCACAAAAATTAAAAAAAACCCTTTGCAACTTGTTGGTGAAATAGGGTCGCCCAGACTGGTCCACTCGCAAAATATTCCAAATGCCATGTGCACAAAAGAGGCAGCATCCATACCATATTTTATTGTGTGTGAGCCATCGATTCACAAGTACAGGGATGGCTATTCCTGCAACATCCTCACCTTGAGGCAATAGCACAGCAACTCACCTCTTCTAAGGTTAGATGACCTATAACCACCAACTTAAGCTTGCTGACCTATTTATTGCGTTTGTATACGTGGTAAGAATGTTTTTGGGAATTAAAAATAGGATTTCATGAATATTGCTATTGTCGTGATCATTTATTTCTTCATATTGAAATTGCTACAAATTTTCAAAGTGGATAGGTAGCGGTGACCCATTCTCGACATACAAAACTCTCTACTTCCACAGTAAGTTGTGCTAATGACCACTTGTGCAAGAGACTAAAAACCGAGAGCTTTGAACCAATTATAAATTGACACCCAATCAGAACTGACTTCCTAAAATTTCGGAAATGGGGTGGGCAACTGGTGGTTTCGGCCCACACAAGATTGTTGGTTTTGGGGTTTGTGGTGGTGATAGGTCATCCAACCTTATTACTGGATGCCCTACCAGTGTGTTGTGTTCCACTTGCTCTAATTTACGTGGTACATTGAGGTAAGCCTCCCCATAACCAACAAAAACCCATAGCCAACTTCTATAAAATTGGAGTATATCCAACCCTCTTCCATTTCACTACCACCCACTCAGCTCCTAATGGAGGTTTGCTATTAGTCAAGACCCTTACTTTTGGTCGTTGGTTATGGGGGTACCTACTGCTGGCCACCCACTAAACATGGGTGCACAGTTTGAAAATTCATAAGTAATTCAATTTTCATCGAAAAAATATGAAATCACTTGGGTTGAAATTGTAATTTTATTGGCTATCACTGAAAAATAATAGTATAATTATCTCCTCTCTCCATATATGCACATTCCTTAACTTGTCGATTTTAGGGGGGCTTACCTTACTATGCTGTAGTGCCAGTAACACGAGGGAGAATTGGAAACAGTTTTTACCTCTCTCACAAGATGGGTAACTTGTTCAAACTTTGGTTGAAACAACAATAACTCAAGTGCATTGATCTCCTAAAAATTGATCTCACACATAACACTAAATTCTATAAGCAACACCATTCAAACAAACATCAAAGTCAGGGCAGCATGCTACGCGCACACTTGTAAATCATCAGCATAGGACTGAGAGGTGCCAATCCCTACCTCCACCAGTACAATGCTCCCCAGCCCCATTCCTTTGGCAGGCTTGAAGTCATAACTGACGGCTCTGCAGCAGATCATATCATGATGCCCAGCCTGTTTGAACTGGTAGGTTTAACAACGGATTCATAGCCTACTGTTTCACCCTTAACGCTGCATAATTAAAAAAGAAAAGAAAAAAAGGGTGATCATTCTGAGGCGTCAGTACCATAACTTATGAGAACAGGTTCAAAGTTCAAATTGAAATAAATAAAAAAGAGGACTACACTCATTGACAGGCACGCATGGAATCAAAGAATATGCTTAGATAAGCTCTACAGTGCTTTTCTGGTTCAATCCTCGTCTTGACAACGCTATTTTTGCGCCAACACGGTTGTGTGGTCAACAACAAAACAGTGGAAGAGCTCATTTTTGACATTTCCGTTTCATTGGTGCCCCAAAAAAACAAAAAAATTGATTAAAAATTGTAGGTAAGTGGTATCTCCGCGTTGAGTTCCAGAAAGTGAGGTTTTGCCCTTGTTCAAAAATAGACTAATCACATCCAGCAGATCATACACCGGTGGTCGTAGAAGTCATGAAAGTGCGTCAAGAAGCAAGCATTATCATGACAACCAGGTCTGCAAAGAAGAGAAAAACCCGAGGGAAATTGAGGACCAGAAAGATGTCAAGAGACAGACGAGTCTTTAATTACAGTCAGGTGACATGTGTACAATGAGACACCAAGAAGGAAGTGGGGAAGGGTTCACAACCTGTGCTACTTGGGTCCTGTGAAGAAATCGCCAATGGCAGCCTCGAGGTCCTCCACTTGGTACTTGATATACTTCTCCGGGTGCCGGCCCGACTCAATGAAATGACCGTAGCGTCCCACGAGCCCTCGATAGGCAGGGAGCAGCTTCTCCGTGATGAAGATCCTGAGCTCGTCGCGGAGGTCGTCGCCGTACACCACCCACTGCGACTGCACGCGGTGCGCCTCGTCAAAGGCCGCGTTGAAGTTCTTCAGCCTGTCCTTGAGCGTGGAGCGTGAGACACCCGTGGACATGCCGGGGTTCTGGATGCCTTCATCCTTGAGAAACGCGAGGATCTTGCTCCAGGCAGCGCGCTGGTAATTCGTGGCGTGCTGGCGCAGCAGGCTGTTGTGCTTCTTCACCCACTCGTCGCCAATGAGCGCACGCACATGGGAGTCCTTCACCTTCTGCACCATGTAGTAGACGTTGTTCATGAGGAACAGGCTGGCGAGCGCAGGGTCGCGGTGCACCTTGCTCTTCGTCTCCAGGTTGTTCTGCAGCACGTGCATGAGCCAGTTGATCTGGACCGCGAGCGGGGAGAGCTCCTCACGGCTGCCACCACCGCCACGGTGGTCCTCGTCACCGTACTCAGGGTGGAGCTCTGGGTCGTCACCCAGCAGCTTCGGCACCTCCTTCTTCTTGCCAAACAGCTGCTTCAGAGTGTCGTTGTAGTCGCACAGCAGCTTGATGTAGTTCATCACGTAGCGGTTCAGTGGGTGGACCGCGCCGCCAGGCACCGGCGTCCGGGACGCATCACGCTGGATGGCATTCTCGAACTCCCCAAACGTGCCACGGGCAGCTTCGCCGAGGCGCATCAGAATGCCTTCGGCCTCGGAGCGCACGCTGGCGCCGCCTGGGCCCGCAAATAGCACGTCCAGCTCCGGGATGATGTCGCGCAGAGTCTCAAACATGTCAAGCACCTTGAAAAGCTTCTCCGGAGAGCGCCGGATGATTGCGATCGCCTCCCCAAAGCTCAGCAGCTGCATGATCGCCCCCTTGCCAAGGTCGTTAAAGACGCTCTCGCTCAGCGGCGGTCTGAATACCTGGGTCAGTCACAAAAGTTCCAAGATCAGTACAAGCTGATAAAATAGAATGTGATAAGATTTCAAGACATACACCTTTAGATTGAAGATTCTTCAACTAACATCTTTCATCTGAAGGTCATTTCAATCAATCATGTTCAAATACGACACCATACATGTAGAATACATGACCACTTTGCAACTTCTCCAACCAATGTAGTACGTGCAATTGAAAGATGTGAATTTGAAATGCCATGTGTCAAACAGAAGTACAAACTTTTGTAACTATTGTATACATCAATTCCTACACCTTGTATGTCAAATACACCGAAAACATCATGTTGCAACCCAAATGTGGCTTCTCAGACCTTGAAGGGTTAAGCACTTAACAAGCAAACAAATATGCGGATTGAAGATTGGAGGTGATGCAAACATTAACCTCATCAGAGAGCTGCTTTTCGCTGGCGAAGAGCACTTTGACGCCGACGGTCATGGCCTGGTTCCACTTTTTGATGCGGTCCTCCTGCACCTCCCATTGCATCTTCTGGACCTCATCGATGGTGACGCGCTCCACGCCGAGCTCGTACAGGCTCTCTTCCAGGATGACTTTCCGCTTCCTCACGTAGAGATCGGTGCAGTCCGTCTTGAACTTGCCCGCAATAAGTCGTATGGTGATGTCATGAAGATCGGCAACGACCTGAGGAGGCATCAAATCCACGGCGGTTTCGATTTTGTCCACTGGCTGCGCTACAGGCACGTCCTCATCATCGTCGTCGTCGTCGTCAGAGGCGGATATGTCGTCGTCGTCAGAGGCGGAGGATACCGGATCGACGACGTCGTTGACGGGCGTGCGGAAGTAACCCGCGGAGAGCGAGTCGAGGAGCCACTCCGGGTCGACTTTCTCGCTAAACTTCTCCAGCATGTAGCGGAACTCCTCCAGGAGGCGCTGCAGGGCCGTGTGGTGAAGGTTCTGCGCGCGCTCCAGGGTGCCCGGATCGCGGTTCATCCCCCGCATGGACTCCAATTGGTTGACCACCTCGTCCACCGCGTCCAGGTACTGCACGGCGTCGTCCTCGGAGCTCTCGAAGATCCACTTGGCGTCACTCACCCACTGCACGATCACGTTCTCCGCGGCGTCCAGCGCGAAGTTGTTCGCCCGCGCGTGGCTGCGCGACCGCGTTCTGCTCCGCGGCGGCGCAAACGGCTGCTGCTGCTCCTCCCCGTCCGAGTCCTGCGACGTCGACGGCTCCGGCTGCGGAGCCTCCACCTCCTTGGACCCCATACTCGAGAATCGGTGGTCGAACTTGGACAAAATGTGCAGCATGTCGTCCGTCATCGTGTCCGTCGTCCCCAGCGCCTTCACAATGTGCTGCGCCGTCGCCAGCACGCGCGCCTCCCCGTCCGGCGCCGCCATCGCCTCGCCACCCCCAACCAAGACAAAAACCCCAAAAACCCTAAACACTCGCCACTACGAATCCAGCCCCATTCTCGCCCCACTCGTCCTCCACCGATCCAAAAACTCCGCATAACCCCACCATCGTCGCGTCATGGCAGGTCTAACCACCACACCTACGCTACCGGAACTCGAAATGCGGGGTGACGGTAAACCTAAACCTTTCCCCTGAGAGCGAATCGGAGAGTGAAGAATTGTGGGAGTGGGTACGGTGGGGGATCGGGGTCGCAGGGCGCGTCGCCCTGCGAGTCGCGTTGCGAGCGATGGAGCCGCGACGAGAGCCGCCGCGGAGGACGCGTCGGGGGTTTTGTCTGTCTGTTTGTCTGACTAACAGTCAGGTTCCAGATACCTATGTCAGTACCCGGACGTGGACGGGTATTAGGAGCTGCTGCGCGCCTGGGTTGGTGTTGGCGGCTACTTTGGCGGGGGGTCGAACCGGATAGTAGCCAAATGTACCGGTAGCGTAGGTTATGTATTCTGCATAATTTTATTTTTTTGGGTGGGTAAATTTAACATCCCCTAGTCGTTTAGTGGCATCGTAAAGTCCTTCATAAGAGCACAAGTCCTATCATAAGAGCAGCCGCACCCACCGAGCCAACGGGGACGCCAACGCCAAGAGCTCCCCACTTACACCTTCCATTCTTCACACCAAATAAGGTAAGCCCCCCCATAACCAACAAAAACCCATAGCCAACACCTATAAAATTGGGGTATATCCAACCCACTTTCACCCCATTACCACCAACTGAGCTCCAAATGGAGGTTTGCTATTAGTCAAGACCCTTACTTTTGGTCGTTGGTTATGGGGGTACCTACTGCTGGCCACCCACTAAACATGGCTGCACACTTTGAAAATTCATAACTAATTTAGTTTTTATCGGAAAAATATGAAATCACTTGGGTTGGAATTGTAATTCTATTGGCTATCACTGAAAAATAATAGGGTAATTATATGCACATTCCTTAACTTGTCGGTTTTAGGGGGGCTTACCTTATATGCTTTCATGCAAAATTCTTACGTTCTCACGCCATGTTGATGTAAAGGTTCTTGGGACATCAAGCAGGGTTCATTGAAGGTGGTTGAAGTGCTTCTTTGATCCTCCCATTGTGGTGCACATAATCCTCATGGTGTTGGGTTCTTTAGTGTGTTCAACACCATGAGGAGCGGTGGGGATGTTCCTAGACAAATAATAGGTAGGCTCTTGATATAGAAACTAATTGAACATCAGCAAATTTCATGTTCTCTTATTTTGTACCAATGGTATACAAGAGTAGTAATGGCAATCGATATTTTTGGGGCCTTCGCTTTTGAATTAGCCGTAAAATAAGTGGTGTAGGTGACACTACGTTAGGTTTTTTTGGGAGATAATATGATATAGGAGTAGTATCAATATCTTTTAAAGTTGGTGAACATATTCATCGCTCTATGTAAAAAAAACAATCAGATACCCATCTAGTGGTCAATACCGAGGTGGGTATCTCCATGATAGGGTCTTGTGCTAGGACATGGTCTTGCACGAGGACAAGGTCTTGGGGGGACTGCCAATGAGCCATTGAGGACCTTTACTTGTCTTGAGTAGAAAAATTATAGACTCTAATAAATGGTGTAAAAACAAACAATTCTGCCTAACCTTCAAATTTGACTCCTAATCTACAAAACCACCATTCCTTTCTGCATCAAGTGTTCTAACAAATACCTTAATTTGTGACCTATAGATGGAGGCATCTATTTGTATTGCTCCAGCACCTTTTTCACCTCCTCCAGTACCTAAAGGGCAACAACTTCATACAAGCATCAAAGCATGCCCTCCATAACCACCACAAAAATGCTACACAAAGGTCATATGTTCTCTCCAAAATAAACTTGACTTATGGTATTCGAGCTGAGGCAAAGTAACCAAGAGATTTGACCTCTTTTCTCAACTTTAATTATCAAAATCAGCCTCTCTCAATCAATCACCTCAAGAGGGAAAAGGCAGCTAAGACTCATGGCCTCTTCCTTTGGCGAATCTGTACCGACTTTAGTTACCCGTTTTCACCAGCTCCTCTATTGGCACGTCCAACCAAACCGCAACAACGTTCAAATAACTCCTACAAAAGTAGAGAGAAATGCTCACTCCTCAAATGTCGTCGTTGCAAGAAAATATTCTAGAACGAATTTAATAACTCCAGGCACTGGCAAATGATTGAATTTTGAAGGAAAACTTGAACATGAAGCTGCTGAAAGACAAACGCAATCACATACCAGTCCTCTTCTTTACAAACAGCTCCACCATCACCAGGCACTTTTCGTCAGATACTCTCTGTAATGCTTCAGTCTGAGACACAACCACAGGGTTTAGGTAGGGTTGCATATACTCAACGTCTCTATCTTCATAAAGTATTAGGGTTTAGGGTTGCACATAGGTTGCAAAAATTCAACTCAGGTTGCACACAGGTTGCATAAACTCAACTCAAAGAAAACTCAAAGGGGCTTAAATGAGGTGTACCTCAAGGTTCCTGAAGTTTCTCACCGAAAAGATCGTAGATCTACCTACATGGCTTCCCATCCTTAAAACAAGACCCTATGACATCATCACTGCATCCAACAGAGCAAAAATCGTCAGAAAAACGCTCCAGATTTGAGTTATTTGCAAAGTCCCCAAAAGTTTCAATAAGATACCTCTTTGAGATACCCTTGTGTCCACTCTGAACAATAGAAAAAAAGCTTGATAATGTTATCCTTCAAATATAGAAGAGCATGGTGGTGCTCTAAACTCATTTCAAAGTAGTTATAAACGTCTTTAGAAAATGAAGAAAGAGTTTGCATGTGAATATTAAACGCCTCGCACTCTCTCTCTCAGTTAGTTATTGCAAGTGGAAAGGAGGGGGTGAGACTACAAACTCTGGGTGAGATTACAAACTCTGGGTGAGATTACAAATAAGGAGAGAAAATATACCATGACAGGCAATGAAAATCACATGCTGAAGAATTACATGAGAGAATACCTGTCATAGAAGGTGTATTTGAGCGCCTTAGCCACGACTCGGCCCACAATGGATTTGCCGGAAGCCATCATCCCAACCAAGTAGATGGCGATGCCATCCGGAGTCCGAAGAGCCACTTCGTGCAACACTTGCGCACTGTTCTCCTCCAGAAGGCTCTCAAATCTTGACAATCTCCTGCAAGAATCATACAAAAAACACAAGCATCATCATCATCATCAGTCAGGCTCAAAAACAACACAGGATCAAAACGAGTCATACGATGATGTCTCAGAGGAAAACACTGCATGAAAGATGAAGGTGCATGAACCGTAGTCCCAGAGAAAATGCTACATGAAACACGCAGTTGCAGGAATGCCAACATTCTCGTCTCCGCCTAGCAACGCACTTCTCGAAGCCTGCAACTCACCACCGCCACCATCTCAACACCAATTTCCACCGCAAACGCATGCACCTCCACAGATAGCTCCCTGAGCACGCAACGACCGCAAGAATGCGCCGCAATTCTTCTACAAGGCAATGCCACCACCGCATTCCGCCTCAAGGAAACTAGCCTCACAGTCTGTGAATCCGAAGAGAAGCCACACGAAGAGGAGACCCCAACATCACCGCCATCGCTCCTCCCCCAACCTTCCAATCTCCTCATCAAACACCACCACCTCCCACACCTTCACTTAGTCGGTGCGAGAGCTGCCGACTAACAAACTGGATTGACAGGAACATTCGGCTTTCTCGAACCTCTCTCCGGATTCGTGACTGAGAATGGCCAAACTAGACAGCAGATTCTCAACGTCATAGCATGTGCCTCACACATCGCCAAAAACTCGCGTTACCCGGCTATGGCCCACATGAAAAGCGGCGCCTCTAGAGGAAATGGATGAAACTGACATTATCAGGCTCCCAAACTTCTCGACCCTTTTCTCCTCTCTGGAGCAGAATTCAAGCCATTTCAGGAGAGCCCTTTCAGCTTGAGGGTTTGCATTCAAGATGATGATGACGATGATGCAGCAGCAGTTGCCGATGCAGAGGCAGCCATGGGTACGGTTGCAGAGGATGTGTAGCGCTGCGCCGGCGTCGGTGGGAGCTGCTGGTTCCCTGCAGTTGCTGCCATCTCGTCGTCGTCCCCCTTCTTCGTCTTCTCTGTCAATCCGTGCCTCTTCTTCTTCTTCGGGTTCTTCTTCTTCTTCTGCTTCGAGTAGTCGCAATTTGCCGTGGTTGATTGTGGGGTTGGGCAACCCCGGGTCCAAATTTGAGGGCACTCGCCACAACGTGAGTGAATCTTCTCCAATGTGCAGATTTCTAGGGTTACATTCGTTTTTAGGACTGTGTTTATTTGTAATTTGCAGGTTTTTAGGGTTGTTGAATGTGCAGGGTGTTTAGGGCTAGTTTCTTTTCTTTTGTGTGCAGATTTTTAGGGCTGTGTGTATGTTGTTCTCATGTTGGGTGTTTGGACAGATTGGGTTTGAGATGATTGATGCGATTTCGGAAGCAGAGGGCATTCCGCTGCGCACCATTCAACACAAAGCGCTTCTGGGAAAGGGTACAGAATTCATTCTTCATAGTTTGCAGGTCATAGTCTCCATTTAGTTCTTCATAGTCTTCATAACTCTTCATAGTTTTCATAATTCTTCACAATTCTTCATTCTTTCATGAAGCCTTTGAACAGCTTCATGGATATGAAACCAGGGTGTAATTTGCGGTATGGCTTTGAAGTTTGTGAGAGGTAAGTTTGTGATTTGTGGGGTTAGTTTCTATGGCAAATCTATGGATGCAGTTTGTGGTAGAGTTGTAGGGTTTAAGAGGGGCACCTCTTTATTTGTGGACCTCTTAAATCCCTACCACAAACTTAATTGGCTTATTGGATTCAGCTTGTGTAAATTTGCAGGGTACATCGGAGGCACACCAGTTCTTCTTGCGAAGCCCCAGACTTACATGAATTTAAGCGGAGAATCTGTAAGAGTTTCAACTGATATCTCCCCTAAAATGGCATTTGTTAACATGGTAGTTGAACATGGCAGCAGGAGATTCTCATCACTGATTTTGTGTGTGTGTTTTTCTCTTGTCAGGTGGGACCAATATCTGCTTACTACAAGATACCTCGTGAACGTGTGCTTGCGGTATGTCATTACCATGAGTTTGACCTCTTTTATGTATTAAAATTAGCACAAATAGCTCTCAAAGAATCTGTAATCACCTCAAAGAGGAGAAAACCTTGAAGTACAGCATGACCTCTCCTTCTTCCTTCTCAAAGGTGGCTGGAACTCAACTTCTAACACGAATTTAGCTTTGGTTGTGGTAGATTTACGATGACCTGGACCTTGAGTTTGCTATGTTGAGGATGCTGCCAAAGGGAGGCCACGGAGGTCACAATGGGTATGTATTTTCTAGACAGTTTTCACGTGCCTGAGGGTGATTCTGTTTGAGGTTTTTGTGTGAATATTTGCACCATACATTAGTTTCATGATCTGCTTGCACGATGAGGAGCTTGATTAAATATTTGTACCATGTATTTGTTTTATGATCTGCTTGCAGGATGAGGAGCTTGATAGAGCATTTTGGAGGGAAGCAAGATTTTCCTCGGTTGCGATTTGGTGCGCTTTCAAGACCTTTCATTTCAGTAGCAAACACATTTTTGATAGTGACACGACGTTGATCTCTGTCTCAAAACTTGATATCAGGGTAGCTAGCACTAATTTCTGGACGTGACACTATTTTGTGTCAGTGACATCAACACACTAGTGCCATATTCAGTGTAGATTGGGTTAATTCAGCTCTATTTCACCCTATTTACAGGTGTTGGGAGGCCGGTGGGCAGTATGGCTCCAAGTGCATATGTGCTACAAAAATTCAGCCCCAAAGAAAGACAAGAAGTGAGTACACAATGATCTGTTTTTGGTGGTAGGATGTAGTAGATCATTTTGGCTGAGGTGAGAGTTTGTTCAGGTGAACAGGTTACAGTTGATAATGTGTTTGTGTGGGTGGGTTGTGCAGTTGGATGCTACACTTGAACGAGGAGTTGAGGGAGTGAGGCTCCTAACAACCGAAGGTCTTCAGAAAACTGTTAGCACTTGGAATTTGTACAGAAAAAGCAGGTTGGATATGATCAAGTAGAGTAATTTATTCTTTCACTTCTTGTTTCTCGTATTCTTAGTAGAGTTGAGGGACGCATTTTAACGAAGAGTATCCACTTTCCAGCACATTCTTTTGTTGTCTTATTCTCTTCAACGGCATGAGTTTTGACTTCTCTTCTCACATTTAATTATTATAATCAGCCCTAAATAGCTCTAAATTCCTAGGAAAAAGGCGGCTAAGATTCTTGGTACAAGTTCTTCTAATTTTGATATAAAAGCTATTAAGAGTGAGAAAAAAATAGAATTATAGTATTAAAAAAGAGGGGTATCCTGTAAAGACGGTCGTCATTACAAATGACTCTAGTTAGCTACCGTAAGCAAATTTGTAGCAGTTTGTGAATGCAAAGCTGGCAAACTTTATTTAGACCATAGAGTACATGTTCTGTACAAATCGTTCGATGCGAACCAAATTTTGAGCACCTACTCCTCAGAAATTTTCCTTCCAGTTTGTTCTATGGGAGTTCAAATAAGCTCTTGGGAAGATTCGTTGAGGATGAACTAACAGAATCACAGATTGTTGATGTCACTCCAAAAAGGTTGATACCAGTAACAAAAACAGACCAAGCTCAGGTGAAACAAGGAAAGGCATGCCTCAGAAGTGGCAGAAAAAACTAAGTGAATTGCCTCAGAAACTCTGTGGCTACCAAACGGCCTCTCGTATTCACCGACAGTTTGAGTTCGCTGATTTCTTTGTCAATATCCTGCAAAAAAACACAAATATACAGAGTAAATGATTCAATTTTCACACACAGCAAAATCTGCCATTTTTTTTTGTTGAACGCACGAGAAGTCACCAGAAGTTTCTGTAAGATACCCCTCTTTTTACTACTATTTGTTCACTCCAAATAGTTATTCGATCATTAGAAAGGCTGGGTGGTCTTTCAAGTAGAAGTTATTAGACCAAAGGAAGAGCATGGTGGTCTCCAAGCTCAAGTCAGAGTATTTCTAGCCATTCTTGAAAGTGAAAAAACATGTTTTACATGAGATATAAAGAGACTTTACAACTGAATGGCAAAGATGCTCTATACCTCCATGAAGGCCACCACAAAGTCGATAAGTTTATGCTTGAACATCTCTTCGCAATGGAAGTTGGTGATTAAAAAGCTAATATCATAGCCCTGCACACACAAAAATAAACAGTAGTTTAGGTCTTCAGCATAAATTTCTTCTTCTCGAAACCGAATGTGATATGTCATCAAGTACCTGAACAGGTTTTCTCCGAAGAACCTGAAATGATTCGGCCCTCATTGACAGAAAACGTAGGAACTTTTTCGCTAGAATGTTCTCCAGCTCATCAGCTTGCTTCACCTGAAAAGAATGAGAAGAAATGAATCAGTAAAGAGACATTCCCAGATGAAAGGACAATAGCAACAAAGAATGGCAGGAACCTTGATACTGATTCGTAGCGAGTTTACAGATGACTCTATCAAGCACTTCTCCGCCTCATTTCTGCATATAAGAATCTGCATAACACCATGCCACATCATTGAGATTTGTAGTGAAAGCCTGCTTTTTCAATAGAGCAATTGGTAGAAATAGTGGAGCACACACTTACTGGATTCAGAAGAAGTTCCTTGCTTGTCCTGGAATCACAAAAAGGTGATGTAAGTGCACGTTAAAGGAACTCAAAAACATCCCAAAGGTTGATCTGGTGAACCTATAAATGCAACTTCATGATCGGCTCAACACTAATGACGCACTTGAATTCAACTTCAGGTTTGTTGTGCCGCTCCACCTCTTGACAAGGAAAATTCTGCAAATGAAAAGCCAGTGTTTCAAAGCTCACAGATATACACTTGTGCAATAAATCCCATCAACTGTGTCATTCTCTCACCAGATCACATTCCTCTTTACATGAAAAAAAAAAAAAAAGGTGAAACTTCACATGAATATACCTGAAGGCACATCGCTGCTGTAAGAGTGTTACGAATGCATGTCAAGTACGGTCTCAAAGTATTAGCCTGCACGAGAAGAAAAGAGTGGATAAAACCACTTCCAAGATACAAATCATACGTAAACTAAAACAAAACAATCCAAGCCTCATCTCTAAAGATTTTTTTAATTTTTTTTTTAAAACTCTCAGCTTATGACCTCTAAACATGGTGTAGAAATGTTATGTGACAAGTAAACATCTCTAATGGATCCTAATCGGATCAATGGCCAATAAACCCTAAACCCTAATCGCGAAACTCAAATCACAGATGAGAAGATAGTGAACTCTGAGCCTAACCCAAATGAAAAAAAGGCGTGAAATCGCTACAGGAAAAACCCACGATCACAACCATGCCTAAGTTCGGAAGCACTGACCATGATTGGAGACGAAGGTCTGGGAGGTGAGATATTTGAGCTCCGAAGCGTGGGATTGTTGGGCTAACACATGATTGAGTCCGTTTCCATGCTTGCAAGATGTGATCGAAGCAAATAATGTGAATCAGCAGCGCAAACGGTGAAGGAAATTAGCGCCCTGCTAAAACCCTAACAGAAAATGCGAGTGTGCCGCTTCTTGTCTAGGATTGACGGATTTAAGGGTAGTGGCGGTTGTGGGTGGGGTGACGGGTTTTGGTTATTGGTTACGTTTGGTTTGGGATTTCCAATAACCGTTTTTGTCTTTAACCCTTAAACGTTATTTGGGAGCCGTATATTCATGCATGTATTTTACTCTGTAGAGTATATAAATTGTATTGAAGTTTAGCGAGAATTACAGAAGAAGAACTCTCATCCTTGCGGGGGGCCGGAGTGAATAAAGTTTTTGTTTGATTCACCAGTGAACTAATGTCCACCTGAGATAGGTTTAGTAATATGGAACTACTCCCTCTCTCTTGAGGGTAGACACTATGTAATGTGTAACAAGAATTACACCTTTAGATTGAAGATTCTTCAACTAACATCTTTCATTTGGAGGTCATTTCGATATCTTAATCTTATCATGTTCAAATACGACATTATACATGTAGAACATTGTGGCCACCAGTGGCACCTTCTGACGTCTAAGGGTAAAAAACATGGTTAGGAAGAAGAGCATGTATGTTTTATTTCAATTTTTTACCCTCATACTTGCCAAGGATGAATTTTTGTCGAGGACATGGCTTCAACGTTCCAGCAACGTTCTCCTTAGGGGACGCTATTGCAAATGTTGAAGCTCCATCTCCAACAAAATTTCATCCATAACACATATATGTGCATCAAATATTACGTAACCGGCAGTTTTTTGGATGCAGATGAAATGTAGCCTTCATCCCCATGTTGGACGGGCAATAAAGGTTCCAACATTAGAATATCCTATCAAAGCACCAATAGACCAAAATGTGATTTACTAGGCACATAAGGAATAACTCCAACCAACACCCTTAAAAGCTAACACCTGTAGGCAGTGATATACAATAAAAACACAACTTTTAATTTCACACTCGCACCGTTGGATGAAATCCATCTTTATTGGAAAACCTCACCACAAGCCTTGACTTTGTGTAGTATAGTTAAATTTCTTCTATGAATTCTAATTTTCAGCAATATCAATGTAAAGTTGTCTAGGCTCAAAAGGATTAACCTACACTTTCCAAAGGGCACTTGACTCAATAAAGAGATGGTATTGAGTTTTTGTTTGTCCATCACAAGATGTCGGCCAAAATTCCAACATTGACATACCTCCATTTCTTTTCATCAAGCTCACAATTAACCCTTTAACCCTTTAAAGACGATGGTCGAATCTGGTTGCTGACATAATCTATGAGGGTCGTAGATTTTTTGACAAAATCTATGACACTTGTAGATTTTGTCAGTGACTAGAATCGACCATCGCCCTTAAAGGGATAAGGCCTAACGTCCACTTTTTGGTTGTTTGGGCATGTTAACCTATGTAGGATGTTTGGACATGTTAACCTCTATAGCAGGTGTTGTAGGCCACCTTCCAAGGAAAATTTAAGGAAAATCTAGAGGCAAAATAAGATGAGCATCTATCGGACACAACGCCACCAAAATTGGTGTAGGTATTAGCAAACTACATAGATTTTCATGAAATGGGGTCACTATGAAATGCATCCATTGTCTAGATGATGATTTGCATAATCTACCAAGCCTTGTGAGCTCTTAATTAGATCACATCTGACTCAATTTGAGGATCAAACCACTCCAACAAACCCCAAAAGTGTCAGCCTTCTTCAAATCCCATTGATAGCAATGCACTTCACTAGAATAATTAGCCTTGAAGGACCAAGGCATTTTAGAGAAATCTCTACTCCATTAATTAAAAATTGTCAAGGTGAACTTTTTGAGATAACGTGGTAAACTATTTTGTGAATTTTGTCCGTACGGATTGAAAGATAATTGCAGTCAAAGTGAAAACATTTGTTCCATGAGAGGACTTTTGGTCATTTAAAGATTAATCCTTTACCACCCAACTATGTTTTTGGAAAAACCAAGATTTATGCCAATTTTTCTTAGAACCGGATTTGATAAAAATACAATGCCTAATATTAATATCTAACCTTACAAAATTGGACTTTACCCATGACCTGAACTTTGGAGAAATTTTACACAACATCCAGCCGTTAATGGAATAGTGTTTAAAGCTACCATATATTGGTAGTGAAAACTGTGGATTTTGGAAGGTGTACTACTTAAACCATCGATAGATTCTTGCTAGAATTTTTTTACCTTGAATAAGAGGAGTTCACATGTGCACTAAAATGTCCCAACCTTACACAAATCAAAACAGAAGTTTCGTACGTAAGGAGAGAGATCAACAATCACAAAACAATGAAGAATGTCGTGAAGACAAAGTTCAATCAAAATTTAAAACCAAAATCAGTGTGCATGTGTGTGAAATACATCATAGTATGTGGCATGGTATTCACTGTATTCTAGTGTATTTGATGTATTTTGTGTGGTATTCCTAGCCTTTCCAAGAGTTCTAGAACTCCAAATCATGATCTGATTGTTGGAGAGTGTTCATGTAATGTGTGCGCAAATCTGAAACGATCACTCAAACACTCACCATCTCATATACCACGCCGACATTAAAACCTTCTCATCTCCCTGCAACCCTGCCAAAGCGAGGGCATACCACAACCTGATAAGAAACATCGCTGCACCAAGCACTCAATCAAGCCTGCCTCCCACCAGCAAACATCCAGAACACACCACCAACAACCCCAGAATTAGCCTGTCAACAAGGACAACGTCTTATATTAGACCAGACGGGCTATGTCAAACAGCCTATCAAACAATGGCATGCACAATGTTCTCGGGACGCAAATCTGACATGTCTACACTCTAATACCATGAAGTCTATCGGCCTGGCCTTCCCGTCAATTCGTCTCCAAAATAGGACGGGTGTGGCCTCCCTCTAACTGGTCATACTAATCCACTAAGTGGTTCCACTAATACAAAGGCGAGGCAACTACAGAACCGTACCCTCGACACCACACAAGATAAGTACGGTTCCTGCTGTCGACCAAAAAATGAATTCATTGTTGCAATCAGGTCCATCACAGCCCAAGGAAAGGAAAGGTGAAAAAAAATGAGGCTTATCGCGACTCTTACACCCTCCCCATGGATGAGCAGCATCCTCTCCTCTAGGATGAGCAGCATCCCTTCTTCTTCAGGTCGGCCGCGTCGTTCGCAAGTGGGACGATGGTGGCTCCCGGCCCAGGGCCCTCGGTGGAGTTCTCATCCGAGGCCAACGCCTTCTTGCTCACGATCCGGTAGATCTCCGTCAGAATCCTCTGGAATGCCTTCTCCACATTCGTCGACTCCAGGGCCGACGTCTCGATGAACGACAGCCCCTCCTTCTCCGCAAACGCTTGCGCGTCGTCGGTTGACACTCCCCTCAGGTGCTTCAGATCTGACTTGTTGCCCACCAACATGATCACAATGTTCGAGTCCGCGTGGTCTCTCAGCTCCTTCAACCACCTCTCCACATTCTCGTACGTTACATGCTTGGTGATGTCGTACACCAGCAGAGCGCCCACAGCTCCTCTGTAGTACGCGCTTGTGATTGCTCTGTACCTTTCCTGCCCTGCCGTGTCCCAGATCTGAGCCTTGATGGTCTTCCCATCAACCTACATTCATGGCGCAACCAAGAAAAAAAATTCGGTGAGAACTTCCAGTTTCCATGACACAGAAGTCCAAGGAACTAACATCACCAAGCCCTTGACACCCTAACCACGTGAAGAACTCCTTCCAGAAGCGACACAACCCAAGCTGACATGAAAACTTCCACATTGGCGCGTTCGAACTTTCTGTGAAAGCAAATCAGGCCAAGGAACCGGAAACCAGGACCTAGTTGACAACATTAATACAAGCACTGCACTAAATGCTACATAGATGATCCCAAAACTTGCAAGCAAATCGCGGATCGACGAAAAGGGCGCGGGCTTTGAAACACACATCAGAGATGCAGTCGAAACCCTAACAAGCACAAAAATGCGGCACAAAGCCCTCGTGTGCAGCAAATGTACTGCGACCACGCACCAAATGGTCGACAGTGAACGCAGACCATCTTCGTTAACCAAGACATGGCCCTGTTCCAAATTAACCTCACAGACCAGGAGAGCAGCGCTTTCTCACATGATTCGACTCTAATTGTTCCCATTTCGTCCTCCAACACTAACAAACCGGGCAGAGGTTGTAGAGAAGGCATTGTAAGTCTCTGTAATACGAGCGTGAACACCCTCAACTCCTTGTGACATACACGTCCCATGCCGAGCTCCCTGAGCTGCACGAAACATCCCGATTCTTCGAAAACCAACCCCTCAAGCTCCACTGAAAGAAATGATCACCTGGATGGACCGCGTCGCAAACTCCACGCCGATGGTCGACTTGGACTCGAGGCAGAACTCGTTCCGCGTGAATCTGGAAAGCAGATTGGACTTCCCGACGCCCGAGTCTCCAATCAGCACCACCTTGAACAGATAGTCGTACTCGTCATCCGCCTTGTGCGCCATCTCAGAAACCTTACAAAACAAACATCCAATCCGCCCTGATCACACCGAAAACGCAGATCCAAGCTGAAATGCACACGAAAGGAAACCCTCCCCCTTCTCTGCTACCGAGAAAAGCAAGAAAAGCGGAAAAGGGTGAGCGAGAGCAGGAGGACTCACTGGCGAAGAAGGAGAATGCCGGGGTGGGAGCAGTAGGAAGCGCCCGAGCGATTTGCAACTTCACGGAGCTCCCCCTGAGATCGGAAGTTGTGGCAACAGAACGAAGTTACTCTCAGCGGCGGATCCCGCAAGCGAGGCCTCCTCAAGCAGACTCCACCCGGTGGCGGAAGCCAGTTCCAACGCGGAATCCTCCCCCGGGCGTCCCCGATATAGCATGGAATGGGCGACCCTCTGTGACGGAGGCCAGTTCCAACGCGGAATCCTCCTCGGAGAGGACCGATTCTGCGTGGAATGGGCGACTCTCTGTGATGGTGGCCAGTTCCAATGCGGAATCCTCCTCGGAGAGGCCCGATTCTGCATGGAATGGGCGATCGCCGCGAGTGTGCCCGACTGTTCCGCTCGTGTGGGTGCTTGTCTTCATACCCGAACCGGTCATTGTACCCTGGAACTGGAAATAAGGTTATCTGTATTGAGTTATTTGTAAACTAATTCAAACTATCAATAGGATACCCGCTCTTTTTGTATTTTAATATTTTTCACTGTTATTGATAGCTATATGATTGATAGGAGAGTTTGGTGATCTCTAAACTCAAAGCACAGTGGGACCTCTTTAAATGTCATCTCGATATATGTTATAAATTGATAAATGTTATGAAAAATGTCGCTTCCAAAAAATTAACATTACTAAGTGCTATATGTTACGTGTTGTAACATTCCTCCGCTCCCTCCTAAGTTAATTTCACCTCTATAAGTGTTATAGTTGAAAAAACAACATTGTATATGTAGTATTTTGGAGCGAAAAGTTTTGATGTTTCTTCATTAAACAACTCATATCTTTTTGAAATCGATGTGTTGCTTTTTTCAATTGTAAATGAATTTTATTTGGAGTTGGGACATTGTATTGTGTTGGGGAGTGTTGGAGAGAGTGGGATTTGAGAGAGAAGACAATGAGGAGAGAGGAGATTTGATAGTGAGGGTTTGAGAGAGGGGATAGTCTAGGAGAGAGAGAGAGTGAGGGTTTGAGAAAGGGACATTTTGGGAGAGAAAGGGGACATGAAAAGACTGTCAAAGTTGAGAGAAGAGAGGGAGGAAAGGAACTCTCAGAGTTGAAGAGAGAGTGGGAGTCAATGACATCAGAGTCAGGTCAAAGTTAGTGAGTCTGTGAGGTAGAGTCAGTGAGTCAACCGCGGAGAGTGAGTGTGTTAGTGAGGGGGAATCTAAGTTAACCCTTTAACGCCCAAACCATTATAACGCCCAAACTCATTGAAAATTGCCAACTTCAATGCATTCAACACAAAATGCAAACAAACATAGATTTTACATATCTAACCGTAGGATCTAGTACTAGGATTGCACAAGTGTATGTGGTAAGAAAATTGTTAATTTAATCACACAGATTGAAAGATAACCGCCTCTGAAGTGAGACATAAACTCTTCTTGAGGTCATACTAAACACCTTCAACAAACTTCGACCACCTTCTATGGTATATATGCAACGTGTTGCATATATCATGTCGTTCTCATAATTTTGAAATTCAAAAATTTGTACAATGGATGCAAAGATTTCCATTTTCATTTCAAGAGGAATTTTTCTCTTTTTTTAATGGACAGAAAATCGAATTTCTATTTAAATTTAGAGTTAATTCAAGTATTCTACACTATTTGTTATATGTCATTCTAAACCGCTGCATTATTTGTATATGTTACATTATAAAATTTGTAACTTTTGAATCATGAGTTGAATTTCTACAAAAATTTAAGACTACAAAAAGCTAATAAAAGTTGCCCATTCAATCAAAGAATCTCAGAAAATCATGCCTATATTTGAGAACGTCGTACCCTATCTAAATTCAAAATGTCCTCCAAAAGGACATTGGACCTTTAAGGGTTAAGGTAGAGGCACACAATTCCAATCAATAGAGTATGCATGAAATGGTGGATGAAACGACCCAAACCAATAACTCAAAATTTAAAAACCTCAGTCATTATTGACATTGGATCATAAAGTGTGTAATTTTGGGTTGCTCCACCTCAATCGAGCTCTCGTTGGTGGCCTTGCCTCAGAAGTCGAACATGGCGGATCGACATTGAAGGCCTACATGAGTTGGTTATCCATGGCATGTCTTCTCTCTTTTACTCACTCACTTATTGGCATTGGGCAAAGGAGGGCACAAATTCTCACCTACATTAGAGTATGATTATGGGCTCTGGTGGTTTTTGGGCTTTTAAATTCTATAATAATTCCAAATTTTTGTGATTATATTTGAAAAAATATTTGTTGAGTTTCATTCCTAATTCCGCATCTTTCTACATAAATGTTTTGACATACAATGTCATTTGAGCCCCCAACTAGCTTAAGTGATCGGGATTGGGTGCCTCCACCTTAGTGAAGGAGAGGGGAGAATGTCAAGGAGAGGCCGAAGAGTTGAGATACGGATTAAAAGGTTAATTGAGTGGTTTTTATTTTTATTTTTAGAATTGAGGTACTCTTTTGTTTCTCTATATTTCCATGAGGCAATTTTGACATTGTGGAGTGTGAAAAGATCAAGTGTGAGTTTACCGGTTTCAATCATTGGGTCTTGGTCAAAGATTGCCATGTACAAGGACCTCTAAATTACATTGCAAGAGTAGCAAAAAATTATTTCTCATCGTTTTGGAGGTACTAAGCTTCAAGCCACAAGATTACCAAGAAGGCATTGTGTTAGTGGGCAAATACTATGTTTAACGCTTCAACTTTAAAAATGACTATTGATAGATTGTTGAAACAAATGGTATCGGTTACTGCTATTGGTGTGGGTGATTTGGGTACTTCCAAGCTTATAAGAAAGACGCGATGTCCAGAAGTAGAGGCAACGGCTTTTGATTGGTTCACTAGAATGTAGGAGAATGGTGCCACTTTATTGGATAATCTTATAGTAGATGCAACAAATAGGTTATATGCATTGTTACTGAGATATGCAAGTGAGAAGGAGCTTTGGTTTTTGACTGGGTGGGTAGAGAAGTTCAAGAAGAAATTAAAAAATAACGGTTATGTTTGCTACAAAGAGGATACATCAACGGATAGTTCAGCAACAGATTTTAGAGCAAATGGAGAATATCAAAGCCATAGTATTTCAATACGACATGAAATAGTATACAATACGTGGCATTTTTTTGTGAATATTCATTGTCTTTGAGTATATTTCAAGTATCTGGAAAAATGTTGGAACAAACTAAAAAGGTTTTAAATAACAAATTTGATTTTTAGAGTTTATAGTTTAATTTCTTGCAATTTCATACAAATTAAGATGTAGTAAATCTTGTGATAAAATATTGGCATTTGGACACCAAAGGATTATCAAGGTACTATGGTAGAATTGACTTCAACATGTGAAAAAATAAAAATCTATAAGCTTTGATAATCACCAACTTGGAATAATTTTGATAAAAATTTGGAACCAATTTGGAAAATTTTCTATGTAAGTTAAAACTATACGGTGTAATTTTAAATGATAATTTTATTTCTCGAATAAAATTTCTTTATACACAATTATAATATCATATTAGACTTAAATATTGGAATTACACTCAAAAATATTTTACCACCTTGTATTATAATAAAAAGAATCATCAACAATTTTGGATACAAAATCAAGGCTTCAAATAAAAATCTAAGATTTAAAAATACTGTAATTTTACACCATCTAAAATATATATATATATATATATATATATATATATATATATATATACATACATCATATTTAGGACAACCAATAGTACCAATGCAATTGATGCAAAAATTACAATGATTTAGCAAATGATTGTTCACATTAATATATGCTAATTGCTAAACAATTGATTCAAAAATTGATTGTTGGATAATGATTACATATTGAACACCAAAGAATTGATTTTGAATTAAAAATCTACATAAAAAATATATAATAAATTTGGTATTAGATTTTAAGATTTGTTAATCAAATAAGGATTTTACATCATCTACTAAATAATCAAGTTAACAATTGGCAATAAATTTATGATTTTACATCTAGCACAAAAGGTAGTATTTGGTGGTTCTTGATCAAATCATGATTCTATATTAACCACAAGTGATTGATTTGGCACTTGATGCTTAAACCGTGGTTATGAAACAAATTTTAAACAATTGATTTGACAAACTATAATCATATCATGATCTTATAAGGACAATAAGTTATTTTGTCAATAATTAACAATAAGAATACAATTATATTCATCATGTATTTAACTTTATAACTAATGATTATAACTATGAATTTCATTCATATTTGAAATAAATGAATATATGAATATATATATGTGCTAGTTGATGTAAATCACACGTTCTACTTTCTTCCTTGGAGTTGTGCATTGTTTGATTCATGTTCAACATTTGTGCCTTGGCATGTTGTTTTCATGCCAACCAATTTTTGTGAGCTAGAAAAATTGTCTTTTGAACAAAAGTTATAACAACTTTTAAGAGATCTATAACACACTAAGTTGTGAAAAAATGCAATAAGCATTTAGCTTCATGTTGATTTTCACACTTGGTTGCTTGTTTTAATTTAATAAATTGTACTTTATATGACTGCAAGAAACAATTAGCTTTATATTATTGTTTATTCTTTGTTGTTTGTTTTGAATGACAATACTTACTTCCTAGTCTATAAAACTCATAAAGTTTGTCTATTGACCATATCAAGCAAGTTTGACATGACAATATTGAAGAATTTTAACAGGACAACTCTAGTAATGCACTTATCTCTTTGACTACCTTAACCTAATTAAACCACTATGTCTTGCAATAAATACTTTTACTCATTTTTTGCAATACAAGAATAGAGTTCTTGAAACAACATTTCAGTACGTTTACTCCATTGTGGTGTATCAATGGTTTTGTACATCAAAAACATAGTTTTCCCACATTAAAAAAAAATGTTTGCAAGAAAATAACCCTCAAAGATGAAACATCTTGTTAAATGACACATCAACATTTTAACTTCTTTTCATGATCTCATACATTTGATTCTTTATAAGTCCCTCCCGTTTTTTCTCATTTTACTATTTTTTTTTAATGTTTAAGAATGGCTTTCACCCTATTAATGACAAATGACATGTCCTAGCAAAATAACCAAATGAAAGCGGCTAATTATAACTTTCCTTATCCTTGATGGCAACCAATCACCACTAATGCATTGTAATAAGCACAAGAAACTATTAGCTTCATGTAGATGTTTATATTTAGTTATTTATTTAAATTGGTGAAATATACATTAAAATTTGTTATTAAAATGTTGTTACTGGACGCAAGAAGCAATCAACTTCATGATGTTGTTTGCCTTTAGTAATTTATATAAATTGTCTAAATAATTGATTGACTTTTTCTTTTAGAATGTGAATGAATACAAGAAACAATTAGCTTTTTGCTGCTATTTACATTTGGTTGATTGTTCAAATTGTTGAACTAAATTGTGAATAAGCCCTTGAATAATTTTCTTGGTTTCAGCTTTTTTCATAATTTGTAGTGTAATGGGTTGTAGGTACTTCAAAAACTATATAATTTATGTTAATATTCACAGTAAGTAGCTTTACTAGCTTTTAAAAAAACTTGTTACACTATGAGTTTGAAAAGAATGCACAAACGGATAAAGACACATTGGGTTGCCCGTTTAAGTGAAAACATGCGGAAATAAGTTATAATTAAATAGTTGGTAGGAATTATTGGAAAATCCTTTAACAATAGACATATCCTTTCAAGAATTGGTAGTAAAAATAGACTATAAAATGAATTATTATTACTACACAAAGATTAATGCAAAGTTGTGAGTTTTAGCTCTAAAGGATGGTTGGAGTGCAAAGAAGATTCTACAAGTGTTCTCAAAATATTTTGTACTTGTGTTTTTTGTGTAATTGTTCTTACTTGTGTTTTGAATGCATGTCTTTTACTTGGTAAATAAGGAAATACATGAGAGCATTTAAATATAATTTATGGTCTTCATTGGATTAATTAGAAAAATATCCTAATTTAAGTCAAGTGTTTGTGATCTAAAGTACTTAAAAGATTAACCATAAGAGTGTGAGTCTTTTGATCTTTATTTAGAATCAATTGATTGCATTTATGAGTTGAATACACCATTTTGAATCAATTATTAATTTCCAACAATCAAAATTATTAATAATAAAAAATAGTAGTATAAGATTTATTCTTATTCAATCAATTATGCATTAGAGTATCAATTAGATTACGACTCGATGCAATGCATATTGTATCATATGCATTCAAATATTAGGGTTAGGTTGATACATTTGAGAGAAGTAAATTTTTAAAAATAACTTGTGTTATTGTGTAAGTATTATAGAAGTTCATGGATAACGTACTTGACTGGAATTAATCTTCATTGCTTGAGATTAGCTTGAATTAATAATTGACAATTAATCAAAGAATCGACAATGAGTAATTGAATGGACGAGCTCGATTAGTCTAAGAGGCTTCCGTCCAAAGCTTGTACCTTGGGCACTATCACAAATTATAAAAGAACAAGGCTCCTAGGCGCCATAGAAGTCCTTGGGTTTACTTTGAAACCAATTCTTATAAGAGTGATTATAGAAAATCCAATATGCCTTAATTAGTGAAGAAACGTAAGCATTTATCATAGAGAGTCGAAGCTATGGTACAATTAGCTATAAATTACTTAACATGAGACAAACTCAATCCTCCATTAAAACAAAATTATTACTATGGGTATACTTGGATGATTTGCGAGGCTCAAATTTTTACCTTCCATAAGCGCAAGAAGCAATTAGCTTCATGTTGTTGTTCATATTTGTTGGTTTGATAATATTGTTGTGAATGTTTATTTAAAGCTTACATATGTCAAATATTTAGTTAAATTGTGAATAAATATAACAAAATGAATTTGATTATATATACATATAATGAAATAAATAAGATCATGGATAATATGTGTACATAAATTTAATACAACATGTAAAATAGTCACTTATGCAAATGTATAATAAATAGTAGATGTACTTTTGAGAACAAAGGTGATTTTTTATACCATTAATTAATACATTTTTTGCTTTATTCTTTTAAAGAATGAAAGTATGAATTTTATTTTAAAATTAAAAAGATTAAATGTGATTGAATGATTTATCAACATTACTTAAAAATTATTACAAAATTTAAAAAAGAAGAGGAATGATATTTTAATAAGCAAAACAAAGGTGAAAATCAACTAAAAAACTTTTATGACACCCAAGATGTTTATTATTTTATTCAATTACATATAGTAAAAAGGACAAGATAATTTTCAATCTACAAAAAAAAATTGCTGTAGTAAAAATCTTTGATTCACGAATGAATGTGGAGAAATGTTTCTGTTTATTTTTCTTAACCAAAACTTTATCATTTTTGTAATTATGTAGCTTTAATAAAAAAAATTACATATAAAAGTATTACATGGTTTAAAATTTATAAAGTAACCGTTTAAAAAAAATCTTTAGTCATTAAAAAAAAAATCAAACTAAAAGAATATACAATAGAAAGACAAAGATTGGTCATCTATTTTATTGGTATTCAAATTTGAATAATTTTTTTTATTGTGTTTAAATTTGTAAGTATTATATTATTGAATACTAGTATCGGTACCCGTCGTTCCAAACGGGGAAGGTTTTTTATTAGTGCTCTTCAGAATAAAATTTGTTTGACGTATTATATTTTAGATTGCAATTTGCATCCCTCGGACTTCAACGTTTTACATCACAAGACCCATTGATCTTATGTGCGGCATCAATGGCCTTCAACGCAAAACCTCCTCGTATACAATGTTACGCATAAGCTTATCCTCGGTCCGTTCAACGGCTTGTGCTCCAAGAAGAACAGTGATGTTTTTGGGAGCCGTGGCACGTGAGAAAGCAACATACAACTGACAGTGGGAGAACACGTTCTTTGTGAGGCAAATGCCAACCCTGGGAAGCGTCTGCCCTTGAGACTTGTTGATTGTCATTGCATATGCAACTCGGATCGGAAACTGCTTGCGTCGATCTAGAAATGGAAGCTCAGATTGTTCAGTGATAAAAGGAATCCGCGGGATAAAAGCAACGTAACCGGCACGATCTCCCGTCGTTGACCACCGCGTCGTTGGCTTTCACCGTGATCGCGGGCTTTCATTGACCACCGCGTCGTTGGCCACGACCGGGACGACTTCTAAATTGCAATGCAGAGTGTTGTTAGAGATGGGCCATTCAAAGTGATAGCAGACATACGATGTATGCCTCCACACCTAGTATCGGTACCCGTCGTTTCGACCGGGGAAGGTTTCTTATTAGTGTTCCTCATAATTAAATTTGTTTGACGTATTATATTTTAGATTGCAATTTGAATTCCTCGTATTTGAGGCATACTTTAATGAACGTATTCGTCGTTCCGACGGGTTGAGGTTCGTGCATTTATTTTGCATTGCACACAACACATAGTGCCCGCTCACGGTGCTTCCGTTTGCAAAACGTTGTCTTTTAGAGAGTCTTTGCTTTAGGAAATGTAGGGTTCTTGACTGCACTTAGTTAAGAGAGGAAAAGGGAGAATAGGGAACATATGATTTTGTGTTCAAGTCCATATAAACTCATAAGTCCTCATTCAGCATATGAGAAAGGCTTCCAATTTTCAACTTGTATAATAAAACTCGATATACATATAATAAGACATGATGTAGATGTCTTATAGAACTTGTCTCTCAAAAACTAAATTCAAAACATTAATTATCCTTAATCTAAATCAAGCCTTAATTAAACTCTGATTAAATGAATTAATTTCACTTAATAATAAAAAATTAATAATTAAGGTAACTATATGTAACTAATATGATTAACCTTAATTAATCCACTTAATCTTAGTTAAGCTAATTAATTACAATTAAACCAGTTAATTTTACTTAACACAATTAACCTTGATTAAGATAAGTAATTCTCTAATTACCCTTAATCCCACATATCCTTACTCTTACATATCCTAACCACTTCATACCCTTCTCTTATACCCTAACTCCCTTTGAAATCATTTCCCTAACATTTCATTAAGTATAAACCGAACCCAAATTCTCTTTTAAACTCTTGATTAATCTTCTAATTTAAAACATCACTACGGTTTCATACAAACTCAAAATGAGACGTGTTATAACTACTTGAAAACCCACTAAAACATACTGTAAGCGTACCAAATTTCACCTCCAAAAACTCATATGGCCAGCCACTATGTGCAATCAAAGTTACGTCTCACAAGAACTCAAGTCAGCTGATCCCTCTTCTTTCAAACTAGTGCTATGACCTCATCAGAGCTTGAAATATATCATAAGATAGTTTTTTAGAAAGCTATTTACAAAATACAAACACTCATCAAAGATGTCATTTAGATATACTTTGTATAACTTACTACAAGGCTTCAAACCTACTCCTCATGAAAACATGGGGCAATAGACCCCTTTGTGTTCGACAAAGCGCCGTTCACTCATACTTTTAGCTTTAAGACCGAGTGATAGCTTCATAGAGAGCTAACAACAAGGGCTATAATATACTCAAATTCCAAAACAATTTAAAACAAACACAACCAGAGAGAGCCCCCGCAGTCCAGCCCCTCCTTGGTAAGGAAGAACCCAACTCCCACAAAGGGGAAGGAGCCAATTGCAACCAATCTCAGCCCATGCAAAGGCTACATGGGCATCTTAAAATCCATTGGTTGCTCAAATTCTCCCCTTTATCAACTCTTATCATCCCTCTATCCCTTCTATCATTTGCATTTTTAAACACTAACTACTTGGTCATCAATCTAAAGACCGTGTTTCTTCAAAAACAAGATCTAGCTACAAAAATATGAAAAAAAATGATAATAAATGGTCTCAACTTCAGCCCCTAGATGGATTAAACATGTAAAAATTCAAAAATCTCACAAAGAATAGTAGCAATGTAACTGCTCGCCTTTCACTACCCAAGTGTCTGAGCGGGCCTTGAAGCCAAAGACAATGACCAAAGTTATTGGACAAGCGGGTCACCACTTAACCTTCATTGATGTTTTGAAAACACCTTCCAAATACCACTTGATGGCCTTCGATAAGTACAATTTTAGCCTCCAAGACGATTACTAAAGTTCTTGCCTCCGGTTGCAAACCATTTAAACTTGTCAAATGAACTTGTTGAGGATCAAAAGCGCTATGTAGTTGAACACGACGCTTAGAAGGCCATGCTTTCACTCGCACACGTCGCCTTGATGTTGATGGTTGAAAAAGTTGAATTGGATCATCCGGTAAGTGAGCTAAAGAGAACTCCCAATCATCAGGGTCTTGTGAAGTCATACTATCAACCTATTGAAACTAAGAAAATTCAATCCAAACTAATAATGACCTGAAGTAATGCATAAGGCACGACAATCATCTATCCATTATATGTTTTTCAATAACTTCATCAATAAGCTTGCTTTCCCTAACATTAACTCAATGGTATTTCTTTAATAGTATACGGTTAAGCAAATTTAAGTAGACATAGAAGCCTTTCCATCTAAAAGATGATCCACAATAAAACCAAACTAAGAAATAAACGGTCTATCTGTAGTAGTATAAAATTATTGCGGACTCGATGATAATTGCCAGGTTGCATATTTGGTTGGCTCTTAGAGCCCGTTTGTTATCCGCCAACTAATTCCGAGTTTGAGTCTTATTGAACTCGTTGAACCGTTCGGCCGGCTGCGATTGGCACTTGCTAGTGAGAGCAAAAAAATAAGCAGCCAACTAGCCACCTATCTACCCCTGAGCTAGAGTAACAGATGCAGTACATCCAAGCTAGGCTAACAAGCTCCAATTGTTCCCACATTGAATTAAACTGTAGGTCACTCTACGACCACACTTTTTGCATCTATATAATTTTTACATAGTGTAGTTATTTACAACACGACAACGTTGGAGCCACCCCCTGCCACACACTGTCTCTACCTTGTATTTGCCGAGTGCGACAATCCTGCCCACCCACCCAGAAGGCACCGTAAATTGTGTGCTTTTAATTTAAAGCTTACTATGGAGATCCTTTTGGTATTACATGTTAAAATAAGATACCTGGTCACAAGCGTTGGAGGTAAGGTAGTTCAACAAACGCCTTCAATTATAGGAGTATGCGAAGCCTTAAAATTGTGTAATCCAAAAATCCAGAGTAGGAAATCAGATCATGACAAAAAAACCCTGAAATTTCAGACTTGTCTATTTTTCAAGCACCATGTCCAGCTTCTAAATCTCAAAAAGAAGAATTAGTTCACATGGACTCTGTAGAGTTCGTCTCATGGAATAAAGACTACAAAATGCAGACTTGCATGTTTACCAAACAACATCAATTTCTTTTTTTGACTCTTAGCAATTCCGCACAACAGCTTGCCCATCGCCAGACGATAGAGCGTGGATGGCATAAGTTGTGTTCACCTCGATGGCAAGATCAATGTTCACATCAGGAACAAATCCCGACATTGCCCTTGACACCATCGCTTCTCCTTAGCTACAAAATCCAGTCTCTCTTCTGCGAGTGACTGTGGCAAGGTTGATGTTCACATCACAAACAAATCCCGACCTACAGGAAAATGGATGAATTCATTAACAGGTGTTCTACACACTCGAAAGAGAGTAGAAATTATTAATACACACTATTACCTAATATTGGTCATCAGATTAACCTAATTGATGAACCTAATTCAAGAAGTTTGTTCAAAGAATACCTCGCCCTGCAGATACCGGTCAAACTTGACAGTTGCACTTGGCAACAACACTCCTCCAGCAGATTTCTGCACAAATTAACAACGTTCTTCTCATAAAAATATAGCTCCAGTCATGAGATTAATTGTCAAGTACTTTTGATCTCATTTAAGAAATGAAATGTTGCCACACATTCAACACTACCAACATTTCTTTCAGGGCAATCCGCACGGAAACAGACACTGATCACACAATGTTGAAGGAGAATCAAGGTGTGCATGGCGAAGATGACTTACAGATTCTGGGGCTTCAAGACATATCAAAACACGGTCGGCCTAGGAACAATCTGCTCCCTTGACACCATTACTTCTCCTCTGCTACAAAATCCAGTCTCTCTCCTGTGAGGCTGACCTCGCGTGCATTTCCTCGCTCGACACGCTCTGCTCAACCACTCCGTCTCCCTCACGTTCGATGCCACAGTGAAAACCATAGAAACGATGCCATCAAATGACACAATGAGATTCGTGTATCTAAAAAGAAATGGCACTTAAAGGTTTGCATCTTCAAGAAGACGTCACCACCGCGACGGCATCCACACCCGACCACATCTCCTTCTTGTGCTCCTTGCATTTGTTGTTAAGCAGCTTCAGTACCAATCCTAATATTGTGAAGCTCATCTTCTATCCTTCCCTGCAACTGGACACCATACCAACAACATTCCGTTCCGGAAACTTTCAACCAACAAAGCGGTTTAATCAACATCGAAGTAACCACCAAATTCACAAAACCCGCCGAAACCCTAAAACTCCACACATTCCAAATAAAACGATGCCATCATACCTCACGAAGATAATTTGCGGCCTTCAAGTGCTCCTCCAACTTCCGCTTCTTTTTTGCAAATGCGGCAACATTTTTGTCCGTGCTCTAGTGCTGCTCGTCTACAACATTGACGGAGATGCGTTTCCGGTTGCACGGGTGATCCATGAGCATGACTCTTTGCAGCGTCGCACTCTCAATCGATACGCGTATCGTTCCACGTTTTGGGTGCGGTCTTGGGGGTTATCAGCTCTGACATAATTTTTTTCAAATCAAACAGACCCAAACCATGAAAAAATCACCAAACAATGAAGACCTCCCAAATGCTACAAAACTTCAACATTGAACCGAAAACATAAGCTCTGATCGAAAAAAGCCAAATAAAAAAACCCAAAAACTTCAAGACAAATCAAATGCTCGACAAAGCAGCGGAAACCGTGACACAAACCGCTTGAACCGAACACATGAGCTTTGATCAAACCGAAAACGTGAAAAAAAGCCACCAAAAAGCAAATGAGCGAAAGCCTGAGCACCTCTTCCGAGACTTGCACTCCGCCCTTGATGATCTCCTTGCCATTGCGTCCTAACACCTGCAACAACATGATTCTCTCCACCGTTCTTCACCACCTGAAGCTCGGTTGCGGTAGTGATGAGAATGAGCTTCAGAGAGCTCTGGTTCACAAAAGACTCACATCGGTATCCGTATCGTTCCACGTTTTAAGTGCGGTCTTGGAGACGTGGGCAAGGCGGGAACCACCTTGCACGGGCAAGGCAAGAAGATGGTCACGTGACCGAGAGCGGCGGACAGACAGACTGACGCCTTTTATATAGGTAGATATATAAAAGAACAAATGTACAATCAACCCTCCCAAAAGTTATAGCCAAACCTAGCTTCGGTGGATGGAGGCGGTAAGAACTTTGTAGAGGCTCAAAGGTAGTGATGGATTTAGTAGATATTTGGTCACTTTAGCCCAAGTTTACTTCTTCAAAAGTGCCACAATACCCGTTGGCGTTGCACTAAAAGCGCCACATTATCGGCTACCGCTACCCAAAGCGCTACTCTATTCCATAGGACCATAGGCCAAATCAGCTACTGGTCTGACACTATAGTTTGGCACTTCACGGAATCGTGACATCAAACATTAGACTTCACGGAATCAAGTACAACCAATAGACATCACCTTCATGGAATCGTGACGTCAACAAACAATCCGTGCATCCTGAAGTTCAGAATGGAGTTATGATGTTGAGACACGTAAAAAGTGGTTGTCAGTGAGCATGGTTAGAAATGAGTCGAGGTTACACTTAGCTGAGGTCATAAGTTAGTGGCATTATAACTTATGAGAGGAATGATTGTAGTCTACTTTTGATGACACAACAAGACATGAAGTTACGCTAGGACAAGAATTCACGCTGTTGTATGGCTCATATATAATTCAACAAGAAATACATACACGAGCCAAACCCATCACAAGGCATGTACTAGGGTTTGTTGTACAAAAGATTCTTCTACAAGGCACATTCAAAGGATTTCTCTGGGTGTTGTAGTGCAAGAGATTGTTCTAAAGGACACATTTAATTCAAATGACACATCTAAAAGATAGAGTGATTTTTCTGGAGCATTTTCCCAGAGGATATTCTTTGGCGCTTCAACTAACAATTATTACAATATTTCTATTATAATTAAAAAGGATTCGATGGAGTAGCTAATGGATTCCCATGGAAACACCCTATCGAACAAAGCTTTTTAGAGGAATCACTTTGTCTTTTCGAAGTACCTTTTGAATAGAATGCGCCCTTTCTAGAATGTGCCTTTTGAATCAAATATGTCCTCCGAAAGAATCCTCTACACGTGCTTTTCGAGGAGTCCTTTGAATATTTACTATCTCATAATATTTTCATTCGAGTCTATAATCTCATAGATAACAAATTAATCCTTTGGATCCAAAATTTAACACTAGACATGTCAACATACAATTCAATCATAAAACCTTATGGTTAGACACTCGATGATGTCATTTAAATTTTGGCTTTGCAATTCAATTATAAATCCTTACTCTTCAAGAAAGCAAAGAGTGGCCATGATCCCGATCCCATCGCCGCGGCCCTCGCCCTCACAAGCGCTCATCCCCGTGCTCGTCCCCATTCTAAGCGCCCCGAAGACCGCCACTCACCTAAAACCAACCAGATGGCGGGAATTTGTACATTCTCCTCCCGAAATCTACCGATATTATCAACCACACCACCGTGGCGCTTTTATGTTCCATCTTCCACTCGAAGTATACTCAAAGCCGTTAAGTCCATTCTCATCCCAAATCTACAAAAAAATGAGAACTTTAATAACAGTAACGGCTTTGGGATCCTAGTTCAGTCTCGGATATGAAACTGCACCCAAAACCGTCACAAGACCTAAACTTAACACGCAGAAATCTGGAACCCGTCCACAATACAAACGTTGACGGGGTTGGGATCCAGATGACCCCACAACCGTCAAATCGTGAAATTAGTTACATCTTGGTGATGGATTCTAGGACTTCCGTAGAGTTGTGCGGATTTAGGACCCATGACGGGGCTGGGTTCTCGTCTTCGATCAATATACATGATGAGAGTGTTTGCTGACTTCTTTTGTTGGTTGATTGCGAGGAGAAGGGAAGTGAGGTGGATGGCAGCGATGGATCAGAGCTCGCTGGAGGCCGTGGTGACGCGCCTGGAGCAGGCGGTGTCGAGGCTGGAGGCGCTGGGGTCGCGGGCGATATCCACATCGCCGGAGCAAGGCATTTCGTCGCTGGCCGGGGGAGCCAAGGAGACGAGCGCGGCGCCCGCGGCCGTGGACGCCTTCGATCAGTTGGTGCAGGCCAGGCTCGGGCGCGTGCTGGCCGCGGCCGACAAGATCGGCGGCGGCGTGCTGCAGACGTCGCAGGTGCTGCAGCGCGCTTTCGAGGCCGAGAAGACCGTCGTGCTCGCCATTTCGGAGTGCAAGGTGAGTTGCTGGAATGAGGGGACAGGAAATGGGAGGCGGTGTATGCCTAATTTCTCTGAATGTAATGCGCATTGCGCGATTGCAATTTGATCTTTGTCGCGCTTGAGAACGATTTGAGATCATCGTTGCGGAGACGGCGATGAGGGTTTGTTGAGTGTTTCTTTTTGGTGAAGTAGATTTACGTTGGTTTGATTTTTTCAAATTGCGCTAGATCGCATTGATCTTTGAAGTTTAGGTCGAGTTGAGGCTCACTAGAAATTGAGGTTGAATGCGTTGAGCGTGGTATTTAAGCCTCCGGAGAGTTTACATTATTACCGTTCATATTTTTCAAAGTCCGTCATTGTTTGATTTGTCATGGCGAGGAGTGCACGTCGTGTTGTATTTTTCGGGCTTGTGGATGTTTCGAATTCGGGAGGTTTGATTATGTGTGACAGGGGTGAGTTGAGACATAATTACTGCATATTTTCAAGCTGGAAATCAATTAACGTGTTCATTGCGTCTCCAGGTTGCTGTGCTCAGTCCGGAATAAGTTTAAGCTTTTTGCATATGGCAACTTACGTATTGCTTTGGAAATGCAGCGACCAGACCCAGAGGCAATGCAAAAGCTTGTACAGCCATTAGCTGACGCCCTTACTAAGGCACATAGCTTAACTGAAGGCAAGAGGACCGATGCATTTAACCATCAGAAGGCTGTTGCTGAAAGCCTTTTGGCCCTAACTTGGGTCTGTTATTCGGGCAGAGATTGCGGTACCGCACATGACCTCTTCCCCTTGTCGATTGGGGGCTTTTGGAGAACCTTGATTTTACTTCCTTTCTCTCTATTTTCAAGTTTGTGTTACTCGATAACGAGTACTTCTTATGGGCCTCCTACGTTTGTAAGCATGAAATCCGTCTGTTAACGGGCATACTCTGTTTGCCCTTTACTAGTCAATATTTGGATTCAATTATGGGATTTTTAGTGTGCTGGATGTTATGAATTCCATGGTTGAGGTACCTTGGCTATTTATGTGAGCATTCCCTTGTTTCTTGTTTTGTTCAAAATACTAAGCTTGTGACAATTCATGTGCTCTTTTGGGCAGGTATGAGTCTTCCAGGTCCTCATGTCGAGGAAAGTTGGCAATCTGCAGAATACTATAATAACAAGGTACACCTTCGCTTCGAAGACTAATGGTTTGAATGTCACGTTCAAAAGTTAATCAAAGGACTCGACCTCCTGGATCTTTGGATACTTTGTTCAAGCCGCTCGCATATGAGCTTCTGTAACATTTGATCTATGAAATTGTGGTGTCCCTTTACCACAGATTGCAAGTGCTTCCCTTAGCTTTTTATTCCTCAGATTGTAGAGCGTTTGCTGGCAAGGTTTTTCTTTTCAGTACATATCTTAGCGTGACAAATGTCAACTTTGAGTCGTCAATGTATTTTATAAAGCTGATGGATATCCATTTCAAAACTCTTAGTCTTTTAGGTGGAGATTCATGCCAAGCCCAAGTATCTGATGCTTGATGGTATTGCTTAATGTTTCAGGTTCTTGTGGAGTACAGAAGTAAGGATCCTAATCATGTTGAATGGGCACGTGCCTTGAAGGAGCTATACCTTCCAGGCTTACAGGCTTATCTAAAGCAGTTTCATACCACTGGACCCTCTTGGAATCCTAGTGGTGTTGATGTTTCTCAGTGGTCTTCTGGAACCCAAGAGACTGCAAAGAAAGCAAGTGCACCTCCACCTCCTCCTCCAAGAGGACCTCCACCACCACCTCCTCCTCCCGGTCCACTTGCGCCACCCCCGTCCAGTGCTTCGACACCGAGTTCTTCCGGTGGAGCACCTCTCAGCATGTCAGCTGTCTTTGAAGATATCAATAAGGGAGAAAGTGTGACCGCAGGTGCGTGTGTCATAATTTGGCTTGTAATTTTTGCCCCAAGCATTGGGGTTATTTTACTGCAAGGGGTTGGTTGTTGCCTCGATTGTCTTTTGGATGTTTTACAATTGGGGTTTTTCAATGCATGCGTTGGAGTGATGATTGAGAGGACCGAAAGCAGTTTCACCTGTTTTTGTTCGTAGTGCTATGTTCTAGCGGTTAGCGTGTTCGGGAAGTATTAATGAAGTTGTTTAGTGGGTCATCTAGAAATCTCCTTGGTGGATATTATGATTTAAGCAACTGCATAATGACGGAAGGTTGTACAATGGATATTTTCTAGGGCTAAAGAAGGTCACTGATGATATGAAGACGAAGAACCGTGCTGACAGGAGCGGTGCAGTTCCAGCTGGCTCTGCACCCAATGAAAAGGCTCTTGGTGCACCTTCTGGAGCGACACCTAAGACAGGCACGCCAAAATGTGAACTCGATGGCCGCAAGTATGTCTTCTCGTACTTGTTGCTGTCAGCAGTTTTGAAGTCCCCTTACCGTTTCGGCGTATTTTTTAACACTTCAATTCAATATTTGGTTATTGTTAGCGTTTTGCAAGCTTCCAAATGGAAGTCTCACCACCAATACGAGCCTCAGAGCACCCTCGTACAGAGAGTTCATGTTCAGAGGGAGTAACAATTAGTCCCTGGTTTTATGAGCAATTGTCCGCTAGTGGTTAGGTTACCAACGGTTTTTGAGGTGTCGGCAGCCAAGCCTGCCCCTGCTGAAAAGGCCAGTGGCTATTGACTGATAGTTATCATTGTATGTGCGCAGATGGGTAGTGGAATATCAAGTTGGTAACAAGGGCATTATCCTTGACAGTTGCAAACCAAACGAGTCAGTCTACATTTTCGGCTGCAAAGATTCAGTTATACAGGTTAAAGGTATGAGCTTTGGTCTATCTTTCTAGGTAGGTGGCAAGCCTAGTTGTGGTATATTTGGAATATTGGTCAACCTTGTGAGACTGAAGTACTTTAAACCTGAAACTTGCATAGTACTGTCTTACGAGTACCATGAAAGCAATTAACCGTCACAGTTGGTTTGAAGTTGTCTCTTATGATTCTGTTACGACATCATCATGCTATAACGCCTGCTGTGCAGGAAAAGTGAATGCCATCGCTTTTGACAAGTGTACTAAATCGGGACTAGTTTTCACTGTAAGTTCTTCGGATCCTCGCTTCTTGGGATGCTTAATTTGATATTGCATTTGAAAAATAGAAACATTCGCCAGAGTGAGTAGAAGTTTTACTTTTATGATTGTTGTTAGAGAAAAAGCACTGCAGAATCGATTTCATAGTTATTAGTATTGAACGCAGTCTTCAAAACGGATGGTTAGAACTTCTTGCAGTTTGGCATTGAAGCATCGATATGAAACTTCCTGTAGTGAATTCTCCTCGTTGTTCGCAGGATGTTGTTGCTGCTTGTGAAATTGTGAATTGTACCAGCGTGGAGGTGCAATGTATGGTAAGTATGAATTAACATACTGAAAATGTCTCATTTTGTGGCCATAACTCTGCTCTCGTAATGATGGTCATGCCACAACCGTGTGCAATTTCGCCTCTTTTTCGTTCTTGAAATATATCAACAATGCTTTGGCTTTCTTGTTTGGATTCCCTTTCGACTTAACCTACTTTACTCTATAATCCATATTAGTGCTGCAAGAATTATGACGAAGCGTTAGGATTAGTGTCTATCATGATCAATGTTATTAACCAGTGGGCATGGAATAATATATGTGCCTTCGAATTCAGGGAACAGCACCAACAATAGCGATTGACAATACTAACGGATGCCAGCTCTATCTCGCAAAGACCTCATTAGAAGCTGCCATCACTACCGCTAAGTCGAGTGCTGTCAATGTTCTCGTGCCGGGTCCTACCGATGACTCCGATCCCGTAAGCCAACCAACCCGCCATCTTGCTGCATTATACATGATATCTAGTGTGGATAGCATGCCTTTGTGCAATCCACAAGCCGCAGTAAACGTTTGCCATCATAACCACTCATTAATCCAGCCCCGATTAATTGTGTCTCTTGTGGATTTGCAGGTGGAACATGCGTTGCCCGAGCAGTTCCTCAACTCGTTTAAGGACGGCCAGTTCACGACGACTCCTGTGTCACACTCCGGGGGCTGAAGCTCGAAAACCGTGGCTTGCGATACATGTTGCATATTTATTGGGTGGCGATTCCAGAATGTAGATCCAGCTGCTGATTCATCCACACGTATCGGAGAATATCAGTGTCTTAGTCGGCAGCGATCGAAATCATATGGGTCGTCCGTTAGCACTATGTTTCTTTCCTGTGGGGTATAGTTGAGTGAATTTCGAGTCTGATAGCATCACTTTCGATTCCTGGTCCCTGCGTTTATGTGGCATTATCGATGTCGGGAAATTGTGAGGGAGTGTAGACAGATTGCAGTTATTTATTATGTGATGCTGGGATGGCCCGGTCCAATCTTTCCGGAGCCTTGAGCTTGATCTGTGGCCGTCACGACGACCAGGTCTTTCATTCGTTTGTTCGTAGTACGTCAGTGGTGCATGCATTGTGCATCTCTCGGAGCACAGAGTGCACAAACTTTTGTGGTATTTGACTGACGAATGGCGCAGGAAGGCGGAGCTGGCGAGGTTAGGGCCCCAAATTCAAGGGGAAGATGCTTGCCCTCGATTTTGGAGCAGGACCCTCAGATTGAAGTGGAGACAGAAGTGATACAAAAAGAATTTAGAATAAGTGATAAGGTAAACCCCCAATAAGTGACAAGTTAACCCCTAGAAGACCAAGTGTCAAAAATGGGCTTTTTGAAAGTTCGTTTTGAACCTTGGAGGTTCCTATGGTGTCAATTTCCAACATTCCTCTTTGAAATTTTTACTATAGAAAGGCATTACCAAGACCTTAGTGGGAAAACTAATTTTCCTAATTTGGACATTAGATGAAAAAGTTTCAGGGTTTGAAGTTCAAATGGAGGAGAGCGGGCACCTCGAGCACCTCCAAAAACTTTTGCTAGGACACTCTATTGAATGTGAGATTTTCGGTACTCGCAAGTAATATTGTTGCCCTTCAAATTGTAAAAAAAGTTCTTCTCATTCGTAAAAAATAGCATATCAACCAAAGTCAAACACTTGCACACATTGTCACTCATTGTCGGGCAAGGTATCAAAAAAAACTTCATTCTTTTCCAGATAAAACCTAAATATGTAGGGTAAAACTTCTTGTTGACCATTTGAATTATCAATCTAAGGGTCTATTCGCACCTGGAAGTACGTACTTGCCATTGGTGGTTTCTATTTTCATTTTATCTCGAAACTTGTAGACCTATTCACACTAGTTAACTAAGAGTTGGTTTGAGTAGTTTCCATCCATTGCTCGTGGTAGGAATGAAGGCATTCGCACTCCAACCACTATTTGCATGGTCATTAGCTATTTCCTTCTGACACATTGAAGAGGAGATTCGGGGATGGATCTAAAATTGTGGAAATTGTTTAACCATGCATCATGCAGTAAAAATGGAACCTATATTTGACACTTTAAGTTGCTACAATGTTGGCAAATATCTTAACCCCTAAAGGACCACGACCACTTTTGCTCTAAAACCAGACCAAAATTGCCACTGCCAAAATGAGATATAAAATCACATTTAAAGTGAATTTCGGATTTTCAACCGTAAGATCTTAAAATAGACTTCTATATAAACATGCCACCAAATTTTGGTTGCAATCCACCGCACAAATTGATAGATTTTAGTATTTAAAGTCAAAACAATGGTTCATTTTCTTCCTTGCGTTGAGTAGATCAACAGACTTTGACTTCACTTTGTATCTAATTTTTGCATTGTACAAGGTCTAAATCTTTTACCATTGTCTTAAGTATGATGTTATTATCCAACACACCAATTTTAAGAGGTAAAAAAAGGGTGTAGCATATTCAAAACAAGTGTACAAGGAGTGGAGGTTCTTGCACACCTCTTCAATGTATCAGAAGGAAATAGCTAATGACCATGCAAATAGCGGTTGGAGTGCGAATGCCTTCATTCCTACCACCCCTCACAGCAATGGATGGAAACTATTCAAACCAACTCTCAGTTAACTAGTGTGAATAGGTCTAAAATGAAAATAGGAACCACCAATGGCAGGTACGTACCTCCAGGTGCGAATAGACCCTAAAACATATGAAATTCACAAAAAATTGAGTGTGAATTGGCAAATTTTGAACCTCCACTCCTTGCACAGTTGTTTTGAATATGCTACACCTGTCCTCTACCTCTAAAAATTGGTGTATATTGAACTAACATCATGCTTTAGGAAATAGTAATGGATTTAGACCTTACGTAGTGCAAAAATTTGACACCAAGTGAAGTCAAAGTCTACTGATCCATTGAACGTAGGGAAGAAAATGAACCATTTGCTTGACTTCAAACACTACAATTTTTCAATCTGTGCGGTCAAAGTTCATGAAATTTTGTCAATATATTACTTAATAAGTCTTAATTGAGATCCTACAGTCAGCCTAGAAATCTAAGTTTTTTTCCCTTCTTTAATCATTGCACTAGAATCCAATAATTTTGAAGTGGTTTTGGTGTAAAACTCTCACGGTACCTGAGGGGTTAAGCAATATGCATTTATGGAGAGAAAATATAATATTGTACATATATATTTCAGTTATAGCCAAAATATAATCACAATATTTACATGTGTGATTTTTTTTAACGAAATGAAAATCAATTTTGAATTCTCAAAGTGTGCTGCCATGTTTAGCGGATCTCTTTATTTTCTTGTAGACGGATGTCACGGAAGGTGGGTTAGGGGTAGGCCTATTTTTCTTGGCTTTTCTTATATTGGGGTCTACAACTTTTTTTTGGAATTTTATTGGCCAAATTTGGGGCCTTCCGTCCCAAATTATCCTTAGAAGGTCAACCTTGGTCTAAATAGAGCCCCCTTCCAATGTAGAAAACGGGGCCAAGTTTTGTCCACACCCCCCTTCTTATACCATCCGTCTATATGGTTTAAAGAGATTCATGTTGAGTTGGTGGGTGCCAGTATGTACTCCTCGAAAGCACCGACCAAAATTAAGGATCCTAACGAATAGCTAACCTCAATATGGAGTTGAATGGGTGGTACCGTATCCGAGGCTTGGATTAGACGAAATATATTTCTAAAAATGTTTCCTTAATTTTTTGGAAATCTTTTTTAAATATACAAGTAAATAGTAGGTTTTAGATATTGAGTAATAATCTATTTTGGAACATTGTCAAACTTCTATTTGTAGAAAAAAATATTTGGCATTTCCAGGCGAGTACTCGGATAGAAATGGATTGAATATTCCCCAATTTTATAGGTGTCGATTATGACTTTGGTTGGTTTTTATTATTTAAGGGGATTACTGTAGATGCACATGATGCAATTGATGCAATTGAATCCCTAAAGGACCAAGGTATTTTAGAAGTATCTCTATTTCATTGATTAAAATACTACCAAGATGAACTTTTAAGAATGTAAGTGTAGAATCTTCATCTAAACTTATATTACATGATGTGATAATTTTTTTGGGAATTTTGACTGTACAAATTGAAATATAACTGTAATAAAAGTGAATGGTTTTGTTCCTTGAATGGACACTTGATCCTTTAAGGATTAAAGCCGTATAAATAAGTTTTGTAATAGAATGTACATTGGAACTTTTGGCTGGCGTGAAGAGACTTGAGGTGGCGACCGGCTGCGATGAGCTGACCCGACAGACAGTGTATCATTGTTCATGTAATATAATTTGTGGTTCTTCGTGCTCAGTTGTTGTGTTTGTGTATTCCTATTGATGTGAACGCTCAAAATCAGTCCGAAGAGTGGACAGTTTTGGAACTCGTTTGTGGTAAAATCATCACGGTTTGTGTAAGGTCAGGCGGTAATTGAAGAGGCATCAAGTCTTTGGGAGGAGCTACAAAAGAGACGGCGTGATTGCCTATGCGTGAGGCGAGGCACTGTATGCCGCTACAGGTGTATTGGTGTTCATTGTTTAAATTAAACTTACTGATTGTTCCTTGTGATTGCAATTCTTGGAGTTTTTGAGTCCATTGTAGAAAGTGCAACGATTGCCTTGTCAAGCAGGGACATAGTTACGTTGGTGGTCGGGGCATTGGACGAGAAATCAAGAAGTGCGCTGTTGTGACGGTGTGGGTAGTAGTCCCGACAAGAGTTGTACATTTCAGGTGATTTTGATCACTTAAAGTTGTAGAGCATTATCCTAGAACTAGGGTAGTTTTAGAGAAAGGCCAGCCTCTTGCACGAGGCATTGTAAGGCTTCAAGTGGAATTAGATTTCATTCATAGCTTAGCTGTGGTAGATTTGGCTATTTGGAGGCCTTGGACGACTTCAACAAGGTAAAGTATCTGAAGCCACATTGGGAGGGGATTGTCGTTTACTTGGGGGATTGGTATGTTCTTTTGATTTCAGCAAAGTTGTGTTGAAAGTGAAAAAAGATATGACATCTATGTTGAAGAAGTTGCTGCCCATTGAGGAACCGAAGTATATTCCACAGTCCCTTGAACAAATCAGGCTACATAATTAGAATCTGAAAGAATATCCAAAGATGTCTCAAAAAAAATTGATATACCCCTCAACCTCTACAATGGACGCTGCTAGAAAGGTCAAGTGGCTGGAGCACTAGAACAAGTTGGCTTCTTTTGTGTTTCATTGAAATTTCCTACGGAAAAATTTGCAAATCATTCTTTTATTGGATAGTTGATGAAGGCAAATTGGTAAGCACATGTTTGTTTCAATACCTTCAACAATTTTGATTCTAAACTAGTTCATATAATCTCACTAGAGATGCTTTTGTAGATTTCAATTGAGGTGATGGCCTTATTTGATTCTACATTATATGAACTTCCAGAGCCAATTGACTTTCATCATTCGCGCTTTTGGAGAGTGTCTCATTCTATCAACTCAGGATTACGTGGAGTGGATGCACATTTAGCTATAGGACTTGGCGTTTCTGGACAAGTTGAATGTGAAGGGTGTGCACAAGAACCGGGTTGCAGAGTTGGAGGTCAGACTTTTATAGGCCATGACCTAGGTCTTATACATATACTTTTTTACATCTTGTATACAAGGAAGGCGGCGTCAAAGATGCGTGCATATTTCGAAAGTTATCTAGATTGTGATGGCGACAAGTGTATTCTAACTGAAAACATGCCAAAAAAGTGGGCCCACCCGCACTAGCATAAATGCAGGTGATACTTCGATTTTTCAGTGACCAAGCCCCTATCCTTGACATCGAACTCAGAAATGGCATCTAGCCTGATTAAGTTGGCACTGAGATTATGGTTCCTCTGCTGGATGCTGCGGCGCCTATGAAGCAAACAAGTAGAACGTAGAAGAAGGCGGCTGAAGCTGAGAAGGCAAAGAAAGAGAAAGCAGTGGTGGAGGCAAAAACAGCCGCGGAGGCTGAAGCTGTTTTGAAGTTGAAGGTTGTGGTTGCCAAGGCCAAAGCGAGCATGAAGCTCTTTGTTGAGGTTGCTATTGTTGAGATGACAACAAAGCAAGCCGCTCACAATGAGGCCCTTGCGGTAGTGGATTTAGGTGTCGACACATATATCTTTGATCTAGTTCACGTTATCCTAATTGCTACAATTGGTGCTTGGAGCCATTACTCTAGCCCACCACCGTTGATAGAGGATGGATAAAGTCCCCTCTCCTTTATTATACGGAAATTGAAGTAGAAAATAGATCTACTTCCCGCTTCAATTTGGCACATCCTATTTCAATATTTGTTGAGTATTGGGAAGATAATGGAAGTGTTGTCTCGTGTTCACGTTGTGTACCAAATTTTGAACAACTTTGTCCTTAAGATTCAATTTATTTTCCCACTCTTTGCACTTATGCTAATTTACTCATTCTTTCGTCTTCGTTCCTGAAATCCATGTCGTTGTTGTCAATGAACAAAATACCTCTGTGGAGAGTGTGGAGACATCCTCATTGGTCCCACAAAGGTGTTGCATTGCGCATCAACACCTCAGTAAAGACAGTGCCAACATTGACATTGATTGAAGGAAGTGATGACTTTGGGTTGCCACTGCATTTCTAACTTGATGTTGTCGTTTTGATCACATTGCATCACTGCAATGTTTCAAAGTTGTTGATTTCAAGCTCTTCTCCTCATCCTAATCAAACTCTACAGTAGTTTCATTCAAACTTTACAACAAATAGAATATCTATTATGGAAAATATAAACATTAGTCTCGCACTACTAAACACGCTCTTCCCCTTTGAGCAACCTTTAAAATCACTCTACATTAGTTCATATGGATATCTGCTATAGCAGTCCACTATGTGGTCCCTCATTATGTCCATTGAAGATATATTACTTCTTGAGTTCTTCTTATGAAAATTATTTAAATACCAATATTAGTTCCACATACATGGTTGGAGTCCCTTAGTCGACAAAAATCACGATTAAAATTTCCTCTTAATTCAAATTCATAGTCTCCCTCTTTAAATTCCACTTACTCATCGGATATTTATAAGTCTTGATGAATAATTAGTTGAAATTGTATTTAAAATCCAACTTTGCTCTCCTCTTTTTGTACAAAGAATTGTTTTCATCAAAACACAATTCATCCACAGTCATAGGGTAGTAGTACCCATTTCATCAGTCAGTCCCTACTCTAATTTCACTTCTAGTGACAATTAAGTACATCTTAATAGCACTTCAATCTTAGATCTAGTCCAATTTTCACGGCTATAGGACCCTATCCTAAATGTTCACTTTTACTTTTCCTTTAATTTTAACTTTAAAGTTCCATAAACTTTTACTTTTTATCCTTAAACTCTCTATTTTTTGCATTCTGGGCTCGCGAACCAAGGCTCGCTGTTCTCCGCTCGCATCTCTACGCTCGCAAAATAGCTTTCCCCCGGTATGCTTGTATGATGTTTTGATAGAGTTTGCTTGTTTTCATTTGCTAGTATCGTTGGAGACGTGTTAAGTGATGTGATGAGGTATTGAGACCATGCCAAGGGAATAAGGCTCATTGCGTTTGCCATATGTGGTATGTATTTTCTTGGACTTTCCTTTGGCAAAGGTATGAGGTATCTTCTTTATTGATGTTGTTAGAGTTGGTGTATTTTTTTGTGTTTGTGATCTATTATGGCGTACAATGGATACATAATGGGATTTTTTAGTATGTGTGGTTGTGGTGGAGGATTGTGCAGGTGAGGTGGGTTGGATGGGTGAATGGTGGAATGATTATATTGGAGGATATATTGTTAGTAATGCAAGTGTATTTATTTTTAGTGGCCGCAGACTTGGATGCATGTACTGTACATGGATGGGGGCACGTGTCTTGACATTCAAGTTGACAGAAGAGTTGTTTGGCTAGTTTAAGTGCACTTTTATTAGTCTAGTGGGCATGGAGTGATATTTGTTAAATTCATCTTTGTTCATTGGTTGTATATCGTTTGGCATAGTGATTTGTATGAATGTTGTGATGTTTGAGGTAAACATTTTTGTAGTAATTACATAGAAATTTGTTCATTTAGATATAGAAGTGTCATGGCTTCATGTACGCACATACTTTTCAGGGGTGCATGTTTGAAAAAAAAGCTATTTATGGTGCTTTTAAGGTGCTTTCTCCTTAGTTTTGAGTAAAAATAACGTTTGGATGATGGAGGATCTATAAAAATCTGGGCTTTCTGTACTAGGTAAATCTTCTACTCCATCATATTTAGCTAGAATGAAGTGTATTAGGCTGTTGTATGTTTTTTCAAGTTGCCCTTTATTCTTGAGGGCATTTAGTAATCGACCACCAATACATCTTAGGTAGGCATGTTTTAGCTAGAATGCTCCTAGTCCAAACAAATTATGTGGTAGTCGGGTTATGAAATTTGATGTGCATTTGGAAAGTCCACAAATTGTTTTTTATGCTGCTATGATTTTCTTATTGAGCTTTTTGATTGTTGTTATGGAATGTGATACAACATAAAAACTATATATAACACCTGGTCTAATAATTGTATCAATCATATTGATTTTTTGTTGCATAGTAGCCGGACAATTTATCAAATCTTTACATTGTTTGTTGAGTTTTGTAGTTGTAACATGCATTTGGATTTTCCATTTTAGCGAGGGTACTAAATGGGCTCCGAGGTATATAAATGCTTCATTTTGGTGTAGCACTGAAATGGATTGACTTCTATAGTTAAAATTTGTGGCTTGAATTTGTGCTTTGAATGCTGTTGAATTCATTTTTGATTTGTTGAGGCATTTAGTGACTGCACATTTGTACAAATGTGAGTGTCTCCTTGGGATGAGAGTGTCTCCTTGGATTGTGCCTCGTTGTATGGAAAATGGATGAGTTTTGCCGAAGTGTTCACCAATATATGTACAATGGCGACCAAAAATAGTTGTACAAGAGGAGATTTTTTACAAAATCAGCCATCAAATCTAAATGAACTTTATAAAATAGCAAGAACACAACCACAAGCACATGTAGTTGCAAAAAGCATAAAGCACAAAGTTTTCAATGAAAATATGAATTAGAAAAATACACAATAATTTAAATGTGCAACAAGCCTGTACAATTCCTTACGGTCAAACTGATTTTTTATTGCATACAACTATAGAAAACAAGACTAAAGATTTTAATAACTCAATGATTCAACTCATAAGCACTCACAAATACTACGTGGACCGTGTGTAGCCACTTTTTGTTTTGTAGACATCGAGAGCTCTTTAAGGGCTGCTTCACACCGGGCCAAGTCGAGAGGACGTCCGTCAAAATTTATGTCTAAACTATGGCGAGAGTCCAAACTTTTGGAAAAAAAACCATTAAAATATATATATTGAAGCCTTTGGGCAGCTATGGTGTGAAGCCTCAAAGCCCAAGTCCAAAGTCCAAACCCCATATCATCACGCCAAAAAAAACCAGCCTAAAATTCAGCCACTTTCATCTAACGGTCCAGATCTTGTCAGATTTTGATTATTTTATTGAAAAAATCGGCGGACTCTCGAAGGAAGTTTGGATCGACTAAAAATAGCGACCCAAGTTCTGCTCGAGAGTCCGTTGCCTTGGCACCAAAACTCTCCAAAAGTACTGCCATGTAGGCACATTGGACAATGACAGCCTTCAGACTTTGGCCTTTGGTGTGAAGGCTAAGAGGCCAGACTTTGGCAATTCAAGTAATCTCATTGGTGGAAACCAATGAACTCTCGACCTTAGATTTGGTGTGAAGCGGCCCTAAGGCATAGAGCATATCAACTTCCTAACAACATCATGCTCTATACTATTCCAAATTTCTTGGATCTTCTCCTACAAGTCACTTTTACTAGTGGATTTCCTCTTAGACCTTCTCAAAGAACAATCCGCTTCATTCCAAAGATGTTCTATTGGATTGAGGTCGGGTGATTGTGGAGGGTGTCCTATAAGCTGAAATTTTTGAGCACGTAATCAATCTATAACATAATGTGCAGTATGCTTTGGATCATTGTTATGTTGGAAAATAACCTCATCCTCTTCTAAACCTTGCATCTGTATAGTACCCATAAGCTCCGTCTCTAAAATATTGCGATATACATATTTATCCATCTTCACTTTCAATCAAATAAAGCTTGCCAACTCCTACCCAACTCATACAACCCTAAATCATTATGTTTCCTCCTCCATGTTTGATTCTAGATTGCATACGTTGACCTAAAAGATGTTTTCCACTCTTTCATCAACAATACTGACGTCCATTTGAGCCAAAAAGATTGAATTTAAACTCATATAGAAAATGACATGAGCCCGAAACTCCCAATTTGCATGCTTGCACTTCTTTGCCCACTTCAAACCATGTGCTCGATGTTTCTTTGTCAAAAGTGGCTTCTTGGTCTTGACACATGCTCTAAATCCTTGCCTCCAAAGACTCCTTTTAATCGTATTATCACTCAATTGCAAGCCCTCAGATCATAACACTCTTCCTACAGTTGTTGTTGTACTAGTATTTGGATCATTTAATCTCTTCACAATGTCATGGTCACCTCATTCATCAAGAATTCTAGGTCTACCGGGTGAAGTTTTGTCTACTAGGCTCTCTCTCTCACGAAACCTTCACACTATGTCAAAAGAAATGCATCAAGGAATGTCCAAAATTGCAAAAATCTGGCCTTATGAGTTGCCTCGCTCATACATCTCAAGAATTGCCTTGCATTGATTCTCAGACCTTCTAGGAGCCATAACAAATCACCTAAGGCCTCTCTAAATCTTACAAAAAAAATCCAAAACAAAAAGCCTCATAAGTGCACTTGTGATGAAATTATAGTGGTGTGTACAACTTATGTGCCTATTAAGTTGTACACATCCCTTCATGATTTTTGCATGTATAATCTCTACAAGTGGTTAATTTTGAGGGAGTCAATGTTAATTAGGTGCCATGTAGTGTACTATTTAAAGTTGGCCCAAAAAATCTCTTACTAACCCACCAACTAAGCTACAGTCAACGCCTGTTAGAGGGGTGGTTCACTGTCCAAAGACTTTTGGTTGCCACTATAGTTGTAGATTGTGAGTGAATATTACCAATTAGAGTAACAACAACTTTGGAGAAACCAAGATCATTGGCGAGTAGCCTTGCGAGGTGTTTTTAAAGTTGAAGGCGTTTTTAAAATCTACGAATAGAACATATTTGTCTTGGTTAGTAAATTTGACATCTTCTAGAGTGGCAGTTAGTGTTTGTATATGTTTGGCAGTGCTACATTCAACTCTAAATCCTTCTTGGCTATCGTGGAATATGTTGTGTGTTTTACTGTAAGCGGATATGATAGATGTCAATGTACTTGTGTACAATTTGTATATGGTAGTTGGATGTGCAATGGGAGGGTGATTTGTTAGTATGAAAGGCTTGCCTTTTGTGTAGAGTAGGATAGTTAGGCACTTTTTTCTTAGTTCATGGATTTGTTTTAGTTTGTAAAAAATCGGTATAGTAGTTTATGAAAGCATTCTGGCATGTTTTTTAGTATACATTTTGGAATGCAATCAGGGCGTGTGGCTTTGTTGATACTTAGATTCATGAGGCACATATCATATGTATCTTTTCTAAAGTATGTATGTTATGGGATATTTGGTTCCCCTCACTTTTCTATGATAAATCGGTCAAAGCGGAGGACGCGGTCACACTCGTTTGCTTGTGCCAAGGATTGTTGTGCACATTCCTCACCCGTCAATTGCAACAAGACCGCCACACTTTTATGAGGTTCTCCTACAAGGCCTTCTCTTTGTACTTCACTTTGCTACTCAACTCTCATGACCTCCAGAGAACGTCATCGAGGTGATTCTTGCCTCTGCCACACGGTTGAACGTTTCAGTGGTTAAGTATCACAACCAAGGACATTACGGAGTTCTCTATTGCAACACAACCAATGTAGTCTAAACACCAAATTATTCTTATGAACATACGACCACACCACAACTTTGTGCTACAATCTTATCGGTATTGTTGACAAGTGTGAAGCAAAAGAAGTCCAGGCATCAATGGTAGCAGCATGAGCCCATTGAATGACTACCATTTTCTCCCTCTTAGAGAAACCTACTGTGCATATTCATCCCGCTTAGCAAAGTGGAACCTGAGTTGCGCTGGCTTGGGCGTCCATGGCAACAGTATGAGCCTAGGTGCCATTGACAGGAGAAATTCTAGCGACGCCACAAGTGTTAAGGATGTAAGGTGCAAAGTTGTAGGAAAATCCTAGCGCCTACTCTCAACCTTTGAGATGTGCCCGCACACACCCCTTGTTGAGACAGTAAGCATACGCACATGAGCACCATACGGTGCACTGAGGTACCAAATCTAGCTCCTATGGTGTCGGGTTTGGTGTCTCACACCCATATCGGGTTGAGGTGGAAAACTAGTTTGGTTATTAACCAAACCATTTGTTTACCCTTCTTTGACTTTACAAATTTTACCATATTTGTAACTTATCCATTTCCAATGTGTTCCCACATTGTTCTCATGTGTTCCCAATCTTTCCAAATGCGTTTCCAAGCAAGTTCCCAAGTGGGCATGGCCGTTCCCTAGTGTTCCCAATGTATAACTTTAAAATGCCAAAAAACAAAATTTCAGGTCAGGTGGGGCCCATCAACTAACATTGGGATCTAGATGGGAGCTCCATATGGTTGCATGTGCATTTGCTTTGTTCCATGTGCACTCCTCAATTGATACCCTTGGGCCTAGCTTGGTGTCAATACCTTCCCTCCCGGAGACTGATACCCGGGCTTCAAGAGGATACTGATACTCCTCTATAATCACGCACACACCTTCGTTCAAGTTCTCATAAGTTGCCATGAAGTTTGCAATAAGTTCTCATGAAATTTGCATAAAGTTCCTATGAAGCTCACATAACGTTCCCAATCGGTTCCCATAATTTCTAACAATGATCTCATGTCTACATCAATCACACAGGTTCACAAATTTACATCAATTACACACATATCGGGTTAATGAGGTATTTGTTTTCAAGCAAATGTGTGTCAATTGACGATTGCATGTAAATTTTCAATTAGTGTGGAAATTCAAACAACTCTAGTCCACACTACATTTAGAGAATAGTGTAACAAACTCTGTTATATTTTAAATTTGAATATTGAATATTTAAAAAAATTAAGATTTATGATATCAAGTTGGACAAAGGAGACTATATTGATTACTTGCCCAGTTTTTTTTGAAAGCACAAATAAAATGGTTAAATATATCAAAACTATTTTTATAAAATCAGAAAAAGAATAAAAATTGTATGATGTTTGTATGAAAATTTAAATACTATTTGGCATCTACAAGGTGCAAAACCTTATATAGTGAGTTTTTGAAAGATACTAAGGTATATTTTTGACAATTCCAATAAAATTTAGATTGATTACTTGCATACAAAGTTTCAAAAGAATCATTGAAACCTTACCTCATTAATTTTATTTTAAAAACAAATTTGTGCAAAAAAATCAACATTTTTTGCCACTATTGAGTGCACTTGGCCAAGTGCATAATTGCTTAACCCCTAAAAGCTCATGACAATTTCACACCAAAAACACTTCAAAATTATTGATTCTAGTGCAATGAGCAAGGAAGGAAACAAAACCTAATATTTATCCTTTTGGCCATAGGATCTCCATAAAGGCTTACAAAGTAACATTCTCACAAAATTTCATACAATTTGACCGCACGGATCGAAAGATTATAGTGTTTGAAGTCAAGAAAATGGTTCATTTTCTTCCTGCATTGAGTGGATCAGCAGACTTTGACTTCACTTGGTATTAAATTTTTGCACTACACAAGGTCTAAATCTTTTACCATTGTATTGAACATTATGTTAGTTCCGTATACAACAATTTTTAGAGGTAGAGAAGGGATGTAGCATATTCAAAACAAATGTGCAAGGAGTGGAAGTTCAAAAATTGTCAATTCACAATTTATTTTTTGAGAATTTATTAAGTTTTAGGATGATAATCTAAAATGTCAATTAGAAGGTTTACACCACATATTTTTGTAGAAAAAATAAAATGAGAAAAATATGAAGATCTCTAGGTTTTATGTAAAAATGATGAAGTTTTTTCCCTGCTTGCCCAAAATGTGTAAAAATGTTTTAAATTTTTTTTTTGCACTAAAGACAACAATTTTTTTTGACATCTTCAAAGAACATAATATTCTCTACATGACTGGAAAAATTCAATGTCAATAGAGACTTCTAGCAAAATTTTAGAGCTGCCCGGAGTCCCCATTTCTAACTTTGAGTGGTACTAACTTTCAAACCGTGAATCTAAAAATAATAATAAAAATACCTCCATGGAACTCTTATCAGGGAAAATATAGTATAAGAGTTCAAGAAAAAAAGATTCTTTTTCAAGATTTAGGAACTTGTCCAAAACCCAAAACGTACGCCCCACGTACACTTGGGCTCTTAGGGGTAAATTGCATGTTTATAAGGGTTAACCCTAGAACGTCAGAGCCTATGACGGTGGCATCAATGCCAATTTCCATGCTGTTGTGTGCTCTAATTTTCATTAGATATACTTGGAAGTTTACTGTTTTATTCTTTAGAAATGAAATCACATGTCTCCTATATGTCCCAAAAATCACATATTTTGTGAAACTTTGAAGTTATTTTGATTTATAGAAGAAAAAGTGAAGAAATTCATATCTTGAATACAAAGTATGCTAAAATTCTAAAATTCCATTACTGATGTACATTAGAGCCAAATTTTTTGGTGTATATGAAACTTCCCTGTCTAGCTAAAATTAAAAAATCAATCAGCCTTGATTATGGGCCCAAAGTTCAAACTACGATAACATATTTATTATCATAAAATCCTTAAAAGTTCAAATTGGAGTGCAAACTAGACTACAAGAGCTTCATTTCATTAGTGGGACTCAAAGTATAAAAAAATTGCTTTAATGACCTAAATTTAGATCCAAAGCAAATGCTAGAAATTTCTACAATTCACTTCATTGAGACCCATGTCGCATTTTTTCTTTATTAGAAAAACATGATCACCTTCAGAGCGGCAAGTTTCATCATCATCTAGTGCTTACACATTCAATGAACTCTCCAGAAACAAATTGGATGAAAATTGCAATTTTTCACCTAGTATCATGCATTCAAAGTCATCCAAATTTTGGCTCCTCGGACGTTCTAGGGTTGACCCTTAAATGACATAATGGCCTATTGATGGCCACAATATTCTACATGTATGGTGTTGTATTTGAACATGATAAGGTTCAAATATTAAAATGACCTTCCAATAAAAAGATGTTAGTTGAAGAATCTTCAATCCAAAGGTACAAGTCTTGCTATATTTTTGCACATTTTTTGTATTCTACAAAGTTAATATGTGACCGTATATATGGACCTCCACATACCTTTAAGAGTTAACCCTTAAAAGTATGTAGAGGACCATATATACACTCACTAAGAATACAAAAAGATGTATATAAAATTTAGCAGGACATACACCTTGGGATTGAAGATTCTTCGAGTAACATCTTTCATTTGGAGGTCATTTCAACATTTGAACCATATCATATTCAAGTGCGACACCATACATGTATTGTATACATCAATTCTTACACCTTGTATGTCATATACACAGAAAAGATCGTAATGTGGCTTCGCAAACCTGGAAAGACTAACCTAAGCCAGGGTGATTGATTCAACACTTGCATCATCACTTCATCACCATCAAGTACACCCATCGCCATGTACCAAAGGAGGACGGTGGTACATAAATATGGGTGTGCTGATTGGTTCTGCCCACCATTGTGAGTGTACTCAGCCAGTTCAACGACTTTTCAGACGAAGCCTGACAAGGAGCATGGTCCTGTTTTTGCTTGAACTTCACGAATTGTTGGACCCAGGCCCTTTCAAATCCCTTCCACTTGCAACCAGTCTCGAAAAATCTCATATCCTAACAGAATTTCAAGTACAGTAGAACCTGTTGTGCTCACTAATATGGTACACCAAGCACTGAATATAGCTCGGATTCATTGGTTATGTGGGTCAAAATTGATGTGACCACATCAATTTTGGTTTTGGAACACAACTGTTGTGGACACATTTCAACATGTGTCATGCCATTCTTTGCCACCGCACCGCTACTCACTACCAAATATCTTTCACTCCTCATTGCTTGCCCCCACCTCACTGAAGAAGCTTGCCGCCACCTCTCCATAATCCACATTTGTTTTGTATCAATAATTTTGAAACATCCCACACAATTTTTTGAGGAACATGTTTTTGATGTGGATTGAGAATTGAGGTGGACCACTATGATTTGCGTGTACTTGAATTAGTCAAGGTATTTTGAAATAGTTTGGTCCACACTATATGGAGTGTTTGGAGTACTACCTGACTCAATATCCCCTTCAATCCAATATTTGTTGTTGGTCCCAACATCAGTATGTTGTGTAGTTATCAACCTTATTCAAGAACCTCTCTAGTCCAATAGTGGACCCTAGTCCCAACCAAATTGATTTAGAGCAACCATAGTGAATTAAGTCACGGAAGAAGTTTTTCCGGATATTTTTGAACGATGCGGGACAAAGTTTGCATTGGTCATCCCACCACTCAATGAAAATTTTGGAAAAGATGTTGTGCCATGTCACCCTTTCTCTCATTGACCTCTTTTTAACTCTGACATCCTCTATCACATTGGCCTCCAAGTCCTCATTGCATGCCATAACTACAATGAACAATTTATACAATGAGGTTAGAAATGTAGGCTACATGGCCTTTCATGTGGTGTCTGATTCTACCTTTGGAAGTTACACAATGCTTATAAAGTTTTCGAGCATTCTTGGTGGGGAGCTATTTCCAACTTTTGAGGCCCCCTACATCTATATATTCCATTGGCTAACAATGTAACATGTTGCACTTAGTGTTAGCAATGCTCTTATTCAATAACCTCTCTAAACCAATCTTGGACCCCAATCACAACCATATTGATTTAGAAAGGTTCTACTATATATTGATTTTATCCCTCCCTATAACCATGGAAGATACTTGAAGCTCAAAGCTCATAGAAAAAGAAGAGAAACTTTGGTCTCTTCTAGACTGGCCTAAATAAAGTGTTTGTTTTTTTGGTTATTAATAACCAAAGTTTTCTTAAGAGTTCTGGAAGAGGAAAGACAAGAGAAAGAGAAGATGGGATTTTTTTGTGAACCATATAGTTTGGATTTCATGCTTTCTTTTTAGCACCAAATAAAATGTATGTTTAGTGGAAATGGCAACAATTCAATGTTCTTAGCTCTACCCAATGCATCATCCAATAAATTACTTTAAGAAAAAGAAAAACACAATATCAATAATCATGCTTGTAAGTTGTAGTAAGTGAATGCAAGTTTATATCCTAATTATAAAAAGAAATCACAAAATTTGGTGACAATTTGAAATGATTATTAATTTAAAAAGCAACTGGAACTGAAGTTCATATCAAATACACATCAGTTTTTTCTTTAGACTTATAATGTAATAAACATTATCATGTTGCCTAAAAATTCATGCATTTGATTTTCCTCCAAAATGAGGACTTTCTCATGTTCAGATTAATTTTTCTAGGAAGTCTTCCTTGTTTGTATAGTTCAATTTCTATAAGAATTATCAGGTTGGATTTCACTCAGGTCATAACTTTTTGCAGTGAAACTCTCGATTAAATTCAAAATGCCAATGATGATGATTTGACAAGCATTTATTACAAGAAAATCATTTGCTAATGAAAAATCTATGACATTTTGAACAGTGTAGGAGCACTTGAGGTCCAAGGATATATCAATCTTTTAGAGATTTATTTTTGTACCACTGTGTTCTTAAAACAATATAAGATATTGAAAGGTTTTATATTTGAAAATAGTTTTTTTCTTAGAATTCCAAGTTTGAAGTGAAAGAGACATAGATGTAGAATCAAATTATGTTTACTTCTACACATATATTCTTAACCCCTAATGGACATTTTGTACTTGCAAGACAAATTTTGAATTTGGACAAACTCCTAAAAATCTAATTGTGAGAACAATTTTTGAGAATTTTATTGATTATAGGCACAAGGGTTATTTTTGCTAAGATATTTTGTTTTGGGGACTTATAGGGAAAGTTATGGTTCTTCAAACGTCAACAATTGGGGTAGATGGGCAAGGTATTGTAGAGTTGAATAGTATATCTTATGGAGGCGGGCAACAGTAAAGGAAAGTTCATGGCAGCCTTTATTGTTTTTACATGAAAATGCATAGAAATTGGAGATTTTATTTTAATTCTTTTTACTTGAAAGAAGAAGACATGATGATTTCATCTACCATTTAAATTTTAGATTCAATTATTAATTTTATAATTAAAACAATAAGATTGCCTTGCAAAGGAAATGGCTACATTTAGTACCCGTAGTCATCGTAGGGCCTTTTTCCTTATCCAAAACCAATCCATTACTTGTATTTTGGCATGCAATGACCTAGCTCAAAGTAGAATATGGTTACATGAGATTTATGCAATGTGTAGTGGAAATATATGCCATTATTATGAAATAAAATACGTTGACTTTGTCCACAGTTGGAAGAAAAAACTATATTTGAGTCTTCAAATGCACATAACTTACAATTTTTGTGGTCAAAGTTTACAATATTTTTGAGTGTCTACTAGTAGTACATAAGTTCAAGATCTTACGGTTGAAAAAACAAAAATTTGTTTAGATTAGTTTCATAATATCTTAACTTATAGAGGCAATGGCAATTTTGAGGTGGTTTTGGTGAAACATAGTTGAGCCCTTAACAAAAAATAATTTTATTATGAGTACTACAGTTTTGGTGAAACATAGTTGAAACTTTAGAAAAAATACTTTTATTATAAGTACTATAGATTTGGTGAATCATAGTTGCGGTCCCGTAGAGGCAGAGTTGTCTACATAGACGGACAGGGGCCCAAAGATAGCGGACATACGGACAGTCTGATGAATGGACAGGACGGACAACACTTTTTCGCGGACAGTTGCGTGTAAATTTTTTACAAAACCTAAATCAAATTTACAACTTATCCATGGTAAAACACGTGTGCTGACATGTCATACCACTTTACACGTTACAACACAAGGCCAGGTGGGTGCCTCTGGGCCGCACGCGCAGCAATTGAGCCAAGCCCGTACAGTTGGGGACCGGGCGCGTACAATAGAGGGCCGGACGCGTATCCTTGGAAATTGGGCGCATACCTAAAGAGGCCAGGCACGTACATACAAGGGCTGGGCGCGTATATATATATATATATATATATATATATATATATATATATATATATATATATATATATATTTAATATGTATGCGCTCAGCCTTTGTAAGCATGGGCCTGACCTTTTGGATCGGGCGCATACGTACAAGGGCTGGATGCATACGCCCAAAAATTAAAAATAAAATTGAAAATAAAAATTATACGCGCCCAGTCTTTGTACGTACGCGCCTAGCCCCTTGAGGTAAACCCGACCCTTTCAAGTTTCAGGGATGCGCCCAACCCCTTTAAGTGCGTGCCCAATTCTTTTGAGTATCCGCCTCACCTCTTTAGGTATGCGCTGGACCTCTTTAGATACGCGCCCAACCCCATTAAGGACAGGCCCAACTTTTATAAGCATGTGTCTAATCTTTTAGATCGGACACGTACGTACAAGGGCTGGACGCATATGATTTTTTTTAAATTTATATATTTTTTTGTACGCGCTCAATCATTGTAAGCATGTGCTTGACCTTTTGGATTGGAGGCGTACATACAAGGGCTAGGTGCATACGCCCCAAATTTTTTATTTTTTGTTTGTACGCGTCCAACCCTTGTACATACGCGGCCCCGCCCCTGAGGTGCGTGCTGGACCCCGTCAGGGACACGTCCAACCCCTTTTAGGTACACGCTCGACCCCTTCAAGTACGTGCCCAACCTCTTTTAGTACATGCCCGACCCCCATTTAGCGAACGCGCCCACCCCCCAGCGCGCGCGCGATCTAATAGGTACGCGCCCAAGATTATGGCGCAAACAATCGAAGGAGGATCGCACATTAAAGGGTCGAGCCTACAAGCTGGAGGGTTGCGCGTGCGCGGTGGAGGCTCGCGTGCACGCTCTTGAGGGCCGTGCATACTTTTAAATATTTTAATATAATTTTTTAGAATATTTAGGTATAAGCGCCTCTATCGTAGGAGCGACCCTCCACCGTACGCACGCGACCATTCAACTAGCGAACTCGACTCTCTAGTGTGCGATCCTCTTTGAATTGCTTCCCAATAATCCCCCCCTCTTCTCCCCCCCTTTTCACTAACTCGCACTTACTCCTTGTGTACCTGCCCGCTCTTCTTGCGTAGTGACCCGCCCCTCTTATATAGTCGTCTGCCTCCTTGCACACTTCTTGATCACCTTTGCATACTTATCCATGCTCAACACGCATACAACTCATCCTCTACTATTTTGTATTTTTTTATATTTCTTAATCTTGTTGAATTCTTGCTAGTGGCATAATGAAAATGGGGACCATGTATAAGCCTCTTTGCTCCTTGTGTCCACCTTTCCTAAGCTCTTGTCCCCCCTTATATGTATAATGTTGATTCCTTTTCACCTATATCATCTATTGTCTTTCTTTGATTAAAAGTGTTGTCATTAACTATTATTGATTTCAAAGATTGTCAAGGTGTGTGTATTTTTTTATTTACTTTTGGAAATCATGTACACAAAATCATTTATACTTGGCCATGGGCTAAGGCCTTCTATGGCCTTCTTAATTTACAAGGGCTGCAAAAATTGTTCATGTAATAATTGAATCAAATATTGTAAATGCCATTATAGACTCTAATTTCTTTTTATCTATAGAATGTATCTTGTGTTCTTGCTTTTTTATTTAAGCAATTGACACAAAATTAATTGTAATGATACTAATAAGAAGGTGATGCGTTCAAATGTTTCAGATGACAGGTAATCTAGACATATTTATAGACATTATAGAATCTATTATGTATGCGCATTATCCCTTACCCCATTTAGCAAATCGCGTGCACACTGGGAGGTGGACGCGTTTGTTAAATGGGGGTTGGGCGCGTACTGAAAGGGGTCGGGCGAATACCTGAAGGGGTCAAGCGCGTACCTAAAGGTGTTGGGCACGTATCTAAAGGGGACCAACATGTACTTAAAGGGGTAAGGTGCATACTTAAAGGAATCTGGCGCGTAGCTAAAGGAGTCGGGCACATACTCAAAGGGATCGGGCGCGTACTTATAGGGGTTTGGGCGTGTTCCTGAATGGATTTCGCACGTACCTCACGGGACTGGATGCGTACGTACAAAGGCTAGGCACGTACAGTTTTTTTTGGGCGTATGTGCCCTGCCCTTGTATGTACGTGCTCAATCAAAAAGGTCAGGCGCATGCTTACAAGGGCTGAGCGAGTACAAAAAAATAAATATATAAATAAAATTAAAATTAAAAAAATCGTACGCGCCGAGCCTTGGTATGTACGCGCCCGATCCAAAAGGTTAGGCGCATGTTTATGAGGGTTGGGCCCGTATAAAAACCATATTTTTTTATAAAAAAATTATTTAAAAAAATCATACGCGCCGAGCACTTGTAAATTGTACGTACGTGTCCGACCTCTTTAGGTATGCGCCCGACCCCTTTGAATACGCGCCCAACTCCTCAAGGTACGCGCCCAATCCAAACAATATGCGCCCGTTCTTTTAGGCACCCGCCCCCTATCTGTACGCGCGCGATCTTCTAGTTTATGTGTCAGCCATGTAGTTGTCTTCATGGCAGTGGGAAAATTGGTATACCTTGTGTCCTGGTCAAGCTTGTGTTGACCCTTATCGGACGGACAACAACATTTATCAAACGGACAGTCGGATGGACGGACACTACCGGACGGACGGACGCCAAAACAACCCTACGTAGAAGTTGATATGTTTCTCCTAAATGTGACTACATCAACTTCTCTTTTGGCTAAAATTTTAAATCTTCAACAAAAATTAAATTAGCTAATAGTAGAAAGATCTTTCACAAATTGCAAGAAGAATACGTGTAAAATAATTAGAGGAAGAATAACTCCGGTCTCCAAATTTATGTAAAAGAGGCTGGCGTGAATAAATTAATGCCCACTAGACAAAGGAAATTAGTAGTGTGGAACTACTTCCTCCTCTTGAAAGTAGACAAATTATTTTAGATATTTACATATGATATTACAATTTATATCATTTGAAGCAAAGACCTTTATCATTTTTGTAAAGACATTTTTAATAAAAAAATTATTATGTTTTGTTGAATCCTTATCGAGTGAAATGTTTGCACTATGTAAAGTTGAAGCTTTTCACTATTACAATCTAAATAAACACAATATTTGTAAAAACATTACACACTATCATGTATGCAATAATGTCATAAAATTTGATGTTTTCACATATTAATAATTATTATAATGCCAACTTAAAAAGTGCAACTATTGTGCATAACAATGGCCATTAACATCACCCTTTGACTTAGAGACATCCACACAGTTAAATATCAATACCAAATTTATGGGAATGCCATATGGAAATGTGACATTTTCAAAACTATTATGTTAATTGTTAGGCACTTATTACCAAACTTCAGATGTAGTATTTTTTTTCTATAAAAATTATATGTTATGGCTCAAATCAGTAGGAATCCTTTTTTTTTCAATAGAATTACTTAGTTAACAATAAGATGAGATCTTTTCTATTATTTCCGTAATCTAAATTATAATAGTTTGTGGTGACATAGGTCCCTCCCTACAACTCAATTAATCATTCTTGCAAGAATGAGGTCTACTCGATAAATTAATTTTTTTTAGATTTTTTTTTTTTAGTATTTAATTTTGTCTAAAACTAGACAAGTAATTTTTCTATAACAAAACAGTATCATTGTATATTATTTTTTATATTTGATGCATAATATATAGGCTGTAGGCATAAAGAATGTTAGAAATCAACTTATAATGGAAAAGATTCAAAATATGCTAAGTATGTTTTATTTCTATAACTTGAACATTCTATGAAATTTCATTTTAACCCCTAATATTTCATGACTAATTTCTATAAAAAGGAATGCTATCTTATGAGCAGTAAATGATGAGTGTTGAGCAATGAGCATTGAGCAATCAAATTAGGGTTTATGGTATATGGTTTTGGAATTTGAATTTATATTTTAGCGTTTACGGTTTAGTAGTAAACAACACTTTCATAGTTTTTAAAGGAAAATAACAAAGTAATTCTTTTCCATTATTGTTTTCATCAAGAATAGCGTCGTTCTATATGTGACATGATACTTGAAAGTTGATGCCATGTACTGTGACAAAAAGCATCTCGCAAATAGATCCATTCTAAAAAAGACAGGCTCCCTATCTATTCCACATATCATGAAGGATTTAGGACTAAATACTGTATGACCTGAAGTACCATTTGGCAACACAAGTTGCTTTTTTTTTTTGGTTTAAAGTATGTAGTACTTGACATGGCTTCCATGCTAGGAATCGACAATGAGTGTAAGAGAGAAGGCATGCCAAAATCATATTATATGTTGTGCCCCCAAGGCACCACATCCTTGTTGTAGTCGTTTGAGTCATGGCACACCGGTGAGGTGGTTATGAGTTCAAGTCCCCACATTAGTATGGTGTCTACTACTATAGTCCAGTTAACTATGGTGAGGGCTCTTGAGACTTCGTTGTATGGGTATTCAAAAAGCCCTTGGGGGGATGACATGTCGGTTGTATCCTAAGTTGTTCGGATGGACGGGATGGACGGGACATCCGGACGAAACGGGACGTCCGTCGGGGAGCTCCATGGGACGTCTGTAATTTAGAGAAAAAAATATTTAACTTTTATACCTCTTTTATTGCCGGTCGCCACGGTTGCAGCCTAGTCGCCGGACACCAACCAAGGGTAAATTGGCCGACTCCCTATTTACCCTCGTCCGGACGGGCGGGACGTTCAGGACGTCGGGGAGCTTGGATTTCATACGTATCTGACAACCTAGCTAGTGTAGGGAAGCACTTAGTGTAGAAGTGTGTTTATCCTTGAAAGGGGGATTAACTTGGTAACACAACCCTATGTCCCATGGTCATAGGCTTAGTGAAGAGAAAGAACAAACACTATATTCATGTCGGTTGGGTGGTCTCCGATGGGGACCAAAGTTCTTCTTCTTCCTGTGCCCTCTTGCCCAATGCTAAGAAGTGACTGTGAGAAAAAGAGAGAAGGCATGCATGTCCCACGGTCCCACCTTGGCACCTACCTTATAAATAGATTCCCAGAAGTAGACCTCTCATTGTTCTGGCATTGCGCGCGCGCTCTCTCTCTCTCTCTCTCTCCTTTCTGCGCGGTGCTGCTTTACTTGGTTACCCTCTCTCGTCCGACGTCTGCTGAGAAGCCGCGTTTGAGTCGCACTCTCTTGGATACTGCAACCGCAGCATCCTAGGAGCTGCTTCTTTCGAAGTTCGACCATGTCCAATCCCTCATGTCGCATGTCTCATTTGTATTGATCCATGTATTGATCCATGTATTGCAGGAGATGCCAGCATCATGGACGGTAACTTCGCTGGTGGATCAAACACTTGTTGTGGGCAATCTTGTGCTAGTGTACTCCTTCATGCTGACCTCGCTTGCTTGCGTGCCTGCTTGAAGGAGTTCACTGGTACATGAATGCCATGGCATTCTCCAGCTTCCCTTTTTCTCCTGGTGACCGGACGAAACCGATTGTGACTTTCTGACTTCTGTTGTTAGTCTTTCGTTTTCTTATGATGAGCTTTGGAAATGTAACATGTTGCACCTCATGCTTGCTTGCATAAATGTGTGTCGTAGACTTTATTCTGTGCGCAGTCTTTCAGTCCTGCATGATCCAGCAGTAGTAGTTTGGGACCATGTCTAAAGAGGCTAGCGATCAATTCTAGTTTGCTATATTTGGGAGACACAGGCCGGCCCCGGCCTCAGATTTGTGAGTACAGTATCCGCAACACCAGTTGGACCCGGGTGGTTGCAGTTGCATGGCACAATCTCTGCTTAATATTTAGTCTTTTATTGTTGTAATCTGTGTCATTTTGTCTGATCATTTTGTCTGATCATTTTTTCTGATCATTTTGTCTGATCATTTTGGCTGATCATTTTGTCATTTGTGTAAACAGTGCACCTAGCAATCTACTAGAATGGTACTCAACATGTTCACTCTGGTAGAGAGTCCCAGCAACTATGAAGTAGTGTAAGGCTTAAAGAAAGTTGACAGGCATTGCAAATTCATGTGAACAGAAGCATGTCATATGTAAACGTAGATTCCTGCGGAAAGTAATCGCAGGATAGGCAACAAGTAAAATGGGAGGTGCAGTAAATCACGATTTAGACCACTGTAATAGTAACATCGGGCCGTCCTGCCTGCCCTTTGAGAGGTATATTAATCTCTGCGCTTTGAATCCCAGATTTTAATCAATTCATACTGGTTCACAGAAAGCAGAAGTTTCCAGTAGTTCACCTCAACAGTGAACACTGAACGCCAAAATCAATTTGCAAATCCACGTCACTAGGACTTACATCAACATGTGCATGCTGTGAACACATGGTGATCACCTAGCAGTCGGCACCATTGAGTCACCACTAATTCTAGAAGTACTGGGCAGATGGAGAGCTATTGTGATTCATCGTAAAATAATCACTACAGCTAGACAGTACTGGTGGTCCTTCCTCTCCCTTACCATCACAGCTAGCTGCCTCCATACAGGTCCCTCTTCAGGATCGAAATATTCGGCATCCATACTATGAAAACACTGCATCAAGACGATTTTATCATGGCTCTGTAGCACTGCTGACTCTGTAGTACGGTCTGAAGCAGAGTGCGTGCCTGCCTGCCTGCTCGCTTTTTCAGCACGGGGCATCGCAGGTGCATTGGGTCTCACCAGTTGTCTGTCTCTTGGGCTACATAGTAGCAGCATCGAAGAATCATACCCCGCCGATGATAAGGCCATTGGTACGTGGCCAGCTGCAATAATGATTCGTAGTTACCCATGTTAACGTGCTCCAACGTCCTCTGCTGCTTGTGCGGATGCATCGGGCTGCTGTGCGATTCTGCTCAACCACCCACGCATCATGCTCCTTTCAGCAAGTTCCAGTAACTGTTTCAGTGCAAGCTCTAATCAATGCGGCTAGATTCCGGTCTTCAATATTCGTGCAAATTCGTCGATTGGGCTCCTGTTTGTGCACTGCTTCCGACAAAGTCCTGGATGTAAGTTCGTACCAATCCTGAATGCTGAACATTCAATCAAAGTATTGAGTTCACATATTCATGTCCAGTTTACTGAGTCTTTTATCTGACACTCATTTCGGAACACCTGAAAATGCAGTTTAAGCGTATAGATGACGGTGTACATATTCTTGAACTTCCGATTATGTTTGTTTGTAATATTGTACCAACAAGAACTTCATTCTATTTCTGAACTAAAGTTCAATTGCAAGATAGTTTGCACGTTGTCCACTCCTCGTACTTTTTGACTTGGTGCTTCTATGCTAACTTCTATATCATTGCAATGTCTGGGTCACTGATCTTTCTAAAATATGACAATCTTTGTATTGAAATTGAAAACAATAAGTTTTATTGAGTTCAACCAAAAGAATCTATTACACAAAATATTCAAAATACTTCCAAAACTAACATAAAATTTGATTTCGATGTTACTAATAAACAATGAACATGTATGTTATTTACATTTTCAATACAAAGAATTGCATTTAGAAAGAACAATGACCAGACATTGCAATTAACAACGAAGTTGACATTATTCTTCAAAGCGACATCCTCAAAAGCCATCTGCACAAACCTTTAGCCAAGATCTACAGGTGTTGATAATATAGTCAGAGAATGTCCGCATGGCACACTGTGTCACAAAGCTGCAACCGTAAAATTGTGAGTAGCACATTGAGTTTGGGATCAAAGCCTACTGAATCGACACTTTGGAAGGTCAGTCGGAAAATCAAGTTCACCATCAGAAGGATGGTTTATACTGATTACGAGGCAAGGACTCAATCCGAAGTATGTTTTCTTCACGTGATTCCTCCCAACAACACCTTACCGACAGTATTATAGATTCATCAGATTCATATCATGGATACAATCAGGTTACTTTCATTCCAGCGAAGCCACATTCTAACAACCGTGATCTCCTAGATTGGATAAATAAACTACCAGAGTTATCAGGAAAATAGATTTGTACACTACAACTTAAATTACAATCCCGGAAACATTTCAGACTGACCTGCCTCGGTAAAACCACACTCAAAACCAGAGCACAGGCAGCGAAAAATGTTCACTGCCAGCTGCAGAAGTTTACCGGAGATAGCTCATCTTGCAGAGCTTGTGGATTAGTCTCTCTAATAGAACTGCTGTGAAGAGTACGAAGAGTTCGTGAAGCCACAGCTCGAACACAGACTCTGAAATAATCGAATTATCATTGAATCAGACTACTCACGAGTACGTACTGAGGACTTTGTACAGTTCTCGTGCTCAATTCAGAAGTGCGGAAATCCAAGCTATTTCATTTGCTCTGTTAGATGAGATATCTCCGTTAACTTCTGCAGCTATTTCTGCCGAAACTTCTGCAACTGGCAGGGAACATTTTTCGGAATCTTGTAGATGTAGCTCGGGGACGTACCCTACTGCGCCAGCTGGGCGGGCCAGCTAGCGACGTCACCCGTGGCTTGTGGAGCAGTTGAGTGGGCCTGGGTAGCACAAGCGGTGGATCATGTATGCAACGTTAGATACTCGATCGAGAAGTTGTACGTCGGCATGTGTAGCAGATGCTAAAGAAGTACTGCGTCAGCAGACGCAGAATGAGGATCACAAGTGACAGTCTGGCCACCCTGATTGAACAATATGCAGCCAATCGATGCTGGCACTGCTACCTATGCATATGTACGAATTGATGATCCACTCGATCATTGTAATAGCTAGAATATGCCACAATCAAAAGGCGGTGGCAGTCCAAGAACACCAAGCGTCAACTGAGCATAGCTCGGATGAGACAGCCCCTTTCCAGGGATCGGCACCTTCAAAAGAGCAGCCAGGCTCACCGTAGGCATATACTCACTGCGCGCGGTGCAGGCCAGATCTGAACCACAGTTGTACAAAGATATCGGCAACATAGAGAGTGTCCCGTGGACTTGGGCCAACAAGTGAACAAGTGGTGAAGCGGAACCACGGCCCAATAAACAACGACAGTACCGTCCAGCTTTGTTGATCGAGACGCAATCGAGACCTGGTACAGTTAGATCCATGATATAAGCCTGAACTGGCTAGTATGTAGAGCTAGGCATGACCATGATTCTGATTATTGCTTTTGTTGTTCCACCGCTCTCACGACAAATAAAAGCTACAGTTTCGTCTGGGTCTTTGCCAGGTCGGGCCCCGGGGGAATCTTGGTTCCGACTCTTCACCTTCTCTGAGCCGTCTCTGAGACGCGGCGGGAAAAATCTTGGTTCCGACTCTTCACCTGATTCTCTGAGCTTTGGCCCCACTGCTTGTCTTGGCAGGGGATCGCCGGCCGGTTACTTTGTCGTTTATTTCAGGGCTTATCATCTAGGACCGGCTTCAAGTTTTCCACTGCACCCATTCGCCTCGACGTCCACCCGTAGATTGTAGCTAGCCAGCCTGAACGGTGCCGAACGTACGTCGGGCCGACTGACAATTACCATACATAGGAGTACTGCATACAAGTGCTTTGGCTTGCATACGGCCAGTGCACTCTACGGCGTGTGACGCAATCAGGGCCCACGCGACGAACTTGCAAAACTGTTCGACCCTACAATGCAGCTAGGTGCGGATAGATATTCCTATCTAGACGCGCTGGATGGTTGCCGACGTCGTCTTCTCACTTTAGCAAATCTACAGTAGGAACTGAGACGAAAACTGTGGGCAATTCCTAGTGGTCGGTGTGACTGACCAATTGCCAGACGCATCCAAACTAAACTCCAAAAATGACCGTCAGTCGACTTTCACTCTTTCAACGCCTGCGGGATTCGTGTCCTTTTGAACCGAATCTGGCAGCTAGGTTTGCTAGCTCCGACGAGGAGTCAGTAACAGTACTACTACTACTGCTGTCGATCTGCACAATCACAAGCTGTCCAGCGCTTCATCCAAAGCTAATCACAAGATAATACTACTCAAATCGCAGCTAGCTAGCGGCATCGGGCACTTACTGCAACTTCTTCAGTATCGAATTTCACCGGAGCAAATTTCGCACCAGGATCGAGGCTGCAGTTTTTAAGCACTAAAACTCTACTTCATGTTACAACTGTGAAGTAGAAGCACACTGCAGGTCGATTTGATACCACTACCATAACTTAGATGTTCAGTTCAAATAGTATAAGTCCTATCAAATGGCAATGAGCAGTATTGACAAGCTGATCAGAACTCACGCCATGTGGTGACAATCAATGCACAACTAGACCACCATCCTCGCCACCGCCACCTTTCAAATGACAGGCTCGCATACGCAATTCGGACTCAGTTACGTCGCTTGATCGGTCCGAGAGCTGGCTCGCCGCCAGACCTGGCCCTGCTTAAGGAAAGGATCCCCAGCTCATGTTCGTCGTTTTTCTATCTTGTCTGACCTACAGTATATAGATACTGTATGTGTACTGTACAATAGTTTCTGCAGCCCAAGTACATCGTCGCCAATTTTTACCAGTTAAAGTACCTTTCTCACCACCTTGTAACATGGAAAAGCCAATTAGTGTTCTTGAAGCGAGTCCCATGCCTGCTGCTTATGAAACCATTGCAGTTCGAAACAGAGGTTACCTGTGTTCTTCTTTTAGAATTACTATACTTGAGAATTATTGCTGACCTCGGCATGCAGAACACCATGTTGGTTGCCTCTGCATCCAAATCAAAAGTACTCCATTTGTGAGCGGCATTCCCAAAAGAACTAATGTGGCGATACATTGGCTGGAATAAATGCCTTTGACCACGTCAGTTGGTGAATTGACATGATTGATGCATATGAATAGTTCTGATTCTGTACGAAAGTATTGAATATTATGGCACATTTTTCATCACGTACAACGCTTTTCACTGAGATATTGGTAAAGTTATTCGTTGATGCAGATTCTGATATTAGAAGTACGATCTTAAATGAGACAACTTCTACTCCATGATTGAGGTTCGACGTAGTTTTGAATTCCTGTGGCTTCTTCTGTACTGCAAATATTCCATAGACTTGGTACGTAGGGAATTTCTCAAGTTTTCGTCATGTGACATGTCAAAATAGAGTTGCAGTCGCCAAACAAAGTACATGGACCTGCTTCTCAAAGTAACAAAGCCTTTATTTTTATTCTTGGAAACAGAGAATACCCATGATCCTTCTTAACTTTCATGAGCTGGATAAACCTTCTCCTTTCTGATGGTGGCAAGTCATTTAAAATGTGCCAATTTAAAATGAATTGTTCACAACTTCAACATCTACTAGAGATCAACTTTAGCTAACCTCTAAAGGACGGAGACTATGTTTCACCAAAACGAGGACCCCAAACTACCACTCTAAGATAAGGCATTGAAAGACTAATTGCAATAATGTTTTACTAATTTCAACTGTAGGATCTTCTAGTTCTAGACTTCTAGTGAACTACTACAAGAAGACACTCAAAACGTTTTGTGAACTTTGACTGCACGGATTGTAAGATACATGCAATTGAAGAAAGCAATATGGTTTTTTTCTTCCCTGCATGGTCGAGGTCAACATACTTGACTCAAGATAATGACATATTTTTCTACTACACATTACATGCCAAAAATCACAAATATTATATGTGTGCTTACAATAAGAAAAATGGGCTTGCAATGTCTGGGGGTATGGAAATACCTGGACATTTACATAGGGAAGCAATTTTATTTTTATAAATAAAAACATAATTGTTGGATCTAAAATCCGAACAATGGATATAAATGTAATGCCTTCTTTCATTGAGAATTTCCTTCTTTAAAAAAAGTGAAAACTTTACTTCCTACCGTGCCTTTTTAAGCAAAAACAATGAGGGCTGCAAAGAACTTTCATTTGCTGCTAATCGCTTGGAAAAAGTGCACTATTTAGCGATGTGGTGGTACTATTCAACTCTATAGTATCTTGCCCACCCTCCCTAATAAACCGCTTCGGAGAGCATAAATTTTTCTTTATATCTTGGATTTACAAAAAAAAATTGTTTTAGAAGATTATGCACATCTAGACTAAATATTACAAAGAGGGATGTTACAGATTAACACCATAGGAACCGAACTAAACCTTCAAAAATCCCATTTGGGACGTTTTTTTTAAAGGGGTTATATAACTATGGTGGATCCATCTAGGAAAATTTAAGGCAAAAAACCCCAATTTTGACATAAATCTATAGCTAATGGTGTATAAATTACACAGTCTTTTGAGTATTTCATAGATTTGCTGCTAAGCCCACCAAAATAAGAGGGTCGTCAAAATAAGCACTGAAGAGCCACTTGCCATTACAACGGGGCTTCTTCCTCCTTAGCCCTTTAGCGCCCAGGCATGTTTCTAGAAAAAACAGGATTTCTACTGATTTTTTTTTAGAACCAGATTTGATGGAATTACAATGCCTAATGTTAATATCTAACCTTATAAAATTGGACTAAACCCATGACCTAAACTTTGGGGAAATTTCATACAACATCCAACCGTTGATGGAATACATTATTGTGCATAAAGTTACCGTATAATGGTAGTGAAAATTGTGGATTTTGGAGGGTGTACTACTTTAACCATCAATAGGTTCTTGCAAGAATTTTTTTACTTTGAATAAGAGTGGTTCACATATGCACTAGGTATTGTATTTATGCACTAGGTATTTGCATTAACATATTATATGTGAAGAAAATATTTATACACAATTATTGGTGAATTTTTTGCTTTTTTCTACTTGATTGTATACAAAAATGTTCCAACCTTATATGAATCAAAACGAAAGTTTTGTATGTGAGGAGAGAGATCAACAATCACAAAACATGAAAAATGTCTTAAAGACAAAGTTCAATTAAAATTTAAGACCAAAATCAATGTGCCTGTGTGTGAAATACAACATAGTATGTGGCATGGAATTCACTGTATTCATTGTATTTTAGTGTATTTGATGTACTTTGTGTTGTATTCCTAGCTTTTCCAAGAGTTCTATAAATCCAAATCATGATCTGAAGACTGATTGTTGGAGAGTATTCATGTAATGTGTGCGGAAATTTGAACCTTGTATCTCGAAGCCTTATAAGTTATTCCTCATGGATTTCATGCAAATTGAGTTTTAGCACCTTTGAAGTCTCCTTTCGGGACTCCTCGGCGGTAAAGGGTTAAAAAGCTTGTGACACTAAAAACAAGGTCTACAATAGTGGGGGATAAATTTTTAAAAGAGAAGAAAGGACATGGTCCTCACCACAAACAATAAAGTGTAGTGTACTTTATCAAATCATCTCTTCTTCTTCAACTTTAGCTATAGAACACCATATTTATTATATTGGGAGATTTCCAAGACTTTGAAAGGTATAAATGGTTTTCCCAATAGTAATTGTTTGTGCACTTTCAGGTCAACTCAAGCTGAATATTTACCCATATTGTAGATATTGGACAAATCGCATTCTGCAAATCACTAAACATTTGCATGTTTAGGTCAACTCAAGCTTCAACTGTTATTTTAGAAGGCTCCCTATCTCCCAATATAATGAATATGGTGTTATAGATGATCTCAAGTTTAGCTAAAGATGATTTCATCTTTAGTTTTTTAGTTTTATGCCTAGACTGCTTCTTGGAATCTAGGCTGAATCATGTATTTTTTCCACCAACGAATTCTAATCACAGTAGCATAGGTGAACCTCTGGTTCAGCGTTAAATAACTAGAAAAATGATAACCATATAAAGTGGGCAAATATTTAATGAAATTGCCGAAACTAGAGAAACTATATATTTACAGATTTTGTCACATTGGTAGACATAAAAAGAGAGTGGGGTTTGGAAAAGCCTCCATCCTAGGTTGTGCATGCAAGGAGGCTTTGGTTTTGAACTCCAAGGTCTTGGAGTCAAGCCCCATGGTCGTCAAAAGTTCTATATATAGTAATCTATGATTTCTTGCCAAATTTTATTTATTGTTATTTTGGATGCCGAATGGCCTTTTCTCACTTTTATTAATTATTTGGCGTGGAGGTGCCAAACTAGAGGTTCACCTGTAATACATGAAGTTTTTCAAAAATATTTTTTTAGTTTTATATTTATAACTTAAAATGTCATGATCTGGTTCTTACGAGTCTTTTTCAAATAGGAGAAAGTGTAGACCATGGCATCATATTTGAGGGTCTCTTTCCATGCTCTTCCCACCCTGTCATCTCTTATGGGGTTGGGTCACTTCCATGCAAAAATATTGTCTCCCAACTCGTCATCACTCTTACGGGTGTTTTGAAATTGAACGGGCATATCAAGGAAACTTTACAGACCCATCATTGTATAAATATCACCTATCATGCTAATTTGGCTCCAAACTTACTTTTATCAACCTTAGAGATTCTGTTAGAGTTGCTTTAGTTGAAGGGTGTCCACTTGGAAGCGTCCACCTAGTTCAAAGAGCATTGATGAGAAAACAAGCCTTCAACACGGAAGCGACTCAAAATATATCAATTGCGCCATCTCACAATCGAAAAGCTAGAGTGCGTTGGACATGTGGAGCGTTGCATGGAAACTCACTCTTAGTGGCTGAATCATGGTCGCTAGGTTGTACTAACTTAGTCCTTATTTCTGTTTAACCCCTAAAGGACCACGACCACTTTCGCTCTAAAACCAGTCCAAAACTGCCACTGCCAAAAAGAGACATAAAAATCACATTTTAAAGTGAATTTCGGATTTTCAACCGTAAGATCTTATAATAGACTTCTATATAAACATGCCCTAAAATTTTGGTTGCAATCCACCGCACAGATTGATAGATTTTAGTGTTTAAAGTCAAAACAATGGTTCATTTTCTTCCCTGCGTTGAGTACATCAGCAGACTTTGACTTCACTTTGTATCAAATTTTTGCATTGTACAAGGTCTAAATCTTTTACCATTGTCTTAAGCATGATGTTATTTCCCAGAACACCAATTTTTAGAGGTAAAAAAGGGGTGTAGCATATTCAAATCAAGTGTGCAAGGAGTGGAAGTTCAAAAATTGCCATTTCACGTTTTGCTTTTCTGTGAACTACGTATGTATTCAAATGATAATCCAAACGGTCAATAAGAAGGTTTTCACCACAAATTGTTGTTGAAAAAATAAAAAGTGAAAAATATGAAGATCTCTAGGTTTTATGTAGAAAAGATGAAGTTTTTTTCCCCGTTGCCCGACAATGTGTGAAAATGTTTGACTTGGAATAAAATGCCTTTTTACACTAAAGACAAGATTTTTTTTTGAAAATTTCCAAAAAAGGAAATATTCTTTATGTGTGTGAAAAATCTCAATGTCAATAGAAACTTTTGTCAAAATTTTTGGAGGTGCCCGGTGTCCCCACTTTTGGCTTTAAGTGGTACTAACTTTCAAACCACAAATCCAAAAAATAAAATAAAAATATGTCCACAAAGCTCTTATCAGAGGCAATCTGGAATAAAAATTTCAGAGAAAAAGGATTTTTTTTCGAATTTTAGGAACCTGCCCAAAATCAGAAATCCCCCCGAAGGGGACTTTGGTCCTTTAGGGGTTAACCCCTAAACCTCCTTGACAATTTCACACCAAAAACACTTTGAAACTGTTGATTCTAGTGCAATGAGTAAGGAAGGAAACAAAAAATTGTATTTCTAGTTTTAACCCTAGGATCTCATGAAACACTCAATAAATTATTTACTCACAAAATTTCATCAACTTTGATCGCACGGATTGCAAGATTATAGTGTTTGAAGAAGAAAATATGGTTCATTCTCTTCCCTGCGTAGAGTGGATCAATAGACTTTGACTACGATTGGTGTCAAAGTTCTTTACTGCACAAGGTCTAAGTTTTATATCATCATGTTGATCATGATATTAACTCCTTGTACACCAATTTTTAGAGGTAGAAAAGGGGTGTAGCATTTCAAAAAATTGCGCACCGCGGGAAGGTTTAAAAAGTGCCAATTTATGTTAGAATTTTTTGGGAACAACGTAGGTTTTAGAATGATAATCCGAATGGTCAATAAGAAGATTTACACTACGTCTTGTGATAGAATAAAGTAAAATGTAAAAGTATGAAGATCTCTTGGTTTTATGTCGAAAAGAAGAAGTTTTTTTTGTTCCTTGCCCAACGATGTGTGGCAATGTGTAAAAATGTTTGACTTGGGATAAATTGCAATTTTTCACTAAAGACAAGAAATGTATTCTAACAATATGAAACTTGAAAGGAAATAATATTACTTGTTAGTATTGAAAATCTCATATTTACTTGAGTGTCCTAGCAAAAGTTTTTGGAGTTGCCCGACGTGCCCGTATTTGACACTTTTCTCATTAAGATGGTATGAATTTTTTTTCTATAAGTCCAATGAGAAAAAAAAATTATACTTCGACTTACCTCCAATGACGCTATCTTGTGAGCAGTGAGCGGTGAGCGGCGAGCGGCAAGCAGCGAGCCTAAAATTCTTTGGAAAATGGAAAAAATATGCGGGTTTTCTTTTTAAATGAGGAATTCAAGGCCAAATCAGGAGAAATGGGAAAGTTTCATTTAAAGTTTGGATTTATTTTCTAAATTTAAAAAGTAACCTATAACCGTGGTAACTTCTACAATTGGAATAATATTCCTAATTTGGGGCATTTTGCTCTTCCGTGGTGCATTACAGTAACACTTGTTTTTTTAATTTACTGTTGGGATGTCTAGACTTGTCGCAGATGCATAGTGTCATTTCAAAGGAAATTTCAAAGGATATTTGAATGACAATGTCGTGCTAGGATACTGTATGATGTGGTTAGTCTACGACAATACTTCATTAATTAATTACATCTTCATATCTCCAATGATTATAACATCCACATGATTTACAAAAGGTCTTGACAGTGTCTTCTTTGAAGTAATTATGTGCAAAGTGGTTTGTTTGTGCTGGAAGTGCGTGACTACTATGACAATTCCGTGCTTATGACAATATCATGCTATGGATATATTTATTGAATTCAAAAATCAAGAATACGTATCACAATTATAAAGTCTGAATTGAAATTAGTATGTACTCCATGATGTTTCGTATGACCAATTCAATAACATTGGTCTGTCACATTACTCTAAGTGTCTCAAGCTTGTTCTGCGACGTTGGCAAGCTCAAGAATATGCATAACTTCGTTGAAACTGTAGCTTGGAGCATGCATGAATACATCCACTTTGTAGTCCATCTTACATAGGTAACGTAGGGTGTAATACACATGCTTGCATACTTCCATTGCCCCTTCTTTCTCAACGCCTCCGATTGCATCTTCAAGAAATCAGGGCAAGAATAGCTTGGGCGGTCTGTGAAAGTGACGTAGTACGACTTGTCCTTCCCTATGTCAAGGGTGATAACGCATCCCCACCCTGGATACGATACGACAAAGACATTGGAGACGTAGTAGTTATTCATAAGAGCTGCGCTTGACCACTTGTTGCGTTGCTCAATCGTGGAAACATCCGTGCCTCAACAAATTGCATAGCCATGCCTAAACGTGTTGACGGATTTGGCGGGGCGGGGAAGTAAGAACGCGGAAGAGGCATGTCCATAGACAATTGGAATTGTCTTCGAGGTGAAAGAGCTCCACGTTGCTGCAATTGAAACCCGGCTTCCTCTAACGCCAATACCTCCTCCACTGTTAGGTTTGTGCTAAACTTCACAAGCCACGTCATTGGAACTGCTAGCCAATCCACCACAAATGATCTCTTAGATCCCTTTACACAACGGCCAATGTCATCGGGACAAAACCAGAACTCAGCAGCAACATTCCGTGGTGACCTATAATCCTTCTTCAAACCGACGTATGTGGGAGCCGGAATTCCATGACTTCCACGTTGTACTTTAGCATTGCAGTGCTCACCCATATGAGATTGCAATGCTTGGCATCGACAAGCGGATTTCTTCGGAAGACAAGCAATGTGCCATAGTCTTCAACGGATCACAGTCGGTCTCCAATACTGAGGTTGTGTGCTGAACTCTGGAGTCTTGTCAACTAAGGGCCTCCTCAATACGCGCACGAGTCACCCCCGTGCCATCTCGAGGAATAGAGTAGTTTACCGTATTCGAACGGTGGGAATCATGGCTGGACCCCGGGGGCATGTCAAGCTTGCGCTTGGTGGATCCTAATATCTCAGCACCTTCTAGGCCGCATGTTCAAGTTAGTAGATCTCCTGCATTAAGGAAGTTCCTAACAGCTTCAGCAATGAGTTTAGGGTCAGCTGAACGTTGAGCATATCGTAGCCCAAACGTACCTTTGTCCGGTCCTGTACCGGAGGTTCCACCCTTCAACCATGCACGATAAGAAGTTATTTGCATGAAAGCACAAATGAGATTGTCCACAGTCGCCGCATACAAACATGTCATCGTGTTCCCGAATTGTTGAAGCCACCGGTTGTAGACCGTTTCAGCAAGGTTGCATGAAGGCATGTCGGCTTTCTCATCGAGCGTAAGATCCTAAGAGAAACCAACAACTGTCATTGTTAAACATGTTTATAACTATGACAGTAAATACTATAGCTGGAAAATGCATATAGAGCAAAGACTACTTACAAGTTGCATTGCGCCGCCCCATTGTCGATAACGGTAGTGCCAGAACGCCATCCAATCCTCAAGAGCTCAACGCCCTACTTTGGTAGTGGCACCGAAAGACACCCACCATCCTCTTATGACGTTGTATTGCGCTTCAGCCTCCTCCTGAGACTTTGCGTTTTTCCAGATTTTGTAGAGAGCAATATGTTGATCCTGGAAGCCGGCAAAAATGTTTCTACTCGTTGCTGGCTGAAGACATTTGGTCCAGTGAAATAAACAAGTGCGTTCTATGTTTTCCACGGGTTTGTCTTTGTTGTTGTTGCCATAAACTTGACAAACGGCGTGCCAATTTGCGCCAGCATTGTCCGCTATAAAGCCTTTGAAGTTTGTCTCCTCTAGACCGTGGTTCTTTATTGTATCATTCAAGCTATCCCAGAACAACTGCTGCGCTTTGGCATCCTCCGATTGCATATCGCACATGGCAATTGTCATGACTCGACAATACTTACTATCATATACATGACATGCCATGGTAGTCCACTCCTTCACCGGCTTGACATGATCAAACATCAACCAACAATCCTGTAGGTCATTCTCGGGTTGCATACGCTTGACGACATCTACACCACTACCTACTCGGTCAATTGACATCTTGAAGACAAAGACTTTACCTTTAGATTGGCCGGCGAACTTGTTCTCGTGGATGAACACAAATTTTGACGATTCCTTCAAGTCCATGATGTTGTCCATCACTCCCTTTCCTCCACTATAGAACCTCTTGCAAGTTGACATAAGGTTTCTAATATTTGGAGACGTTAGACTCTCGAACTGATCGAGGACAGTGCCCATAGATGCTCCTTCAAGGGTTGATGACCCGGACGTCGGACAAATCAAAAAGTCAGAGAGAAAATTCTTGCTCGTAGCCATTATAATTGTTGAGTTTGTAGCTTTTGGTGTGCCCAACACTTCCTTTGCAACACAGTCATGCACGATGTCCATCGCGCATTAATCAACGCCTTTCAAGATGGGATGATAATGATGCCCAAGGTGAATGGCAACACGAGTGCTTTCCGGATCGATTGATGTCACATAGTAGATACAAGCATCACAGAAAGCTATGCAAATTGGAGGAGTCCGACAAAGCTTACATGCTAGAGTTGACTTATTGGATGGTGCTCCATTCACTGGAAAGGGGGTAAATGCAAACCCGTTCCACTCGCTTTGATTTGTGCGACCTTCGTTCTTGCACTTATAGTCCCAAGTTGGGTTCGGGCACTAGAGATGCCCGGTACATGTTGACTTCCATTTATGTCAGGCCGAAGTCATTCCTGATGTTTGTGGTTATTGTCTTGCACCACACGTGTCCATCATATTGTTTGCTCATTCCATCAAGGCCCCCTCCAAACTATGTAGGAATCCCCTCCAGGAGAGGTGGCAATTTGAATATCATGTCTCCGTCGTATTTTGGAGGCATATACTTGACTTGATTCAATTCTAGACTATCAAGATCAATACGAGCCAGCTCAGGTCTGGATCCTTTTCTGTTAGAAGTTCTTCAGACATGCGGTAGAATACTTCGGACAACTCTTGAACTAGGATGGACCGAGGGCTTCCCTAGCAAAACCAAAGGAGATATCTCCAAATTAGAAGGCATTGGAGCTACCGCATTAAGTGTTTGTGACACTTAAGGGGGTGGATTGAGTCTCTTACATTAATATCTGAGACCTCGTCATCCTCAGTGTCGCTTAGAATCTGGACGCCTCGGTTTGATAGCGTATCCAAACCAGGCACGAGTATCGTACCACCGGACTCGTCCGTAGGAGCCATTACAGCGGTGGACGCATGCTTGGACATCCGAGTATCGGAGACCTCGTAAACTTTGAATGAACCTCGACATATATTCCAAAGACAACCTACGGCATCGCAATCTTTCACTTGGTAAATGGACTAAACATGCTCCCATTACTGTCAAAAATTTCTTCTTCGACCTCAACCGTTCCAATCCTATGTCCAAATCAAAGACAAAGCAAAGACTTTGAACAACAGCAGTGCTATCCATACCAAGGGGAATAACCAAAGGCACGCCACCATGATGCGAAACTAGAGAGGCCATGACGGTGTACTCTGAGACATTGGGTTAAGATGAATCGAGTGTTTCAAGAATTATAGAAAGTCAAAGAGACGTAAATCTTTTTCTATCATCATTCAAATATCATAGTGATGAGTGTTTGATATCAACGAGGTAGTATATTATAAGCCTAGATTATCCATCGTCAGTCTTTATATTGCCACAAATAGGTACAAGACAAAGTTCAACGCTCTGCATACTTAGTATTAGAAGATCGTGAATTAACGTGATGTTTTTTTAAAATGGTTGGTTGCATATATGGAATAGCCCTGGAATTTGCAACCTCAAGTTCCGTTGGTTTCCTCTACCTAAGAATCCAATATTCAATGATACTAACGGCTATGACGACGGGATCACAAAATCACTCTTACACCAAAGACCGTAAATAGGAGGTACCTTTGCGTTCTAGGATTAGGTTGAATAGAAACTGTTGCAGTTCGTAGAGACAGTATTCCTCCGGAATGCACCTAATCGTCACAAAATGCTTCCAAAGTAACCGCTCCGGTTTCGTTCCCATAGAGATCTAATGTTGTTTTCCAAATATTCCCAATAACCAAACTACCACACCAATCGTTTAAGGGTTAGCTATTCTCTTTACTTATGTATTATGGATCCGGATCCTTTCGAAGTCTGGATTTTGTACAACGGCTTCCGGAAATAGTTTCGGGAAGTCCGGAGGATCGGAGGGTAGTTTGATTTGTCTTTGATCCTCCTCAGAGAGTCTTCTGAAGCTTTTAAGCGAGTGGCCGAAGTCCACTAATCATGTTTTGTGTAAGTAGCTGGATTTTCCACTGCCTTGTGATTTTAAGTGGCTAGACACCTACTGCCGAGAACTTACAGTGACCGGACACCACTCTCCCTACTCTACTAACCGGTGATTTGATTGTTGCTGCTAGACTTAGACTCTCACGACATTCGGATGGCCTTCCGGACGCGGTCACACAGAGACAAGTCCTGGCTACAATGACATTTCGGTAAGTGCGATTGTGATTCTCCGGAGCGGATGTAACCACTTCGCCAAAGGTGTTCCGTCTAGACCTACGCATTAGGCTTTTTCCTATCTTGGAGGAGAATTTTGGTCTTTGACCGAAATCCAGGTTAGCACGGATTCTTCCGTGTCCTAGAGAGTACCAAAAACACCTCTACAGTTCATCTCTTCCCCTCTTGGCTACTTCCGGACCCTGGAGTCTACCAGGCACACCTCTGCAATAGCCCTCTAGCTCTCTCAGGCGATCTTTTGACACGGATCTGACCGGTTCCCCCTCTTAGCGAAGAAGGTTATTACTCTACTTCCGAAAGAATACTTACACAATCACACCTACAAAAATGGATTTGTTTTACACAATGTCTACACTCCACACCAAAAATACAAGGAAGCAAGTCTGGCAAGAAGGTACAAAGTATATTCAGAGTGAGAAGAACAAGATGAGGGGTTTTCCCAAAACCCCACTACTAAGTACCAACTAAGTCCCTTCTAAACTTAGCCTTCCTACCACATCTACTGGAAATCCGCTAGATCTTATCTAAAAGATCCGAGAAATCCGAAAAAATTTCAGATTGGATCTCAAATCCTATAATCTTGGAAAACTTTCCGGCTCCGGAATTCCTATTCTAACTACAAAAACTGGCAGCCGACTCGGTCAGCAACCAGGTGCACTTGGAGCCCCATCATTAATCACTGCCGGTCTGGAATCTAAGCCCAAAAATGCTACACCTAACAAACCTAAGTTGGAGCACTTGGTGCCCGGTTTCTCCCACTTCTGCGAGAGGGGGAGATCTCCACCAGAGCCCGCTGCTTATCCTTGGCCTTTTTCGCTGTTGCCGGCGAAGTGTTGGTCTTTTGGGTCGACGGTCCAGCCGCTAGAGAAACTCTTGCCGCCGAAGCTCTAGAATCCGGAGGTGGAGGTGGCTTCTCTAGCGAACTTTCCGGAACCGGCGGTATTGGTTGTTCCGGCCCGGAAGCTGTGTTGGTCTCCCGGACCAAGTCTATGTAGCTTCCGGAGGGACTCCCTGGTCCGGGCGCCAGTCTCCGGGATACGGACTTCGGTGGTGCTTGGGGGTCGACTTCCGCTGGAGGATCTGGCAGGCGCATTGTCGGTGGCATCAGCAGATCCGGGAGGTTCTTCAGTATCTCACTCGTACTAGGGTTGGGAGATATGATGCCCTTCGCCGGTGTCCGAGGTGACGGAGTATTGAGGGTCTCCGGATTTGCTAAGGTACCGGAGCTGGAGTTGACTTGGGCTCTGGTGGTTTCGGAGGGGCAGGGTCTGTTCTGGAATCATAACGTCCTCCGGTACTTGGGTTGTCTGGTCTTCCAGAACCACCTGGGTAATGTTGTCGACCAGGAACCGCATCTGCTCCCAAGTCTGGCCCATCTTCTCCGTTTGATCCAGGAGAAACCGGATGATGTTATCATGTTGGCCCTGGTCACCTTCTTCTCCTTCTCCACCACTTTGGTGAAGAGCTGGCTCCGGTTGACCACATCTATCGAAAACTTCAGGGCCTCCCAGACCTTCGTCAGGGCAGCCGCCGATACATTGGCCTTTGCCTCCGCCTGTTTCCGGGCCACCACCGCCAATGCTGTCTCATGGCAAAGGTGCACGACCTTCTTCTCCAACTCTGTGTTGGACTTGTACACGGTGGAGACCTGAAGGTGCAACGCCTTCATATCTCCCTCCCTTCTCCGGAGGTCTTCCACTCGGTTGATGGCGTCTTCTAGCCGGTCGACTCCCAGACTCCGGAAGACCTGCACTACACTAGTTGTAACGATGAAGTTGGTCTCCTTGAGGGCGGCCACTCTCCAGCCGACCTCGCGCAGGAGATCATCCAAATCCTTGAGCTGGGCCTTGCAGTCTTTCGGGTCGAGCTTCCTTTTCCTTCGGTTGGCTTCCGCGGATGGTCCAAACTCGTCTTCTCCGGACGATGCGGATGAACTGCGGATTTCCGGACTCTCTAGCATTGGCTCCTTCCCTCGGGGCCTCTTCTAGGTCCCTCCGGTCTTCTTCCGGAGTGTCCGCGATTGTTGCTTCCGGCACGGGTTTCGCTGCCCATCCGAAGTCTTCCTCCGATTCTTCACCTCCGTACTTCTGGAGGCTGAGGACTTCGTCATATAGTCTCACCTCCGCTGGAGTGAGTTGTTGGTGGTGACAATAGAGATGTACCACATAGGAGGCCAGGGGGGTTGCCAATTTCTTCACCTTCTAGAGGTTGGCCACAAGTCGGTTGATCATCTCGCTCATGAGCGTCCCCCAATCCATGACGATCTTCCCCCGGAGTGCTCCAAGGAAAGTACAAGCCCACTTCGCCACTACCTGCTTCGGCTTTTCCGGATGGAAAATAGGGTTTAGAAATCCTAGCACCAGCTGGGCACCCCGGTGAAGTAGGTCTTGCATGCTCTAGCCTTCCTTCGGATCGGCTCTCCCCCCGAATTCCTCCATCAGGAATTTGTCTCGCCGTTCCACCACCTTGGTACGACCGGCCCGGAAATGGTATGCCTGGGTCTATTCCAGAACTCCCCAGCATTCCGAATGGGCTCGAAGCAACCCTTCGTACTTCGGGTCGGGAGTGCCGATCAACTCCCGGACGTATGTCTCTTCCCGAATGTCCCAGGCAACTTCGAGAAAGCCTTCGCAACCCATGGTCTTCAAGCTCTCCTTCAGTAGGTTGTTCTCGTCCAGGTCTGCAGGGATCTCCAAAAGAACCCGCGTCAAGGCGGAAGCACAGCGGCCGGCTCTTCGTCTCGCTTCCCGCGCCCATCTCTATTAGTTTGCTTCTTCTTGGCCATGGGGACCCCCTTCATCGAGTGTGCCTAACTCCTCACTTTCCCTCGATGTTGTCCCTGCACGCACCGACCTCACAAAAGGCCTCCCTAACGGACACACGTCCGTTCTAACCGTCTAAACTACAAACCCTAATGGCCAGCAGTTAGGAGAATGAGAGAGAGAGAGCGAGAGAAATAGCGTTGGGGCGAAACCGCAACACGTGAAGAAGAAATGAAAAGAAAGAGTTTCCCCTCGCGCCACAGCCTTTTGTAGTCTAGCCATAAGTACAGCTCATGATGACAGCGGATGGTGACATCTCCGGATGACAATTCCGGATGACAGACTATCCTGGAATTCCGTTAACTACTCCAGCTGTCCGTTTCGCAGCTTTAGGCTCAATTAGGGATTTCAGGCGAGTCCATCCGTCTTTATTTTTTCAAACCGACTATAGGTTTTATTCTAGCAGAGACTATCGTATCTACTTAACTAATTTTTTTGTTTTTGCCGGATTTTAAGGTTAACTTCCAGCACCTTGTGGGAACGGATTCCCACATTACCCCTTTTTCACCCGTGAGCGTCCTCGCGCACGCTTCTGATCTGACCTTCCGGATTATAGAGCTTGACTCTAGAGCCGTTAGTTATAGACGGTGTCCCTTCTAAATCTTCTAATTGAAGGGATCCGTTCGCGTACATTCGAACAACTCTAAAGGGCCCCATCCAACAGGTATGTAATTTACCTGGAAAATCCTATTGCCGATTGTCATAGAGGAGTACCAAACTGTCCTCCTGAATTCCGTTGTCCATTGGCAGCTTCCGGTCATACGCTTCCTTCCACCTTTCTTGGGTCTCCTTTGTCTTCTCTAGGGCATCCATCCGGATTTCTACTAGATTGTCGATGTCCTCCAACTGGTGATGTATGTCCGGTACCCGGTCTCCATGCCGGAAGGACAAGATCCAGAAGGTCTCAACTTCCGTCTCTACGGCTTATAGGACATCCTATCCATAGACCAGGAAGAAAGGGCTCTTACCGGTGGTGCTTTTGTACGTCGTGTTGTATGCATAGACGGTTGAGTTAAGCTTCTTGTCCCAGTCCGTCTTGTGCGAGGTGACCACCTTGGTCAGGATCTTGTAATTGCCAATTCACATTCTATTTTATTGTGAACTTGATATGTTTTAGAATGATAATCCAAACTATCAATCAAAAGGTTTTTTCCACATCTTGTTGTGAAAAAATAAAAATTGAAAGATATAATGACCTCTAGGTTTTATGTAGAAAAGGAGAAAGTTTTTTGGTACCTTGCTCGACAATGTGTGAAAATGTTTGACTTGGGTTAAAATGTTTTTTAATAACAAAGACAAGATTTTTTTGGGACATCTTTAGAGAAGGTAATATTCTTTGTATGTATGAAAAATCTCAATGTCAATAGGAACTTCTAGCAAAATCTTTGGAGTTGCCCAACGTCCCTAACTTGACTTTGAAGGCTAATAACTTTCATATTTTGAATCCAAAATATATATATATAAATTATTCCCACAAAGGTCCTATAAGAATCAATCTACTATGAAATTTTTTTATTTTATTTTATTTCTGATTTTAGGAAGGTGCCGAAAATGTACTCCCAAGGTTAAATGGACCTTTAGGAGTTGACCTCTAAAGGACTAAGTGTCCATTTGGAGGATAAAAAATACACTCTCTTTGCCATTATCTTTCAACCCGTACAGTCAAAATTCACAACATCATCTCATATATATTATAAGTTTAGAAGATCCTATGGTTACATTCTCAAAAAGTTCATCTCGGTAGTTTTTAACCAATGGATTGGAGACTCCTCTAAAATGCCTTGGTCCGCTAGGGGTTAAATTGCATTCAATATTGCACCTCATCATTACACAAACCATTTGTTTTATATGGTGTGGACTAAAATAGTTTGAGTTTTTACACTCATTGAAAATTTACATGCAATTTTTTACTAGCACCTACTTGCTTTGATGAACATCCAATCAAAATTTGACATGCATGTGCTTGTTGTGTATTATTGTAGATGATCCACATCAATTTTACATCCACATTATATAAAGTGAATGGTGTACACTAAACACTGAATATAGTGTAGAGGGATTATTGATGTAGATCACCCACACTAATTTCCTTCAAAGCATGTGCATGCCAAGTTCTGATTGGATATTTGTTCTCAAGCAAGTGCGTGTCAGTCAACAATTGCATGTAAATTTTCAATTAGTATAGGAAATTTCAAATAGTCTAGTCTACACTATATTCAGCGAACGGGGTAGTGAAAAGTATATGAATCTGAGTATTGTGAGGTTGTCTACAACACTTGTTCACAGCTTCAAACATTTGGCATCATTGGACTATTCATGGTGAAGATGCAACAATGTCATTATAATAATGACCTTGAAAGCAAACAAGTTACTACACTGTTTTGTGAATATAGTGTAGACTAAACTATTTGAAATTTCCTACACTAATTGAAAATTCACATGCAATTGTTGACTGACACACACTTGCTTGAGAACAAATACCCAATCAGAATTTGGCATGCACATGCTTTGATGGAAATTAGTGTGGGTGATCTACATCAATAATCCCATTACACTATATTCAGTGTTTAGTGTAGTGATGATAGCAAACTAAGGGCTTCTACTTAATTATTAGTTCACTCCTAAAAGACCGTGGCCATGTTTCATTGTATAACCCGTCGTGGACGGTGACCATGTTGACCATGCAGATTGGAAGATACATTTTTTTGAAAATTGTGATATAATGATATTCTACCCAATTTGGATAGGGTCAGCAAACTTTGACTTAAAATTATCGTACAATTTCCCACTATACATTGAATAATATTCTAAAATTATTATCTACCTTGTATTAGGTCATTGCACACTAAAAATCACAAGTAGTGGAAGTGTGTAAAATATGGAAAAAAATCATGCAATGTCATTTGCGAGGGATATAGCCTTGTAGCCATTTTCTTAGCATAGCAATTTCATTTTTTAATCAATCCCTACCGAGACTATGTTTCACTAAAACAACCCCAAAACTGCCTCTTTCAAATGAGATATTACTAGACTATTCTAAACAATGTTTTTACTATTTTGAACAATAGGATGTATAATTTTATTACTGTAAAAAGACCCTCAAAACATCTCATAAATTATGACTATGTGGCTTATAAGATGCATGCATTTGAAGGACGCAATGTAGGTTTTTTTTTCTCTATGCGGACATGGTTAGCGTACTTTGACTCAAAATTATAGCATTTTTTTCCACTACACATTGCAATAATTTCATAGAACTATATTCTACCATATGTTAGGTCATTGCACACCAAAATTCACAAGTAATGTAGGGATTTAGGATAAGGGAAAAGGTCTTGCAATGACGAGGAATGCAAGCCTTTCCATAGCAAAGCAATTTTGTAAAATGTATAAATAAATAATTGTTGGATATGAAATTCAAACAATAGAAACATCCAATAAAGCAATTTTTCTCTTGTAGCTTAAAAGTGCACTTGACTATGGCGGCAATCATTGCACACAAAAATTGCTATGTACTAAGCGGTTTTTCCCAAACTGTTTCCAAAAAGGATAACCATATGAAGAATTAAAGCTTTTGCACCTTGTAGATGTTAAAACATGTTTGATTTCCCATGTAAAAATTCTATTTTTTTAATCATTTTTTCTATTTAAAAAAATATTTGACCTATTTAGCCAATTATATTGTGCTTTTAGAACTTTTGGACAAGTAATCATTACAATATAGTTTGTCAATTTGAAATCATAAATCTCAATTTTCTTAAATTTTGAAAATTCACTTTCAGGAAGAAACATAATTAGCTACTCTATTCCTTGAACATAGTGTGGACCACAAAAGTTTGAGTTTCTACAATAATTGGAAATTGGCATGCAATTGTTGACTGACACATTCTTGATTGAAAACAAATAGGCAATCACAATTTGAAAACATATACGCAATCAGTATATAACATGTATGTGCTTGATGTAAACTAGTGTAGGTGATCCACATCAATAATGAATCTACACTACACATAGTGAATGGTGTGGTTTGGCTGAAGCTATCTGGCTTCATGTGCCTCAAAGAAGCCTAGATCACGTCCGTGATAACATCTACAATTGGGTGCCAGCTGATTTTCATTGAGACGGATATAAATGTTGAGATGGATGTATGCCCAATGAAGTTTATTGATGAGGTTTGGGAACTTTGGGATTTGTAGTATGCATGCGCTCACCCCTCAGAGCAAGCTGTTGTTCCGAAAGCAATGACATGCTGGATATCAGTAGGTATGAAAACAACTTACTGTGTATTGAGCAGGTATGAAGAGTCCCGCCAGCCATATTCTAGTTGCCCTTAGTGATATTCCTGGATGCCCGTTTGGGTCTCCCTGAAACATTTTCCAAAACACGGTGACACCTTTGAGCATTACTAATCATTGCATAGATACTTACTACTTAGCTTCACAAGATCTCAAAATTTCCGGATACCTACAAATCCCTCACAACCGTATCATGCAATCACACAGATCAAGTAAAAACAAGGAGTCCCAAATGAATGCTCGGGGTCAGACACAAAATGACCACCAAATCAATCATCTACTCACCAAATGCAATCACACACACCAGGAAGGCTGACTCACACTGAACCCTATTTGGAGGGAATCCAGAGATGATGGCAATTTTGGACAAAACTTGGCAATGTGACTGGTATTCGTAGCATTTGATGGTCCTAGCAAACGTTGTGGATGTGATTGTTGCTTTCCTTTTCTCTTTGCATTCCGGTGACAGGGTTGCACAGGAAGAGCAGGGTATGCGGAAGAGGGCAGCATGCCAACGAGGAATTCAACATGTTCGCCCATCGCCATTGCCATCGCCATTGTCATCACCGTAGACGGTGCGTCAGTCTGTGGAGGTGAAGCCACAAGCACTAGAGCCTCGTGAGAGCAAATTTCTTCTTGAAATTGGGAGTGAATTCAAATTTAGGGTTTGTTGGATCAGAGCGCATCTATGAGCCTTGTGGGTGCTTGTCTCTCTCGTAATGTCGAATTGGTGTGAATTGAGTTTCTAAATTGGAATGGTTTGGAATTGGGAGACAAGGAGAAGTGAGGTATTTGTTTTCAAATTTTGATTGTGTATTTGTTTTCAATGAAATAAGGTAGAGGCACCCAATTCCGATTGGCCACCCAATTCCGGATGAGTAGAGTATGCATGGCATGGTGCATGAAAATGGCAAATGCATGAAATGGTACATGAAGTGACGCAAAACCAATAACTCAAAATCTAAAAACACCACTCATTATCCGCATTGGGTCATGAAGTGTGCAATTTTGGGTTGCTCCACCTCAATTGAGCTCTCATTGGTAGCCTTGCCTCGAAAGTCGAACAAGGCCAATTTGCATTGAGTACCCTCCATGAGTTGGTTATCCATAGCATGTCTTCTCTCTTTTACTCACTCTCACTTGTTGGCATTGGGCAAAGGAAGGCACCAAATCTCACCTACTCTATAGTTTGATTGTAGGCTCCAATGGTTTTTGGGCTTTAAAATTCTATATCAAGTCCAAATTTTTGTGATTAAATTTGAAATAATATTTGTTGGGTTTCATTCCTAATTCCGCATCTTTCTACATAAATGTTTTTGACATACAATGTCATTTGAGTCCCAAAATAGCTTAAGTGATCGGAATTGGGTGCCTCTACCTTATGTGTCAGTCAACAATCAGTGTAGAAACTCAAACTACTATGGTCCACACCATGTTCAGGGAATACACTATGTTCAGGGAATGGTGTAGAATTCTCTAAAATTGCAATCATATGGTTTAAATTGCAAGAAGGGAGGAAGGAAATAGTCAAATGTACATATGGTCTTACAATTCATCTCGAATAAGATCTAAGTAGGTTTTGTATAGCAAATTCACTTGCTAATAATATATGACGACATTCAAGGTATCTTTTTCAAACAAAAGATGGAGAAATATTTTCACTTACGTGCACATGAAGAGGCCAATGTTGAATGCAAGAGAAACATAAATTCACTACAAAAATGATACTAATAACTTGCCATTTTTAAAATTTTAAACGTTTTGAGCAAAAACTTGCGATTTTCTAATGCCGATCAATGCACCTGGCTAAGTGCATAATTGCTTAATGGCGTGTTTAAATGACATTATCATGCCTTCTATTTGAGGGGATTTTTTTTTAAACAATGAAATTCTTGATTTCGATGCAATTTTATGTTAAACCAATGAGGGATGCTAGGAACTTTCTTTCATTGTTGCCCGCCTCAAAAGACTACTATTCATCTTTGTAGTACCATGTGTGTTGCCCCAAACTCAAGCTTTGATATTCAAAGCGCCATAATTTTTTCTTTATGAGTCCAAAAAAAGAAAAAACATATCCTTGCAAAGATATCCATATTCATATTCTCAAAAAATAGTTCAAAAATATATATTTGGGCTTAAAGTTTCGGAACCTCGCCAAACTTGCCTTCACTATTGTCCATCTCAAAAAATTACACTATTCAGATCTACAATACTAATATTTAGCTCTACAATACCCTATCCCACTGCTCCAAAGTTTAGCTTTTGAAATGTGAGACACAATATATTTTCCTCTATAAATTTAAAAGTATTTTTTTTTAAACCATGGAAAATCTTATGAAATTGCCTATTCTTATTTTTAAAAATCAAAATTTTATTATCATACTACTAAAATCATAATCCGTGCAGTGAACCACGCAACAATCAATTGTGCAGTGAACTATAGGAACGGTGCAGTCAACCATGCCGTTGATTGCGCAGCCAACCACGCAGTGAATCATGTTACTTTTTTTTAATATAGTTTAAAGTATAAAAACTACATTAAAATGGTTGGACTTATGCGTTGCAAAGCATTAGCTTGAGTTTTTGGGTGTGACAAATTTGCATTTATGTGTTGCAATTTGTGCTCTTGATTAAAAATTTGACGTTCAAAATATTTTTTGAGTTAAGCACTAAAAGATTGAATTGTAAATTATGAGTTGTAAACTTAAAGTGAAAAAGTTGTGAAGTTGAAGTTGTGATCTTGGAGGTTGGCATACAAAGTTGGAGTTGCAAAATTGCATATTTGAGCTGTGGAGATTGAAATTACAAGATTGTAAGTTTTGAGATTGTAATTGCTAATTGAGTTTGTGGGTGTGTGAATTTGAGATTGTAATTTCAAATTGAGTTGTGGGTGTGTGAATTTGAGATTGTAATTGCAAGTTGAGTTTGTGGGTGTGTGAAATTTGCATTTGTGTGTTGCAATTTGTGCTTATCCAAAACAAATTTGGAACTCTTGATTACAAATTTGACGTTCATAACATTTTTGAAATTCCATGTTAAAATGCAAAAAGTCTAAAACCTAATTTATTTATTTCTATTCTATTCTATTATATTATTAAAATTCACGCATAGGTTTCAAAGACATATTTATATTTTATGTAGATTGTTGTTACCTTTCGTTTTTTATATTTTGTGATATAAAAACTACATTAAAATGGTTGAACTAGTGCGTTGCAAAGCAAGCGCCAACTGCTAGTCAAAATTAAAATCATAAGAACTTGCCTAAATTCTCAAATTTCCATGTTGGCACAAACAATCCTATGGGTTAAAATCATAGGGTTTGTTGTGTTGTACAGTGCCCTCAAATATGTTTTTCAAAGAATGATGTCGTTTGAACTTTTTGTTTTAGATTATATTCTTGAAGTAATTTACTAAAATTATTCTATTAAATCTGTAGCTTTAAGAATTCTTATCCAACATGAGAAATTGTGATGTCCAAAAATAGGAACTCTATTTCTAGTAAATTATTTAATTTTTTTTTCAAGGGCTATATATATAATTTCGAAAATAAATGTGATGATTTTCTAAAATTTGATTTCACATATTTAGAAAACATCATTTTCCACATCATTCATCTTACAAAAACTTTCACTATCTTGGTAAAATTTTCCTGTAAATGACTTTAACCCCTAACTTGGTATTGTGATTGTTTCACACCAAAAACATTTCAAAATTGTTCGATTCTTGTGCAATGAAAAAATAAGGAAACAAAAACTTTGATTTCTAGTTCTGACCGTAGGATCTCAATTAAGGCTCATTAATTAGTATACTCTAGAAACTTCATAATTTTTTACCGCACGGATTGAATGATTATAGTGTGTGAAGTCAAGCAAATGGTTCATATTCTTCCCTGCGTTGAGTGGATCGGCCGACTTTGGCTTCACTTGGTGTCAAATTTTTGCACTACAAAAGGTCTAAATCCATTACCATCTTGTTAAGCATGATGTTTGATCCTTGCCCACCAATTTTTAGAGGTAGAGGACGGGTGTAGCATATTCAAAACAACTGTGCAAGGAGTGGAGGTTTGAAGTTTGCCAATTCACACCTTAATTTTTTGTGAACTTAACATGTTTTAGATTGATAATCCGAATGGTCAATAAGAAGGTTTACACCACATATTTTTGTGGAAAAAATAAAAAGTGAAAAATATAAAGATATCTAGGAATTATGTGGAAAAGAAGAAGTTATTTTGATACCTTGCCCGTCAATGAGTGACAATGTGTGCAAATGTTTGACTTGGGTTGGTATGCTATTTTTCACTAAAGACAAGAGACTTTTTTGACAATATGAAGGGAAACAATATTACTTCCGAGTATTGAAAATCTCACATTCAGTAGAGTGTTCTAGCAAAAGTTTTTGGAGGTGCCCAAGGTGCCCGCTCTCCCCATTTGAAGCTCAAAACCCTGTAACTTTTTCATCAAATGTCCAATTTAGGAAAAAAAATGTTTCCCCACTAAGGTCTTGGTAATGCCTTTCTATAGTATAATTTCAAAGAGGGATGTTGGAAATCGACACCATAGGAACCTGACCAAACTTTCAAAAGGCCCATTTTTGACACTTGGTCCTTTAGGGGTTAATGAGTTTAGTAAATTTCCTATCGACACATTCATTGCAGATGAAAAGAAGCTTGTGCATTACAAAAAGATTTGAACAAAGGTTGTCATATAAAGTACCATTATAAAGCTACAATATTAAAGAAGCCTTTTATAACACAAAAACATTACATTATATCTTGTTCATTGTAAACTACATTGAAAGAAAGTGGTACATCCCCTACCATCGAGTGCTACCGCCTTTAGCTGCTATCACAGCTTCCATTTGATTTGGCATTGTAGAAATTAACTTTTGGATGTTTTTTTGCGATATATTCTCCCATGCCAAATTCACGGATGCCTACATTTCATTTGCAATTTGGAGTCTATGTCTTTTTTGCACTTGATCTTTGACTTGCTTCCATATGTTCTCAATAGGATTGAGTATAGGAGAATTTGGCACCCATTCAAGTTTTGTCAATCCAAGTTATTCTCTCCAAAGCTTTTGTGCATTGTTATGATGTATTAGTGTAGCATCTTCCATCAAAATGAGGTGCTCACGGAGGTCATGGTGCCGATAATAATGCTCTAATGCTCCCTCACACACTTTTTCTACAAATTCTTCAGCACTGAGTTTGTTAGGAGGCAACAACACTAAATAAGACTAAATAGAGCCAATGAAAGCACCCCATACCATAGTTGAAGTCCTTCCAGACTTCATTATAGGTGCTACCCAATCCCAATTGTAGCGTTTGTAAACTCTCCACCATACAAAATTTGATGTGACTGTTTTCCAACCTCAAATGATAACTCATCTGTCCAAATCACATTGTTCCAATCTTCAACTCTCCAAAACAAATGTTGTTTTGCAAAAGCCAACCTCTTGGCCTTTGTATGTCTCTTAGAAACGGCTTCTTCAGTACAATGCAACTATTAACACCAAGCTCATGAATCTCTACACGTAAAGTCACCATGCCTACATGAGGTGTAATATTTTCACAAAGTTTTGCAAGAGGAGCACATCAGTTACTACTAATATCTCTCATGAGCCTTTTCCTACCCTTATTACCAACACCATATTCATTATATTGGGAGATTTCTAGAACTTTGAGAGGTATGAATGGTTTTCCCAATAGTAATTGTTTGTCCACTTTCAAGTTGACTCAAGTTGAATATGTATCCATATTGAAGATATTGGACAGATTGCATTGTGCAAATTCATTAAACATTTGCATGTTTAGTTCAACTCAAGCTTCGAATATTATTTTGGAAGGCTCTCAATCTCTCAATATAATGAATATGGGGTTCACCCAATTTATATGGCCTACCAGGCTTCTTTGCTGGCTTGATAGAACCACATTCATTGATGTTGATAGACCCTTCAAATTGTTGATTTGGATCTTCCTACAATGTCTCCAATTCTACTCAATGTCAAGCCAATTGTTTTCATACCAACTATCATATTTCGCACATCATCTGGCACAAAACTTCCTATCATGGTGCAAAGTGAACTGAGACAACTTGGAACCTCACAAAGTTTGCTTACAAAACTTCTAAGTATATCACATATACAATTCCAACACAAATAGCAATCTTTTCTCACAAAACTTCTAGGCTATGTCTGCAATTGAAAATCACCAAAAGGATGCAAGCACTCATGTCTATCCAATCAACCCTAGAGATCCTGAAAATCGAGGAGTTTAGATCTCTTTCGATGAGATTCTCAAGTACAACACTGAACTTGTAATCTCACGGTATTAATTTCTACATGAGCTAAGTGTCATTAAGGCGGATATATTTTTTTAATTTGTAATGACTCGCATCAAGCTACATGGCTCAGCTTGCTACATGCGAAAGACTTCCATCAAATATGACACGTATCATGCCAAAACTATGATTTGCAAGTGAAGTATTTGCCTCCAAGTTACATATGGGGTTGCGAGACATATTAGAGGCCATTGTACATAATGTGGTCCTACACGCCTTCGACATTTACTGGTGTAGATACATGAAAACTTGCATAGGTTTGGAGAAGCCCCCGTGAGATAAGGAGGTGGTCTATAGTTCCTAATCTTAGTGGTGTGGTTACAAACATGGAAATTCTTAGACGGTGAGGAAGTTTCATCTTATATTTACATTGCGCCCATATTTTGTGATTATTTCTACTTTAAACAAATTTTCTTAAAGTGTTTTTGAGTGTGAAAAGAGATGTAAAAGAGAAATCAAGATTTGAATAAAGAAAAATGTGGACCACAAGAAATTTTTATGCTTTTTAATTGCACCAACATAATATAAGAGCAGTGATGATGATCAATATTCTTGGGTTCTAGCAAATGCAAGCAAAAGCTCCTCCGTTTCACTCCAATTTTTCAAAAAAAAAGCGGTAGTTCTTCTACACTTCATTCTTTTAAACCAAATTTCATTTCTATGTAGGTCCTAGTTATTATCATGAGACTATAAAGTAGGGGGTGGAAAAAAGTCAATAATCAATCCTATACTTTTACAAACATTCATTTCTTTTAACTCCCCAAATTGTTTGATTATTTCTCACCAAAAATACTTCAAAACTATCTATTATAATGTAAGGAGTGGTAAAGAAATACAGTTTTTTAATTTTAATTTTGATTTGTAAGATCTTAATCTAAGCTACTAAAGTCACATATTCACAAAGTTTTATAACACTTAATTGTACATATTTGAAGATTATATATTTTCTTTGAAGTGCTCAAATAAGTTTTTTTCATTCTTGCTTAAAGAAGATTATGAACACTATGACTTCATGTGGTGTTGGGTTTTTGACTTACAAAAGGTCAAAATTTAACCATTACCTTGTACATGGTGATAGTCCTTTATATATCAATTTATAGACATAGAAGAAGAAATAAGTATTTTCAAAAAAATTATGAAATAAATGGAGGTTTCAAAATTTGCCAATATACATTGTGACTCTTGATAGACTTATTTCATATCAGTTGCATTGTAGCCAATCAAAAGAAAGTTTCATGCTTATTCTTTGATTGTAAAAAATAAAATGTGGAAAAATCAAGATCTTCAATTTTGATGTGGAAAACGATTTTTTTTCTATGTACCTTGGTGAGTTAACTTTAAGCCTTCTTGGAGTGAAAGTTTTATAGTATTAAAGGTTTAGTTTTTTGAAAATCTTAGAGCATTGCCAGCACAACGTCGTAACGGTCACGACAACGGTAACAGAAATAGTAGTGTTGCTTTTCGGCCGGAAAATAGCCCCAGCAGCTCCACTGCAACTTGAATTTTTTGCAGTTTTCCACGCCACATTCACAAATGAACGACAAAGAGGGGGGTTTCTAGAGTGAGGAAGTACCATCCCTGTATGTTGGTCAACTTTTGACTATGGCTGAAATAGACAGTGTTTGTGTGGATGGCGGGAGAGTGAAGAAGGGAAAGAATTTTTTTGAGGAGGAAGAGAGGCAGTTGTGTTTCTCGTTCTTGCATGTTTTGCAAGACCCTTGGCATGAAACCGGGCAAAAGAGTGCAAATTTTTGGAAGCGCATCACCGAGCACTACAATCAAAATCGGCCTCAAGGTGGAGGATTTCATCCTGCACGGTCTATGAAGACGAAGTGGTCGATCATCAAACACGACGGTGCAAAGTTTATTAGGATCTACAGCGGCGTGCACAACTTGAGGGAGAGCGGCACGAGTTTGGAGGATGTCTTGCTCCACGCTCTTGAGCTGTACAAGTTGAAGTTTGCGAAGGGATCCAGCTTTGCTTACCCACACGCCTGGAGGATTTTGAAGGGCGTGCCGCAGTGGGGAGAGACTCGCGAGGAAGCATGGAGGCAAGCAAGCATTGCTGCTATGAAGAGGCAAGTTGATGATGTGGATATTGACAGGGTTGGAGAAGAGGGCAGTGAGGTGGACGTCTGTGACAAAGTTCAAGACTATGGATACATGCCCATTAAGCGACCAAGAGGAACTCGTGCTACGAAGGAAGAGCATAAGAGGGAGAAGCTTCGAGACTCCGCGCTTCACAGGCAAGCAAAGGCGACCTCCGAGATGGCGGATGCCACAAGGCTCAAGGCACGGATTTAGGCCGACCAGGCTGCCTTGGCGCTTTTTGCAATGCCAGATTCCGACTGCCCCTTTGCAAGAGAATTTCTACTCCTTAGAAAGTAGGAGATTGCGTGCTTGCGCCAGAGCTTGATCAAGGACGAGAAGATCAGTGCCGCAACAGCATCGGCTTTGCAGTCGCCTTCTGGAGGTCCAATTGCGGACAGATCCAGAGTGCCACCGTCCATGGAAATGCGCACGCCAAATCCCACGTCAACTATGTTTACGGCGCTTGAAGTTCAGAGTTCAGGTCCGACGTCGACACCGCATGAGGAACACGATTCGTGTCAACTGTTGGGGCTTGCAACCTGGAGTCCGGTGCATCGCCAGCCAACTTCACCGTAGCTGCCAACTTCATGTAGGCGTCTGTTGTCGTCGCATGCACGTCCGAACGTCTCCCAACCCAACCTCGAAGTCGGCGTCGCGCAGTCCTCCGAGCCTGCAGCAGCCGCCTCCGAAGGCGACATGAGACCGCCTACAGTCCGAGTAGACACCGCTTGCAGCCTCCGCAGATCAGCGATCGCGACCTCGCCCTTTTCACTTCACGCGACCTCGCCCATCTGACTACAGATCAGTGGTCAACACAAACCTGGCCGACTTCAACAATCCTGACGTGCAGCATGCCGACGTCCACCTCCTCGACATGCAGCATGTCGACGTCCACCTCCTCGACGTCGACGTCGACCCAGACAACCAGATTCAACGAAGACGACGCAGAAGTTTCCCCCATGACCGTGTCTCCAGTAGTCCCCCCCTCTTCACCGCCTCTACACAGGTTCGGACATGTGAGAGGAAGCCCCTCGTATGAATTCGTCTCGGGGTGCTGTGGGACTTGACAAGTTGTCTCGAGGAGGCACTCTCATGTATGGTGAGAAATCACCAAGCCCAACTTCGTCAAGAAACTCTCACTTGCATGCATATAGTAATAGATTACAATTCATGGAGAGTCCTTCTAGCAGCTTCATGCCACAAAATCATAGGTATGACGACGATTTCAAATCTCTTGGCCTTTTGAGTTTTGGTGTGTTCCAAGGTTTTAGCCACCTATACAATTTAAATGATTTTAGTCAGAAAAACTCTGAATCCCAATATAACCATTTATGTCAAAATGGAAGTGCTATAGTTGTTTCTGAGACTCAGAAAGAGTCCTCACATTTTAATTTAAATGCATGAGGCCTATATACTATAGCCTTGTTTTTTAAATATTCAAATTCAATTGAAATTTGCAATTTTAGGAGTAACTTTTAATAGCGAAAGACATTTTTCCTCATGAAACTCCAGAACTCCTACTATGAATAACTCGCAAAAAAATCTCATTTTCAATTCTAGTTTTGGACTTTTAACCGTAAGATGTTAAAACAAAGCTCTATATAAACTTATCTTATTTTTAGGATTGCAATCCACCGTACGGATTAAAAGATTACAGTGTTTGAAATTTAAAAAAATCTTCATTCGCTTCCATGTGTTCAATGGATAAGCAAACTTTGACTTCACATGGTATCAATATTTTGCATTGCACAAGGTCTAAATTTTTTTAAATCTCTATTTACCATGATGTTCGTTGCCTTTAAACCAATTTATAGGGGAAGAGAAGGGGTGTAGCATATTGAAAACAATTGTGTAATGAGTATAGGTTCAAAAACTGCAAAGTCACGTTTTTTTTAAAGATCTTTTGCTTTACAAAGATAATGTAGATGGTTAATAAGAAGTTTGTCACAACATGTTTCTGTAAAAATAAAAATACGTGAAACATATGAAGATCTCTAGGTTTTATGAAAAAAATATAAAGATTTCCCCCCTTTGCCGGAAATGTGTGAAAATGTTTGAGTTTGGTTTAGGGGATCTTTTTATAGTAAAGACAAGAATGTTTTTTGACAACTTCAACCAAGGTAATATTCTGTAAGTGTATGAAAGAACTCGGCAGCTCCAAAATGTTGATAGAAGTCTCTATTGACATTGAGATTTTCCATACATGTACAGAAAATTATGTGCTGCCCGACTTTCTTTGAACATGTCAAAAACAAAATCTTCTCTATAGTGTAAAAAACATTTAAACTCAATGCAAACATTTTTAAAAAAATTAGGCAAGCCGGGAATTTAAAATTTTAATCATTTCTACATAAAACCTATATATATAGTTTTAAAAAAAATTACAATCATATATGGTGTAAACCTTCTTATTGACCGTTTAAATAATCATTGCAAAACATATTAAATTCTCAAAAAATTAAATTGGAGATTGGCAATTTTTGAACCTCTACTCCTTGCACTACTGTTTGGAATATGGTACACCCCTTTTCTACCTCTAAAAATTGGATTATGCCGAACTAACATCATGCTAAACACAATGGTAAAATATTTAGACCTTGTGTAGTGCAAAAATTTGATACCAAGTGAAGTCAATGTCTGTTCAGCCACTCAACGTAGGGAAGAAAATGAACCATTTTAAGGACTTCAAACACTTTATTCTTTCAATCCGTCCCGTCAAGGTGTATGAAATTTTGTGAGTATGTTAATTAGTAAGCCTTAATGGAGATCCTTTTGTCAAAGGGATAAATATAAAGTTTCATTTCCTTCCTTACTCATTGCACTAGATTTAATAATTCTGAAGTGTTTTTGGTGTGAAATTGTCAAGGCCCGTTAGGGGTTAAATAAACAACAATATTATACTTCATATTGTCATAAAGTATGTTAAAATTGCTTGGAATATCCTTCTCCAATAAAATGTTCTGTATGTGATAAGGAGGATAATTTTTTTGGAAAACATACAAAGTGGATTTTTAATTACGATAAACCTCATTTGATCTCTCAGTACTGGCCATGCCTTGAATATGTGTGCTAATGAAAGGATGAAAATGGTGCCGACTAGTATAAAAGTGTTGTTGACATAGTTTCTTATCAGACAATCAAAATTTCATGAAAACTAATCTCATGATTTCCATTAACTTCAAAAACATGTATGAAGAACACAATAGTATAAAAGTGACCACTCCAATGTACGTAATGGCAAATAAGCTCAAAGGAACCCGTCAATCCTCTAATAGGTATTCTCACCCTTCAACTCTCGCAAGTGCTCCACTAAATCGTTTCTCAAGGCAAAATGCCTCCCAGTGTCCTCAATCTCTGCCATACCACGGATGAATTCTGAATTCACCCCTCTTTGAACTCGAGTACTTGGACGACCATCAAACATGACTTCTAGAAGAAGAAGAAGAACGCCGGCCCGAAGGGACCGGCGTGAATAAAGTGTCTGTTCGCACCACCACTAAGACCATGCTCACCAAGCAAGGAATTAGTAGTATGGGGCTACTTCCCCCTCTCGAGGGTAGACACAATGTAACAAGTAACCATAGGGATGAAAACCAAAGCAAAAGAAAGCCACAGTTGTAATAAGGGAATGGGGAGAAGAGAAAAAGGAAGAAAAAGAAAAGACAAGAAATGGGGGAAGGACCGGGGGGTGGAGGAAGAGGGATGAGCGGGCGGTGAGAGAATTGGGGTGTTTTATGGTGTGTTGTGTGGATCGGGGAGGGTTTGGTTATTCTCAATTTTCCTTTTATGTAATAAAATGGACATATCATGTTGGATTGCGATGGTGTTTATATTATTGAAGGTATGTTTAATTGTGTTCATGGATATTTTGAAGGTTTCCTCAAGGGTGTTCATAGGTGGGATGTAGGTTGTGGCGCGGGCCCCGGCCGTGATGACTATGAGGGGGTCAATTTTCCATCCGAGGCTTCTGATGTCGTCGATGAAGGGTTGATATTTGTTTATTTTTTTTTCAATTGTTTCTGGTGAGAATCTGTCGTTACAATACGTGAATTTAATAAATTGAATGGTATGGTTTGGATCAATATGGATGGGTGGCGGGTCGTTGTAAGGTAGGCCTTTTACGCATAGTATGTCGGGTTTGAAACTGGCATTACAGTGACATTGTTGGGTTGCACATGTGCATGGGAGTAGCCAAGGTGGGACCGTATTCTCTTGTGGATTGTCATTGAAAGTACCGGCATTCATGAGTATGAAACATCGGGATTTGTTATGTGAGGTAAATAGTTTTCGGATTTCTCATACTGCTTTGTTGTGTCTTTTAACGATGAAGGAGTGTATGTGGTGGTTTTGGCATTTGAGTAAAACGTGTAGCCATGTGTCGGGGTCTGTAGAGGTACATATGGGGCAAGTTATGGATGGGAAGCGTTCAATTCCGAAGAAGAGTTGTTTATGGGCATTCCCCATGTATTGACCAGTGCGGAATTTGACAAGGCATGTAATTTGTGAATCGGTAATGGTGGGATTTTTCCAGAAATTGGTAGATAGTTCATTATCTATGTTGTTGTTGCCTGTCCATTTTTCTATGTTAGGGAAGTTTTCGGAGATCGTGTCAATGTCATTGTATGTGTCTTGTTTTTTGAGGTATTTTCCTAAAAATCGGACCGGGTCTTTGTCCGAAGTGTCATCTTTGGAGGGCCAATCCTCTTTTTAGAAGTAGTATGGGGTGGCATGTGCATGTTCATGTGGCTCTTTGGCGTTTTTATGTGATTTTTCTCTTCCTTCTTTGGCAAGTTTATCAGCTTGTTCATTTCCTTCTATATTGGCGTGGGCTCTAACTTTGTGGAGTGTAGTAGGTTGTTGGAGCATTCGCACCATGGACATGAGTGTTATTTTTTCGGGGTGGTTATTGTGGAGAGTGGGGTGTGTTATTTGTGTGTTTAGTAAATAGAGGGCAATGATGCAATCCGTAAAAATATGTGCGGGTTCGTTGGCGTATTTTGTGTTGATGATTCGGAGTGTTTTATGTATGGCCATCATCTCTGCTCTGAGGATGTTTTGAAGTCTATGGAGTCTTTTGGCTAATTTGATTTCTTTATTGGGGTTGTATATGCCATATCCGGCTTTTTCTCTATGCCAATGTCCCGAGCTGATTTCTGTTGGTTCTTTGAAGGATCCATGTGTATAGTAACTATGTATGGGGTCATATTTTGGGTGTGTGTGTGTGGTAATTAGGGAGGGGGGGATTTGTCACGGAGTAGTTTGGTGTGTTGTTATTGTATTCTAGTTTAGACCATTTTTTGCTGCGATTGACTGAAGTTTTGGGGGGGGGTGGTCGGGCATATATTTGTGTATTCTCGGTTTATATTTAGATTTTTGGCTATGGATGTGAGTGTGGGGAGTTGCTCTAAGGTCCCCATTGTTTTGTTTTGGTGATGGACATATAGTATTTGTAGTGTCGCTGGTTCAAGCCTAGGTTTATTATGTTCAGGTGGGATAGTAGGTTCTTCATATGTTATTGAGCTATTTGAATAGTGCAATGATATATGTGTCAGGGAAGGGGCCCAAATGTGGGTTAGGATTTTGATACCAGTTTTTGTCGGGGGTTATGATTAGGGTGGAGGTATGGTTTGAATCATGTTTGGCTGCGAGGCGGGCCCAATGTGTTGCTTGTTGTGTTTCTTCTTCATTGTAGGGGTGGGCCATACCATTGCCTATCCATTTGTGGTCAAAAGCTTTACCTAGTTATCCGAGTATTTTATCTCTTTCAAAGGGGGAGTAAAATTTGTTGAGTTTGGTGGGGCATGTGACGGGGGAGGAGAAGTATGAGTGTTGGATGTTGAATGTTGAGATTAATAAGTTTAGTATGGATATGGGTAGAGTACATTGTGTAAGTTTAACGGGGTTATTTTTTGGTATTCTATATTTGTATCTTTGGTATAGCCATATGACTTCAGTTTCGAATGGTTGGGTTGTTGGTTCAATGTTTGTGGGGGTTTGTAGTCTAGTGTTGTATTGATTCCATAACCATGTGAGCCTAGTAATTGGGATGGTGAAGAGGTGTCGTCCATCTTCTTCGTATAAGTGTGTTTGGTCTTTGTTGATTTTAATTGTGTTAGATGAGGTGAGAATGTCACTTTCGGGGTTACATTCCGTTGTGTAAATGTTTAGTAGGGGGATTATTGTGGGTGGGATGACGGATCTTGTGTCTTGGGGTTGATTTTGTGGGTGGTGAGCTTGGATAATTTCGGTGTAAAATTTGTGTTGAATTTTTTGATAGTATTGTGTCAATTTATTTGTATTATCATGACTTCTAAATCTAAATCACGCTCGTCTTCAATGATCATATTGTGCATAATGAAACATGCTAGCATTATGTCACCCATAGTGTCCACGCCCCAGTGCCTGCACGGATTCTTCACAATCTCAAAGCGAGCTTGCAAAACACCGAAGCATCTCTCAATGTCCTTGCAGGTGGCTTCTTGCATTGATGCAAAGTCGTTGCACTTTTCGTCTTGGGGCTCGTGAATTGTTTGGACAAAACAACACCATTTTGAATAAATCCCGTCAGCCAACAAATAGAATCTAGGGTAGACATTGTCGTTCACAGTGAAGGTCAAGTCTTGCCCCCACCCATAAGAATGCCCTCAATAACAGTGGACCTATCCAAAACATTCAAATCATTGTTGCCCCCTAGCAATCCAAAAAATGCATTCCATATCCACAAGGATTGGTCAGCAATAGCCTCAAGGATAATGCTGCAGTTGCCATCCTTGTCTTGGTATTGTCCATGCCATGCAACAGAGCAATTCTTCGACACCCAATGCATGCAATCCAATGAACCAAACATGTCTGGCCATCCCCGACCCTCATTAATAAGCATTTGATTCACAATATCTAAGCGGGTGGGCTTACGCATGTATGTGGCACCGAAGGACGCTCTCACAGCACTACAGAACCTCTTCATAGACTCCATAGCCGTGCTTTCCCCAATGCGACAATATTCATCGGTGGCATCCACTGAAACCTGGTACGCCAGTATACGCATGGCCGCCGTACACTTCTGTAACGACGACAGCCTCAACATCCCTACACAGTTGCTTTTTTGCACAAAATAGGAATCATAAGTACAAATGGTGTCCATAATTCTCACAAACAACTCCCTCCTCATTCGGAAACGGCGTCTAAACATCACAGGACTGAAAATAGGATTATGAAAGAAATAATCATGGTAGATGCGCTCATGACCCCTTTCAAAATTCTTATCAACATTGGTTGCTCTTCCTCGCCTACTCCCTCCAGCTTTCATTTTCTCTTCATCTTCAAACTCTCCCATTTGAGCCACAAGCATAGCCCAAACTTGCTCCTCGCACTCATCATCTTCAAGTTCTGCTTGCAAGTTCTTGCACAACTCTTCTCTCCATTGTTCCATTGGAACTCACTCACCAAAATCCCCAAAATCAAGAAAAAAAAGAAGGACGCAACCACTACCCACGTTGCACAGAAACTTCATGCTCTCCAAAACCTTAAGCCGCCGCTCGTTGCTGACGTGGCAGCTTCCACTTATGTGCCGCGTTGAAAGTAGAGAGTGTTGTTGTGGAGCAGCTAGCTCGCCCCGCCACATCTTTCCCCATGCCACGCAAAATTACGTGGTAAAGAGATGTACCACGTCAGTTCCGCGTTGTAGTGCTAGAGATGCTCTTAGGGGGGTAAGCAAATTCTTTTGAGCTCTCCTCTCTCAAAAAAAATTACTCTAAATTGCATAAATTTGTTTCCATGAGCCCAATCAGAATACAAATTATATTCCTATTGAGATCTTACCGTCTACAAAACTTCAACAACTGAATTACAATTAACCCCTAAAGGACCAAGTGTCAAAAATGGGCCTTTTGAAAGTTTGGTCAGGTTCCTATGGTGTCGATTTCCAACATCCCTCTTTGAAATTATACTATAGAAAGGCGTTACCAAGACCTTAGTGGGAAACATTTTTTTCCTAAATTGGACATTTGATGAAAAAGTTACAGGGTTTTGAGTTTCAAATGGGGAGAGCGGGCACCTTGGGCACCTCCAAAAACTTTTGCTAGAACACTCTATTGAATGTGAGATTTTCAATACTCGCAAGTAATATTGTTTCCCTTCATATTGTCAAAAAAGTCTCTTGTCATTAGTGAAAAATAGCATACCAACCCAAGTCAAACATTTGCACACATTGTCACTCATTGACGGGCAAGGTATCAAAATAACTTCTTCTTTTCCACATAATTCCTAGATATCTTTATATTTTTCACTTTTTTATTTTTTCCACAAAAATATGTGGTGTAAACCTTCTTATTGACCATTCGGATTATCAATCTAAAACATGTTAAGTTCACAAAAAATTAAGGTGTGAATTGGCAAACTTCAAACCTCCACTCCTTGCACAGTTGTTTTGAATATGCTACACCCGTCCTCTACCTCTAAAAATTGGTGGGCAAGGATCAAACATCATGCTTAACAAGATGGTAATGGATTTAGACCTTGTGTAGTGCAAAAATTTGACACCAGGTGAAGCCAAAGTCGGCTGATCCGCTGAACACAAGGAAGAATATGAACCATTTGCTTGACTTCACACACTATAATCTTTCAATCCGTGCGGTAAAAAATTATGAAGTTTCTAGAGTGTACTAATTAATGAGCCTTAATTGAGATCCTACGGTCAGATCTAGAAATCAAAGTTTTTGTTTCCTTATTTTTTCATTGCACTAGAATCGAACAATTTTGAAATGTTTTTTTGTGTAAAACTGTCACGGTGCCTTAGGGGTTAAACAACACTTTAAATTACAATTGTGGGAACCTGCGTAGGATTCTATATGTAAACTGACAACACGTGTGCTTCAAGTCCACACCAAATGAAAGTCATCAATGTTGGTACGCTGGAAGTTGTGCAATTGGTGCCCTGTTCCCACCAAGAATTAGGTCAGAGGATGTGCTGAAGGTAGGTTAGTGTCTTGTAGAGGTGTGCTCAAAAAGATTTAGCCCCAAATTCTTCTATATATTCAGCGCCAACGCTTGCTGCGCACGTCACAAGGATCCGAGAATAGTGTGCTCGCTACAGAACAAGCGCAAGAGGCATAGCTATGTACTGAAGCTTTCACATTGCAAATTGTTCTACTATTGGAGGCGCAGCAAGCGTTGGCACTGAATATATTGAAGAATTTGGGGCTAAATCTTTTTGACCACACCTCTATATGATAATTAACACCACAAAAAAGTGGTAACTACACCGTTCACTGAATATAGTGTGGAGGTATAGGTAATGTGGATGAAAATTGATGTGGACCACATCAATTCTAGTTTTGGATGAAAATTGAGGTAGACCACATCAATTTTGGTTATTGTATATAATATTAATATGTTATTATTTTATGTTATTATTATGTTATTATATTATCATATTATTATTATTTTATTATGTTATATTCTTATGTTGATATTATTTTATGTTATATTATATTATAATATTATGTTAATATTCTAATGTTATATTCTTATGTTATAAAATAATATTATTATGTTCTATTATGTTATTATGTTATTATATTATTATGTTATTATTTTATTATGTTATTATATTATTATGTTATTATTTTATTTTTATTTTATTTTATTATGTTATTATATTATTATGTTATTATTTTATTTTATTTTATTTTATTATGTTATTATATTATTATGTTATTATTTTATTTTATTTTATTTTATTATGTTATTATATTATTATGTTATTATTTTATTATTATATTATGTTATTATCATGTTATTATATTATAATTTTGGTTTTGAGTACAATTTGTAAAAACTTATCCACATCAATTCCCGTGTCTTTTATTTTGAAACAAGCCACACTATTTCTAATGGACATGATTTGATGTGGATGGAAAATTCAAGTGGACCACTTTAATTTGCGTTTATTGAAATTACCGTAGGAAATTTCAAATAGTCTAGTCTACACTATATTCAGGGAACGGTGTACCAATCCTACAGATCATCCTACTTGGCAAGTGAGTTATCTACATTGGTAACGAGGTGGTGGAGTGTTGATAAAGGCGCACTCAAAATTATTGTTGCATGCTATGAATAGCAAAGAAAAGTAGGTACACTAACATTGATATTTAGTGTTATGCAGAGTAAATGACTCATAAATGCTGTATGTTTTTACTCTTGAAGAATATTTCTGCCAACTATATTTACAATGATCTCCTTTTCTGAATAGTATGGATAGTTGTGCTTTGAATAATGCACAAATTTAACACTGTCTGGCTACAATGCAACAAATATTAATAAAGGGTTAATACCGTTATACAACCGGGAATTTCATACAGTTTCTACACGGTCCCTAATTTGATGCCCGCCATAAAAAAACTTGACAAAAAAATCATAGCTATGCAAAACAAGTATGTGGACTTCCCAATCGTATACCCAATGTCATAACACAATTCCTCAAAGATCTTTTTGGACTAGAAGTCTTCTCTCTAAAAAATGCCTATCTTCGTTGCATTGGGAACAACTCCAAACACCCTTAACGACAAGGGCAAACTTGGTAAAATTTATAATGGACTTACTCGCCATATTCTCTCCAAATATGGGTGTACCAAAAAACTCCAGACTTAAAAATCCAATTACATACGGTCTTCTATTACCCGCACACTTTTTCTACTCAAAACAAAAGGCCAATCATTCCTAAAAAGCACACAAAAAAATTCCTACTCGGCCCTGCGCCACTTGAACAAGTTTGATAACATGAAATACATAACCTCCCGAGACTTGACTGACAACTATCCTCTAAACTCTTACAAAATTATTCTCCTTAAACATCACCAATCTAAAACAAATCACACTTCCAAATGGAACACACCTAATGGATAAAAATAACTACAAGAAGTTTTACGGTACTCCACCCAAGCTTCTAAAAAGTGCACTCAACATCGCTCAACAACTATTCTGCCACCCCCTTGTCTTTCTACATGCTTTACTCCATGCCTTGCTCACACATACATCTAAACATCTTTGTGACTGAATGTAACCCCAAAACCGACATTCTTACACAAACAAACACAATAAAAATACAACAAGACAATGCCTACATATATGAAGGAGACGATAGACGCCCAATTACTATACCGGTCACTAGATTACAGTGGTTGTCGAACCAATAGCACGACAAACTACAAACCTCCATTAACATTGAACCAACATCTCAACCATTTGAAACCAAAATTGTTTAGCTATACCAAAGATACAAATACCGTATACCAAAAAATGACCCCTCAAACATGCAAACTATACATTACTAGCTCCTATACTAGGCTCTCTTATCACATCCTTTAACGTAAGACAATCATATTTTTCATCCCCGTCGCATGTTCTATACTAATTCCAAAATTCTATTCTCCATTTAAACAAGATAAAATATTTGGCTCACTTGGGAAAGCATTTGACTATCAGTGGAACGGAATAGATCTTGCACACCCCCACAATGACAAAGAAACACAACAAGCAATACATTGGGCACGACTGGCGGCTACCAACAACCCCAACCATACCACCACTATTATCATGACACCCGACACCAATTGGTACCAAAACTTTAATCCACAGTTAGGCTCATTTCCGGACTCACATATCATTGCATTGTTTGAAGTGGACTCTATGACATACACAAAACCTACTATACCACCGGAAATACAAAAATCCCAACTTGAGCCATCAACCCTACGTATCCTATGTATACATCATCAAGACCGAGAAATTGGCACATTAGAGCACCTTGCTCAACTTACACTAATTGCAAAAATCTCAACATTAATAAAGTATATACCGCACTTGCTCCACCCACACCTACCCTAATCCGTCTAAACGGCAATAAAAAATGGTCGAAGACCTCCTCTATAAGCATCTTCATATTACTAACCCCTCGAACCCCATTACTTCCCAAATACCAAATTCATACCCCTTTAAAATTTGACTCCAACTTTAGTTACTGCACCGACAGCTCCTTTAAAGAACCAACTAAAGTAAGTCTGGGACATTCGCACCCGGAAAAAGCCAGCTCTGGAATATACAACTCCACCAAACAAACTAAACTTGCCAAAAGACTACATGGACTTCAAAAAATCTTTAGAGCCAAAATGATGGCTATCCATGAAACCCTTAAGATAATTACCATGCAATACTCCAACAAACCGGCACACATTTTCACGGATTGCATTAATGGATTATACCTCCTAAATACACACATAAAACACTCCACCCAACACAACAGTCATCCGGACCAAATTATCCTAACATTCATGGTCGAATGCTCCAAAATTGCACACAAATCACCACATTACATAAAGTTTAAGCTCATGCTAACATTGACAGTAATGAACAAGCTGACAAATCAGCAAAAGAAGGACAAGAGAAAGCCTACTGAGATGCCAAACCTCCATATGAACACGCTCATGCCACTCCATATTTCTTTCACATATACGAATGGCCCTTTATGGACAAACCCCCGACAAAGGCCCCGTACAATTCTTGGATAAATACCTCAAAAAACATTACTTAAAAATAATTTAGAACTCATGGAAAAATTCTCTGTATTGATAAATGGGCCGATAATGCAAACATTGACAGCGCACTTTCCAACAGCTTTTGGAAAAATCCCATAATCACGGACTCACAAAAAACATGCTTAGTCAAATTCCGCACCAAACAATACATGGAAAACACCCGAAAACAACTCCTCTTCGGCTTAAAAAGATTCCCCTCCAATACATGCTCAATATGCAACAGTACGGACCCAAATACATGGCTACACGTTTTACTCAAATGCCATAACCCTCATATACACGCCCTAATTGTCAAACGCCACAACAAAGCGATGTGGGTAATCCGTAAATTAATTATGTCATCAAAAAAATCCCATTGCTTCATCCTCATGAATGCCGAAATCTTCAATGACAACCCGCAAGAAAATACGCTTCCCCCATGGTTATTACTATGCACATGTGGTTCCCAAAGATGTCAGTGTAATGCAAGATTTAAGTCCAACCTACTATGTGCTAGAGGGCTACTATACAAAGACTCCCCACCATCCCACATAGACCCGAATCTCACTATTCAGTTTATGCAATTCAAGTATTGTAATGATAGATTATCACCGGAAGCTATGCAAACAAAACAAATAAATACCAACCACTCCTCAATGATATTCAAGGACTTGGATGGAAAGTAGACCCCCTCATTGTCATCGCTGCGGGTGCTAGAACCACAACCTTTATTCCCTCCATGACAACCCTTGAAGAAACATTCAAAACTCCCATGATCTTAATCAAGACCGCCTTTACAAATTTTAGCACTATTGCAATCCAACATGCTATGTCCATACTAGTACACAATAGAAAAGCAAAAAACAACCAACCCATCCCAAATACGCCAGACCCCCACAACAATCTACTAAAAACTTCACCGCATTAGCCCCCTAGGGCCATTGGTTCTTTGTTCTTGATTACTTGTTTTGTGGTATGTAGTGTCTACTCTCGAGAGGGGGAAGTAGCTCCATATTACTAACCCATGTCTGGTAGATATGGCCTTAGAGGTGGAACAAACAAACACTTTATTCATGCCGGCCTCCTATGGGGACTAGAGATCTTCTTCTTCTACTTTGAATAAAACTCTTCATCAAAAGTACAAAAATATAGCACTTTCAAATCATTTAGTATGACTAAATTAAACATAAATTTTAGTGTAGTATGTAAGTGTAGGGTATCATTATACTATTGTAGATACTTCACACCATGCTTTAAAACTATTTAAGTTGCAACATGGCCATGTTAACTATTTTATTTATTTATATTTTTTTGGCACACTCAAGTTGATGTATTGGCAACTTGCAACAGTCCCGTTAAGAGAAAGAAGATTGCACCCAAGAATCAAACCCACAACCTCATGTCTTTAGGTATCCCACACTATCACCTCGGTAGTTTAGGGTCATATCGGACCCCAACTCAATATTTTGACCACATGGTAGTTAGTGCGTTATTAGTGCTTACAACCTACCTCTTGGTGCCAAGCCACATCATGCATGCCTCCAAAAGACAATGGCCATGAACAGAATTCAGTTCTGCCCAGCATGTTGGAGACATGTTCAGTGGCTCCCAGAAAAATGTCAACAAGTATGTATACAAAGTAATGGGATGCTGAAGATCTCAATAGAAATTGTTTGGTATCCCAAAATGGATAATGTGTAAATTGGTCATTAGGATTGGAAAAACAAGAACAAAAACAAAAACAAAGCCTTTCTAGTTCCAACTTCATGCCACATGGATGGGTCTACATTAGAAATGATTTATAAGATTTGGATTGGAATCACTTTACATGAATTGCTCAACCTAAAAAATTTCTTTATTATGTTTCACAAAATTTACTTCACAGACTACTTGTTCTCAAGCAAAAAAAGTAGGAGAATTCATAACCGACTAGCAACCCAATACCGCTCCCATCTATACCCTTCATAAAATTTGGGGAGGAAATGTAGCCGGTCATTACATATGAATTCAGAGGTTTAGGCACAAGTCATGTAAAGACGGGCTACATTTCCTTCCTGAAGTCTAGGAAGCGAATAGAAGGGACCCGTAATTGGTCGCCGGTTGGTTTTGAGTTGTCCTACCTTAGAGGAACAAATAAAAGAAAGTTTAGAATTCATTTCCATGGGTAGGATCTTAAAATAGAATAACAAAAGAAGATGCTCTAAAATTTTCATAAAAGTTGACAACACAAATTAGAAGATAACAAAGAATTTTCCCTCTTACATAAGGAGGATCAAGTGCCTTTTTTATATGGATATCAACCAATTATGCTACACAAGATCTAAATTTAGTAACATAATGATTTATACAATGATGTTGATTCTTTCTACACCAATTTTAAAAGTTAGGGACCAATTTAACAATTAAAAAAATTTGCAAAAAAAAGGTAGGTTCAAATAATGCCAATATTCTACACTAGTATTTAAAAAGAATTAATGCAATTCTTTATAGAACGCTTATCTAAGCAGTAGAAAAAGGTTTATAGTACATCTATATTGGAATACATGAAAGCCCCAAAATCTCTAAGTTTTAAGTAATTTCTTTTCTATGTACTATGTTTTCGAAAGCTTTGACAAGTTGCCTTAAGAAATGCTTTTTGCTTTAAAGAAAGGTTTTTGATGTAATAGATCAATTATTGGTGTTTGTTTTTGGTATAGTTGTGCTTTTTTCTATTAATGATGAGAATTTCTATAGGATTTTATTAATAAACCACTAGAATGTCACAGTCCCAAGGTGGACCTTTAGAGTTAATAGGCTGCTAACTACAATGTCAATTCAAGTCCTAAGAAAGTAAATTGTTTTGTAAAATAGAGAAATATAATTTCCGTTACAAGACTAAATTTTTATATGAGTTTAATTGTAGATAAAAAAATATGATTGTGTACAGATTTAAAGTGCTATTCTAAAAGTCAATCAATTCTCAATAGGATGCCATTTTTTTATTACATGGTCAACGCAGCACAGTGACAAATTTATTGATTCCATTGAAGCTATGATTTTTGTGAAAATGCCAATAGGCATTCCATATTTATTCATTTTACAATGGATGTACAAAAATTTCAAACTTGCACATGGGCATGGCCAATTATTGCAAGCGAAACAAGAAGCCGCGTTTGGGACCAAAAATGGCTCAAGAAGCAGAGGCCATGGAGCAAATATTGGATGAGGCCTTTGATGCAGTCGCGAAACAAAATACCATAGGTGGTGGGAATTCCTTCGCTGCAGCATCGGGTCCAGATTCAACAAATGTGGAGGTAGCCAACGGAGTCGCGAGCCATGCTCAAGAGCACATCCAACAAGCAAAGGTATACACGCCTCAAAATAGAACAAGTGAACATCCAATGGTTGGTGGTGACATTTGTCACCCGCACATGAGTGCCAATATAGCTTGTTTGCTCCCCAAGCTAGGAGCTTTGGGCCCGCAATTGGAAGTTCCTACCTCAACGTGCCTAGGCCAGTAGAATGTTGGGTTAGAATGTTGCATGTCAATTGTTGAGAAGCCTCCCATCTACCCCTTCTAATTTACCCTTTCACCCTTTTTTGTAAACTTATCCATGCACCTTCACCACCACCCTACTTTTATCTCAAGAACTATTAGATAACTAGTTATATTCCTAGGTTTTTCCTTCTCTTGGTAAATTGTTCCTCCTTCTTCTCCTTGGTTTTAACTCCTTCTCATTCAAGTTTTCCCTCCTCATCCAGGTTTTCTCTCCTTCTCTTCCTTGATTTTAACTTGTTCTTCTTACTTCTATATCTTTATTTTCATGATTTTGAATGCTGTCATTTTCGGTCACTTCATTGAAATTGCGTGATTTTTTTTGCTTGAAAGTTGTATCATTATGGCAATATGAATTTTGCTTTCATTTCTTTCCTGATATCCTTTTCAAAGCTTAATTCATATATGATTTCACATGTATGTGTATTTGGAGAAAATCAATTACATTTGATCATGTAATTGAAAGGTGCTTCTCTTTCAGTATGTTTTGAAAAAACAAATTAACAATGACTCATAAAATTGAAGTTTACCAATGAGGATTCTCAAAAGTCCATCGTTTGAATAACTTCTCTCTCAAAGCTTCATCTTTGGAACTTGCCTCTCTCTACTTCTCAAATTATTAGGAGCTAACATTCCCAAATCCTAACACATGATCCCAATAACATGCTTATATTCCCTGGCTTCGGCAAATTGCTTAGCTCACAATAGTTATGTTATCAACAGCATGCTACAATAATCCTTGCCGTTCTATCAACTCTTGAATTCAAGTACTTCAAAATACGCCATCTAATCTTCAGAGATCCAAACAAGTTCTCTATAACGACCCTCCATGAATTCATAACACCATCAAATCTATTATTGTCTTCATCTTGTGGTGACATCCAATTTTTCTGCAAATAAGTTTGAATAGGATAAGCTTAAACACCAATTAAGTACAAAGTGCACAACTTCCCTCCAACATCCACAACTCGCGTATGCAAAATAGCTTGACTCTTCAAGTCTTTATATAAGCTAGAGACTCTATATTGCCTTTCATTCTAAACACCACTAGTGTCAATTGCACACACATTCTAGATGAGTTTTTTTGCATTGCAAACTGTCTATAAAACAATAAAGTGGAACTTCTTATTGAAGATGTCACTCTATGTAAGGGTGACTCTTTGATATGGTCGATCAATAAGAAGAATGAGTGTTAAAATCAAATGCACCGCAAATGTTTGGCAATCCTGTGATTTTGTAGAAATTGGCCTTGCAAGCGTTCACTTGTAGATATGCTAATGAATCTACGAAACAACTTTATTTGTCAAAGAAGATGTCACAAACTATGTCTACATACTTGCAAATGGGGGATCCTCCAACTTTCAAACAATCAACAATATGATCAAGAGGAGATACATTTATAAGCCTATTGAATATTATAGCAACAATTCTCCTAATCTTCAATTGCGGCCTAACATGGTTCATGATGTTTGATTGAAAATAAGGCATTAACATATCAACAAATTCATCAAATGCATTTGGGCTCATTCTATACAACTTCATGTATTTTCCACAATACATGTCCTTTGATGCTCTCCAAACTATGGATTCAACATAATTTCAATGTGTTTCTTGCTTGGGCTCAACCCAAAACATCCTTGAGCATAATTCTTCTTTGTAGCTAGTGGTAGAGAGTTACTACAAGAAGCGGGGTAAAAGCGGCCAAAAATTCTATTAAACTTGCACGTTTAATGAAACCTATGTGCTTTGGCCACCATGCATACGTACGCATGTGTGCTTGAGTGCTTGATGTTGGAGCCGCGTTAGGTGGAGGCTCGCCACCTGATGGACTGGTCTTCAATGGCGACTTATATCTATGCATATTGTCCATCTATCCAAAGTGCGGATGAGCAGCATGAGCTATACAAGACAATGATGCAAAGAATGGTGGCAGTTGAAATTATAGATTTGCGCGCATAGGAAAAACAACAACAAGTTCAACAACGTCACATCGACGAAATTGTTAAATACAACGTGCGGATACTATTGTTTCAAATGGAGAATGCTACAGTGTATGGCGAGAGGGGCACTTTAATGCATTGACATTCTTGTATCTGCATGCTCAAGAGAGGTTTCAAAAATCATCATTGAAAAAAAAGCCACAAACTTGATGGTTGTGTTGGAATTAACTTTCACATTTGCGTTTGCATTCTTTAGAGAAATAAGACCTTCAATGTCATTGACTAAGATAAAATACCATTGAACTAACTTTAATCCTTATTGTTGACCAAATCTTTGGCAGACACTTTGTCATGCATATTGTAGAAAAATGCTAATTACATGTTTTAAATGAAGGACTATAAGAAAAGATGCAAAAAGAGAAAGACTATAATTAATCTTGGTGTCACAATGCTTTAACATATAAGTGAAGTCCAAAATTCCTCAAATCATATCCATGAATCCTCACTTTACCATCAACATCCTAATTTATTTTTCCTCATCTTTTAGATGTATCTTAACCTTGAATGACAGATTCTTACTCTTGGAGCTTTTGAGGGTTTGGACAAACTTAAGTTTTAGTTTTTGAAATAATTTTTTATATATTTTCATTAAAGATGTGCCATAATAGTAGTTGTGTTGAAATATAATTGATTTTCCAATTGAACCTTTTAACAGAAAGAAAGAAGAACGCCGGTCTCCGAAGGAGGCCGGCGTGAATAAAGTGTCTGTTCGTACCTTTGAACAGACAAATAATAGTATTCTAAGTGTAATTTAATTGACTTAAAGCAGCTATTGACATTTTTCTACATCCTTTATAGTATCATTAAAAATCTTAAACAAGGAATTATAATTATTTTCTTGAGACTAGAAAAGTATATTTCAAGCTCGATTTTTTCCCCTTAATTCCTAAATTTCTTTGACAATTTTGCACCAAAAACACTTCAAAACTGCTAGTTTTAGTGCAATGAGTGAAGAAGAAACGTAAAACTCTTATTTATAATTTCAACCATAGAATCTCAATAAAAACTTACTAAATAACATACTCACAAAATTTCATAAACTTTGACCGCACTGATTGTAAGATTATAGTGTTCGAAGTAGAAAAAAAGTTCATTTTCTTCCCTTGGGTTTAGTGGATAAGCAGACTTTGACTTCACTTGGTGTCAAATACTTGCACTACACAAGGTCTAAATTCATTTACATCATGTTAAGGATGATACCTTGTACACCAACTTTAGAGGTAGAGTTGGGATGTAGCATATTCAAAAAAATTGTGCAAGTAGTGGAGGTTCAAAAAATGTCAATTCATGTTATATTTTTTTTGTGAACTTAATATGTTTTAGAATGAGAATCCAAACGGTCAATGCAAAGGTTCACACCACATAATGCTACGGAAAAAATTAAAAGTGAAAAATAAGAAGATTTCTAAGTTTAATGTGGAAAAGAAGAAGTTTTTGGTACCTTGCCGGACAATGTGTGACAATGTGTGAATGTGTTTGACTTGGATTTATATGCTTTTTTTCATTACAGACATGAGATTTTTTTGACAATATGAAAGGAAATATTATTATTTGCTAACATTGGAAATCTCACATTCAATAAGTGTCCTAGCAAAAGTTTTTGAAGTTGCCCAACGTGCCTGCTCTCCCCATTTGAACTTCAAAACCCTATAAATTTTTCATTAAATGTTGGATTGAGGAAAAAATTGGACTCACACAAGCTTTTGGTATTCTCCATCTTTAGTAAAAGTTTCAAAGAAAAATGTAATAAATTGACACGACAGAAACCTGCCTTAACCTTCTAGAGTCCCTCAAGGGGACTTTTGGAAATTTAGGGATTAAAGTGAAGTCAAAGTCTACTTGTCCTCTATATGCACAAAAGAAAAAGACCTTTTTCCAATTGAAACATTATAAGCTTCAAAATAATGCAATGAAAATGCATAAATGTTTTTGGGGTTTTTTCATAGTCTTAACTAACATCACGTGATTAGAGATGGAAATCTAAATTTTTTTCTCTTCTTCTCTACTTGCTCAAGAATATAACTGTTGGAGTGTTTGGTAAAAATCGTCAAGATACTTAAGAGATTCCTTGGCAGGTCAATGACAACCCTTGCGATTCTGTTCACCACATAGATTTTTCTATCAAAGTTTTGGACATATTAATTTGCTAGATATACTATGGATAAATATGTAAGATTTGTTTCAAGGTAAAGAAAGAGTATAAGATAAGCCCTGAGTAACCAACCAAAATCCATAATCAACACTTATTAAATTGGCATATATCCAACCCACTTTCAATTTCATTCAATTACCACCCATTCAATTTCAAATGGAGGTTTGCTATTAGTCAAGATCCCTTACTTTTGGTCGGCGCTTACGGGGTTGCTCATTGCCCATGGACTAAACATGGCAACTCACTTTGAAAATTCATAACCAATTCACATTTCATTGGAAAATATGAAATTGCTTGGATTGAAATCTTAATTATATTGGCTATTACTAGATAAATAAGTGTTATTATTTGTTCTCTCAAATATGTACATATTGCTTAACTTGTCGGTAATGGGGGTTACCTTAGCCTGGGGTTACCTTAGCCTGGGTTAAGTTTTTTGTGAGAGTCAAAGGGTAGTCTCTGCCCTAGATGACAGAGTTTCTAGAATTGAGGATTTGAAGAGCATTGCACCTTACAACAGTGAAACTATATTTCCTTTCATCTTTCTGAGAAGGGGTAAGGTAACTTCCTCATAACTGACAAGTTAAATAATGTGCATACATGTAGACAATAATTTATTTTTTTCCCACTGGTTGCTAATAGAAATGCAATTTTAACCCAAGTGATTTCAATTTTTTTCCAATGAAATGTGAATTAGTTATAAATTTCCAAAGTGTGTTGTCATGTTTAGCGGATGGCCGCTGATAGATACTCCTGTAAGCGTCGACCAAAAGTAAGAGGTCATGACTAATAGAAAACCCCCATTTGGAGTTGAATGGGTGGTAATGAGATGAAAGTGGATTGGATACACTACAATATTTACAAGTTTTGGTTATTAGTTTTGGTTGGTTACCAAAGTGTTACCTTAACCCTTAAAGGTCAGTGGCGGATCATATATACGGTCACATATTTTACTTTTAACAAACAAAAAATGTATTAAAATTTACCAAGACATACACCTTTGGATTGAAAATTCTTCAAGTACCATGTTTCATTTGGAAGTCATCTCAATATCTCAACCTTATCATGCTCAAATACGACATCATACATGTAGAATACATGATCGTTTTGCAACTTCTCCACCATGTAGTAGGTGCAATAATGATATAAATTAAAATTGTCATCTGAAATTGAATCAGGCTCAACACAAATACAAACTTTTGCAACAATTGTGTACATCAATTCTTACACCTTGTATGTCAAGTACACAAAAAACATCATGTTGCAACCCAAATGTGGCTTCTCATACCTTTAAGGGTTCAAGGAACACAAAGAGTCCATCAATTTACATTAGTTCCTATAGGACCACACAACCCTTTTTTTTTCGTTTTAGGTGGGATCGCCAGAGTGGCTGCAGAGGCCAGGGAGCTGCAGCACTTCTGGCTTTCTCCTCAATCCGAACAAACCTAAATTTTCTCCATAAATATTCATGTCAAAGATTTCATCTCTATAAACATAGATTTGTACATCCTTTTTGGCGACAAGATGGAGTCCGCGTTGTTCATTAGTGGCAATATGGCGACATAGCAACGACCATTGATGGAATTTTGGCGATGTGAAATCACAAATTTCCCACTTTTTTGGAAAATATTCTATTTATACATATATAATTTTCCATTTGGCTATTTTTTGCCCAAAAAAAGAGGGATGGGACCATAGTCCCTTTAAAAGACACTTTGAGTTTCAGTTGAGTACCTTGATCTCAAATTTTGGCATGATATTTTGAGATTTTATTTATTGAATAGGCAACTTTTCAATAGCATTTTGTTGACACAATATTAAAAAAAAATCCGACTTGCAGTTCAAAAGTTACTAACATTTTTCAGTAACATATACAAATAGTCCATCGATTTAGTGTGACATATAACAAATAGTACAACAAAACTTCAATTTTCTCTAAATTCAATAGAAATTCTATTTTTTGTCCATTATATTAATAAAAAAAGTCCTCTTGGAAAGAGAATGGAAATCTTTGCATCTAGCATACGGATTTTTTAATTTCAAAAATATGAAAAGGGTATGATATATGCAAAACTTGTTATTTTGTTGTTAATTCTCACCAAATAGTTGCATTGCAAGATTTTTGAGGACATCTTCTACCCCTCTTCTACTTCTAAACTTTGGTACACATGTGCCTAACATGATCTTTTTTAGATTAAATTTAGAAAACCACCATCCGTAGTGCAAAAAATTTCCATAGAAGGTGGTCTAAGTCTGTTGAAGGTGTTTAGTATGACCTGAAGAAGAGTTTATGTCTCACTTCAAAGGTTGATATCTTACCATCCATGCGGTCAAACTAAACAAATCTCTTACCACATATACTTGTACAATCCTAGTACAAGATCCTACGGTTATATTTATCAAGTTTTCATTTTGTGTCGAATGCATTAAAACTGGCAATTTTCAGAGAGTTTGGGTGCTAAAAAGTCACGGTACTTTACGGGTTAAGGTAGGACGACCGAAAACTGACTAGCAACCCAATATCTCTCCCTTCCATACCCTTTTAGATTTCATAGAGGAAAAATAGCCGGTCATTACATCACTTATAAATTCATTGGTTAATGCATAAGTCATGTAAAGGCAGACTATATTTCATCCTTGTAATCTAGAAAGAGTATAGGAGGAAGCAATATTGGGTCACGAATCCGTTTTGGGTTCTCCTACCTTGTTAGAGTTTTTTTTTTGTTTTTTTTGACACAAGCAAAGAGAATCTTTACTGCGAAGAGAAGAGGGAGGAGAACAAAGGAAGAGGCAGACCCCGCCAGGGCCGGCGAGGCCGAGCAAAACGCCCGGGCCAGAGTCAGAAGTTAATGTTAGAGTTTTTTTGAAAGGAGACTGGATAGTCACCCAAAACATGATCATTTATCCAGATTGAGTAGTTGAACAGGAATAAGGGGAAGGCTAAAGCAGGGCAAGTTTGAAAGGTTGATTTAGATTTGGTACACCGTTCACTGAATATAGTGTGGAGGTATAGGTAATGTGGATGAAAATTGAGGTGGACCACATCAATTCTAGTTTTGGATGAAAATTGATGTGGACCACATCAATTTTGGTTATTAATATAGTAGTAATATGTTATTATTATATATAGTACTAGTGGGGTACTCGTGTCTTCCGGACACAACATTTTTTTGTGTTGAGTCCCCTACCTCCCCATCCCCTAGCCCTTTCCCTCCAATCCATCGTCCCCTCCGTCCTTGTCCCCCGTCCCCCGTCCCCGTCCCCATCCCTGCCCCGTCCTTTTATCCAAAACCCTAACTTTTAGTGCCCATCGTCCCGACGGGGAGAGGGGAGTGTGGTGTGCTTAATTTATGCTTGTATGTTTTGTATTTTAAAACCAATAAGCTCAAATCGAATCTAATTGGAAAAGTACATATATTTTGGAGTGCATGTAAATGTTATCCTAGCTTAAATCCACTTCAAAAATAAAGTACTCTTGCTTTACATTTGCATTTTGATCAACCTTTTGTGCACATAAGTATCACTTGCCCAATATAAGAGGAGAAACCCCTTCACATCAAGAGGTCAAAATCAAGAGTCATTAGGTAACTACCTAATATAAGAGGAGAAAACCCTTCACATCAAGAGGTCAAAATCAAGAGTCATTAGGTTACTACCTAATATCAAGAGTCAAGAAGAGTGCATCACCGTGCCTCACCCTTCACATCAAGAGGTCAAAATCAAGAAAGAAAGTCACGTGACCGGGAGTTAAAATTTATAACTTTTAACTTTCGCACCACTTTTTCATCCAAGCTCGATGTGTTTTACATCCGACGTGTTCATCCACTTGACGTGTTCTTCATCCTGTATTCTTTTATATATATAGATTAATATTATAATATTTGTTATTATGTTATTATTATGTTATTATTATATTATTATGTTATATTATTATGTTAATATTATATTATGTTATATTATATTATAATATTAGGTTAATATTCTTATGTTATATTCTTATGTTATAAAATAATATTATAGTGTTATTATATTTTATTTTGTTATTATATTATTATGTTATATTATTTTATTATGTTATTATGTTATTATTATGTTATTATATTATAATTTTGGTTTTGAGTACAACTTGTAAAAACTTATCCACATCAATTCTCGTGTGTTTTATTTTGAAACAAGCCACACTATTTCTAATGGACATGATTTGAAGTGGATGGAAAATTGAAGAGGACCACTTTAATTTGCATTTAATGAAACTACTGTAGGAAATTTCAAATAGTCTAGTCTACACTATATTCAGGGAACGGTGTAGTCACTTAACCCCTAAGGTACCAAGGCAGTTTTACACCAAAAACACTTCAAAATTAATGGATTCTAGTGCAATCAATAAAGAAGGTAACAAAAACTTTTATTTTTAGTTTTGACCGTAGGATCTCAATAAAGGCTTATCAAGTAATACATGTACAAAATTTCATAAACTTTGACCGCAAGGATTGAAAGATTATAGTGTTTGAAGTCAAGAAAATGGTTCATTTTCTTCCCTGCGTTTAGTGGATCAGCAGACTTTGACTTCAATTGGTGTCAAAAAATTTCACTACACAAGGTCTAAATCTATTACCATCTTGTTAAGCATGATGTTAGCTCCTCACACACCAATTTTTAGAGGTAGAGACAAGGTGTAGCATATTCAAAACAAGTGTGCAAGGAGTGGAGGCTCAAAATTTGTTAATTCACACTTTAATTGTTTTTGAACTTAATATGCTTTCGATTGATAATCCGAATGGTTAATAAGAAGGTTTACATTACACATTGTTGTGGAAAAAATAAAAAGTGAAAAATATGAAGATCTCTAGGTTTTATGTAGAAAAGAAGAAGTTTTTTTGGTACCTTGCCCGACAATGAGTGACAATGTGTGAAAATGTTTGACTTGGGTTGGTATGCTATATTTCACTAAAGACAAGAACTTTTTTTTGACAACATGAAGGGAAATAATATTACTTGCGAGTACTGAAAATCTCACTTTCAATAGAGTGTCCTATCAAAAGTTTTTGGAGGTGCCCGGGGTGCCCGCCCTCCCCACTTGAAATTAAAAACCCTATAACTTTTTCATCAAATGCCCAATTTAGGAAAAAATTGTTTTCCCACTAAGGCCTTGGTAATGCCCTTCTATGGTAAGAATTTCAAAGATGAATGTTTGAAATTGGCAGCATAGGAACCTGACCGAATTTTCAAAAAGCCCGTTTTGGACACTTGGTCCTTTAGGGGTTAATACATGTGGGGACTATCCATCACATCTCTGGTAAGGTGCAAGGAGCCTGACACCCAATCAGCTTGAGCAGAGCTCTATGCGGACTTCAACTACACTAAAATTGAGAATTAGTGTTCGCAACACTAATTACGAACTCTAACACTAAATGTCAACTTGAGATATAGTGTTACAACACTAAATGCCAACATGAACACTAAATACAGAGAATTGTAACTTTGGGATTTAACTAGCTTTACATATAGTGTAATGGCAAAATAATATTTAGAAAATTAAGAATTAGAAAATATTACAAAGTTGACAAAAATTGACAAACATTGACAAAGATCATGTGATTCAAGAAATTACTAAAAATTGAATAGTAATTTTAATAAATAAATAAATAATAATATAAATAATAATAATATAAATAATAATAATATAAATAATAATAATATATATTATTATAATATAATTAAGGATAATATATATTATTATAATATAAATAATAATAGATGATTATAATATAAATAAAAAATAGATTATTATAATATAAATAAAAAATAGATTATTATAATATAAATAATAATAGATTATTATAATATAAATAATAATAGAATATTATAATATAAATAATAATATATTATTATAATATACATAATAATATATGATTATAATATAAATAATAATATATTATTATAATATAAATAATAATATATTATTATTATTATTATTTATATAATAATAATAATAATAAATAATAAATAATAATAAATAATAATAATAAATAAAAAGTCAAACATGCGGCTCATCAACAGGTGGCTCATTAATGAGCGTTACACTAAATTCCAACAAATACACAATTAGAGTAGTAAGGTCAATAGAGGTTATTACATTAAATGTAGTGTAACATTAATTCTCAATTTTAGTGTACTGCGCATATTCTTGGAAGAAGGTTGTGGTGTCATGTGGATGTTTGACACCCATTGAGCTCGAGCGGAGCCTGGGCTACTGCACGGACTTCAGCTACTGCACCTATTCTTCAGCGGCTACTACACAATGTGCATCTTGTGGCTGTCAAGAAATATGCAAAGTGAGAATTCTCACCCTACATATGCCGTTTTAAAATCTCACCTTGTTTTTGTGATTGAAAAATACACATGGTCCTCAAAGGGTACTGTTGCAGCTCTTTTTGGCTAAAAGAAGGTGGCCGCCTTCTAAAATTCAGACTTTCAGGAAAATTCTATTACCACGTGTATTTCTCAATTGATATCTTGTGATTGTCATTGAGGACAAGCCAATATCTTGTGATTGTCCTCGAAGACAAGGTGATACGTGATTGTCCTCTGATACCTTGAAATACCTGGTTGATGACAACTCCATATAGTACTGGTGTAGTATGACACCTTGAATTTCCCCTTGAAACTAAGGGTCTGTTTGCACTTGGAGGTTTGTACAACTCTTTGGGTCGGTGGGAAGGTGGTACAAAGTCATGCATTCACACGAGAAATAGAAATAGTGGTGAGGAATAAATGACATGGCATCCTACGTGGTGGATGAAGTCATGACAAGGATTGTGGAGGTAGACTAGAGGTAGCTTGGAGGTAGGAAGTATTTATGCAATTTCTTGGTACTTCACAATTCTATTCAAAATGAACATGTGTATCCTCAATATCTATGAGTCACTACCATAATCACAAAGGTGTGGAAGGTATGCAAGAAGTGGTACTTGGCTATTTATAAAGTGGTTTAGTGCGTACGCACGGTTTCCAACTTTTGTAAATCTTGACTTCTTGTCAACAAATGAAACTATTTGATATTCTCAAGAGTGTAATGAATTCACTTTGTCTGGTTTCCACACATTCATTGTCATGGATGTAGTGTACAATAGGGTCCAAGGCAGAATGGCGTTTTTGGTTTCCCAGTGGAAAAAAATTCAAGTCTTCCCACTTTGAAAGCCTCTAGAGAGATCAAAAATTGGTATTTTACCTTGAAATTCTTACCATGAACCTGAAATCAAGTTGTTAGTATGCCTACCAAACTTCAAAGCCAAATAATTCACCAAAAAAAAGTTATTCAAAACCTACCAATATAGGTAGCTGTGGAAAAAGTTTCACTCCTACCAACTTCGACATCCTCCCAAGAATTGAAAAGAAAATTCCTTACTTTGATTTTTTTTTGGTAGAAACCAATTTGTGTTAGTAATATATGGTAAAAAACTCAAGTCTAGAAGATTAGTAAAAAAAAGATATTCCCAATCTACCAACATGTGTTATTTTGCGGTATGCTTGTGGAAATCATTTTCACTACAACCAACTTTGACACCCTCCCAATGGCTAAAAAATGGCCCATTTGCCATGAAATTCTAGTCACAAGATAAGCTACATGTTAATGACAAGTGTGCCAAAATTCAAGCTCAAAAAGCTTACACAAAAAAAATAACTCACAAACTATCGACATGTGTAATTGTGAAAAGCAATTTAAGAGCCTGTTGGGAATGTTCATGCTTAGAAGCATGGATAATTAGCTTATGGTATGAAATTGTCCACATAATACACTACCTAAATAGAAATGCTTCTAAAAAAAATCAAGAACATTCAAATTTAACTATGCGCACTTGTCACATCCCAATGAATACACTTGCTAAGAATTTGAATACCACATACGTATGAAGGAGCTTCTGTTCTCTACATCAATGCTTGTTTTGAGAGTTGAATATCACAAGTGACTTGTAGAATGTGTGATGATTTGAGAGGGCTTATTTAAAAGCAAAGGTATGCACATGGTGATGTGGGAGTAAGAGTATGCACATGGTGATGTGGGAGTAAGAGTATGCACATGGTGATGTGGGAGTAAAAGTATGCACATGAGGGTTCATTTGAGAGGAAAGGTCTACACATACTGGTTTGGGAGTGAAGGTATGCACAAGCTGATTTGGGAGCACATTTTGCACATCAAGGTTGATTTGGGAGGGGAGCATGTATGGACATGTGGTTAGGTCAAATTCTCAAATTCAAAGTTGTGATTGATGGCTATTCCAGATGAAATTCGTGCACGTATTGTGGGTTTGAGTGAGGGAGGGAAGAAAGGAGTTGAAATTGCAGCTATTGTTGAAGTCCCTGTTAGAACAGTTCAGAGGTTGGTGAAGCAATTTTGAGAAAATGAAACCTGCAAAAGCAAAACGTGTACCAAAAAATATGGAAAAAACTTAGTGATAGAGATGTTCGTGGTATAAAACGTGTTTTACAAGCTAATCGTCGCATCACGCTCTCTGACATTACTAATATGTGTCCTACTAAAGCATGTAGAAATACTATTCGAAAGGCTTTACATGATAGTGGCATTCACAGTTGAATTGCAGTCAAAAAACCTTTTTTGACACCTCGCCACATGTCTCAACGATTGGCTTTTGCTCAAAAGTATTGTCGATGGAGTGTAGAAGAGTGGGAGCAAGTTGTTTGGACAGATGAGTCCACTTTTGAAGTTGGAAAAAACTCTAGACAAATTCATGTTTTGAGAACTGTGTATGAGCGCTATGCTTCAAGTTGTATAGTTCCAACTTTCAAGAGTGGGAGGACTTCTTTGATGATTTGGGGTGCATTTTCTGGAGGGCAGAAGTCACAACTTGTTTTTATGCCTAAAGATCGGCGCTCTGCAAAGGATTTTGTTGAAGTGGTTTACAATGGAGAGTTGCTTCATTTTATGAAAAAAATACCACAAGGATTACTCATGGAAGATGGTGCACCTGTCCATAGAAGCAAACTATGTGAAGAATGGAGGCAAGCACACCGTCTAGAGAAGCTTAATTGGCCCGCAAACTCTCATGATCTCAATCCAATTGAGAATCTTTGGAAGATTTTGAAAGATGCAGTTCAACATGGTTCAATATGCCCTAAAAATACAAGTGACTTAAGAGTAGTTATTGCAAGAGAGTGGAAGATTATTAGTGGTCAAAAGCTCCTTCTGCTATGTCATTCCATGCCTACTAGGTTACAAGCAGTGATAGAGGCAAGTGGAGGACATACACGTTGGTAGATTGTGAGTTATTTTTTTTGGGTAAGCTTTTTGAGCTTGAATTTTGGCACACTTGTCATTAACATGTATCTTATCTTGTGACTAGAATTTCATGGCAAATGGGCCATTTTTTAGCCATTGGGAGGGTGTCAAAGTTGGTTGTAGTGAAAATGATTTCCACAAGCATACCGCAAAATAACACATGTTGGTAGATTGGGAATATCTTTTTTTTACTAATCTTCTAGACTTGAGTTTTTTACCATATATTACTAACACAAATTGGTTTTACCAAAAAAAAATCAAAGTAAGGAATTTTTTTTTCAATTCTTGGGAGGCTGTCGGAGTTGGTAGGAGTGAAACTTTTTCCAAAGCTACCTATATTGGTAGATTTTGAATAACTTTTTTTTGGTGAATTATTTGGCTTTGAAGTTTGGTAGGCATACTAACAACTTGATTTCAGGTTCATGGTAAGAATTTCAAGGTAAAATACCAATTTTTGATCTCTCTAGAGGCTTTCAAAGTGGGCAGACTTGAATTTTTTTCCACTGGGAAACCAAAAACGCCATTCTGCCTTGGACCCTACTGTACAAACCTCCAAAGTGCGAAGAGACCCTAAGTCGCGCAAGAAACTTGTGAATGCTGGAGTGAGTGTCGTGCAAGAAACATGTGAATGCTGCTGTGCGTGTCATACTATTGCGGCAGGCTTTATTGCTAACGGAAAACACCACCTTGGGGTTCCCATCAACCATAGGATGACAACTAATCTTGTGGTTCAATCCATATTGTTCAACCATAATCTCAGTCAGAGACCTGCATGGACTACTTGTTTTCAATCCATGTTCTTTGCACCAATGGTTCCCTCTTGCCATGATGAGGGCGATTACTATCACCTACACAGGATTACACCTGGCTCCCATCTCTTTTTCAGACACCTGATCTTTGCTTCACACACACTCTACGGGATCTCCATATTGACCCTGGTCGAGCGTTGCACCAAACCTCAGCCATAAGTATGTCCATTTCTCTAGCCCTGCCCGTTTCCGGATTCTAGAGGCTTTATTTGGGATTTTTTTGGCCAAATATGGGGCCTGTCGCTTCAAATTACCCTCACTAGCTCCATCCATTGATCATACAGGGCCCCCCTCCAACATAAAAATAGGGGCCGGTTTTGTCCCTACCCTCCCCACCCTTCCAAGCCTGAGGCTTGGTGCAACGCTCGACCGGAGTATTTAGGCAAATCCCACTCGATGTTGCTGGCCTCAGAGCCTCTGGCATTCTAATCATATCAATCCCAAACGAACTATTTATCAAGCGTAGGTGCTGTTGGGTAGACGTGACTCGCTTTCTTCCTCCGATCACAGCTCTCTTCTCAATCATCTTTGTGTTCCTTGTCCACTTTGCTGTTGTGTAAGTTGTCTTGACAAGGTTTGTGTGTGTCTTCACTCTAAGCCGTTGTTTCTTTGTCATTTTGTTATCCTTGGGTTGTCTTGACTTTCATGTCCGGTTCAGGTGCTCCCCTCTAATGTGTTAGAACGTTCATAATGAAATCTTTGGTAATACTCTAAGTTCCCTTTCTAATTGAAATTCAAATGTCGGTGCTGGGTTGCAGCATACAGAAGGTGCGGAGAGAGGAGCAGCAATGGCGATCAAAGTGTATGGCATGTCGACATACAATGCGCAGAGAGTGACATTGGCTCTCTTGGAGTTTGGGGTACGATTTCTCCTGCCTTATCATGACACCAACAATGTGGTCTCAATAACATTGTAATCCTATGGTGTTGAACGAGAAACACATAATCGTTGATGAGGATGTGTCCAAGCCTGAATATAGTAGACACTAAGGAACATTGTACATAGAGCGAGAAAGTGTAGAATCGGATTAGGTTATTCTGAGCAGCAATTCCAGATAAATTAGTTTTCAGCCAATTTGGTTTTCAAGGACGAAGAATATTGCGACAACCTCCTATGATGGAATCGTTTTTCTGACAAAACTTTTCCCTCTCAGATTGAAGATTTTGAGCTGATCAAGATAGACTTCATGGTTAGCGAGCACTTGTCGCCAGAATTTTTGAAACTCAATGTGAGAACTCCTTCACCGATTCTGTTATTCTTGTCAGCAGATTAGCCGGGTTCGCCTTGGATGAGCTCAATGTGATGTCAAGACTGATATTGGATTGATATTTTACAGCCTTTTCATCAAATTCCAGTGTTCGAATCTGGCGACTTCCGCCTTTGCGGTAACCCCTACTACACATCTGTTCCATTTAAATTTATTTTTGCACACCGGGACGGTGTTTGAGATACGTAATCACATCTTGCATTTTAATCCAGATGATGATCTGCTCACAACTTATTCCATCAGATACTCTTAACCCTTAAAGGTCTGCAAAACCACATTTAGGTTGCAACATGATGTTTTTCAAGAATTCATGTATACAGTAGTTACAAAGGTTTATATCAATGTTGAGCCCGATCCAATGACACATGGCATTTAGATATGGATCAATATTGCACCTACTACATGTTTGAGAAGTTACAAAAGGTCATGTAGCCTACATATATGGTGTCGTATTTGAACATGATAAGGTTCAGATTGATTGAAATGACCTCCAAATGAACATTTAGTGACCGTAGACCCCACAGACCTTCAAGGGTTGATACTGAGCAAGTGCCCATGTGTTCGTTGTGCAGAGTCTCGAGCCATTGTTCGCTACATTGCCGAAAAGTACAAAGATCAGGGACCTAATATATTCGGGACGAAGCTGGAGGAGAAGGCGTTGGTGAATCAATGGGTAGATGCGGAGGGACATCAGTTCAATGACTTTGCCTTCGCACCATGGAGCATGGAGTTTTACTTGTGTTACGTGCTGAAGCGACCTCTGAACAAACCGCACCTGGCTCCACTGCACGAAAAGCTCGAGTTTTTTTTGGACATCGCGGAGAAGCAGCTGTCCAAGACCAAGTACTTGGCTGGCGATTTCTACAGCATGGCGGACTTGAGTATTGCCCCGAGTCTGTTACGAGTGAGCGTTTGTCAGCCTGAGCTCATCAACGACCGCAAGAATGTCAAGGCTTGGTTCGATGTCCTCACATCCCGGCCTGCGTTCCAGAAGATGCTGGAGGTTGATGCACGCTGGGAGATGGCTTATGGTCCTCTCACACCTGAAGAGGCCCAGAAGTTAAGGGCTTAGGGTTTAGTCTTTTGGGGTTTTATGGATTAGGAAGAGATGGTCATGCTAGAATACTATGTTAACCCCTTAAGGCCGATGAGCTCTTATGGCTATGGAGAGTCTATGCGAGTAATAGATCATGCAAAACATCATCTACATAGTGGGTATATTTCATTGTGACCCCACTTCATGGAAATCGTTGTAGCTTAATGCTTGCATTGGTGGCATTGGTCTTAAAAGATGCCCATCTTATTCCACCTCAATGTCACGGTTTTAATTTTTCATAGAAGTGGGCTGTAGCATTTGCTACTAAGGTTAATGTGTCGAAACAAACCAAAAATGGACATTAGGCCTTCATGGATTGAGTAACGTCTTTTTAGCTTCTGATGGAGACAATAATTTGACTTTTAGACCTTTAATCCTTCACCGCCGAGGCGTGTTTATGGATAATCCAAGATTTCTTGCTGAATTTTTTCTTTGAACCAGATTTGATGGAAATTCAATGCCTAATGACAATACCTAACCTTACAAAATTGAACTTAATCCATGACCTGAACTTTGGGGAAATTTTTGCACAACATCCAACGGTTGATGGAATAGATTATAGTGTTTAAAGTTACCATATACCGGTAGTCAAAATTGTGGATTTTGGAGGGTGTACTACTTTAACCATCATAGATTCTTGCAAGAATTTATTTTACTTTGGATAAGAGTGGTCCACATGTGCACTAGGTTGATAGCTTTGCATTGACATATCATATGTGAAGAAAATATTTATACACAGTTATTGGTGATTTTTTTGCTTTTTTCTACTTGATTGTATACAAAAATGTTCCAACCTTATACGAATCAAAACAAAAGTTTTGTATGTGAGGAGAGAGATCAACAATCACAAAACAATGAAGAATGTCTTAAAGACGAAGTTCAATCAAAATTTAAGACCAAAATCAATGTGCATGTGTGTGAAGTACAACATAGTATGTGGCATGGTATCCACTGTATTTTGGTATATCTGATGTATTTTGTGTTGTACTTCTAGCTTTTCCAAGAGTTCTATAAATTCAAATCATGATTTGATTGTTGGAGAGTGTTCATGTAGTGTGTGCGCAAATCTGAACCTCATATCTCAAAGCCTAGTTCCTCATGGATTTCATGCAAATTGAGTTTTAGCACCTCTAAAGTCCCGTTTTGGGACTCTTGGGTGGTAAAGGGTTAACCACTATTCCTTAGCAGGAGCTGTACATATAATCATATATTTTACTCTATTAAATAGAAAAAAAGTATTAAAATTTAGCAAGATACGCACCTATAGATTGAAGATTCTTCAACTAATAGCTTTCATTTGGAGGTCATTTCAATATGTGAACCTTATTATGTTTAAATATGACACCATAAATGTAGAATATATGTCCATTTTGCAACTTCTCAAACATGCGATAGGTGCACTATTGATCTAAATTTGGAATGCCATGTGTCATTGGATTGGACTCAACCCAGATACAAACTTTTGTAACAATCAAATACTTCAATTCTTACACCTTGTATGTCAAATACATTAAGAATATCAGGTTCCAACCCAAATCTTGTATGTCAAATACATTAAAAATATCATGTTTTAACCCAAATCTGGCTTTTGAGATTTTTATGGGTAAAGCGACCCTTGGGGACAATATATATGGTCACGTATTTTACTTTGTAGGATACAAAGAAATGTATTAAATTTTACTATTTAATATACTCCTTTGGATTGAAAATTCATTAACTAACATCTATCATTTGGAGGTCATTTCAAAACTTGACGCTTGTTGTGTCCGAATATGAGACCATACATGTAGATTATTGTCGCAACCAGTGGGCCCTTAAAACGTTTAAGGGTTAACCAAATAAATTAACACTAACAAAATACATTGCATCCTAGCAGCTTCAATTTGTAGAGTCCAGTAATTTCCTACATTCACCTTTGTGCATTAGTTGATGAAAAATCAATGTCCAAAATTTCTTAGCAATAGATTCATTATTTCAAGAAAGATTAGGTTGTTTGTATATTGTTTTCTTTTTTAATAACATAGTTGTAATAGATATAAGTATGAATGATCTAAGTAAAGAAAGTGTGATGAAGCTTATAAACATGCTAACCTTTTATAACCTAAGAGTCTTGTCTTCCTACGTACATTTCATAAAGAGTAATATACAGGCTCTCATGGAGATCTTGAATGTTTATTCTTGTTTGATCTACATTGGTCATATGTAATAATTGTTGTGGAATAAAAATTCTCCAAAAGTATTATCATGTACGGGCTTTTAAAGATAACAAGTTTTGAATCTTTATGCTCTTGTTTGCAATCAAAGAGTCGCAGACTGTCACATGCGTTCAAGATTTGATTGTTGGAATTGAGTGGGACCCTATTCATGGGCATAGTGTGGAGTGGCTTTTAAAGTTTGTCTGTAAATTATCAGCAATATGTAGCACAATAAATTAAATTCTTCAAGCACTTAGAGCTAAATTTTATTTAAAGATATAATTATGTATATGAGATAAAGTTTTTACTTCACTCATGATAATAATATTATACTACTTCTATTTGATAGTAATACATGTATTATTTATCTAGATTAACCTAATTTGCACTAATAGCAATAATCAACCTATTCATGTAATAAAATGAATCACAAACATTTCTTTTTGAAAGAAATTACCTTATATGTAAGAACATGACCAATTTAAGACATTTTATGTATGTTGTACTAGACATGCATACGTGCGGGCGTAGCGTGGCTCGATTGAGACCATGTTGTTTGGTGGCACGCCCTTACCAGACGTGGCACAAGCACTCTACCTGACGCTGCACAAGTGTGTGGACGTAGGATTGTGTCCCGTTTGTAGGTATATGTCTAGGCTCGCAATCCGTCGTGTGAACACTGGTTGTTCTGCGTGTAGTGATAAGATGTATGTGCGACCAAGCCGACCACGTTCACCATACTATAGCTCTAGTAATCTTGCGAGGAAGGCAGACCATGCTTGTACTTCTCATCATCATGGCCTTGTAGTTTACTATTGTCCACCACGTACGTGATGAAGGTTGTGGGGAGGTGCAACTTTGGGTGGCCGTATCTTGCTTACGATATGTTGTTTTATGACAGAATTTCTATATGTATATAGTGTATGTAATGAAAGAATGTATACAATTTTTGAACTTGTTTTAGGGGGTTTATTAGATAGTATGTAATTTCAATTTAGTTTTCAATTGAGTTTTTATTTTGATTTTTTAATATAGGTGGCTTCAAACAATATTGGAAGCTTTTTTCCATCATATGTTTGTGCTTGCCTCGGTACTCTTGTCCATGACATTGGGCTAATGTATCATTTATAAGTCAAGAGAGTGAATGGCCTCTATTCTCTTTTTGTTATGTGGTTAATTGCCACAAGAAAAAATCATGCTATGAAGATCTTTTGGGTGGAGCACAGGCAATCAACACATTAGAATAACGTAAAATTCAATATTTAGAGAGCATTAAAGGACATGCATTTTAGAAAATACATAAAATTTCATAAAATGTGATCAAACGCATTTGATCATTTCATACATATGTTGATAGCTTATCTAAAAGTATTATTAGGCCTCAATTGAAGATAGAAAAAAATGTTTTTGTAGTACTCTATAGGCTTGCACATGGTTATCCTCTTGACCATAATGCTGGTTATTTGGAAGTTGAAGGATTCACCATTTGGAAATATATAGACATGCAATTTGTGACATTCTCTATGATGAGAACAAATTTTTTAGTGAATGCATTAGCATACCTACATTTGCACACCTGCACGGCATCATTGATGATTTTTAATAAATCACAAGATTGCCAAACGTATATGGTACGATTGATGAAATACACATTCCTCTTTTTGATCGACCAAATCAAAGAGTCATCCTTCCAAAGAGAAACTTTTTTTTAGTTAAAAGAAGTTATATTCCATTGTTATACAAACAACTTTTGATGTAAATAAGCATTTTGAAATGTGTGTGCAGGTCTGATTAAGGGTGTTCATGAAGAGCAATTTAAAGTCTCTAGCTTATAAAAAGACTTGAAGAGCCGAGCTATTCTGCAAACGTCAGTTGTGGATGTTAGAGGGAAGAGGTATACACCATGTTCTTTTGGCGATTTTGCTTATTCAATCCACACTTATTTGCAGAAGAACTAGGAATCACAACATGAATATAAGAAGAGGTTTGATAAATCGATGAATTCAGAGAGGGCCATGATAGAACATGTGTTTGGATCTTTGAAAAACATACGGTGTATATAAAAGAACTTTAATTTTGGAGTTGAAAGAGCGGCAAGGATCGCCATAGCATATTATAGGGTACAAACCATTGTGAGCTATGCAATTTGTCAAACCACAGGATGTTAGAGTACATAATTTAAATCTAGTGCAAAGATTTGGCAATGTTAAGCTTTTGATTGTTTGTGAAGTTAAGCAAGCCAAAGATAGGCAAAACTTCAATAGAAAGGTAATTTGAGTATTGAATCTTTGAAAATCTTGATAATTAAATTTTTATATTGTATCAAGTCTTCTATATATAATATACACAACATCCATAAAGAAAATAAAATTTTGGTTTATTCATAGAGAAAAAACTTTCTAAAAATATAGGATTGTGAATTCAAATATGAATTAAGCACTTTTAAATGGTACATCATGGAAGGATCCAAATTAAAATCTAAATTTATAACCTGTGGACACCATATATGCTACTTTAAACTATCAATGTAAAAATTCAAGGTAGGCCTTTTCGGCTTTGCCCTTCAAGGCTGCTGCAAACAATGCAGCCATCTACAACAACCCTTGTAGTGGCATATCTCTTTTTCTATTCTCTCTTTTTAAAATATGTTCTACAATCTTCTTAGTCATTGTAGATTCCTTTTTCAATCTCGATAATGCCATCAAAGAAGTTGTTGATAGCAGATGCAATGGCTTGGTCACCCGAAAGTCACCTTTCTCCTCCGCTTCTTAGCACTCTTGTTTACTTGTCCATCAACATGTGCTTGTTTTCTTGCTCTCAATTGAGGAGAAATTAGAATGCTCGAAGTGGTTGTTGTAGAAGTCACAATTGGTATAGACTCTCATCATCACTCAAGTGTTGGATCTTCTCATGTGCCACATAATCTACATCATGTGGCACACCAAAACATTATATGCAATCATTTACAAATGTTATTGATCTCATAAAAAACTATCTTTAGAATGTGACACAAATATATAAAACGTATAGCATCACAACTACGCAAGTTACACATTTTCTATTGGAGTTCAAACATAATATGAGAAGGATATGAGAAGGATATGGTATATGCAAGTATATTGAAGTGTATTGTTAGTTCTTACCACATAGTTGCATTATAGTATTTTTAAGGACATCTTCTACCCCTCTTCTATTTCAAAACTTTGGTGCAAATGTGCCTAACATGATAGTTTTAGATTAAAATTAGAAAATCACTATCCGTAGTGCAAAAAGTTGCCATAGAAGGTGGTCAAAGTTTGTTGAAGGTGTTTAAGGTAGAGGCACCCAATTCCGATCAGCCACCCAATTCGTATCAATAGAGTATGCATGGCATGGTGCATGAAAATGGCAAATGCATGAAATGGTGCATGAAGATGGCAAATGCATGAAATGGTGCATGAAAATGGCAAATGCATGAAATGGTGCATGAAGTAACCTAGAACTGATAACTCAAAATCTGAAAACACCAGCCATTATCGGCATTGGATCATGAAGTGTGCAATTTTGAGTTGCTCCACCTCAATTGAGCTCTCATTGGTGGCCTCGCCTCGAAAGTTGAACAAGGCTGATCGGCATTGGGTACTCTCCATGAGTTCGTTATCCATGGCATGTCTTCTCTCTTTTACTCATTCTCACTTGTTGGCATTGGGCAAATGAGGGCACCAAATCTCACCTACTTTAGAGTTTGATTATGGGCTTTGATGGTTTCTAGGCTTTTAAATTCTATATCAATTCCAAATCTTTGTGATTAAATTTGAAAAAATATTTGTTGAGTTTCATTCCTAATTCCGCATCTTTCTACCAAAATGTTTTTGACATACAATGTCATTTGAGTCCCAAACTAGCTTAAGTGATTGGAATTGGGTGCCTCTACTTTAGTATGACTTGAAGAAGAGTTTATGTCTTACTTCAAAGGCTAATATCTTTCTATCCGTGCGGTCAAACTAAACAAATCTTTTGCCACATACACTTGTACAATTATCGTACAAGACCCTACGATTAGATATGTCAAAAATGTGTTTATTTGCATTTTGCGTTGATTGCATTGAAACATGCAATTTTTAGTGGGTTTGGTTGCTAAAATGTTGCAGGTTTTTACGGGTTAAAGAGTTCTACACCGGATAAGTCTTGTCCGTAGATAAATAAGTGTATGTATAGTTTTGCCATATACGCGGCCATGCCATTTTTTTTATCAAGCATGGATAAAAAAAATGACATGGCCGCCTATGTGACACAACTATTCATAAGAGTTCATCTCGAGTGGTTTAGTTTCTTGTCCGGCCTGAACCCCCGACCAAGACACTAAACCACCGGACAAGAAAGTGGCCACCGATTACCTCAAATAACCATGTGTTGGCCAATACTTCTTGACCAACCGGTGCACTTTTCCGCCATATGAAATAAGCCGTGGATAGAAAAGGCAAATAATATTCACTATATGAACGGAGCTCCGCAACGACCGTGTGGGTGAAATACGGTGCTCCTACATGAACTTAAATAAAATATCTGTCATCAACTAATTTTTATGATATTCGCAGTTTTCAAACTGCAGGGACGTAAACACGACCGACAAAAAGATGGCACGCGGCAACGAGAGAGCTTCCGTGCCCAGTCCTGCGGGACATGCAGCGCAATCCGGAATTCCCCGAGCCATCCCCCGGAAATAGGGCCCCAGGCGCGGTGACGGGAGCCCTTATCGGTGAGATGGCGCTCGAGCCAATTGAGAAATAGCGCAAACTGCTGGGGCGGCGGCACGAGGCGCCCAGAATGGCCGCCACATGGAAAACCTCCACGCCTCGCCGATGCCCGGCCTGCTCTTTAGAGCTCCCCACCCGCGCCCACTACCACTGCAGCGTCCCCTCTCCATTTCCATTCCCTTCTCCCACCAACCCCACTCACTCGCTCGCTCTCTCGCTCGCACAGGCCGCCTCTCCCAGCCGATCTCATCTCACTGACAGATCTTCGACATGGCCAGGGCTCACGTGAGCGCTTCCGTGGAGAGGCCCCATTTGGATGTTTTGGTCGACTTAGGCCACCCTCTGCTGAACCGCGTCGTCGATGGGTTCGTCAAGGTCGGAGGAGTCGGGGCTCTTCATGCGGCTTCCCAGGACACCTACCGGTTCCTGCTTCAGGGTCAGTGAAGCTTGGGTTTTTGGTTTCCTCGTGGGGTTTGAGCGAGTTGGGTTGTGCGAGGGTTGCCGGCCGAGGTCTGGTTCGGTTGGGTCTCGAGAGGGTTCGGACTTGGGTGGTCTGGGTTGCGCGAGGGTTTCGCTGACGTTTGCGTTGGGCTGTGTGTACAGAGGAGACGAGCAAGAAGTCGTTGGAGCACACCGTCCAGCGCATGGGCAAGGAGGCCGTGCAGTGGGGTCTGGTTGCCGGAGTGTACACCGGCATGACCTACGGCATGCAGGAGGCCCGTGGCGTGCATGACTGGGTATGTGCCTGTATCTTTGACGCGCGTGATGTTGACGTCGGTGTCGATTTTCGTCGGGGGCATGGCTTTAGTGGAGTTGTTGTTATGTGACGGTGACATGTTGTTTCTGGGATTGGGTTGTGCAGAAGAACGCGCTGTTGGGAGGAGCCTTGACCGGAGCGGCCCTGTCTCTGACGGAGCCGAACCCCCGCAGCGACCGCGTGGTCCGTGGAGCCATCACGGGCGGAGCCATCGCGACGGCCGCCGAGTTCTTGCGCAGCCTCACCTAGATTAGATGATGAGCGGGGCTGACGTGTAAAGCACATTTGATTGTAGAGTGTGTGATAGTGCAGTTGAGAAGAGTCGCTCTGGCCGGGTGGACCCGGCAGGGTCGAAATGTAATTCATGCCTTCCTGATGGCATTTGTATGAAATGTTGGAATCAGGGTTTAACCTCATCTTTTTCATTCTCGTGAACGTTCAGGGACATGGGGTGCGCCTTGAAGCAGTGTAATGTATGGGGGCTTGGTGTCCTCGTCGGTTGAATTTCTGTCTCCGCTAGATCGGAGCAATTGTTTGCTTGTGTGGGGGCGGACAGGGGCAAGGCAGATCGGGTTATGTGAATCTATCCGAGCCCGGACGATTTCCGGAAAACCTGAAGGAGACTTTGCGCCATTGGTGTCGCCATTTCTGCAGCTGATAGCATGCGGCTGATGCCAGTGGTTGCAATTGGCGGAATGCGTAAAGTTACATGATTGGGCAGGTGGGGAGTGTTGCAGATAAGGCAGAACCCCTCGAAACTAGGTAGCAACGAGCGTGGCAGTGACTCGGATCAGTGGACTGTACTACGGAGTGGCACGCATTCATCCGACTTTCCATGATCCGCATCCTGCTCAGGTTCATTCGCCTGAGTCCTGGCAGTGACAGGATTCGTTTCTGGAGGTAAACCTTGAACGGCATCGCGCTTGGGCTCCAGTTCTCAGCGGCTGCTCTTGATTGGCAGCAGGCACCACGACAACGCGCTTGGATTCGCCATTTCCTCTGATGATTGTGAACAGTACAGAGGCTAATTGTGTACATGATCATATGCCAACTCAGAAAGAATCTGAAAAGATTTTGTGCTTAACAATGAGCACATACGGAGTGTAGGAGCAAGCACATGCCAATATGGGAAGGGCCTGTTTCCACGTCCCACCATTTTGAGGAGGGTCTTGGGACTTCCATGGAACTGGTTAGGCTCCCAACCCCCGGTCACTATAGTCAATCTGGGTTCGCGGTGTCAGGGCCCGGTTTTAGCCCTGACACCGTGAAGACTGGCCCTTCTCCCCAAGCGCCTTTTCGCCTCCTTTCCACGATAACTACCACTCTCGCCCTCAATTATTTCGCGCTGCCCGTCTCTCTTTTCGGCACTTCTCGCCGAAAAGCCCCTTCGCCCCCGCCTTCTCCGGATCACCGAAGTCACCTTCTCGCCCCCGCCACGTGTACTCCAGAATGACCCGCCCTTCTCGGCAGATGCCGGCGCGAAGTGTCATCCACATCGTTTCGTACTGCGCCGTCTTTCGCACGATCTATTGTGCCGTGTAGCACCTTGCCGGAAGGGGAGTGCTTGTCTCCGCGTGAATGGAGTTCCTCGATCTCAATCTCCCCATCCAAGACAGGCCGAATGGGAATTCTGGCGAGACGGCGGCACCAACTGTTGCCGATAACGGGGCAGCAGGAAGGAAATAGAGGCGTCGAGGGAAAAAGAAACCGGCTGGCGTGCGTGAGAAGGGGGTGGAGGACCTTGATGCCGCGTTCCGGGAAGGCCAGCATGCAGACTACCTGAAGAAACACGGTCACAAGGTTCTTCGGATGCGCGATTCATTACAGAGTCCTCCTCCAGGGATTTTGACGTGGAAATGTCTTAGGTGGAACATGGAGGCCGAGAATGATACGAGGTTCGTAGACGATCCGCAATCATCGAAGAGGAAGTAGTCCAAGCTTATCGCCTACATTCCCTGGGATAGGGTCTCGGATTTCGTGGAGGGTGAGCAGTCTGGCTGAAAGGATGTAGAGACTACCTTCGTCCGCGACAAGAACGACCCCACAAACGTCGGCGAGAAGACGCACTATCGGTGGAACTGCCACATCGAGTACCAGCGGTAAGTGAATCACGACCTCTGATATCACATTCAATATACACGGTAGATCTGCTTATCGGCTGTGCCGTTACATCTCTTCAGTACCGCACGTATCTCTGATGGTCAACGCCGATAAGCAGATGGCGTTGTCAATACGGTCCCGAAGACAACAGGGACAAGATCCAAGCTATCACGCCCGAAATGACACCAATGCCATCGAAATACAATCACAAAGGGAAACAACTTACGTCCGGCGCTGGCCAAAAAGGCCCTCGTGCCACTGATGCGAAGGAGGAGGGCTCTATGAAAGTGGGCTGCCAATGTCGATTCTACGTAAAGAGGTACTATTTTCTACCATATATCGCCGAGATAGGGTACTTTTGCTCGGAACATGTCGACACACAGGGCCTCATCGTCCACGATAAGGACAATGTGCAGAGGGGAAAGCTCCGCTTTTGGAAGTACATATCGGAGGAAGTAAGGCTTTGGGTTCTGAGGCAATTTGAAGAGCAAGTTCCGATGGCAACTATAATACAAAAGCACCAGAAGCTGGTACTGAAGGCACGGGATGAGGGCACTCTTACGCCTTCTTGGGATTGTTTCCTTAGCATGGTCCCATGGAGGACATCCGCAACATATGCGGAGTCCGTGCGCAAGAACTATACAAGAAACACGACAACGATGCTGAGAGTGTGAGAATGTGGGTCCGAGAAAACCGAGGTACGGTTTTTTACTACCAAGATCTGGGCAGCAAGGTCGACGGAGTGCTGAATGCCGATAACGTACCCTTCGTAATTGGGATTCAAACCCCATTTCAGACGCACATGATGCTGAAATATAGTCACGATAACATTATTGCTATAGATGGGACATTCGCAACGAACAACAAAAAGGTACACATACCTTTACCGTGCTCCATGTAGGGTCCGTATAAAAATTAGGAGCACTCACTCCCATACCGCTTAATTCCTTGCTTGCGTGTCCAGTATCCGCTCTTCATGATGATGGTATTCGACGAGTGGAGAAACGGTATTCCAGTGGCTTTCGTGATCACTGCGAAATCCAAACAAGCAGATCTCGTCCCTTGGATGCGCGCTCTGAAGTAGAAGTTGGTGCAGATAAGGCCGGTCTGGAGACCCACTGCCTTTGTACTTGACGACGCCGATAATGAGATCAACTCTCTTCGGTAAGCAATTTAGCATTCTTACGTTATCCGGTGACGGGCTTCAGCGAGTTGTACTTATCGGCTTGTCGGGTTATCGTAGGGAGGTTTGGCCGCACTCGCATCTATTTCTATGTCTCTGGCATGTTCGTCGAGCGTGGCAGAAGAATGCATGTGCTAAGTTGAAAGACATGGAGACGAAGGCCGGAGCTTTGCGAATTGTGGGCTCACTTATGTACGTATCAGAGACACCTAGTGACTTCCAAGACCCTTCGGCGAGAGCTCCCGGCGATAAGGTGTGGAATTTGGTAGAGTGGGTGCGGCACGTTTACGGCAAAGCTAAGGCTCTCTTGCCAGACGTTGATGCATACTGGAAGTACTTCAACAAGGAATGGCTCCCGAAAATCAAAATGTGGGTTGTGGGAAACCGGAAAATCCCCCATGCTGGCCAGGACACCACTGCAGCGATCGAATCATACCATTCTAACATGAAAGCAGTGCTCCGGCAATCCAATAGGAAGTTTATCGGCCGAAGGATGGACTGGCTTATTTATGAGCTCACTGGAAATGTCATCGAGAAGTATGATTACAGTCACTGGTGTAAGCTAAACGGTTTTATAAAGAACAAGAGGCAGCGGCAGATCATGGTCAATGCAATCAACCAAGCAAATACAATTCCCGATAATGTGGTCACCTTGCTCGAGTGGTCGGGAGGTCCTGCATACGTTAAATCCTCGAATAGGAGACACATTACGTATGCGGTATACAATCCATGCACCGAATGGGCCGTCTGCCAATGTGTTCATTCCCAGAAATGTAACATCTATAAGCACCAGGTTAAGGTCCTCAAAAAGACAAGACCTGACCTGGCAGAGGGAAAAATTGCTGGATATCTGGGCTCCCTTCGCGGCACAATCCAAGGAGGAATGACGAATCTTCTCCGCCAAGACAATGGTCGACACCCGAATACCGAGGGCTTCCCCGATAATGATGTTCCCTCCGATACCGAAGCCGGAGATGTAACCCCAGTGACTTCCAACCTTCGAGAATTAGGCGAGACATGGGTATGCGACTTTGATCGTATGCATCAGCTTGTCCTGAAGCTACTCGAGAAGGCTTATCGCCAACCGTTGCTAGCAAGACACTTGGATGCAGCTTTGCGCAACACCGACGCCACCCTCTCAAGGTTGGAGGCTGAAATCGAAGCCGGAATGCTTCATCCACTCCAGGATATAGCTGCACCGCTCCCCACAAATGAAGACGGTCTTGGAATGAGGCTCCGAAGGTTGCATGACTTCTTGGATTCCAGAGGTTTTCGGGTGAGGTCCGTTCCAGCTAGCGAAAGACTAACTCAAGAAACGACTTAGGTTATCGGCACCGATGTGGATGAGTATAAAGGGCAGAGGATTTCAGCTGCAAACCTGCACCGATAACCATTAGTAATCTTATCGGTAGAATACTGCCGATAAGATGCTCTTAGATTAAGTTCCATGCATCGGCTGAAATTTCCACTGAAGTGATATTTCTTTAGTTTGAAAGTTAAAACTCAACATTCAATATAATCGGCAAAGACTGGATTTTAAGTTCCGCTTACAAGCCTCTGCAAGGGGGTCCCAAAATCCGTTTATGTACGCTATCGAAAAAATTGTCATTTACAATGAATGAAATGTACAACATCGGCATCCTATTAATCTGTACAAATTCCTAGAGTCTATCGGTTGTGTACAACACCCCCCCTTATCGCCTACTTCTTCGTCTTGGTGGTGCCCTTCGGTTTTCTCGGTTTTTTCGGGCTTTTCGGCGCGGTTGACTTCTTCCGCCTTCCTCGAGTCACTGGTGGGTTTGTGAGCACGTTGAAGCCCTGAAGATCACGATCCCCCACTGTCTCCGAAATACCAAGAACTGGGACTTCCTTCTTCTTCGCCGTCTCTGTACCGGCTTCCACGAAAACTACGTCCGGACTTCCGCTTCCGAACTCCACCGTATCCTGACCACATAGATTAAAGGCATCGTGGAACAGAAGCGGTGCGACAATCTCCGTATACAGCGCTTGCATGAACCATCGGTATGCCTTCTTCCCGTCCCAGTCCAGATATTTGGTCTCCGTCACGGTCTTCTCCTCCGCCTCTTTGCGCCCACCACGTGCGATAAGGTATTGCCAGAAGCCCAAGCCTGCCATGAAACCACACTCCCAGCTTTCTTTCTGACTAGGCAGAGGCAACCTTATCGGCGATCGACTCTGCCATTCAGTCCAACTCCGAGATCCGATCCTCACGCCCTTCGCGGTTGTCCATCCCATGCGCACAAGGAAGATGAAGTTGTTCACTTCCCGACCCTTGTGCATGCCTTTCACTGGGTCCAGGTGATACGTTCGCCTTTGCTCCACGACGAATACGCTCCAGTGACCCTTATCGTGGTAAGGGACGATAAGGGTATTCGGCGTCTTGGTGGTGCTACGGAACGAGCGGCTGAGAAAGCTCACGATGTCATCCAACCCTTCCCTTCATCCGCCAGATAGCACTGCAAAGTCGCCGATAACCAGTTGTGCGTGTGATGATACTGGATTCGAACATGCTCCTTCGCACGGTAGACGACATGCCTAAGGATGAAATCCAAAAATGTGCCTTCTATTTCCCGCTTGTCCTATAGCACGCAATGCCAGTCCTGTAGTGCGAGCGAGACATCCACGGCTTGCCGAAGGTCTGGACCAAAAAACCTCATACCTCCAGTCAGGTCCTTCGGGTGAATAAAACGAGGCCTGCAATTCAGAAGAAAGCGGACGTAGGCAACAGGTGACGATAAACAATAGGTGTCAGAGAACATGATAACATAGACAACGACACTCACCGCCGCATTAGGACCTCTACAATAATGTCAAGGTTCTTCTCTATCATGGATGCATCATGCTCCTCGGCTTCGTAGCAGAGCGAGGGCGCTTTCTCCCAGGACACACAGTCTGACGTACATACTCCGCGGTTCTCCTTCAACATGCACGTATACGCCGCCTTCTGTCCTTCCCTTCTGTTCATAACACGCTCTTCGAGTCCAGGATAAACCCAAATACTAGACATCCCAGATTCCTGTGCTTCCTTGATAAAGCGCAATGCCAGTCTGATCTCCTCGGGGTCCATCTCCTTTGGAGAAGGGCTATCGGGCTCTTGCGGAGGAGGAGCCTGAACGGGTCCTGGCGGAGGAGCAGACATATCGAGCTCTGGCGAAGGAGCAGGCTTATCGGGCTCAGATACCAGAGTAGGGCTATCAGGATCTGGCATTGAAGCAGGCTCAACGGGTTCTGGCGGACTGGCATGGTTTTGGGACTCTGGCGGGCTAGCAGGGTTCTCAGGCTCTGGCGGATATTCGGGCTCTGGCGGAGGAGCAGGGTTATCGGGCCCTGGCGGAGAAGCGTAATCGGAGTCCGGAGAGGGAGCCTTCTCTGGGATTGGATGACTTTCCAAGGGTGTCACGCAAGGCACCTCGGGAACCACCGGGGGACTGTCAGTAGAGTCCAGGTTTTCAATACCTTGACTCGACAGAGGGAACGATAGACGATAGGGTTTAATGCCGGGTTCCGTCTCCCCCGTACCCGAAAACACAACATGCTGAAGAGGGGTGTCGAATTGAGATAGCCCCATCCGCGACTGTGAAGACTCCGGAAAGCCGAGGGTAGGGTCATTCATAGCTTGTGTCCACGAAAACTCCATGGGAGATGGGTTATCGACGGTACGGCCTGGTGACTTCACCGTTGTAGAAGCGGGCTTGTAGAGCCAAAATAACAAAAATAGCTCTTTTATAAAAATTAAGTGTAAAAAGGGTTGTAGATAGATTGATAATTAAATAATTAATGATTTAGTTTATACTAAGTAGTTAATTAATCAAAAAGTGCCTATTCATATCCAAGAATTAGGAAATAATGGAAAAAGGGTTGAACTCACACCCTTTGAGAAGGGTGTCCCTTTTCATGAATAGATATGAAGATTAAGTGGAATTAATCTTAATGGTTAATGATAGGAAAAACCTCTTGCCAAGAGGTGTGCCTCTTGGATGTTGAGTAGAATGACTAGCTTGAATTTTTAGCATTCTTGGCCATTACCATAGAAATTCCTTGGAGGAAGATTGGAGTGAGCCCTAGCCTTAAGTGAAAAAGCTAGTTGATGATTCTTATGGTTGTAAGAATGTTTAATTTTATTAATATATATTATTAAATTTGCATATGTAAAGTCTTGTGTGTGACTTGATTAATATGTATAATTGCAATAATATTAGTTCTTCATAGAATAAATTTGACATTGTGTTTTGTAAATGCAATTGTATGCATGAGATATTAATTGTGAATAAATTCCTATGCATAAATGCATTATTTATTTAGATCTTCATTGTAGAAATTAGGATATCATCCTAATCGTTTATGTGATATGAAATTGTGTGTTAATGAATTAAACTTAATGTATTGCATATGAGTGAAATGTGAATACTTAATATCAAAACTTCAAGAGATTAAGTTAGGGAAGTCCCTAACTATGTCAAAGTGACATTGTGGATGTTAAAGCAATAATCCTAAATGTGAGTGAAGCATTTAGGAGTTTAATTGAAGTAAGAAACTTAATGCATTAATATGCGAAATACATAAGTAGTTGATGAAAGACTTAAGTTTAAGTGTGGAAACTTAAGCATTAAGACATAAGGCGGGAGTCTTATGCATGTGTGAATAAGAGAACTTAAGTCTAAGCGATAGAACTTAAGTCATGCAAGTGTAAGAGTGAAGATACTCTTTTTGCATTTAAGTATTAAGGACTAATAGATAGGTTAGACTTAAGTCAAGTCTTAGAGTAGAATAATTTAGAGACTTAATATAACTTGTGGGTTGTTTGAGTCTAACACTTGTGATGAATATGTGAGTACGTGAACCGTGGGACGTACGTGAGAAGTGGAGCGAATTGCACGAGGTAAATTTGTGAATTCTAATGGATTTAATTAAGGAACTAACAATGAGTGCAATGGATAGTATCCATGAGCCGAAGATGGCAAAAGTCTAGGAAACTAACTACGTGCATATTCATAGTTAATTAAAGAGCAAGGCTCTTTAGAGGAGCAAGGCTCTATTCTAACACTTAATCCTTGGGATTAATACCTTAAGAGTGGAATGCTAAGAGTGAGGCATTTTAAGGCTTAATTCCCTAAAAACAAGTGCATAAACTTAAATCATTTAATAGAAGATAGTTTTAGGCATACAATTAGAGGCAAACTACTTAACAGTTGACGCTAGACCATCCCGGGAATGAATTTAGAGTCTAGGGGAGATTGTGTGTGAGTCTTGGGTGTTTTGTGAGTTGACCTGTTTTAAACCTTACATTTTTGGCGACCATGCTGGGGATGGTACCGTCAAGTTTTTAAGTAGTTTTTAATTTAGGAAAGCTATCGGGACTTAAGTCAATTACTTAAGTAAACAATCATGGCATTAAGTTTTGTGTGAATTAACAACCTTTGAAATTAGTAAAATAAAAAATAAAAAATAAAAAAATAAAAAAATAAAATAAAAAATCATAAGACAAACCACTACTAATGAGTAAAGACATGTTGTTACAACATGTCTACTTTTCCATGGGAGATTTCTGAAGAAGCTTTGAGTGACTTCTTTAGTGGTCCATATTTGTTTAGCGCGCTCTACCGTGTCTATAGAGGTGCGTATTACGGACAAGGGTTCCAATTTTATGGGGCTCACCCAAAAATTGATAAATCATTTAATGAAAACTTTGAACAACTACCTTTAGAAATCAAACAAGTAATCTTAAACAAAGTGTGGAGTAAGGGCCAAGGTTTTAATGAAGTGATTGTTAAGAAGAAAACATTATACTTAAAATATCAACTACATTACCTTTTTGCCCAATATGGCAGATTAAAACTTCAAACACAACCATTAATTTCTAAAGGTATTGGGGCTTGGAACGGATACAAGTTTAATAGGGAAATTTATATCTTTGTTTATAGTAAACAAAACTTTGAGAGCAAAGTATTTTTTCCCAACTTCTTATCTAAAGATTCAGAAGTTCCCGTTAGTGTAGCCTTTGATTTATTATGTATTTAAGAAATGAGTTCCTCAATTGAGACTTTTAAGGAACAACGAACAAGGTTAAAAAGATTGTTAATAATTTATTCTAAAATTCAATACAATGAGGGTAAATTATTTAGACTTTTGGGGATAGAAATAGAACACATTAAAGAAAACAACCAACATTCCATTAATAGAAAAAAATCATCAATACTTTCTTACAAAAATTCAATTACCCAAGAGAATTAATAATAGAACCATTGTCACGAGAATTCCAGATAGAACAATTTACACTAACTGATTGGCGTCACTATTGTTTCCTGAATGGAGCAAATGAGAAAAATTGAACGCCTAGATTCTAAAAGTGGAAGAAATAAATCCCTTAAATTCTTGTATGCAAGAATAGTTTTCTATGAAACTTTTATTAGTCATGATAGGAAATATTCAGCAATAGTAGAAACTGAAATAGATAAATTAATTGAACAAGCAAAAGAGTGGCTGAGTGACCTTGAAATAGGGGAATTGTTGACATATTTGGGTTATCCTATAAATAAAGAAAATGAACTAAACCTATCTATGGAAGCTCTCTACCTTTGCTCACATTAAAATTCTTTGCAGTTTCTTAAAACCAAACAAATATCCAATGGCAAAATGAGTCAAGAGATTGATCCTCTATGTACCCCAATTAATGGTGGAAAAATAATTAGAAGATTAATCAACACAATTTGTATGTACCACAAGATAGGTCCTTATGACGGGGAATATTTAAAAATGGCTGAAAATGAGATAGATCTTTTAATAGGAATAGCCAGTGAATGGTTGGGAGAAAATGAAATGGGAGCTTTATTAACCATGTATAAGTATCCTAGAAACATTGAATGGGAAGTTGAGGGAATGAACTTAACGGAAGAAGCGTTGTACCTTTGTTTGAATTAATACACTCAACATTCTTTGAACAATTCACTTGGAGAGTTAAATGTTTCAAATTCTTAATGGCACCTACCAATGTCAGATAGGGATAAAGGAAAAATTGAAGAACAAAGGCTAGAAAGAGCCGAACGTTACAAGAAAAGGATAGCAAAAAATGAGAGACCTATATTGTTAGCAATAAATTCAACCTTTAATAACACATCTTCACCTATACCTGCAGAAGTTCAGTTGCCAGTAGAAAACTTAGAACTCACTCAACAAGATACAAAAGTTCAAACTCTACCTCATTCACTCAAGTTCAGTTTAACAACTAAGGGACTTACCTCAAAAAGTTTTAGAGTAAGGATAAGGAAAAAAGGACAACAATACATTTCACGATCAGGTAACTCTAGTCCAAAGAAATTAAGGCTAGAAACCTGGAGTAACCAATCTAGTTCAAAGACTAGGGAGAGGGGATATAAGTCGGATAGTAGTCTAATAAATCAATCAAAGGAGGAAGAACACTCTTTCAAGACTCCAGTAGCAACTATATCCACCACTCAAAGTGTTCTAGAGGACAATAGACCTTTCCACCCAACAGAGTTTAAAATTCCATATCCGGAATCCTTTTATCAAAAATTAGATCTTAAAATTAAAAAAGAACTAGAGGATATTCCTAACTTTACTAACGAGGAAACAATTATTTCCCTAGAAAAGTTTATTCAAAAAATAAGAACAGAAAGTGTTGAGAGTTCCCTACAGTTACACAGAAAAGAGAAGAATTTCCGTCAAAGTATAGAGGATATTTTTAGACGTACTCTTGAACCAACAACACTGAATTTTTATGCACAAAATGTGATAGATCAATTAAGTGTAAATGGAGAAGAAGCAGGGTCCAGTAGTTTAAAAGGAGGAATCTTTAACAGTGAGGATAGTAAAACACGGGGTAGTAAAGTTGGTGGGTACAGTACAAGTGACGAAGATCAAAGTGAATCTTCTTCATCAGATTCATCTAGATGGTCACTATCTCTTAGAATACCACCCCGTCCTGTGACTTTTTCTACCTCATCTTCTTCTGAAGAATCTCCACCTCCTACTCCACCAACAACCCCATCTACTCCTGAAGGGGATATAGAAAATCCATTTGCTATGGCTCATCATAGAATGTTAAACATTGCCCCTTTTCCTATATTTTATGGAGATTTAGGGGAAGACCCAGATTCCTACCTGGAACGATTCCAAGTAGTGGCAACAGCTAATAATTTAGCTATTGACAAGTATATCACCAGTTTTCCTGGTAATTTACTAGGGGAAGCTCAACGGTGGTATGCAGCTTTAAATCCTAGACCGGTAGATTGGGAAGCGTTAAAAGAGTCTTTTTTAACGAGGTTTAGACCCCAGTCCTACCATAACACTTTGCAAGATCAGTTGCAAAGTTTTCAAATGTATCCCACAGAAACTATAGCTGGATATTATACTCGTCTAAGAAACTTGTTGAATAGATGGTGAGATCATAATATGCCAGAAGCATGGATTACTAATACCTTCACTAGAGGATTATTAGATCCTATGTGTATATACCAAGTTAAACTTTCCAACCCGGCAAATTTAACTGCAGCATATGAAGCTGCTAGAAATTGGGAAGCTGCCATGCAGCGATCGAATATGTTGTTACAGACGAGAAGAACCCCATATCAGGACCCATACCTTTTACCTGTAACTACACAGTATGGAATGGATAATAGTGGGAGAGATTATTATCCTAGGTCAATATCTAGTCAACCTCAATTAACTATACAAGGACCACCTCATCCGAGAGAGCAACAACTTACATTGATGCCCCCCAATCATGAGGAAAGTGAGATACAAGCCTTACAAAAACAATTTAAGGAATTATCAGTACAAGTTAATGAAGGTAGAAATAAGAGACCTAAACCAACTAATCAACGAACTAATATTTGGTGTAGTAATTGTAAGGGTCACGGACACTTAGCCACCGAGTGTAGATATCCTATAGGAGGAATTCCTAAACTTAAATGTGCATATTGTGGTGCAAAAGGTCATGATATAACTACTTGTAAAAATATCAAGGAAGTTAAAGCCTTAGTGCAAGAACAACCCTCTCAAGATAATAACCAAAAACAACCTTATAGAATTACATCCAAACGACCTTTCATCAAACATGGGAATAATAATAACCAACCGAGAGGAAATAATGGTTATAGTCAACACCAAGTTTGGAAAGGACCTAACCAGGATGGGAACAAGGAAGTAGTATGTTATAGGTGTGGAGAGCCAGGTCATTATTCTAGGGAATACACAAATAAGCGACAACAAGTTGGGTTTAATCCCTTGTGTGGGAGGTGTGGTCAGACAGGACATGTTTCTACCTTTTGCACAACCATAATTACTGAGTTTCCTAATGTTAGAAAACAAGTTCAAATTCAAGAAGTAGAGTCTTCTAATTCTAGAAATGTTAACTGTATGGCTATTGATACACCTCATGATGTCTTTATCACTAGATCACAAGCCAAAAAAACTCTTGAAAAGGAACTTGTTAGTAGCTCAGAGAGTGATTATAGTAAAGTGAAACTTAATCCTATGCTTGATAGAAATATGCCAACTATACTAAAACGACCAGAAGTTCTTAAACCATGACCACAAATAGTTGAAATGATAAGTAGTGATTCCCAAGAAAAATCTAAACCACCTCCTTTGCCAAAAAAAATAGTCCTTAAGCCTGCAATTATAGAAAAACCAAGTACTTCAATGAAACCTTTGGAACAACCTACTTTTTATAAGCCTTCAAAGAAGATAGTAAAAGAACCATCTTTGTCCTTAAAAAAGAGAAAACACAATAGAATCATGAGGTTAGCTGTTGGGATGCATCCATATGATATACTCACGGATTTGGATAGGTTACAACCTCAAATATCCTTGAGACAATTACTTGCTTTATCACCATTTTGCAAAAATGAATTGACATCCTCATTAATTCGTAAGAGAGCTAAAACAATTGAAGAGAGTAATGTTAAAAATTCTAAGGCAAAAACAAAAAGTGAGGCAAGTAAAGTTCAACCTGAAGTTGTAAATGTCCATGATATTTCCTTAGATCCGGGGGCACCTACAGTTGATGTGATTATAGATGGAACTTTGATTGATGGAGTACAAGTAGATAGTGGAAGTAGTGTTAACTTGATGAATGTTGACACTATGGAAGAATTGGGTATAACCAAAATAGTTCCTACTCCCATTATTTTAAGAATGGCCGATCAAAGTAGAGTCAAACCTTTGGGGAAGTTAATACAATTAAATACAATAATCGGTGGAATTGATTATAAAATTGATTATATTGTCTTTAAAGTGAGTGAGTCCATTTCCACGTATCCAATCCTTCTTGGCAGACCTTGGTTGTCATTAGCCAAAGCCAAGGACGATTGGGGTAAAGGGACTTTGACTATTGGGAAGGGTAAAAGTAAAATCATTCTTTCCATGTTTCCTACCAACTACCATGGTGAGACCCAGGATGATGGTTCTGAGTGGACCACTGATCCAAAATCAGAATCTGAACTTGAGGACACTAACGTTGTCGGGGATATGCCTACGTTTAAAAGTTTAAGTCCTGGAGAGTATTTTGTCCCTCCTAGTCAAGTCGATGACTCGGATGCAGCTATTGAAGCATGGCAAAATTCTCCTATTTTTAACATTACTATCGAGGGCGAATCTAATAAGGAACCTCCCTATGTATCAGATTCTGATGAGTTGCTAGGTGACAAAATACCTAGTGTTCGCCCTTTAGTAAAAAATACTATGGAAATGAATTTAGGCACTAAGGAAGATCCTAAGCCTATTAAGCTCTATGATGGACTAAGTCCTAAAGAATATGATGAGTGGTTGGAATTCTTTAAGAAGGAGAAGGATGCCTTTACTTGGACTTACAAAGACTTGAAAGGAATACCTCCTGATGTTTGTCAACATCGGATTATCCTAGAAGCGGATGCTAAACCTATTAGGCAAAAACAATATAGGATGAACCCAAATTATTCTCTAATGGTTAAAGAGGAAATTGATAAATTACTAGAGTGTAATTTCATTTATCCCGTGCCATTTAGCGAGTGGGTGTCACCTATTGTCATAGTACCTAAAAAGAATGGTAAGATCCGTATTTGTCAGGATTTCAAACAGTTGAATAAAGCAACCAAGAAAGATTTCTTTCCTTTACCATTTTCTGATGCAGTCTTGGATGGTGTAGCTGGTCATGAGTGTTATTCTTTTCTAGATGGATTCTCGGGTTATAACCAAGTTCAGATAGCCCCAGAAGATAAACCATTGACCACTTTCACCATAGACTGGGGAACTTTTGCATATAATGTCATGCCATTTGGATTGTGTAATGCTCCGGCAACATTCCAAAGAGTTATGACTCAAGCCTTCACAAAATATCTTAGAAAATTCATGGAGATATTTTTAGATGATTTTTGTGTGTTTGGTTCTAAGGCAGATCATGCAAAAGATTTAAAGAAATGTTTTGATCGATGTAGAGAGTATGGTATATCCATAAATGCTGCTAAGTCTGAGTTTGCCACTGTATGTGGAAAATTATTAGGTCATGTTGTTTCAAGTGAAGGAATATCAGTTGACCCAGACAAAGTTGACATTATCCTCAAAATGGACATACCTGAACATTTGACTGGACTAAAGGGATTTCTAGGTGCAACGGGCTATTATAGAAGATTTATATATAAGTTTGCTTTTATAGCAGCACCTTTGAATGTTTTAACAAAACAAACTTTATTACCAGGGGTATGGACAGATGATTGTACTAAGGCCTTTAACAAGTTAAAACGTCGTCTTAGTAAAGCACCTGTTCTAATTCCTCCGAATTGGTCAAAGCCTTTTGAAGTGTATGTTGATGCTTCTAATGTAGCAATTGGAAGTGTCTTAAGCCAGAAAAATTCTAAAGGTCATGATAGACCAATTTACTTTGCAAGTCGGCAGTTGAGTGCCCCAGAAAGAAATTATTCTGTAACCGAACGAGAAGGTCTTGGCATGATTTTCTCTGTTCAGAAATATAGACATTATTTATTGGGATATAAGTTTATCTTTCATATTGATCATGATGCTTTAAAGTACATGATCATTAAACCTCAACTCAGTGGCCGTATTGCAAGGTGGGTTTTGTTATTGCAAGAATTTGACTTTACCATCAATGTCACCAGGGAGAATACATCAAAATGCAGATTTTCTGTCACGATTGAGTGAGACCATTAATCCAGAGTCTATAGATGATAATTTTCCTGATGCACACATCTTTAGTGTTAAAGAGGGTGTGGAGGTACTAGATATAATTCCCAAAGAATATGCTGATATCATCTACTATTTGACAAAAGGCACCTTTCCTATTGAATACACTAGCAAGGATAAAACTAAATTAGTTCATCAATCTTTACCATATACTATGATAAGTGGTGTTCTCTATAAGAGAGGCAAAGATGATGTACTTCGACGATGTATAAATCCTAGTGAGGTGTCTATGATTTTAGTAGGGTGTCATAATGATGCTTGTGGCGGGCATTTTGCGGGTTGGGCTACAGCTCAAAAAGCATTAAGAGCTGGATATTGGTGGCCCACGCTTTTTGCCGATGCCACTAGTTATGTTAAAAAATGTGATCCTTGTCAACGAGTCGGTAAACCGACAGCCACTAAGGCTATGCCATTAACACCAATTTTAGCACAGATTCCTTTTGAGAAATGGGGGATTGACTTTGTAGGTCCCATTAAACCACCTAGTTGTGAGGGTCAAAAGCGTTACATCTTGGTTGCAACAGAGTATGTGACTAAGTGGGTAGAAGCTCTTGCCACTAAAAATGATGATGCGGACATTGTTGCTAGATTCATTTATGAACACATCATTACCAGATTTGGGTGTCCAAAAGAAATTGTTAGTGATAGGAGGACTCACTTTATCAATGATACTATTGAGAAAATGCTGCAAAAGTATTTCATTAAGCATCGTAAGTCATCACCCTATCACCCTAGAGCTAATGGACAAACTGAAAAGTCTAATGGCATTCTTTGTAAGATCATAGCTAAAACATTACAGGGGAATGCATCTAATTGGGACTATGAGCTAAATAACGCATCATGGGCATATAGATGTACCATAAAAACTACAACTAAAGCAACACCATTTCAGTTAGTATATGGTTTGGAGGCCATGTTACCAATTGAAGTGGAGGTACCTTCATTACGGGTAGCAATATCCGAGAGACTTGGAAATGTTGCATCTTTAAGAGAACGTTATGACACTTTAGAGCGTCTTGATGAGATAAGAGCTCAAGCTTTCCTAAACATGGAAGCTATACAGAAACAACGAAAAACCTACTATGATAGTAAGTTACAACCAAAAGTTTTAAATGATAATGATTTGGTATTACTTTACGATAGTCGATTTCAAAAGTTTCTGGGTAAATTTAAGATGAGGTGGTTTGGTCCATATCGCATTCTTAAGTCTTATCCTAATGGATCTGTTGAATTGCAAGATTTTGCGGGTAATGTTCATGCCACAAGATATAATGGCTATAGGTTAAAAAAATACATAACTTGAGGGCAAGTTATGATTTAAAGAGGGGGGCAATAATCCCAAAAACAAAAATAATTGTTGGATTAAGCCCATGAAAATAAATCCTCTAAAATTCTCTTAGACTAATTAAATTTTGGCCAAGGAAGAAAATTCATATTAATATCTAATATGACACTATAATTTATGATAGAACTTGGTTCAAATTTTTGTTTCTAAAATGTCACATTTTAGTAACATATAAATTTGATTAGTTTAGGAGGATAGATAAAAAATAATAAAAAATGCAAATAGAGGATAAACCACTACTAAAAATTATTTTTTAGTAGTCCGCAATGACCCTAAACTACCCACATGAAGGTGAGAAATATTTTTAGTGATAGTTCCAAGGACTCGTAAAATTGTTAAAACAATTTCTCTCACTTTACAAAAAACTTCTATAAGTGGCTAATTAATTACTTGCTCGTAAGTAATAGTGTTAAAATAAAAATATTTGTTTAACTAAACTCGCACAAAAATCTTCCAAAATTCTCTTAAATTAATTAAATTATAACTTATGATTAAGGGAGAAAATGTCACACTATTAATATATAGTATGACATTAAAATTATTATAGAATCTGGTTATTTTTGGACAAATGTCCAAATTATACATAAATAATTATGAAAGTTGAGTGAAAGAAAAAACAATAAACAAAATTGGAAGTTGGGAAACAAAAAAGTAATTTTGGAAGAGAAAAAGTCAGTTGAGTTGAACAAGGCAAAGTAGGAAATTAAACCACAAAATTAATGGAAAAAATCAAAATAAAAAATTAATTAATTAATTAATTCTAACGAGAATTGGTAAAGTACTGGTTGAGAGGAATGGTTAACTGAATGTATCGAATAGAGATACATACTACAGGTACATAAATTGATACAAATACATACGCGATATTTTGTATAAATACGGGTATTCGGGCTGGTACAGTTTCAAGTCTACGAGACCTGTACGATCTACCAGTTGATAAAGTTTATGTACAGATTGCATGCACAATTGACACGAGAAAAAGAAAGTTAAAATATATATAGGGAAATAAAAAACCAGTCATTTAAAAGAGAAAATTAATTAAATTAATAAGAGTGGAAAAATTCAAGAGGAACAAGTGGAAAATAATTCAAATTTTTTAAAAGTAAACAGTGAAAACATAATAATAATAAAAAACAGTAGAACTTCAAAGTCAGTGCTCCGGGAAAGCCTGTGGGAATTACGTAAAGAAAGTATTTAATAAAACTAGGTATTCATAAAGAAATACGGTATGTGTACGATATAGCCGCGAATATAAACAGTATACGAGGCAAGGTGTGAGTAGGCTACAGATTGTAATAAGTGCATGGCATTCACGTGATTTTAAAAACCTACACACGAGAAGAAATGATAACAATATAGGCGAGAGTACTACATTTTAACGTGTGATACCTAGGTAGCTCAGATGATGATTTTGTGAGAAGTAACGGCTCCCGCCAAGGAGAGCAAGCTTCAAGAAGACAAAACAAACTTACTACTGGTGTGTGGTAAGCACATGTTTGAGAGGACATGAGAGAAGCTGGAGAGTCTGCTGCAGAACCCTAACTGGCGCGCGAGAAGTGGAGTAGCGAGAAGGCGCAACCGGTGCTCAGTTTGGAAAGACAGGAATGATAACTGCAAAACCTACCAATGCAGGACTGTAATGGTGCTCTTAAGTCGTAGTTATATTCAGGCATCACTGCAGGAGTGTCGAGAGTGCATGAAGTAGTAAGAGATAACTGTCTGCATTATAGGCATTCGACTTTGAGGTGAGAAAAAAAAAACTGTCTGTATCATTGCATTACTTTCGATCATTCTTGGAGTTAACTCTGAGATATATCTTCTCAAGTATGGACATGATTAATGTTGGATTTTTTTGAAAATTTGCCGAGAGTGATAGTCAGAGTCTCTAAAAGAAGTCGGTTGCTCAAATCATACCTGTGAACATAGACAGAAACCTGTCTATGAATAAAGATAAAAGCACCTTAAATTAATACTATCTGTGAAGTCGTATTCCTTCAAACATGGGATGTTCAAGTTGAAGTTGCAAGTGGTCAGAATTAAAATCTGTTAAGAAAACCTATCAATGCAGATTGTTGTATCTTCTAAGTAGTGTATGTACATGCAGTGAGCGTTACTAAAGTGGCTTGACTGCATGAGCACACAGTGAATAGCAACAGTTAGTATCATTGCAAAGCGATGGATTGTCTCTGGGAGTGAGTGGCATCAGAGCACATGTGAGCATCACAAGAGTAATTTCAAGTGAACTTCCCCGCATCAGGAAAGTATCAGTCTGTATCAATATCCAAGGTTGAGGTGAGTCAAGAAGCACATGTATGGAAATGTCTTGTGTAAGTGTTATCTCAGTATTGTGAACAGAATAAAAAGAAGGCTAATCACCTAAGACGAAGAGAGTGTCTGCATGCATGCATCTAATAGGTTAGTTTAAGTTGATAGAATGAAAGAACCTTGTCGAGAGCTGTGAGTTATTGAAGCAAGAAGAAGTCTTCCTGAAGCAAGGAGTTTTTCTCTAAATATTAAAAATGATGGGATTAGGCCAAGGTATCTTAAGTAACGAACAAATTGACAAGATGGTTGCACATTTTCGGGTGAAGAAACGGACAGAAGACATGACAAAAAGGCCAGCTGAATTCACGGTGGCACCGTCACCGCTGATGTCGATTCCTGACGAAGTGGTGGATCCGAATAGAGATCACCTGGAAAAAGCTAGACTGTGGGACTTCATTTGTCAACGTTGGCCTCTAGCAGATCCAGAACGAGTGAAAGCCTACCTGCAAGAATCAAAGCGAGGAGCAAGAGAAGAATTCAGGATACAGGGAAAGCTGGTACATTTTGACCTTGAGACAGTGGCAAAACACTTCCCTGGAATACCTACTACAGGGACCACCTTAATGGAAGTCATTCTTTTGTCAAAGAGCGAGCTGCTTGAAGTATTTGATGCTCCTGAGGCAGCTAAAACAGAGAAGGGCTATAAGCTAGATCGTGCCAAGGAAAACTGGGTGGAATGGTTGTACTACGTGAATAGGCGGTTGTTGATGGCACCTGCTGGAAAAGACAATCTTGCACCCGAAGGCTTAGCTGCGGCGTTTCGAAGCTGGCATGGAGAGCGGCTCAACTGGGCTAAAATTTTATACACCCAAATTCGACTTGAGATTGCTGGAAAGCGTAACAATACCTTCTTCTACAGCTCTACGTATCTCTCAGAACTTTGTCCTAAGTTACGTGACCAAGGCCAGTCCAGATCATATGAGGAGGAGGGAGAGACTAGCTTTCGGAGGAAGAAACCACGACTGGAGCAATCTCAGGAGGAGTATGTGGCAAACGAGGTAGCTCCGATCTCACAGGTTGTATCAGGTATAGTCACTGAGCTCGTTTCTATAGTGACACCCGAGCCCACTTTAATGGATGTAGAAGATCCACCATCTTCACCAGAGGTGCCACTCATACGGAAAAGGACCTCTTCATCAAGACCTGTAGTTAGCTCAAAGACTCCGGTCAACCAAAGTGAGGTAGTAGAAATGGCGGACAAGACACGTGCTCTTGGTATTTCCAAAAACAAGGCTCCAGTAGATAGGTCCATACGACCACAAGTTCCACCCTCTAAAATTCCCAATACTTCTACTTACAAGATCCTGCAGAAAGAGAAGGAAGAACTGGAGATGATGGTAATAGCCAAAGACAACCTTTTATCTGAAGCACAAGCTAATAGTGCAGCAACTATATGTGCCAAAGAGACCATGGAGAAAAAATTCTCCCAGGAGAGAGAAAGATACCGTGCAGAGATAGTGATGGTTAGAGCAGAGGCGGAGAAGATGCACCAAGATACTGTAGACTTCCAGAGCAAGAGGCAACAATACGAAGAGGCCCAAGTAGAGCTAATACAGCTCAAGAAGGATCTGCGGGGTTATGAGGAGCACCTGAAAAACCAGAAGGAGCTCTTGAAAGAACGCACTGAGAACTCACACAAGAATTGGCTGTGAAGATTGCAGATCACAAGGCAGCACTCGTGGAAGTAAGTAATAAAGAGAATGAGATTAAGACCCTGGTAGAGGCCAATGGTCAGCTCCAACTGCAGTTATTTGGAGAACAGGCCTTAAAACTGCAGTTACAAGAGTCATTGTGGTGGTATGACAGCATTGCAGCTCCATCATTTTCTTTGTTTCGCACCTACGAGCTACAACGGGAAGCATTCCTGCGGATTCAAAATTTGGCCAGAGGAGCCACCCTCACAGATGAGGCGTTTGATTTTTTTTGGTTAGATGCAAGTAAATATGCTAACATGAACAACCTCATGTGCGAGATGTTAGCAAGAGGTGACTTGTATTTGACAACTACAAACAAGTTGGTAGTACCGATAGGCGACCTCGGTGCTCGTACATTGTTATACTATTTGAACCTGGAGGAGGAGATAGCTCAGAGACGAGCTAATGACCAGCCAGTTGAGTCTTATCGACTTATTAGGATACCGCCGGCTACAGTGGTTCACCCTAGAGATGGAGATTGGAACCAGACAGTTAAACACTTGCTGCAGCCAATTAGTGATGACGCCGCTTTGCTCGGTACATTGACACAAGTGCAGGAGCGTGAAGACGTCCATAAGCGAGGAGAGCTCACTTGTGGTCATTATATTTCTGAGAGAGCTCGGGTGTGCCAACGTCTGAGACGTATGTTGGAGAACCAACCACACCCAAGTGACTTTGAGTATCATGTCCAAGTATTGATACCGCAACCGACAGTAGAATTCAGACCTCCAACTTGGTTACAGTCTACCCTGCCAGTAAGTGGTTCAATGTTAAAACAACGTTATCTTGGTCACTATGATCGGATGTTTGATGAGGAGAGTAAAAAGCCCTTCCCAACGTGGCAGGCAATCGAGTGGCTTTTAGAAGATTTTGGTTTGTCGAGACAGAGGTGGAGGAAATGGGATACACTGTACCCGAAGCTCTCTCTTTCTCAGAATTGGCCGACTACTGTGCCTATCAACGTGGCTACCAACTTTCACTTGTGCCCACTAAACGTACCTCGCAGATATCGATGGGCACCTTGGGCAAGAATTGATACACTGCCGTACAATTGGCCGCAAGTGCCAGGGCACTTCAACACTTTTGAAGAGTGTATAATCTCGTATCGCTCCTTCTTTGATGCGCATCAATACCACACCGATCCTGTCTGTTTTCGTGCAGCGGTATTTTGTAAGTTTTTATCGTACGTTTGTGCACAATACAAGGTAGTGATCAATGTGAACCACTATGATGACACCAAGGTGGAGTTTTATCTGTGGATGAAGTTGCAGCGACACTCTGCAAGGTGCATTCGGATGTTGGAATGTACGATCATCACTCATTTCCTTGCTGCTTCAAGCTCCATCTTTGCCTTGGAATTTTCTCCAGAACGCCAGCAGCAGCTATCGTGTTGGCTAAATTATCAACTAACTCATGCGACATCTCTCATCAGTGATGAAGACGTATGGCGTAGTATAGAGGAGATGGGAGTTCAAACCTTCATGCAGGAGCTTGAGAAGGAGGATGAGAACAAACACCGACGTCCAAAAGTGGAAGCAAACCGTCGATGAGCAAGGACGTAGACTCTGTGTCAACACATAAGCAACGACGTCGACTCTGTGTCAACATGAAGCTGTGAACAACGCCGGTGAATGACGATCTCTGTTTTATGTGACGAGTGCCGAAGTTTGACAAGAAGACTGTGAAGAACCAAGTTGAGTATTTGTCGTTGATGTTAAAAAATAATAATAATAAATTAAAATTAAAATGATGATGATCAGCCCACAGATGTTGAAGAGCTGAAGTTGAGTCTTAGAAGCTCATGTTGAAGCTCCTTGCTATTTATCAGTAACGGAAGCTCATGTTGATAAAGTTTGAATTTTTCGAGTGTTCCGTAGCAAGGCAAAGCTTATGAGGATTGAACTCTTACGTTTGAAACTTTGATCTGTGAACGCTATTTTGTTTATTGAAAGTTTATGGTTACAAACCTTGGTCACGTAGGTTGAATGTTAAGTTATTGTAACTTAGTAACAAACTAAGTACTGGAAAGAACAAAATGCTGCGTTAACTTGTGATAAGAAATGATGGGGTAGAAACTTTAATAAGACGCTGACGTGGAACATAACTTGTCTTGCAAAATATGCTGGTTGTTTGTTCAGTAATAATTAAGCTACAGTTAACATCAGACCATGCTGATGAAAAAAAGGTTCTAGCCAGTTTTGATTTTGAAATTCAAGAAGGAACAGTGAGTGTTTCAGGGATTATGCTTCCAAAGTTACTATGTAGTGCTTAGTTATGATGTGCCTAAACTTAAGACGTGTGAACTAGAAGCGATTTCATGATCTTGAGATAACATCATATCAATATATGCAACTTATGGAGCATAATAATCCTTACAAAATGAATGTAAAAGTATGAGATATAATATACTAGGTCCTGACGCGTTGATAGACACAGATAGAGACTCTATCTGTATTGAGTCGTTGACGTGCATGGACGCCCCTCTGAGGTTATTAATGCTCAATGACGTACATACACAGGCTTGTGCATGGGCCAACAGGGCATGGTGAAATTCCGAAGACCCAGGTGCAAAAATAGACAATGCCAAAGTTTCTGTGGCCATGTACCACTTCCCAAAAATCTCATTCCTTATAACTTGCTATCAACCACGAGAAAGTCAACCTTAACAATGAGTAATCAACAGTTCACCGGGTCCCACTGAATTTGAAACATTATCTCGTGATGACCCATGCTGATTGATCTGAATTAGCAACTACTCCGAATGTGCGCACAGAATTTTTGCGAATATACTCATGAAGTATCGTTGATGCTAGAATATCAGTATGTTTTGTAATTTAAAAATTTGCTCAAAGTGCTTTTAGAAAAAGTACTGCATAAAAAGCGAATGGTATTATGTGCTATTTCCAAAAATTTCATAGTTTCTTATTCTGGAAAAATTGCAAAAGTCATGAAAAAGGAAAAATAGAAAATCATTACAAATAGCAAGTATAATATATGCCAGAAATTTATGAAGAATTTTTGAACAACTTAATCCCTAAGCCCTAGGCCATTTTAAAGGAATCTCTACTTCGTCAATTAACTACTCTCAAGATGAAAGTATTGAGAATGTAACTATGAATCTTCTTCTATGAGCTGATGTGATCAAAATTTTGCGAATTTTGACCATACGTATTGCAGGATAACTGCGGTCAAAGTAAACATGATTGAATTCATGTTAGTGGAACTTTTCCAAGTAATTTTGTGCTAAGAGAAGAATGAAGATTTCTAAAAGTGATGAATACTTTTTGAAATATTGATGTAACTTATGATAATGGCACTTTGAAAATAGTAAGTTCAAAATTACTTTGAAGGATTTCAAGCCTAACATGAATGTTAAAGGGAGATTTTACCTCAAGGTCGAATGAACAATTATCTCTATGCTCATTCAAACTACAATTCTGGGCAATAAGACAAAAGTCCCGATCCGGACCTTTACTGAGTCTAAAACTCCAGAATTGATCTAGATCTGAATCTAGATCTGAGTCTAGAGTTAGTTAGAATTGCGTTTCTATTGTTTTGCTTAAGTTTAACCCACAGATCTGAAGTTTCCGCACTCACTTACAGCAAACCAGACCATACCCACAACAATTCGGGACTTGATTCTAACTCTTAGGTGCAGAAATGATGTTGGGTTTAGTAGATCGGCCTAGATCTATATCAGATCTAGTGTTTTCAAGCCGAATCTCTAATACCCACAACCAAATGTAACTCCGAATGATCTTCTAACTACAAGATCCTACTCACACATTCACACCCTCACACAAACACACCGTAGATAGTAGCAAAGTCTTGCTTTACTTCCTCAAACGTTCATAAACCTCTTCCATACTCCATACAACTCAAGATCCACACAATACGTCCACTTCCTAGCTCTCTAACTCCACTTCTACCATCTAGCCTAACACCCCAAGAGCTCCATACACACACGCACTAGGAGAGAAGAGAGAGAGAGCCCATCCCCCAAGGAGTGGCTCTCTAACCCCTCCAAACCCTAATCCTCCACAATGGATGAAAGCTGTCCGAATGGATGTCATCCAGGTCCGGACAGTTTCATCCAAAATCTGGACAGTTCATCCAAAGTCCCGACTGGACAGTTTCATCCACTGCCAGTCCGGACAGTCTCATCCACTGTCCAGATTCATCCACTGGTTTACTTTCTAACCATAACTACTGAACAACTTCGAAAAATTACTACCTGGAGCTCATAAGAAGCCTAAATCCCCGGTTAACAATGACATCTTAGGAGTTTTTACAAAAACTCAAAAAAGAATATGCATTGTCAATATAATACCTGGATGTTTCCATTCCATGGAATATGAGCTTGATATCAAAAAAGATAAAATGTGAAAATGTAGATCTTTTGGACTTATAAGGTGAACTAATAAGTACTTTCATGGTGTAATGGGGATATATTCGAACTTGGACCATGCGTTGTGATTGTAAGTTTGTATGACTTATAGATAGTTTATAAAGATTGGTAGTTTTTATGGATTATGATGGTACAAGTTATTACAAGTCACAGTGATTAGATCACAAAATTAGTGACATAACAATCAGTAAAAGTAAAAGTAAAAATACAACACGTATAGAACTGTTTTACACCTCACTGTTCCAAAAATGACAATTGGAGATTGAAATCCAACTATTTGTATGGTCAGTGACATAGCTATGTTAAACGAATTAGTATGTACGGGCACATGTAAAATTAGTTACCTTGCTCATGGAGAAGTAATTGATACATTTATGACATAAGGGCAAATGTGCAATTTAAATACTGGATATTAGAAAGCTTGTTGGTCCGGAATGACCTTAAACTATCCAGATCATAAATGCAGTATTTTATAGAAATGGGATTTAGTCACTAGTTGTTTGCGTAACAACTTGTGATAGTTAAAAAAAAAAAAAAAACAACAACAACTAAAACAACAACAAATGGAAAAAGAAGAAGGGAAAATGAACCAATGGTTAAGAACAACTAGCATTTTGTTAAAAGCCTAAGTTCACTCTTAAAATGTTTGAGGTCTTTAAGAAACTTAAAAATAATAAAATAGTTCTCTGAATTCTAAATTAAAAATTAGAAAAAGGAAAAAATAAGAGAGAACATGATAAAAAAGAGTGAAATTAAAAAAAAAGGAAAAAATAAGAGAGAACATGATAAAAAAGAGTGAAATTTGAAAAAGGAAAAAATAAGAGAGAACATGATAAATCTAATGAGAGATTATCATGAAAGGAAAAATAAAATAAGAAAGAACATGATAATATTGAGAAATAAAGAAAAGAAGTTATGTGAGTGATGTAGATAACACAATTAGTGGTGAAGTAATACACGCACTACATAAATTGTATGATAGGATAGCTCACATAAGTTAGAAGAAATAGAAGAGTGTGAAACGAAAATTAGAAATCTAGGATTAGTAATTAGTTTCACTACTAATCTACTAATCAAGAGATGGGAGGACTAATGAGTGCTAATTTTCTAAACTTGAAAAAATAAATAAATAAAAATAATGATGGACGAAACAAAAAATAAATAAAAAAATAAAAAAATAAAAAATAAAAAAGTCTTAAGTAGAAGACTTAAGCAGAAGAGTTAAGTTAAAGAAGAAACGTAAAGACTTGGTATGTATGAGACATACTTATTAAAGATGAGAACAATGGAAAGCGAATCAAATCAACAATCCTTAAAAAAAATAAAAAATAAATGAAAACATGCTGTATAGAGCATAAGGAGACTAAAAGAAAATGATAAAAAGGGAGATGGAGAGCAAAAAATAAAGTTCAAGGACAAAGGTCGTTGAAGTCGACGAGGACGTCTCCAAGCTAAGAGGAGGGCTATGTAGAGCCAAAATGACAAAAATAGCTCTTTTCTAAAAATTAAGTGTAAAAAGGGTTGTAGATAGATTGATAATTAAATAATTAATGATTTAGTTTATACTAAGTAGTTAATTAATCAAAAAGTGCCTATTCATATCCAAGAATTAGGAAATAATGGAAAAAGGGTTGAACTCACACCCTTTGAGAAGGGTGTCCCTTTTCATGAATAGATATGAAGATTAAGTGGAATTAATCTTAATGGTTAATGATAGGAAAAACCTCTTGCCAAGAGGTGTGCCTCTTGGATGTTGAGTAGAATGACTAGCTTGAATTTTTAGCATTCTTGGCCATTACCATAGAAATTCCTTGGAGGAAGATTGGAGTGAGCCCTAGCCTTAAGTGAAAAAGCTAGTTGATGATTCTTATGGTTGTAAGAATGTTTAATTTTATTAATATATATTATTAAATTTGCATATGTAAAGTCTTGTGTGTGACTTGATTAATATGTATAATTGCAATAATATTAGTTCTTCATAGAATAAATTTGACATTGTGTTTTGTAAATGCAATTGTATGCATGAGATATTAATTGTGAATAAATTCCTATGCATAAATGCATTATTTATTTAGATCTTCATTGTAGAAATTAGGATATCATCCTAATCGTTTATGTGATATGAAATTGTGTGTTAATGAATTAAACTTAATGTATTGCATATGAGTGAAATGTGAATACTTAATATCAAAACTTCAAGAGATTAAGTTAGGGAAGTCCCTAACTATGTCAAAGTGACATTGTGGATGTTAAAGCAATAATCCTAAATGTGAGTGAAGCATTTAGGAGTTTAATTGAAGTAAGAAACTTAATGCATTAATATGCGAAATACATAAGTAGTTGATGAAAGACTTAAGTTTAAGTGTGGAAACTTAAGCATTAAGACATAAGGCGGGAGTCTTATGCATGTGTGAATAAGAGAACTTAAGTCTAAGCGATAGAACTTAAGTCATGCAAGTGTAAGAGTGAAGATACTCTTTTTGCATTTAAGTATTAAGGACTAATAGATAGGTTAGACTTAAATCAAGTCTTAGAGTAGAATAATTTAGAGACTTAATATAACTTGTGGGTTGTTTGAGTCTAACACTTGTGATGAATATGTGAGTACGTGAACCGTGGGACGTACGTGAGAAGTGGAGCGAATTGCACGAGGTAAATTTGTGAATTCTAATGGATTTAATTAAGGAACTAACAATGAGTGCAATGGATAGTATCCATGAGCCGAAGATGGCAAAAGTCTAGGAAACTAACTACGTGCATATTCATAGTTAATTAAAGAGCAAGGCTCTTTAGAGGAGCAAGGCTCTATTCTAACACTTAATCCTTGGGATTAATACCTTAAGAGTGGAATGCTAAGAGTGAGGCATTTTAAGGCTTAATTCCCTAAAAACAAGTGCATAAACTTAAGTCATTTAATAGAAGATAGCTTTGGGTATACAATTAGAGGCAAACTACTTAACAGTTGACGCTAGACCATCCCGGGAATGAATTTAGAGTCTAGGGGAGATTGTGTGTAAGTCTTGGGTGTTTTGTGAGTTGACCCGTTTTAAACTTTACAGGGCTCTTCCTGGACGCTATCGGGAACACCTCCCTGACGTATTTCGTCGCTAGGCCCCTCTTGTGCTTCCTCCGTAACTTCGTCCATACACTTGTCGGGGAATCCTTCGTCGTCGTTACTCCTCGGGAACCGAGTCTGGACGCGGAATTCATTCGAGGTTCCTTCGTCCATGTGAAGGAGGGTGGCTGCACCCTCGAGGTCCCTTGTTTGGGTAGACGTCTCCCGCCGAATTTCGTCATGTGAAGCCACTGGATGCCCTTCTCGCTGATCCCACTCTCTTTTTACCAGACGCGACACGGCGTTCTTGCAATCTGCCTCTGCAAGATCCCTTTCGCGTGCCCCGGTAGGATCTACAATGCCTGCAAAAGCCTTATCGTTAGTCACAGGGAAATAACGGAGATACCAAGAATGAGGAAGAAAACAGTTAGATGAATGACGGGGTTATCGGATAAATCTTACGTGGAACGTAGCCAGCATACATGAAGTCCAGATCTTCCCTTGCCAAGCAGTTCTCGTCTAGGGTATTCCAGTGTTCGTAGGTACCCTTATCGGCAGCACACCACTGTCGAACGAAATCCTCTGGATGACTCCTTGCCGTGTCCACGACAGTGCGAGCATGGACCATTTCGATGAAGCGCAACACAGAATCTCGTCCGCCGTTCTTATTATCGCGGAGCCGCGAGAACGCCGCCGAGAACGGGAGGTGCATATTGGATGCGTCCCTTCCGAAGAGGAAGGGACTCAGGACTTCGTACATTTGAGACGGCCCATCCCAATTTTCCACTGGAGCGTCCAAGTACAATTCAATGCTGGCAGGCCCGGGGATTACGCTAGGGTTGCACATATTCCGGCCCCTGAAAAACAACGGAGTCAAGTAAACCGATAAGAGACGATAAGAGACGATAAGAGACGATAAGGGACTATGAAAGACGATAACAGGCGAGAAGACACGATAAGGGACAAGTTTGTGGCGAGAAGGAAAAACTTACACCCGCGAGAACCTGTTGCAAACGAAGTAACACTTCAACAGCTTAGCTGGAGCTGGAGACGGGGCAATGTCGATTCTGATAGAAATTAGACGGTGCACGACATCTCGAGCCTCGTCAATGTTGTGCGTCCATGGCAGTGGGGGCAGCAATGGTCGAAGAATCTTGTTCATCGCGCGATACCCGAAGAGATTGTTGAAGTCCCATCGAATAGCCTCTGTCTCCACCGCCCTTTCGGCATCAAATCTACTCATCTCCATCCTGACTAACTTCTCCCTGCACCGCTTTTGTTTGTCGTTTTTGGCCTGCAAAGCCGCTTCTAACTGGACGCACTCCAACATATGTGTCATGTATGCCCACATTCCTCTCGATGCCTCTGTCCAGACCTCTTTCGTTGTACTGTAATCCGGATTCTTTGCCAGATTGCAAAGGGTTGACAACTGTTGAAGCGAAACAGGGTTATCGTCGAAGCCGACCCCTTCGGAAATGCAGGCACCGAGAGCCTGGTGGAACCTCCCCTGGCTGCCTCCAGACTCCACCAAGGACAAGACGTACTTCAACAGCTCATCTTCGGAATGTAAACTGCCCATCGTGATACTGTCGAGCAGACCATGCTTGAGGAGTAGATACAGCGGCGTTATCGGTACCTTCCTCTCGGGGGTGGGCACCAATTTCAACGGGAAAAGGCGCGCAGCGTCCTCCTGCACCTGCCGTATCATCTCGGCCCTCTCCGACTCCAAAGCTTGCTCCCTGCTACCTTTCGCCGGGAGAATGAGGCGCTTATCGGGATTCGCACCATCATTAGAGCCTAACCGAAGTATACTGGCCAATGTCAGCGGTGGTCGCTGTTCCTTCTAGGCCGAGGATTGGGGGGATTTGTGCGAGGTTATCGGCGTTCCTTCGTCAGAGTCGGAGGGTCTCTCGGCATTACTCGTCTCTTTGAACCGCTATTGCACCGGTGGGGATCGATGCCTTCTCGCCATCGCGGTCTCTTCCACGAACATTCCCGTAAGCCTTTTCGCCGTTGCTGGGGGACGGAATGCCTTCTTCGAGGGCTCTTCAAATCTCGCCTTCTTCGTGGCCTCTTCAGCTTGTGCCACCTTCTTCGGTACATTCTGCTTCGCAAGCTCCGCCTTCCGGAGGACGATGGAGGAATCCCTCTTGGGCGCCGGCGCGAGTGCGGACTTCCGGACTTTCGACATCGGGTCCTCGGCACCGGAATTCCTAGAGGCATCATCCCCGGACGGAAGACCGCCCTTCTCGCCGTGCACAATCAGAGTCGGTGCGTTATCGGCCTTATGATCTGTGCTGTGATCTCCTCCCGACTCTGCCGAGGATGAAGTATCGTCACTCGACATAGCTTTCGAGGGCGGAGGTCTTTTCCGAGAAGCCACCGCGGTACGCTTCTGCGGAGGGCCCTCCTGTGACAGCTTCTTTCCGCGCTTAATTCGACGTCGACTGTTCGGTTCCTCCTCATTATCGGCACCCTTCCGAGGCCTCCTCTTCGTGGCTATCGGCTCTATGGTGCCGAATACCTGAATTGCATCTTCAGCCGACTGGCAATCCCGAAGTCGTGCCACAAAGTTCGCCACATCCCTGACGCCCAAATTGGGATACGACGGCATCTTCACGCCCTCCTTCCCCTTCCCTTCGCACAATGCATGGTTCCGGTGGAGGTTGAACCTGTGCTTCTGGTGCGTCGTGTTGCAATGAATGCACAGTATCTGCTTGGGGCCAGTTTGTCCAGGCGGTACGATGGGCGAGTCCCGTCCATGCAGCTCCAGGATAAGGTCCCTCGCCTCCATCACCTCCCAGCTATCGCGCCAAATGTGGTCGTTCTCAATGACGAATAACTGCTCGATCCTCCCCGTTTCCTTGTTGTAGGTGGGCGGAATCCCTTTCCTGTTCTCCACCGGGATCTCATCAAACAGTGGCTTGCAGAAACACACCGGCCGCTTCGGCATTTTTACGGTCCTGTGAGGAAGGACATTGCCGAACATGAAACCTTATCGCAAGAAACGATTATCGGGAACCCTAAAACTCTTAAACCCTAAACCTGGACGCTTTGCAAAATTTCCTACACCTTCACACAGCTTACTTTCCAACGCCCCACATTTGAAACGGAATGGAAGAAGGACCGCTCGTATGCATCACCGAAAAGAAATGGAAAGTAAGAATGACAGGGAACTTACCGAAATGGAATTAAATAAAAAGCAAGAAAGGCAGGGAACTTACCGAAAAGTTCAGTCGGCGATCGTTGACGCAGAGGCTTGAAAATCCTAGAGTTTTGAAGCAGCGATCGCTGACGCAGAGCTTGAAGATCCTGGATATGTTGCTAGAGGGCAAAAAACACAGTTCGAAAGTGCTGGAAATGGTGCCGCCACACAAAACTTTGCCATGCTTGGATTAGGGTTTCACGTTGATGGTGATGGTGATGGCGATGATGATTATTGCCTACGCCGCCTAAACCGATTAGCCTGGACCTACAATCCGAGGGAATATCAACGATAAGCTTGGATTGCGTTACTCTTCGAATCGCGCATCCGAAGAACCTTGTGACCGTGTGTCTTCAAGTAGTCTGCATGCGGGCCAAACCCTAATCGCGGCATCAAGGTCCTCCAGCCCCTTCTCTTGCACGCCAGCTTCTTTCTTTCTCCCTTGACGCCTCCAATTCCTCCCTGCTGCCCCGTTATCGGCAACGGTTGGTGGCGTCGTCTCGCTAGAATCTCCATTCGACCTGTCCTGTATGGGAAGATTGTGATCGAGGAACTCAATTCAGGCGCAGTCAATCACTCCCCTTCCGAAAGGATTCTACACGGCACAATGATCGTGCCAAAGACGGCGCCGTACGAAACGGTGTGGATGGCAGTTTGAGGCTGCCGAGAAGGGCGGGTCATTCTGGAGTACACGTGTGGAGCCGATAAGGAGACTTTGGTGATCTGAAGAAGGCGGGGGCGAGAAGGTGACTTCGGTGATCCGGAGAAGGCGGGGGCGAAGGGGCTTTTTGGCGAGAAGTGCCGAAAAGAGAGACGGGCAGCGCGAAATAATCGAGGGCGAGAGTCGCAGTTATCGTGGGAAGGAGGCGAAAAGGCGCTTGGGGAGAAGGGCCGGTCTTCGCGGTGTCAGGGCTAAAACCGGGCCCTGACACCGCGAACCCGGATTGACTGTAGTGACCGGGCTCCCAACCCGTCATAATAATAGCTCGTACCTACAATCTTTGACAGGCTTGACACGAGGGGTTGGCAGGCCCAACAAATTGAGCAGGTTTCGACTACAGTCTAACCTTGTTGATATCACACTCTCCGTTTCACCCAGAAGTGTGATATTATCAAGGTGTGACAATTTTGATAATATCACATTTGGCAATTTTAGGCAAAATGTGATATTATAAAAAAGAATCCCAAAAAAATCCTAAAAAAAGTTAGAAAACTAAATAAAACAACAAACTATCATACACTTGGTTTTCCAACTTGAATAAATCTCCAATAGATGCCACAACTCACAAAAACCAAAGAAATGAATCACTTTTAGTTAGTGACATCCATATTAGGACATAACAAGCTAGTTAATTCATTGAGACCTAACATAAATTATTTATCTCACCTCATGTGAAATAATCATTGAGACATAGTAGGTGACAAGGTGTAACGTATATAAATTATGTTAGGTCTCAGGTTTAGCACTTGCTCCTCCAGCAAGTCTTAATTATATAAATATGGTACACTCTGGAAGGAGCCGCTTCTTCTTCATCTGAATTTTTGTTTGTTAAAACTCTATAGGAAATTCCGGATCAGAGCCTAAGCCAACAACGCATATAATTCTTCATGGTGACCCACCGCTCAGGCCCATTTCTACCTCAAAGGCCTTCATAGCAATCCACAATCACAACCCGAGCTAATCAATCCACCACTGCAGTACTGTACCACCCTAAAGATCACACATGATTCCTACACCTAGTAACAATTTGTTAGCAATTTACAAATTCAGGGCCATTGTAGTACCAGGAAAAAATCGCTACTCCCACATGAGCTGAATTGTAACTCAAGTCGTTGGGGGTGTGCAGCAGGTCGCTGCAGCAAATGGGTCGCTGCTTTGTTTCGGAAAACCAACAATTGGTTTGCAGTGATCCAGGGGCTTTACATCAAAGGCACCTCGAAAACCAGACGAAAGAAGGTTCTGGGATTCTCTGAAGAAAGACATCTGCATGTCCCAGAACGACATTGAGATTTACTCTGATTGCTATGCGTTGCCAGAAGCCATGATTGAGATGATGATTCAACCCAACGACTTGCGACCTGCAACCCAACAACTTGCGACCTGCAACCCAACAACTTGATCGCATCCTCCACACTCCAACAACCTGCGACCCAACCTGCGGACTTATCACGACCCCACCATTACAATCCGGCACAGCTTGCAGATACCCTCGGGACAATGCCACCGCAAGGAAACTCTCAGGAAAACGGCCGCCGCAAGGAAACCCTCATATTCTCCAGAGTCATGCTAGTTCGAGCTCGAAGCCCTCGCGCTTCCCAGAACTCTCGTCCTCACCAATATCTATGATTTGTCCACATTTTTCATCCACAAATCACCCTCACTTGTACATACAGTACAACATTCCGACGAGATAGGACATCATCTATGCTTATTCATCCATCCATTTTTTATATTGTCACACTTACACTACAGATTTTGAAAAAAAAAAGTGATATTATCAAGGGTGAGTGATATTAACAAGGAAGTTTTACACTACGAAAATCCGTTTCAAGGTTTTGGGTGACAATATCAAGGTGTTCTATTAACAAGTGTGATATTATCAAGGTTAGACTGTATATCCATTTTAAGTCAGTAATTTTTTTGTTTCCTTCTAATTTAGCAACTCCAATGGTTGGTCCTTGACATACAATTCATAGTCATGGGTGATTAAGTGATTTATTTTTAGTTTCAATGAGATAGTGGGTTGACATTTAAACACCATGATGGACTTCTCCCACAATAATCTGAGGTGGGTCACGATGGGTGCTACAATAGAAAATGCGGGGACTGGTCTTACATAGAAGCATACCCTAAGTAGCACGTATTGAATTCCAAATATTTTTCCTTGAAGGACCAAGTGTTTAAATTGGCAATTTGAAGACTTAGTCAAGTTCCCATAGTGTCAATTTCTAATATTCCTCTTCAAAAAATTTATTGTAGATGCACATTACTAGAAACTCCTGAAGAGCGAAGAAGGAAACACTTGTCAATTCTAGACTTTTAAAGAGTAATGAAGTAAACATAACTTTTTGCTTCCAACTTGAACTCTAGTATCTTAATCCCAAAACTTCATTGACAATTTTAACCCTTGTAGAAGTGAAATTAACAAAGGAGCGAGCGAAGCATGACTCAACACTTTACACAACACTTAGTAATGCAACTTTTAAGGGAGAAAAATTTGAGTAACATATATGGAATTATTATAACATATAAAGATGTTACGTTGAACCCCTAAGGTACTGTGACAGTTTTACACCAAAAACACTTCAAAATTGTTGGATTCTAGTGCAATGAACAAGGAAGGAAACAAAAACTTTGATTTCTATTTCTGACCGTAGGATCTCAATCAAGACTTATCAAGTAACATACTCTCAAAATTTCATAAACTTTGACCACACGGATTGAAAGATTATAGTGTTTGAAGTCAAGCAAATGGTTCATTTTCTTCTTTGCATTCAGTGGATCAGCAGACTTTGGCTTCACTTGGTGCCAAATTTTTGCACTACACAAGGCCTAAATCTATTACCATCTTGTTAAGCATGATGTTAGTTCCTTACACACCAAATTTTAGGGGTAGAAGAGGAGAATAGCATATTCAAAACAATTGTGCAAGGAGTGGAGGTTTGAAATTTGTAAATTTACACTTTAATATTTTGTGAAATCAATATGTTTTAAATTGATAATCCGAATGGTCAACATGAAGGTTTACACCACATATTGTTGTGGAAAAAATATAAAGTGAAAATTATAAAGATATCTAGGATTTATGTGGAAAAAAAGAAGTTTTTTTGGTACCTTGCCCGACAATGAGTGACAATGTGTGAAAATGTTTGACTTGGGTTGGTATGCTATTTTTCATTAAAGAAAAGAGACTTTTTTTGACAGTATGAAGGGAAACAATATCACTTGCAAATATTGAAAATTTCACATTCAATAGAGTGTCCTAACAAAAGTTTTTGGAGGTGCCCGAGGTGCCCGCTCTCCCCATTTGATATTCAAAACCCTGTAACTTTTTCGTCAAATGTCCAATTTAGGAAAAAATTATTTTCCCACTAAGGTTTTGGTAATGGCTTTCTATAGTAAAGGTTTCAAAGGGAAATGTTGGAAATTGGCACCATAGGAACCTGACCGACTTTTCAAAAGGCCCATTTTTGACACTTGGTCCCTTAGGGGTTAAAGAGGGTGGATTGTAGCAGCTTTGTGGGAATATGCTTCCCATGCACATTGGACCTTTAATAAAATGGTTATCCCTTCTAAATGCAAAATATGGGAATCTGGGCAGCTCTAGAATTTTTCTACATGTTTCTATAACATTAAGTTTTTTCATATAGATAAATGATATTATTTCTTTTGATATTGTAAAAGAAATATTTTATTTAGGGTTAAAAAGCACTTACTATGAGTCAGACATTAACAAATTGTCGGGCAAAGTACCAGAAGGAAAATCCTCTTTTCCACATAAGACTTAGAGATATTCACATTTTTTACTTTATATTTTTCCCATAACAATATGAGTTGTAGAAAATCTTATTGGCCATTCAAATTATCATTGAAAGATTTATCAAGGGCTAAATCAAAAATAGCACTTGAATTGGCAATTTTTGAACCTCCATTCCTTGCACAATTGTTTTGAATATGCTACACCCCTTCTCTACCTCTAAACATTGGTCTACAAGGAACCAATACCATGCTTAACATGATGGTCATGAATTTAGACCTTGTGTAGTGCAAAGATTTGACACCAAGTGAAGTCAAAGTTTGTTGATCCACTTAACAAAGGGAAAAAAATGAATTGCTTTCTCTACTTCAAAGATGATAATCTTTTAATCCATGCGGTCAATTTTATAGAGTGTTGGCGAATGAGTCTCGATAGAAATCCTACAATTAAAACTGGAAATAATTTTTTTGTTTCCTTCCTACTCATTGCCCTAGAATCAACAATTTTGAATGGTTTTTTGTGTGAGATTGTTGATGAAGTTTAGGGATTGAGATCCTACATTTCTGGTTGGAAATAAAAAGTTTTATTATCTTCTTCACTCTTTAAAAGTTTGAAGTGGATGTGTCAAATTGTCAAGGAACTTAGGGACATGGTTAATTCAGAATTCAATATGTGCTACTCAAGGTTGCTATAGACCTAGAGGTTGGGCCAATTTGTTGTGTAAGAGGCCTGAAATCCTCACTTTTGATTGGTCAAAAGGTTGAAATTGGCCCCAATCCCTTTACACCAAGAGGCCGGGCCAATTCAGTAATTATATTTTTTTATTCCAGAAAAACATGATCTGACATGACCTATGCATGGCCCGAATTTGCTGAATTGGGTGCGAACCAAGAATAGAAGGCTAATTCTTGGCTTAGGGGCGAATGTGAGATTTCAATTTTAAAAACATTTTTTTATAAAAGATAATATTTCTTAACATATTAGATCCGTTGGATTTTAGAGGAATTTGAACGGCTCTTTTGGCCTCATCTTCTCTTCATCCTCTCACGTCTTTTCTTTGCCTCTCTCTTTTGTTTCTGTAGAGCGTTTCTCCAAAAAAAATTCTCGCTTGCCAAATTGTTGCTGCCATTTCTACAAACAAGATGGAGGGGTCCTTAGAGATGAGTGGATACGAGTGGATGCAAAGGTATGAAAGTGTTGAAGCTCATGCTTTTCAGCCCTTTAAAAGCTCTTTACAAAAACATGTAGGTAGTGTAGGGATCCTCAATTTTTTTCAACCGCCTCTTAGAACTCCTATTCTTCCACCACCATCATTGATTATGGATATGTTTGCACCTCATACAAAGAGAAAGGTTGCTGAAGAGATTGAAGAGGAGGATTCACAGACTGTAACTCCACCCGCACCAGTGAAGAAAGGAGCCGCAGCTGCAAAGAAGCCTTGCAAGAATATTGTGATGAAGGAGAAGAGGAAGATGAAGAGTTCGGCTCAAAAAATTGGAGGATGCCAATGTGGAGACTATGATTTCATTGCGAGACAAGATGGAAACCAAAATTCTAAAGAATGCAAAGAAACAAGGTATGATTACTACATATGTGATTTTTTGAACAAAAGAGCCAAAAAAAATAGATTTCAGATTTGGTTTTTTAAAGGCCTTGGCCCTAACTGCCAGGCTCGAGGCCCCCGTTTCCCTCCAACGGCCACATAGAATGCCATTTGGAGAGAATTGGCGTTGGTGTTAGGGTTTGATCTCTTCACCTCATGCCCGCAAAGAAAGGTGTCCTTCAAGACTACCTACCTTCCTCCTTGATGATAATGGCATGGAATCGGACGTTCTTATACAAAAACCATTGCTAAAATTCTTAGATCATTCATTGTTTAGAGGCCATATCAATCCCATAGGTCTGGATACTTGGTTGAAGTGGCATGTCCGTTTGATTGCACTGATTCCTGGACTAAATTGAACGGCTGAGGTTTGCAAAAAGAAATTCAACAGTTTGTACAAGTTATACAAAGACGACAAGTTTGCGAATGGAATTTCACGGTCAAATTGGCACGCATGTAAGTTCTATAATTCTTTTTATCAATGGTGACATCAGACTGCTACCGCAATGAAATATGTGACAACATCTCCTAATGATTTTGCTAGTGTTGATGATAGCACCGCAGACATTGGGAAGGATCAAAATTCAAATGACACTCCAACTCCAACTCCAACTTCGGCTTGAACTCTAGCAACCAAGGTCGACTAGAAGAATTTTAAGGAGCAATGCTACAAAGTTTTTATGCAGATGGCAGAAAACAATTTAATCATTGTAAAGAATTATGAGAAATCCAATGCTAAATTACTGGAAAATGTAGAACGACAGATGGATAGGCTCATAGATAAACTTTGGCTTTAGTCTTCCGCCAAATCGGATACATCAAGGTCATGAGAGAAGAGAATTTTTCCTTCCATTCTCAAATGTGCTTCCCAAAAAGATTGAGCTAGTAATTCATGTGCTTGTGTAGCTTGCACAAGCATGTTCTTCATCCTAGCCTCCTTATCCTTTCTTGTTTCAACAACCTCCGCACTTGGATCTTCATCTTTGTCTATACCTTCAATGTCATTCACCACACTCTCTTCAATGTCTTCAATTTGCACTCTTCCTGTTTCAACCTTGCCCATTTTCAGGTATCTTCTCATTCCCTTTGCAACTTGTGTAGTTATCAAAAAAACATTTGAAATCTCCAACTGCCCTAGTAGATTTGAACTTTCTATATGCATAAATCTCTCCTTCTTTTGCCCATTCATCATCAAACTTGTCTCCATATCTAGAGCCATTCTTATAGAGGGCCGAATGAAATTCCAATGTGCCTTTGCTTTAGGTAATCCATCTTTTTCACATTTGAAAGGAGGATAGAACCATGGTCTCATTGGATATGCGGCATCACCCATAAATTTATAAGGTAATAGCTCATCTTTCATAACTCTCTTTCCAATATCTGAATTTTGAAACAAAGTCCAATCATGGCAATGCCCAACCCATCCAAAATCGTAATCCCAAAACCTACATTTGCTATCCACTATACCTTGAAGTAGAGTTGAATAAAAACCTTTCCTTCAATAATTTGAAATAGGGTCTATAGGAGGAGCAATGATAGGTATGTGACAACTATCAACTAGTCCCATTACAAAAAGTAATCCCCTAAGCTCTTCAAACTCGGCTGCAATTCTCTTCAAAATAACAATGGATTGTTTTTCAATCTCTATTGGTTTTAAATGCTTTTCAATTGCTGCATAGATCTCCTTAACATTGATAGATGCAGTTTTTTCATGACTCCCATAAGTTTCAACACAACGGCACAATGAATTACCACTACTCAATCTATTCAATGAAAGAGCAACCCAATTTCTAAGAGAAATGGATGCTCTGTACTTTGTATCCTTTTGCTTTAATGAGGGATACAAAATACCACATGAGTAATCTAAAGTTTCGGGAGGAAACCTTGTATGTTGCTTGAATAACTTAACCCCTAAGGTACCGTGACAGTTTTACACCAAAAACACTTCAAAATTGTTGGATTCTAGTGCAATGAATAAAGAGGGTAACAAAAACTTTGATTTTTAGTTCTGACCGTAGGATCTCAATAAAGGCTTATTAAGTAATATTTGTACAAAATTTCATAAACTTTGATCGCACGGATTGAAAAATTATAGTGTTTGAAGTCAAGCAAATGGTTCATTTTCTTCCGTGCATTTAGTGGATCCGCAGACTTTGACTTCAGTTGGTGTCAAAAAATTTCACTACACAAGGTCTAAATCTATTACCATCTTGTTAAGCACGATGTTAGCTCCTTACACACCAATTATTAGAGGTAGAGACCGGGTGTAGCATATTCAAAACAAGTGTGCAAGAAGTGGAGGCTCAAAATTTGTTAATTCACACTTTAATTTTTTTTGAACTTAATATGTTTTCGATTGATAATACGAATGTTCAATAAGAAGGTTTACATTACATATTGTTGTGGAAAAAATAAAAAGTGAAAAATATGAAGATCTCTAGGTTTTATGTAGAAAAGAAGAAGTTTTTTTGGTACCTTGCCCGACAATGTCTAAAAATGTTTGACTTGGGTTGGTATGCTATTTTTCACTAAAGACAAGAATTTTTTTTTGACAACATGAAGGGAAATAATATTACTTGCGAGTACTGAAAATCTCACTTTCAATAGAATGTCCTATCAAAAGTTTTTCGAGGTGCCCAAGGTGCCTGCCCTCCCTATTTAAAATTCAAAACCCTATAACTTTTTCATCAAATGTCCAATTTAGGAAAAGACTGTTTCCCCACTAAGCTCTTGGTAATGCCTTTCTATAATAAAAATTTCAAAGAAGAATGTTGGAAATTGACACCATAGGAACCTGACCAAACTTTCAAAAAGCCCATTTTTGACACTTGGTACCTTAGGGGTTAACCGAGTAGCATTCAAATAACTAGTTGTCCGCAAAAAGAGTACTTTGATCATACATCCAAAGCTACGTGTCCTCCTAGAAGCACCACTCTCTCCAACCATCACAACAAAAATCATAGCCATGGCAGCATAATGTTGATGCAAAGCATGTTTTTGCTACTACCATCAAATGTCCCACGGCCATGAAGAAGACAAGAGCCACCAAGACCTTTTATCTACATTCATCCATCTTGTACAAATGGCAATGAAAAAGAGAGACAAGGGATGAAGTTCTCTAGATTTATTGAGTCGACCCAGCTTCTTGGCCCAAGGGCTTTACACTTGGGAGAATTGGCCCCACTTATAAACTTATAATGATGACTACTTTAGGTTGGCCTCTGAAATTTTGTGCAATTGGCTTGGAGATGAATTGACCCAGCTCTTGGAGATGAATTGACCCAGCTCTTGGAGATGAATTGACCCAGCTCTTGGAGATGAATTAACCCAGCTCTAGGAGTAGAGCGGCCCTTCCCATATTGGCATGTGCTTGCTCCTACACTCCGTATGTGCTCATTGTTAAGCACAAAATCTTTTCAGATTCTTCCTGAGTTGGCATATGATCATGTACACAATTAGCCTCTGTACTGTTCACAATCATCAGAGGAAATGGCGAATCCAAGCGCGTTGTCGTGGTGCCTGCTGCCAATCAAGAGCAGCCGCTGAGAACTGGAGCCCAAGCGCGATGCCGTTCAAGGTTTACCTCCAGAAACGAATCCTGTCACTGCCAGGACTCAGGCGAATGAACCTGAGCAGGATGCGGATCATGGAAAGTCGGATGAATGCGTGCCACTCCGTAGTACAGTCCACTGATCCGAGTCACTGCCACGCTCGTTGCTACCTAGTTTCGAGGGGTTCTGCCTTATCTGCAACACTCCCCACCTGCCCAATCATGTAACTTTACGCATTCCGCCAATTGCAACCACTGGCATCAGCCGCATGCTATCAGCTGCAGAAATGGCGACACCAATGGCGCAAAGTCTCCTTCAGGTTTTCCGGAAATCGTCCGGGCTCGGATAGATTCACATAACCCGATCTGCCTTGCCCCTGTCCGCCCCCACACAAGCAAACAATTGCTCCGATCTAGCGGAGACAGAAATTCAACCGACGAGGACACCAAGCCCCCATACATTACACTGCTTCAAGGCGCACCCCATGTCCCTGAACGTTCACGAGAATGAAAAAGATGAGGTTAAACCCTGATTCCAACATTTCATACAAATGCCATCAGGAAGGCATGAATTACATTTCGACCCTGCCGGGTCCACCCGGCCAGAGCGACTCTTCTCAACTGCACTATCACACACTCTACAATCAAATGTGCTTTACACGTCAGCCCCGCTCATCATCTAATCTAGGTGAGGCTGCGCAAGAACTCGGCGGCCGTCGCGATGGCTCCGCCCGTGATGGCTCCACGGACCACGCGGTCGCTGCGGGGGTTCGGCTCCGTCAGAGACAGGGCCGCTCCGGTCAAGGCTCCTCCCAACAGCGCGTTCTTCTGCACAACCCAATCCCAGAAACAACATGTCACCGTCACATAACAACAACTCCACTAAAGCCATGCCCCCGACGAAAATCGACACCGACGTCAACATCACGCGCGTCAAAGATACAGGCACATACCCAGTCATGCACGCCACGGGCCTCCTGCATGCCGTAGGTCATGCCGGTGTACACTCCGGCAACCAGACCCCACTGCACGGCCTCCTTGCCCATGCGCTGGACGGTGTGCTCCAACGACTTCTTGCTCGTCTCCTCTGTACACACAGCCCAACGCAAACGTCAGCGAAACCCTCGCGCAACCCAGACCACCCAAGTCCGAACCCTCTCGAGACCCAACCGAACCAGACCTCGGCCGGCAACCTCGCACAACCCAACTCGCTCAAACCCCACGAGGAAACCAAAAACCCAAGCTTCACTGACCCTGAAGCAGGAACCGGTAGGTGTCCTGGGAAGCCGCATGAAGAGCCCCGACTCCTCCGACCTTGACGAACCCATCGACGACGCGGTTCAGCAGAGGGTGGCCTAAGTCGACCAAAACATCCAAATGGGGCCTCTCCACGGAAGCGCTCACGTGAGCCCTGGCCATGTCGAAGATCTGTCAGTGAGATGAGATCGGCTGGGAGAGGCGGCCTGTGCGAGCGAGAGAGCGAGCGAGTGAGTGGGGTTGGTGGGAGAAGGGAATGGAAATGGAGAGGGGACGCTGCAGTGGTAGTGGGCGCGGGTGGGGAGCTCTAAAGAGCAGGCCGGGCATCGGCGAGGCGTGGAGGTTTTCCATGTGGCGGCCATTCTGGGCGCCTCGTGCCGCCGCCCCAGCAGTTTGCGCTATTTCTCAATTGGCTCGAGCGCCATCTCACCGATAAGGGCTCCCGTCACCGCGCCTGGGGCCCTATTTCCGGGGGATGGCTCGGGGAATTCCGGATTGCGCTGCATGTCCCGCAGGACTGGGCACGGAAGCTGTTTCTCTGGCTTACGTGTGCATCTTTCTTTGTTTGTTTGTTTCTTTGTTTGTTTGTTTCTTCTTTTTTTTTTTTTTTTATTTATCTCTCGCTTCGTATCTTTTCTTTTCTTTTCACCCCGTTGTTTTCTGATCGTTCGAGACTATAACACACGTATCTAGTTTCTTTTTTGTTCTCGTAGAATTTTTTAATTACCTGTGACATAGAATATTGTTGATCCGTACAGCTTTGTGTATTTGTAAGAAAAATGTGCACAAAATAGAGTTTCTTGAAAGTCTAAATTTTATAGGGTGGCCAACTTGTGTCAACCAAAATGACCTGTTGAGCACCATTTTAGAACCTTGAGTCCTTCTCTAATCACAAAAGGAGGATAAGATGTATAAACAAAATTATTACAGCACAAGAAATCTCACCCTGCATATTTCCTGGGCCATGCACATTTAACATGCTACACTAGCTAGGCCTTTAATTGCGCCTTCAGCAATAGTAATAGTTTTTTAACAATAGTAATCACACTTCCATACTAGCTAGGGGGGGGTTGCTAAGTCAGAACTTTTGATATCGTAAATTATTGAAGCAAATGCTCTCAGTCATTGAAATAGTAACTTCAGTATAAGGTGAGGTCGTGGCGGGAGGGCTTCATGGGCTGTGAAGTGCCCGATGCGGAGGGAACCGAACAGTTGATGAGGCCCGACCGCCAGGGACTCAACTGGCATAACGTCTGGTCCAGTTTTGCCACCCGCGTTGCTAGCGCTGCCTAAGCTACTCAAGCTACCCAAATAACCAATTGGATATAGGACATAGTGTGCGTAGCTAGTGGGGGTTTGCACCGAATGAATCATCAGTTAATTAGTCTTGGAGTTTTTATTCTCACTGCTGTTGGGTAGTTTTTACACTGTCACTATTTAAAATCCAGGGATAAATAACTAGCACAAATAACTAGCCTGGAAAAAATAACTCAACAATAACTTTAGAACTTCCAAGTTGCCCGTTTCTAGCTGCGAAACTCTCGGAGTAATTCTGCAGTTATTGAATTTTTTGTGGGCAACAGGGGAATAAAAGCCACATGATTTTGAGTATCATATGTGTTGTTATTCCTAGGTTTCCATCCAAGTATTGTTTGGAGTGTTGATGTGGCAAGAGTGTTGATGTGGCAAGTACGTGGATGACTTGGATTATGCCTTAGTAATCCTCTATTAATACATTCAAGAACAACTAATCGATAACTGTACAATAACTCAGGCAGTAATAAAATTTATGGCTAAAAACAAATTCATGGATATTTTTATACATAATTGCTAACGTGGATTGATGCCTATTTACGTCCGCGATTGTTAATGTGCCAAGTACGTTGATGACGTGGATCGTGCCTTAGTAATTTTGTAGTAATACATCCAAGAATAACTAATCAATAACTGTACAATAACTTAGGGAGTAATATAATTTATTACTAAAAAATAACTCGTGGATTGTGCCTTTGTAATTTATTTGTACTAAATGAGACGGTGGACAATGGATGAAATTGGAGCTCTAGATGAAAACTAAGTTAGGGTCATAGTCGCTAGGGTTTCAAGGGGATGAAGGCAAACGCCTCCTTTCTTTCTCTCTCTCTTGTTGTGGGGTGTGCGTAGAGAGAGAGAGAGCTAGAAGGTGGTAGTGTAGTGTTGTTAGAGTGGCTAAACCCGTTGTTAGCGTTAGGAGAGTGCACACCAAGTATTTTGTGAAGATTTTGTGAAGTAATGACACTCTTTTAAAACCCTAATTTGTGTTTGGAGGCAAGGCCTAGTCTATAGACATGAGATCTTCTTCTTAGAGAGTGATTTTGTGTAAAAGACCTTTTGGTTTGAGTAGATCGGGTCTCATTTCAGTAGATCCAATCTAGATCTAATCAATCTACCCACCTCCAATCCATTTTTTAGCATTTTTGAGGCCCCCAATTTGAAGAGGAAAAACACAAAAGACAACTCAAACTTTGGTCCGGTGAGTGCCACTTCCATTAAATTCTATGAGTTGCATCACTTGCCATTTTGTAGTTGTTTTTGAGTAAGTATTTGGTTATTGTGTAGTGATTATTTAGTCATTTTAGGTTTAAAACTTTTTTTTGTTCAGACATTATGTAGGTATATTTGAGTCATTATGTAGTTGTTTTGAGTAAGTATATTGTTATTGTGTAGTAATTATTTAGTCATTTCAAAGTAATACACTTCTGCTTTGTTCAATCATTTTGTAGTTATATAAGAGTTATTTTGTAGTTAAATTAGAGTCGTTCTGTAGTTATATTAGAGTCATTCTGTAATTAGGTCAGAGTCATTTTGTAGTTAGATTAGAGTCATTTTGTAGTTGTTTTGAGTAAGTATACGATTATTGTGTAGTGATTATTTAGTCATTTCAAAGTTATTCACTTTTCTTTTGTTCAATCATTCCGTAGTTATATCATTAATCAGAGTCATTCTGTAGCTGTTTTGAGTAAGTATATAGTTATCGTATGGAAATGCATCTGCATAGATTGTTAAATTCCAATTGTGTTAGGTGGCTTGGCAGTACCATGTGGAAGATTTAGTACCATGTGGGAGATTTAGAGATTTAGTGATATTTTAGAATATCCAACTCCTAAAGCTGAGCCATGACTAAGGGTTGGTTTTTGATTAGGCATGCATTTTTCAGCATAATTGGTAGAGATTTTGGTACTATGTTCTGGCTTGGACTTTGGAGCATTTTGTTGAACAAGATAATATATCACTATTTATTTACTATGGTACTTATAAACTAATCACTATGCATGTATGGGTTTTTTGGGCGCATATTGTGTATGCAACTCCTTTATATAGAAATTTAATAACTAATCAATTCACTTCAAAATAACTCTCTAATCACTATGTAATCACTAAAAGGAAACTATGTAATTACTCAATAATTATTCCTGAATCACTTATTTGGTAGCAAATAATTAGGTCTTATTAACTCAACAAAAGCTACAAAATAACTATTCAATAACCGTGTAATATCTGAACAATCACTAGAAAATAACTCTGGAATAAATATAAAATAGCTTTAGAACAACTTTTTAATAAAAAGAGAATAACTATGTTGTAACTTTACAACGGCATGTAATATATTATAAGAAAATATGTACTATAAATACAGGTTATAAATAACCATGGTAACTCTGCAAAATAACTATAAAATAACTATTTAGTGTGCTCATAGATTTCATCCAATCAAACACCTCCACGTAATAGCAAATGGATCCTAGAAGAAGTGACACGTAAGGTGCTACATATGATTACACGTCATCATCCACGCCAATTGCCACCTCAAATTCCACCTCATTGTGAAATCCACGTCAATATCCACCTCAAATTGCACGTAACATTCAAATCCACGTGATCAACGACCTCACCATTCCCCCTGATAACGTTCCATGTTGGCAGGTGGATGAGAAATCTACGTGGCAAAAAAGAATAACTACAAAATCAATAACTCACAACAATAATTGTGCCCGTTTCAAAAATTTATGTAGTTAATCTTTCGTTTTGCCTCTCCTACAACCGGCAAGAATACGAAAAATAGATATGGATAGCAGAAGTCTACATAAATTGTGTACATCTATCATAATTGTCTGATCTTTTGGTGTGATGCAGTTTTTGCTAATCTAGGGCCGATGAAGCTACATTTGCTTGGCCCTTGTCGGAGTTCTTCCTGGTTCCTCCAACTGATCTGTAATGCAACAAACCCCTCATGTGCACTACACTATGTTGCCAATGGATCTATGAAAGACTTATCAAGTGCACATCGCCAATGTCGCGTCTTTGTCCTCCCTCGACTTTATTCTTGAAGTAAGCAGAAATGACACCTCCAATATTGAACCGTTATGATTTTTTGAGGAGACTAGCGGTTGGCGCTTGCTTTGCAACGCATTAGTCCAACCATTCTAATGTAGTTCAATATTATAATTATTTTTTCAAAATTTCATCTGCAGTCTAATTTTCATCCGCTGCGGATGTTTTCATCCGCTGCAAAAATTTCATCCGCAGTCTGATTTTCATCCACAGCCTGTTTTTTCATCCGCAACCTGTTTTTCATTCGTTGCACTATTTTTCATCCGCTGCAAAAATTTCATCCACTGCGAGATTTTCCTTCCGCCGCAAAGAATTTCATCCACAGCGGATGAAACTGTTTTTTGGCAGAATTAACTTAACAGCGAGTTAATAACTTCCAAAATATTCATTTTTTTGGAATTCCGACTTCGGATTTGGGCTTGTTAGGTGCGTTTTCATCTAGCAGGGAAGCAAAAAAATTATTAAAAAAGTTTTGAAAATTTGACATTTTGAGTGTATTTAAAAAATACATTTCACGGACTTAACTTTGGAGGTAGATTATGGCTAGAGAATATATTCATCACATTTGATCTCATGCATGTTTTTTGTGTGTTGGATGTTGGTTGTGTTTTCAAATTTGTTATGTATAGCGATATTCATTTACAAGACATGTAAGATGTCTCATTTGAAATCTCATTTGAAACAGTAACATGATCATGGATACCAAACGAATACAATTGGATGGAAGGGGACGTCGCCGAAGCGTGCATGAACCCTAAACATGCAAAGTTTGTATCAAACTTTTAACTTTTCGATCCACCTGATTCAGGTGTAAATATTTAGAAGAATTTATATGACAATGTCATGGAAAACCTCATGATAAACGATGTTTTTCACCGTTCCCACGGCTTCATTGTTGTCATTGGCAACCTTAATGTTTGCAGGATGTCTACCACGAGACAAAGCCACATATAATTGACCATGGCTAAGTACTTCATTACGAAGATAAATGCCGACACGATCATATGATTGGCCCTGCGATTTGTTGATTGTCATGGCAAAAGCGCCAGTGACAGGAAATTGTCTCCGGCAAAGTGTGAATGGCAAGCGGCTATCGTTGCAATGATGTGTGATTCTAGGAATCAATACCTCTTGGCTACGATAGCGACCTTCTACAATTTCACATAGCAATACACTCGGAGACACTTACAAAAGACGCAAACGACTACCATTGCACAAACCTTTTGCCGGATTCAAGTTCCTTAGCAACATCAAATATTGACCACATTTAAGACTTAATTGGTGAGGAGGCAAACCGCTCAATTGTAAAGAATTTTAAAACTCTACTGGATAATGATGGGCATGCTCATCATTTTCGTGGACAAAATCAGCACTAAAACATTGATGCACATCACCAGGTATGCGATCGGTGATTCTTCGGTTGATTTCTTGGGCATCATCATTTCGGACAGCCAAAATAACGCGCTCAGAAAAATCAACCGGATCATCAAATATAGCATCAATGAGACCATCTAAAGAATTTCCAGGAGCAACTAATTCCGGTGGTAGATCTACTTTTGGACCAATTTTGCCCTCACCAATATCTAACAAAAACTTTTGAAAGTCCGGTTGACTTTGCAAACGCATGTTAGTGGTCAAATGAAAATGTTGCATTAGTGGAAATAGATATGAATGTCGCAAGCAAGCTTGAACAGTCTGCTTGCGACCTCCACGTACAACTACAAGCAAAGTTTGGTGAAAATCACCGCCATATAAAACTACAACACCGCCATTTGGACTATCTACACCGGGAATATCTCGCAACGATCTATCTATAGCTTCAAATATAAAACGATGCCCCGTACAAGCTTCATCAAGTACAATCAATTGTACTTCACGTAAGCTTTGACCTAATGTAGATTGAGCACTAATGCTACAAATCGATGCATCATGCAATTGTAATGGAATAGCAAGAGATGAATGTGCCGTTCGCCCTTCATTCAAAAGGCATGCGGCAATGTCACTTGTTGCCATTGCCATACACTTGACACTACGACCGCGAAGATAACCTAATATGGTATTATACAAAAAAATCTTACCTGTACCACCGGGACCATCTAAAAAGAAAAGCTTATTTGGAGAATCATAATTCAAAACGGAAGTAGTTACGGCATTGAAAACAATGTATTGTTCTTCGTTGAGCTTTCCTACATCCTCTTCTAGAAACGTTATATTTTGATTATTAGAATCAATGTTGTCATTAGCATCACTGCCAACATCGACACTGTTTGGATAACTTAACTCATTTAATTCTTCAAAATTAAAAAAATCTGTAAGATGTTTATCTGATGATGACAAATATTCCTCAATGGACAAAATCGCTTTGCAATAGCGATTTTGATCATTGCGCCAATCATCAGACATAGCGTCAAGATGTGTCTTTAGTAAACTAAGAGAATCTAGCGGTTGTCCAAACACAAGAAGTGTTGCAAACAACCGCCAAATTTGCTTAGGCAACGCAATGATAGTTGCCTCTTGCAAACAATTTTCCCACTCAGTATCATCCTGTAAAAGCCCTCTTGCAATACAAGCGGCTTTGTACGTTGGATACACTGTATCATGAAAACAAAGTAGGTCCTCAAATGAAGTCGGTGCCTCAACATGAGTCAACAACAAACGCAAGTAAAATACTTCGGTACCTACGGGAACCATATTTATCCGACCAAAAACTTTTATCTTACGTTATCTTCTTTCCCACATGTTATTCTTCACATCCCACTTGTAATGGAGTGGAAGATCCATGTAACAAAGAAGCATGTGATTGCCTTGATTGCCAGAAGCAATTAAGGCACAAATGCGGCAATTGAGCTCAAAAAACTTGGTGAGTTTAGTCTCAGCATTTTGATCAATCACCGACTGCAAAGATGTTCCTTCCTCAAAAGTAACATATTGCTGACCAGGTGGGTGAACCGGTAAACGACAAATACTATGACTCTTATTGTTGGTTTCAAAACCAAAAAGCCTCCAACATGCTTCTTGAGCGGCCACATAACGGCCTTCCAAGAAGTCTTTAATCTCATCTACAACTTCATATGTTTCCACAACTCCACGATCTGGACCTTTAAAAATATACTTATGGAGATATTTGACAGTTTTTACCGAACTGCAAATTTTCACATTAATATGACAATTAAACCGACCTATCAAATACGGATTGTATGGCACAACCCATCGATTGTCTAAATGCACGATTTGTCCACGTACACGTTTCTCGATGTACCGACCATGGTTTCGACGACGGTACAAAACATGACCGTCACCATCCACCTCGGTGGTATTCCGAGCTTGCATCGGATAACCCTTTGTACATCTATTATCTTCCATGTATGGACAATTGGGATTGTCCAAACCACATAGTCCATGCATCATGTGCTTGGCAACCACGGCATACAATTGCGGTTGCCTCTCTAAATCGAGAATCTCCACACATACTATCTTATCTACAAGGTCACAATCATTGACCTTGTCTTTCAACCAAAGAAGAATGTGTGCATGAGGAAGACGACGTTTTTGAAACTCAATAGTGTAACAAAAAGCAATTGTCTCTCCCATGACATTCTTCTTTGTAATCTCATCCATCAACGCTCGTAATTTAAGCTCAAAAATACGCACAACAATATCTAGACGATCACGGGGGCTTTGACATGGCTCAAGCTCATCAAAAATCTCAGGCCAGGTCGGATTACATGTCATTCTCACAAACAAATCAGGTTTTCCTAAAACTCTGACTAAAATCATACTATCATGAAATAGTTTTTGCATGTACCGGGGGGAACCAATGAGTGTTGCAGGTAAGACAATACGTCGCCCAATGCGTGCCGTATTGTCTTCTTGTAAAGCATCCACGACCCCCTGATAGCATTCTGCACGAAGTTCGGTTTGATGATATCTAATAAAAAGTAAATTTTCATGTTCTACGTGTAGAAATTGATCCACTACATATTGCTGGAATAATCTACCAGCCTTATGTAATACATTAGATTCCGGCCGCTTTTGAAGCAAATATTGGACATATGACTTTAAAGTCACTCCAGTATCTGCTTTAAAAGTCGGTGACCACCCACATTGTCCGTCAGGAAACAACAATGGATAGGATAAAGCATCGTAAGTTGGATGAATTTCTTTTAAACGTTGCAATTGTCCACCATGTTGGTGAAGAATAATATCTCTACCAAAATTCATGTATTGTTCGTCAAGAACAACAGCAGCAACTTCTGGAACTACTTGGCGATTATACCAACGGGGATGTTCTCCAAATGGAACTTCACCGGAGATACGGAGTCCCATATTTTGTCCCCTTTGAAAAACAACACGCGAAGACTTGAAACCACGAACCAACGCATTGATGGATTCTAAAACTTCTTGAATGTTATTAGTAATATCACGATGAAGATCATCAAAAATCTCCATACGACAATTTGTTTGTAAATCATCATCCAAGAAATAAATTTGTGCAAATCTAGCATCTTGGTCTAAATCGGATTGTAAATTTCCAATGTGATGACATAACTCTCCGTTAACACGAAAAGTATATACCCCTCTACCTTCAACTTGGCCAGACTGAAATTTACTTCGCATACTTGTAAATGCAAAAGCTTGATTATATTTTCGAATAGATTTGAGAAAATCTCGAGATTTTGGTGTTGTGCCCATATAAAGCTCGTTGAGCATTGGATGGACAATGGGGTGATTAATATGTTCGTTGGCAATTTTGCCATTATATCAACAAATGGTATTTTTTTCTTTTTTAAAAGGAAATGCCAAACATTTTGGGCATTGAATGCACATTGATCCAACACTATAAATATTGGCATCAACAAAATTATCAATGGTAAACAAAGCACGAGCCATTCTCTAAAAAGTAGAATTTAGGATAGGATAATGAAGATCTTATCGTAAATTCTAAATTCCACGAAGATAAAAAGATTTTTTAAGATAAAAAAGGTTTTAAAAAACCCTACCCAAACTCTCAAACTCCACTAAATTTTTAAATTAAACCAAAAGTATTTCAAAATTCACAAAAGGCTCTTGATAGTACCTCAAATAGCTTTGCTCCAAAAAAGTTGCTCCTTTGATGGAAAAGTGTACTCCACTCCAAAAAGTTTCCCTTCAATGCATTACACTTCAAAAAAATAGAATAAGATCACTCAGAATTTCATCAAAACCCCCACCTCTCCTCGAAGTAAAAAATTAAAAAGATCAAAATTTAAAAAATAAAAATTGAAAGAAATGACTTAAATTTTTTTCCCCCAATATGCATCGTACAAAAATGTGCCCAGCAATAAAATAATAATAATAAATAAATAAATAAGTATTTTTTTTTAATAATAATAAATAAATAAATAAGTATAAAAGTTTTAAAGTTTTAAAGTTTTAAGTAAAAATTTAGATTTTTTTTCTTCCTGCGATATGCACAGACCTGCGCCCAGGAGAAGGGAAAAAAAAATTGTTTAAAAAAAGTAAAAGTTATTGTTCTGCGGACAGTACAGAATTGCGAACAGCACAGAACTATGAACAACAGCTGTGCTCGTTTTTCAACATTCTTTGTTTTGTTTTTTGTGCTTTTGCACTCAATTTTCACTCAATTTCAACTTAATTTGAAAGATGAATCTTTGAATACTTGATGTATGACTACCCAAAATCAAAAATCACCAAAAAGTTGCAATCTCACCTCAAATTTCTTGAACAAATTTCTTGAACAAATTTCTTGAACTTTGCAACTCCAACTCCAACTCCAACTCTAACTCCAACTTTCAACTTCCAACCTCCAAGATCACATCAACCAACTCCAACTCCAACTCCAAACTCCAACTTCCAACTTCCAATTTTACAACTCACAAGTCACAATTTTGATTTCACAACTCACAATTTTCAATTCACAACTCACAATTTGCAATTTCCAATTCACAACTCAAAAGTGTAATCAAGAGCTTCAATATTGTAATCAAGAGTTTCATGTATGTTTTGGGGAAGCACAAATTGAAACATACACTTGAAATTGCATACACCCACAAACCCAACGTTCAAATTTCAAAACGGCTCTCTAAAAAGCTACAGTAAAAGTTAAAATTAAAGTAAAGTAAAGTAAAGTAAAGTAAAGTAAAGTAAAGTAAAGTAAAGTAAAGTAAAGTAAAGTAAAGTAAAGTAAAGTAAAGTAAAGTAAAGTAAAGTAAAGTAAAGTAAAGTAAAGTAAAGTAAAGTAAAGTAAAGTAAAGTAAAGTAAAGTAAAGTAAAGTAAAGTAAAGTAAAGTAAAGTAAAGTAAAGTAAAGTAAAAGTAAATTAAAGTAAAAGTAAAGTAAAAGTAAATTAAAGTAAAAGTAAAAGTGAACGTAAAAGTAAAAGTACAGCTGACTTTTTGGGGGGGGGCTTGTGATTTTAGTAGTATGATGATAAAGGATCATCTCTAACACTGTGATGTCGACTAGTGTACACAGTCACAAATTGGCCGTCGTCGAGGCAAATAGGCGCTACATGAAGCCATTCCATGTGGACAACCTCAACGTGTACTCCGGTTAGCCGCATGATGTGCTCTTCACTACAAACCAAGAGCCATCGAGGAACTACTAGGCTGCCATCAACGTGAGGAAGGAAGACAAGCACCCCGACAAGTGTGGCCATCCTGTAGTACAAGCCCAACCCCACAACGCTCATGCCCACAACCCCGGCCCCTATGAGTCTTGTTTAGAATGACCAAGTGGCAACCATCGCGCAAGCCAAGTCGATCCTCGCCATGTTTGGCTACGAGTAAGCATCCCTGAAAAATCCCACCAGACACTAAATAATAAAATCAGTGTAGACGAAGGATGACAGAAGAGCACTCTTTGTGAAGAATTGTGCAAGAAAGAAAACAGAGAGGAATGAGAATGAACAATGAAATGGACAAGTGACGCTATACCTCTTCCTAGCCATCCCACGACCATCGGGCCGTCTATTTGCAACGTGGTGAATGATTCCAATCACATGGGCCGTTGGATAGAAGACTCGGACATGGTTGAATTTAGGTGTTGCCCCATACCAGCCATAATAGAGGATAACAACCAACAGAGAGCACACCTTGTGAACCGTTGGATCAACCACAAATTAGATCTCAATTGTAAACAAATGGAAGTTTCTTGAAGCAAGTCGGATTTGGACATGTTCCAATTCAAAATTGTCATCTTTCCCTAACAGAACTATGGTTTGCACATTTTTGTTGGGAATAGGGTTGCTCGTTTGCGCATAGTGTTGCACGCCCGTATTGGAATGTTCCAGGTTCCTTATGCATTATTTTTGACGCGCATGGAGACGAACAACCCATTTAGTTTTGTGGCTCGTGCACAGATAGTGCAGTGGCGCAAATGGCGTGCACAAGGCACAGATGGAGCGTAGAACTTTTCTAGCGTGCTTACGGCAAGAATGGCGTTTAGGCGGAGATGGCGTGCACAAGACATAGACGGCGCGTTGGCAGAGATGGCGTTTACACGGCACGTTTACAACCTTGTCAAATCCCATATCCTTGTCACATTTGTTGCATGCGTGCTTTCTCACATTTGTTAATTCTTTGTCTGCTGATACTTGCTAAGGTTTCGTTGAATATTGTTTTTGTCTCAGTTTCTAATGTCTAGTTTTGGTGTCTATTTGTGCAAATTGACACATGGATTTGCGCTAGACATGATGTGTCTGTGATGGCGTGATGCACGATGGCTACGACGATCTCGTTTGGTTTTGTTAGGGTTTTCACATCTTGGCTTCTCTTGCTTGTGTGTTGATTTGTTTTGCTTGTTTGCTTATGTGTTGATTTTTTTGCGTGAGTACTCTACTATTTCAGAGGTTTCGTAGTCAGAGTCGGATGGCATCCTTCGCGGACAGCTCCACTGAGAGTTTGCGACTTGCTGCGCCAGGTTTTAGCTTATGCCACTGCTCAAGTAGATTTGTACAAGCTCCTCTAATTCTCGTATGCGCGCGTCGGAGCCCTTCGCGTGTTCTTGCTCATTTACATCAATGCATGAGTTGATGAATTTACGTACTAGTCATTTTATCACACAAAGCTCAAGTACAGATAAAGAATTAGTTTTGATGTGATTTCTTTAAGTATTTTTACCCTCAATAACTATCAATGAATGAATGTATTAATGGATGAATGTTTCTTTGGATGATTGCTTTTAAAACAAATGGGAAGGTTAATTCAAATTTTGTCTGTTTTGTTTGTGCTTGTATTTTGTGTAATCAAAGCTTCAAGAACATCCTTCTTTTTGAAGTTGGATATAGGTTCGCTTGTGTTTTAGTTTCTATTGTTGTTGTTTAGTTTCTGAAGCTCCAGTATTGCTCTTCTTGTTCTTATTGATCATGTATGTTAACTTTTCTCAAATAAAAAGGTATGTATGTGTCCGTGTTGAGTCTTTTCTTAACATTTTCTTATTGAGTTTTTTAGGATGATGGAAAAGAAGCAAAAGTCAAAGTGCAAGGATCTTCTCGAGTTTGAAGCCCCTAGGCCTTCTTTTTTGTTTAGTCTTGGAATTTCAGCGGAAGTTTTCACAATGATTGAGCCAAAGACCAAAGTAAATCATGATTCAGGTGATTTTTATTTTTGTTAGAACAATTTGCTTATTGTTTGTTTTTTGTATTCTTATTTGTCAGATTGTTTTAACTATATTCTTACATGTCTTGTTTATGTGGATTAGTATGTGAGCCAAAGGATGATCCAAGAGCAGCCAAAGTCCATCATCAACGTGAAGTTAAGAAACATCAAATCGAGAGTGTCTTATTTGTGGAGAGTGTTCTTGAATCTGAAGACGATAAAACTACCATGGATGACTGGTGCAAATTTTTTTTATGATGTCTCTCACTCAAGCTCAGCTTGTGCCAGAGATTTCATGTAATCTTTTGTTTTGATTTAGACTGTTGAGTTCGGTTGTTGAAGATTTGGACCTAGCCAGCCTTGCCGGCTAGTTGTTGCGCGGTAGGGCATATTTGATTATTATTCTAATCATTATTTGTGTTGTTTTTCTAATTGTTGTGTTTCTGGTATTGTTCTACTATTGTTTTTATGTTGTCGTGTAGTCATTGTTTATTTGTTATGTAGTTGGTAGTGCTTGTTTTCTTTGAATTGTAGAGTGTTAATTTTTTATTTCTTATTGTAGTTCTTGTTCTTATTTTGGATGTTTCCTTTGAAGGTGCGGGTTTTTTTAATTTTATTTTGGTACACGTTCTATTTATTAAATGTATATTGATTTTTTGTGTTGATTTTTGAATTCAAAACTTATAAGTGTTGAATTTGTGTCTGTATGTTGTCATTGGTCATGATTGTCTGGATTGTTTTTTCCATTATTTATTAATTAGAATGAATGTAGATGTGAATGGAAATTTGGAGGCAGGAAATGAAATGGATGTTGAGGATTTGAATTTCAATTACCAGCGAGAGCTTGAGATTTTGCATCTCAAATTTTTTCTTCATCATGAACTACGGAATGATGTGTGAATTTCACTTTTCAACTTTTTAATTTATTGTTGTTTAATGAATTTTCCTAGTTTATTATTTTTTGTTTTATTATGTCTTGTTTTATTATGATTGTTTTTTAAGGTGTTATATTTGCGGTTTTGTTGGTTTAATTGTAAGCAAGGCTAATTGTTGTGATGGAGCTTCCAAAGATATGTTTCTTGTTTATTTATCTATAAGTCTCTATATATCTGGTGTTTGATTGCTTTTATAATGCATTGTTAATAAACTTATTTTTTGTTGGTACATGTTATCAAAAGTCAGAGCATGTGAATAATGCAGTCGTATGTGTAGCTGCGGTGTGTTCTTGCATTGGACTGGCGTCGAGGTTGAAGCCACGCATGCCATGGTGAATTCACCGTTGTCGTTGTTCCATGTAAGATTCTTAGCTCCTTTGTTTGCATTGTTTCTATTCTTTAGATTTTGAAAGTAATCATTGATGCTGTCTCTTTATAACTTATTTTGTTAATGTTCAAGAGTAAAGGAAGATAAGGATGATGAAGATGATGACAACAAGGACAAATATAATGTGGAGCTGGATTCTATTGAGGAGAAGTGTGGCATTGACAAACACATGAGAGAACCAGATGGAGGAATATTCACTCCCAGTCTAGGCAATTTTATTGATGAAGAAGGGGATGCCGGCATTATTGGGCCTCTGGCGGGAAGTAAGAGTAGGAAATCGAAGCCCTTGGCTGGTAACGATGTTGGTCGTCATGGATTTCTACAGCTGGATTAAAAAAGGTTGATTTAGTGTCTGGTGGTGGTGATCGCAAGTCGAAGCATGCAGAGACTTTGGTTGCTAATGCACTTATGAGTGGCGCATTTGCTTCGGGCTCTGAACTGAGCTTAGCGTCGAGAAACTTTCTGATCAGAACAACATCAGAGGATTTGTTCAACATCTACATGATTTTGGTGTTCAAGTTACAAAAAAAGATGGGAGCCTTAACCCTCTTGGCTCGTAAGTACATTCACAGTTCTATGCGTTAACTAGATTTACTTTGCTAGTTTTATGCGTGGTGTTTTGTTTCTGTTAATGTATGTATAATGTATGTATGGACCGAATTAGTTTGTGATATTTACGCTTTTGCTTGTGTGGTTGGGTATGCCTTGTTTTAATTGTAATGCTTGGTTTGTTTGCAGTATTCAAAAGCTTTTATGGGCAATTGAACGAGTTATCCACAGGAGGCATGAGCAGTAAATCACAAAGACTTCAATTGCCGAGATACCTTTTGATGTCTTCAAAGATGTTTGCTTTCAACTGATTAAGAAAGCTAGGAACGTTGTTGTATGTCGGAGCTTCAAGCAAGGGCTTGGTACATGTGCAACAACAAGAGATGTACTTTCTTGTGAAGAAGAACACCTTTTTTTTAACAATTTAGCAGTTGGTATCACGCATCGGCAAGGGTGCAACCCTCGACTGGGATATTTTGCTTACAAAAATATGTTCATCCGCCACAAGGATGAACTGCGTGCTACAATCCTCAAGCAGTTCGAGTTGATTGACGTCAATGGCAGAGAGATACTAAGGTAATATTTAATATTTATCTCTTATTTTTCTTTTAAATATTCTAAGATTTTCTCTCTATTGTATTTTTTTTGTGTTTTTGTTTCATACTTATACATTAATTGTTTGTGTATTCAAGTTTAAACCTACCATCTCGAAGAATAATAAATTATGTGTTGGTCGTTGCTTGAGCGACTCATTCAGACGGCCAATTGACATGTTGGACCCTAATATTTTGTTGACCTTTAAGACTATTGTGGCACATAGGCCCAAGCGTCGAGTCATGGAGAGTAGATTTGGAGTGGGAGCCCAACCACTTTTTCTCATGCCTAAACTCAAACTCAAAAGTAAGAAAAGTGCGTGGTTTCATCCTCGTGCGCTTGGGAAGAATCTCCTTGGCAATCTTGCCAGGGATCTCATCAAGGCGACACCTGAAATTGTTGTCAGAGGTAGAAAATTTAGTAAGAAAATTTAGTAAGAAAATGCCACGCCGTATTGGAATCACACAAATGCAAGAAGCATTGATTTTGTCCTAGAAAGACATGAGAGTAACTCGACATAGGAATGAAAAAGTCGTTCTAGGAGTACAATGCTATATTAGACCTCGTTGATCAGAGTGTTTGTCAGCGCACTGTTAATGGAGGTGTAGCTCTTCCAAAGTATGGAGATCTAGTCTATGAGGAAGTGAAAAAATCTAAAACGCTGAAGGTGACTAATTTTTGTTATTTATCACTAGTTTTATACTTTACCACTGTATTTTTGTCTTTTCTTTGGTCCAATATTTTTTGTACTTACTGTTCCAGGAGGTGGATATTGGCGTTGGTGAAGAACTTCTAATGAAAGGAGTTAGTCTGGTCCATTCAGGGCGGAATAAGATAAGTTTGATTCTTTTTTCATTATTTTGTCATTTTTATGCACTTCTATATATAATCAAGTTGTTGCAGGTTCCCAAGATTGAGGAGGAATTGGTGATTGTAGAGAGTAAATCTGGCATTGTGTGTCATCCTAGTACGAAGGAAGCTATGAATTACTGCACCTTGATATGTTTTCTCAAAATTTGCTTGATGAATATTTCTTGAGTTTATTCTTCGTTGAGAAATTTTTAGAATGGATCTATTGGCATGGTTTTTGGAAGCGTCAGGGGTTGCACCTTCTATAATTTTGGTGGTGTTCTTGATTCCACATATATCAAGACCCTGGTTTATCAATTGAAGGTTCTTTTACTCTTCTCATTCTCTTACAATACTATCCTTACTTGATTTGTTTTCGTATTTGTTATTTTTTTCCTACTTTGTAAGTGATGTTTATAGGCTTGGAAAGAGAACAATCCACTGTGAGGCACGCTGTGAAGTTCATGTTGTTGCCAGACGAGCTGTGAAGTATAGAATGTAGAATTGTTTGGTGTTTGCATTGTTGTAGTAGTAGTCTTCTGGAATTTCATGGTGTTGTTCTTGATTCTAAATAATTGGTCATTGAGTTGTTTATAAGACTTTTGAACAATTGATCATTTTGTGTTGTATCTGTTGGATTGTTTGATATCTTTGGGGTTGTTCTTATTATATCCTTTTGTGATGAAAATTACATATTATACATTCAATAGACAGTAGAGTAGAAGGAAAACTAGCATTTGCTCTTTGAAAATGTAACCCTAAATCCTACAACCCTATACCATTATCGTTTGTAATTGTAATCCTCATCCATTAAAACCTTTACCCTAATTTATTGAAACCCTAGTTCGTAATTCTATTTTTCATCTCTAATTGAATTTTTTCCATAATTGGAATTTAAAAAAATTCATGTATGCGTTTGGAAAGTGTTTAATAGAAATCTATTGAGAAAATATTTTATATTGGATTTTTTTTCAAAAAATTATTTAAATGGCTGCCCGGGTAAAAACTCGTGGTGGGCAAAACCGTGTGAGGATTTCGGAACGCCCAGTTGTCACATACATTCTGAGATATAAGGGTCTTCAAAATAAACAAGAGAAAAACCCAATTGGGCGTTACGTCACCAAATTGTGACTGACAGAATTTACATTCCCATATACTATGGAATCATCACCTAATTTTGACTTGACCATTGAATTTGACCAAGCTTTTAATTGTCCCCTTTCCTTTCAGCTCATCACGTTAATTACATGATACAATATGACAGTTTAGGTGAGTACGCTGGATACTTTCAAGAAAACTCTTACAAGCGAGATTTTACAAGCTACCACACATAGACTTAATTTTTTAAGATGATTTGACATGTTGAAGAAGGTGTGAATTATTCAAAGCTACCCACGTGCATTATACTTGGCTTACCTATCATCACTCTAGTTTGGATCTTATTCTTATTTGGACATTAGCCAAAATAAAATAACATGCTTCAACAAAGTCATTATTTCATGATTGTATGATTTGTGTTAGCCCTTATTTGAGGATTTATTTTTTTAGACTTGTAAGATTGTTCATTTACACATTGGATAGGTAAAACTATTCATTATAGAGGTTGTTTGTTTTCACAAAAGGGTGAAAGTTTACAAACTTTTTTCTCAATATCTACTCAGGGGCTTTCTTTGGAGTAGGAATTTTCTCACACGTCTTCTTTGCAAGAACTTCTAGTTTGCCACATGTGTGAGAAACACTTTTAACTTTATGGTCTGTAGAGATGAAGCTAAATATAGGTGCAACATGGCTAAATTTGGTGAAACATCTAGACAAGTCGTATATAGTATGAAAAATGTAATTTCTCTACCTCATGAAAGACATGATTGTGTATGCTAATTGTGAGAGCAATAATAAGATATCAAGGGTTATTGGCACATTTTCTACAAACATCATTTTACATTATTTTTGGTTGTGTATGGAAACATGTGAGCTCCTTTACTTCTAAAAATTTCTTACTATATCATAATAATATTTAGGGGTTGAAGAGTCATTTTGGAATTTCAATATTAAAAAAATACATATTTCATATGAGACAAAATTTCTTTTTAAACTTAGACTCATTTATCAACATTGTTAGGTTTGATGCATTGAAGGTTATATTTATGATGGTATCCCGTGTTAGATGCCGCTTACAAGTTATGAGATATAGGAAGTCATAGGAAGTCAAGAAAAGATACATGTCATGATTTTAGGTAGACATTGCTAGAACTAGTATTTGCACCATTTGAATTTCAAGTCACTGGTGATGTCTTTTGACACCTCATTTGAGGCCTTGTTCTTAATCCCTAAATTTCTTTGACAATTTGACACCAAAACACTTCAAAACTATTCATTTCAGTGCATTAAGTAAAAAAGAAAATATAAACCCTTATATCTATTTCTAACCATAGGATCTCAATTAAGACTTATTGAATAATGTACTCACAAATATTCATAAACTTTCACTGCACGGATTGAAAGATTATAGTGTTTGAAGTAGAGAACAAATTTCATTTTCTTCCATGCTTTGAGTGGATTAGTAGACTTTGACTTCACTTGGTTTCAATTTTTTGCATTACACAAGGTCTACATTCATTATCATCATGTCAAGCATAATATTATTTCCTTGTATACCAATTTGTTGCAATAGAAAAAGAGTGTAGCATATTCAAAAAAATTGTGCAAAGGAGTGGAGGTTCAAAAATTGCCATTACTTATGTTATCTTTTTGCGAACTTGATATGTTCTAGAATGAGAACTTAAACAGTCAATAAGATGGTTCACACCACGTCTTGTAATAGGAAAAATAAAAAGTAAAAAATTAAGATGTCTAAATTTTATTTGGAAAAGAAGAAGAATTTTTTGTGACTCTCATACCTTATCTAACATTGTGACAACGTGTGAAAACGTTTCACTGGGGTTAGTATGCTATTTTTCACTAAAGAGAAGAGATATTTTTGACAATACAAAAGGAAATAGTACTATTTTCCAATATTGAAAATATCACATTTAACAAATTGTCCTTTCAAAAGTTTTTGGATTTGCTCGACGTGCCCGCTCTCCCCATTTGGAATCCAAAACCCTATAAATTTTTCAATTGAATGTTGGATTTGAAAAACATTGTACTCACACAAAGCTTCAGTAATGTCTATGTATAGTAAAAAAATTCAAAGAAAAATGTAATAAATTGACACTGTAGGAACGTGCCCGAACCTTCAAGAGTCTCCCAAGGGAACTCTTGGAAATTTAGGGGTTAAATGACCTGCACGTGTGTGGAGGAGAATCATCTTGCTTAATTTGAGTCTTCCAAGTGATGGAGTGAGGGGAAGCTCTTGCACTTCACTAGTTCCCTTATAAGTGTGTTATCACTCGGGAGAATGGAGAGAGAGGAGTAAGGCGCGGATAGGGATCATATCTGGTGTGGTAGCGATGCTGTGATTGTAATCTGTGTGTGCAATAGTGTTAGGAGTGATCATACCGCATCACGAATGCACACATTGTAGTGAAGATAGTTGATGGTGGTGGAATGAGGATCTGAGTAGTTGGAGCTAAATCTTGTAAATCTGATAGAGCGGGCTGGGTAATAGAGCTCAGATCCAACATTGAAGGACAAGAAACTATCTGTAGCTAAAGATTTTGATTGCTGAAAGCGCTGCTGTCCAGATCTGAATCCCTAGACGCAAAAAAATTGTAGATCTGAATTCAGGAATTTTGCAGTCGCCGCCAGCGACTTGGGAGATTAGTTTATGGGCTTTGCAGGAGAGAAGAGCGACGTCGAGTACACCGAAGGGCAGTGAATCAAGCGCCGGTGGGAATCCGGAAATCGCGAAGAACAGTTCGAGCGCCCTGAGAGAAGAGATTTCCGAACAACACTACACATGTAAGTATCTAACCCCAATTTCATTTTTGCTCATTACATTCGAAAAGAAGATCATAGCAAGGATCGAAGATACAAAATTAGGTCAAATTTTCTAAATAGATCAACAATAAGTAAGATAAGAAGAGCCAACAATCTGTGTACATCCCCTATGGACGCGTAGAAGGGAACAGATTGGAAGCAAAGTTAGTTAACAGTTTTAACATCAGGTTTTCCAAAAGAAACACAGAAAAGATATACAAGAAATTCGTTATGCAGATGGCGAACAGGGGCAAAGCAGTGCACAACGCAATCATGACCAAAATCACACCCGAGAAGACAATGGATACGAACATGGTGGATGCTGATGCAGAAGATTGCAGGGTGACGCAGATGGAGACTCAACACACAAAGCGAATCCAGGAAGGCAGCGGAGGCAGTGGCAGCAAAAGGAAGAAGAACATTGCAGCAATCCAGGAAACACCGAAAGCATTCTGGCAGGGATTTGTAGCAATGGAGCAGTTGGCGATGAAGGAAGGAGGAATTGAAAGAGAAGGAGTGAGGAGTAAAAGCGTGGCTGAGAAAGTGAAGCAGGGATTTTCAAGGGCGGAAGCAGAACAAGTTCACAATGCTGCGGAAGTGGCATTTCCCCATGTGCCACAGAGACTGTACCCGTTGGAGCAACCGGACAGCAAAGGAGGACAACACTACAATTTGACACAACTACCTATCGAGACAGAGGTGGACAATGCTAGCGGGTTGTCGCTGGATTATCAAGTTGTTGTTTTCTTTGTAAAACCAGCCACCGATTTCACACACGGTGAAATACTCACCAGGACCAGGGAACGATTGAAGAAGATGGAGATAGAAGTCGGGGAGAACATGGCAGAACCAGTCTACATCCCATGCAAAGAGAAGGTGAAAGGCAGTAAACAGAAGTTTTGGACAGGAACGATCAAACTCCACCTGAAACACCCGAGAGTCGACGGAATTGCCCTCCTGAAAGGTACCAGACCGTTTATTTTGGACTTGGATAATGAACTAGCAATAGTGGGAAAAGTATGCAAAAGTTGGGACTTAATCGCAGGGAATTCTCTACTATCTGCAAAGATAGAGAATCCGAAGCTGGAGGGAGTAACCGCAGCTGAACTACAAAGAGATGTTCTAAGGGAGAGCTTCAGAAGAGGACACGATTATGAGATCTCTAGCGTGCAAAAGAGTGAAGGGGAGACCTGGGATTGGTTGGTTGCTACAACTCCGTCAGAGGCCGACAAGATAATCCAGTATATGGTACCGTACGAAAACGAGTTGTTACACGTGATTACACCAAAAACCGCAAAGGCTGAATGAGGCGCTCGAGGAGAAGGACTTACGGAGGAAGAGCTGAAGAAGAAGAATGCAACAATGCTATGCTTATACGGGTTACACAAGATGAAGAAAGTGGAAGAGACAAAGCTGTCTATTGAAGCAACAATGGGAGAGATGAACATTCTGACGTTCTTCTTTCCGGGACATGTTGGAGATCTGCACAAGGGAGCAGCAAACATTCAATGTTTGAACCCCGTTGTCTATCAACAAAAGGTAGGCAAGACGAAGGAGATTCTGGGGAAACATGTTAGTTTCACACCTCACCCTCGTAGCTTGAAAGGTACACTACCACCAACCAGAGAAGAACAGGAAAAGTTTGGGTTTTGTGTCATTGCAACAACAATTGTGAGTACGCTGGAGGCTACACAAAACGCACCAAAGAAGAAGAGGGGCAGCATCACACACGGTGAAATTGCAGATTTGGTGGAGAAAGTAGTGAACAAGGGGAACGAGAAACTAAAAGAAGAGATACATGAGGAGCTGGGAGTCTTCAAGGAGGAGATTGTGAAAGAGGCCAACATCCACGCACAGAAACTGACAAACGAACTGCAGAACGCGATGCAAATGCAGATGGAGGAAGTGAAGAAACAACTTAGAGCTTGCATTTCAGCAGTTGACGTTTTCTGTGCACTACCTCAACCACGGCTGGAAAATTGACATGGAAAAACAACCTGCAGACATGGTACAAAGGAATTTTGAGTTCGTGTAGGAAACAAACCGTAGCAGGCAGGAAAAGAGACGAGAGCAGGGAAGATGGCGATATTAAGTTACAAAATATAGACAGATTACTAAGTAATAGGCTAGAGGAGAATTTCAGCAGATGCAGAAGCATTGTTAGCAGAAAATGGTTGAAGGGAGATGTAGAGGATAAAGTATATAGGAGGAGGACAATATATAGGCAAAAAACAAAAAAGATATGTAATAAAAAGGTAATACAGATTACCAATGATATTATTCAAAAGATTACCAAAAAGTACAAAGAAAGTGACAAAAACAGTGACAAAAAACACAAAGAAAGTGACAAAAAAAGTGACAAAAAATACAAAGAAAATGTCAAAATTCAGACTCAGATGAAGAAAATAATAAGTTCGATTGCTAAATAAAATACATCCAAAAGGTACATCATCAAAAACATATATACTCAAAATCCAAAATCAAGCAAGAAACTCCAAAATCACAAAATAAAAGAAAGGACAAACACAAAAAGTAAGAAATTTTTTTAAACAAGTAAAGAAGTAAAACATACAAAGAGAAATAAAAAATTTAGAACTTACATGAAATACATATGGAAAACAAAGATTATAAATGATTCAAAACAAATAAATATTAAGAAGAATATTAAAAAACAAAGAAAAACTACAAGAGAAGATATAACTAACAAAGAAAATAAAATAAAACTAAATAAAGGAAATAAAACAAAGAAAGTAAATAAAACAAAAATAAGAAAAGGTAATAAAATAAAAACCAAAAAAATAATATTAAATGAAAAGGATAAAATTAATCAAAGGAATAGATTAAATATACAGGCAGAAAATAAGAACATAGCAACAAACATCAGTATTAAAAATAGAATATGCTTCCTAAGAAAATAAAAAATAAGGGATGGAAAATTAACCAAATTAGTAATGATAAACACAAATTCTAAGAATAAAAATAATAAGAACATAGCAACAAAGTGTAGTACTAAAAATAGAATATGCTTCCTAAGAAAATAAAAAATAAGGGATGGAAAATTAAACAAATCAGTAATGAGAAACACAAATTCTAAGAATACAAATAATAAGAACATTGCAACAAACAGAAGTACTAAAAATAGAATATGCTTCCTAAGAAAATAAAAAATAACGGATGGAAAATTAACCAAACTAGTATTTAGGAATACAAATTCCAGAGTAAAAATAAGTACAGAAGTTACTTTAAAAGAATAGTACATATTAAAAATAGAAGTTGGAATATATAATATAGAGATAAAAGCAAAGTTAAACTTGTCATATATAAAGATATATATAAAGCAAAGTTAAAGTTTAGTTAAATTAAACTTGAGATATATAAAGATGATAAGAGTTTGCGATTAAAGAGTAGAAATTTGTTGAGAATGTGTATTAGAATAAAAATAAAAGGGGGGATTTTTGTCTCGCCGGCCGGATGGTCGCGAAGGTGCCAAAAACAGACTTACTAAAAATAGAAATTCTAATGACAGTAAGAATAAATATGAATCTTTTTTAACTAAATATCAATCTGTTTTTAGAAATCATATTTTTAGACAAAATATTTTTAGAAACAAATCTTTTCGAAAACTCATTATTTCAATTTACTTACTTTTTGACCAAAACAGAGTGTTATAAAAAGTCTATTTTTAACACTACCTCAATATATGTATCCAAGACAACCATCAATACATATTATTACAAATATAATGATATACATCATCTATCAAATGTGGGGATATTGAAACCAACCTTGGCCCTTTGCCAGATGTGTTTAAAACCCACCCATCAGCTCATAAACGTAGATACAAAACGTACTTCATTTCTTGTACAATCAAACTCCAACCTGAGTATCAACACCTTGCAAAAAGTTTCTCCCCCATACTAAAACAAGATCACCAATACCACCAAATTACTATTAGAGACTTCCCACACTTAAACACATATCTCAACTGAATAAGAAATTACCCTTTAGCACAAATATTATTTGCACTAATAACAACCATCAGCCCTAACATAAATTCATGTGAACACCAACTAATAAATTTCCCCGAACCGGATTGGACCACCAAGTTATTAAACAAGATGTCTACACTACCAAACCCACCCGAAAGGCATATTCACATCGAACACCTATATACACAATATATAACAAATAATCAAAAAATAATAAACCCCTCATCTAGTATACACAAAGAATTATATGGTTTCATACACCAAACACAAAATGCACCATCAATACAAATGCTAAAAATTAAATTTCCTTTTCTACCAAACAATCTTCTCGAAGAAACACTAAGAATTTATGAACCCCTAGATGAGTACACACACCCCCCTCCATTGACCCATATCTCATCACCACTTCAATCCAATACACATAACAATAGCCATCAAACTAACATTGTTACATGGAATGCAGCTACACTAAATACTGCATTACCTAGTTTAGAAGAACTTGCCTTACATACAAACCTGCCCATTATCACCATCCAAGAAACTAAACTAACTGCCACCAAGTCAATAACGTACATACAAAATTTATTCCCAGATTATAAACTAATATTTAACAATACTCACGCACTAACTAGATGCATTCAACAACGGATCCCCTACACACCCCCTAGAGGAGGACTACTCACACTAATAAACCACAAATATGCATACCCATGAAATATCACCAAAATAGCAACCCCTCTAAAAATCTCACCCTACTTACAAATTATACACATACAAAACCATCCACTACAACCATGGCTATTAATACACCTATATATGCCCTCACATCATGAAGATATTGAACTAATCCCAATAATACAACAAACTATTACAACACAAATTAACACATATCCTAACCACACTCTCATACTATGTGGAGACTTTAATAGAGACATAGCTTTAATAGGACGACAAAATGAACATAATACCACACCACCACAAGAAGAAGATTTTGCATGGAAAACATATATTGATAGCTTAGCACTAACATATGTCCCAACAAATACAAATTACTCTAGACAAGGTGGATACAACTATACACATACAAGTCTAATAGACGGCTTTTATATCAAAACACAAAATCACAATCTATTCACATGTACCACAATTACAAAAGCCAATCTTAACTCTAACCATGCACCCATTTCACTACACATACCCCAAAACAAACTTATTGCACGCCACCCCACACCACCGACCTCGAGACCAATTAGAATACTCAACCCTATACCGCAAGATAATTTAGATAAATTCAACACAAACTTTTATGAAAACAACGCTTTACAATTAAATGACCTAGACACCATATTATCATACGAACATCTAAATCCCAATCATTGGAAACTAGCATGCTCCCATATGGACGAAATGACTCAAAAAATATCAGAAGCTATAGAAAATACGTGTAGCGCACCACCCATACCTACACTCAATGATAGAATCTCAAAACAAGGAGGATACTTACCACGCAAAACCCAAAAAACATGGAAAAAACATGTTGCAACATACCACCTAATTAGAAAAGCAATATATATCACAAAAAACACACCACAATGGCGATCACATCCAATTATCAATGAATTAAACAAACACACCCATGTCAAGATCCCACCACCCCCAAATGACGACTTACTTATTGAACCATGGATAAATGATCTAGCTACACTAGCCAAGACCGCAAACAAAAAAGCAAGACAAATCACGTCAAATTACACAAAAGAATGTATAAAAAAGGCTATATCCAAATACAGACAATTATACGAAATAAGCCCAAAAGAGATAAACAATAAAGTATTCAAAAACCAAGAAACACCACCATTAGACTGCATCACAGATCACAATAATAACATACTAACGAGCCCAGAAGACATTGCCAATGAAATTTACATACAACAATCAATTATTAATAAACCCATTGTTCCAACATGTTATTACTTACCAGACCACCCTCCTGAATGCACATGCGGAGTTAGACAATACCCATGGCATGACCTAGAAGGCTTTGTAATAGATAAAAGAGGTCATCCACAAACTCCGCTGCATACATACTTTGATCAAGAAACTTTTGACTTATGCCTAAAAAACCTTGCAAACAACAAAACCCTAGGACCGGACAGAATACCCAGCTCTATTCTGAAGAACATGCCTACAAACTTCCACCGCATCTTATTCCTATTCTTTAAACATTGCTATAAACAAAAACAAATTCCCGCATCATGGAAAATAAGCCTCACAATACTACTATACAAAAAGGGTGACCCATCTCAACTACCAAATCACAGACCTATAGCGCTAGCCAACACTATATACAAATTTTTTACAAGCACACTAACATCAATACTCTCAGCATACGGAGAAAAACACCAAATTCTACATGACAGCCAAGAAGGGTTCCGTGCCGAAAGATGCACATCTAGACAATTACAATTACTAATAGCGGCTTTAGAAGATGCACAACTAACAACGCAAGATATATATTTACTCTATATAGATTTCAAAAATGCATTTGACCACGCCTGTCTACTAGCCATTATGAAAGATTTAGGATACCCTGAGGACGCGGTAATACTAGTAGGAGATATCTATTCACAGTCTAACACCATTTTTACTGGTGAATACTTTGGCCAAATCCAAAAAATATCCATACAAAGAGGCACAATACAAGGAGATACACTTAGCCCATTTCTCTTTCTTATTTTTCTAGAACCACTTTTACGATGGTTACAAAGAGGAAAATATGGCTATACCTTGGGAACTTCAAAAACAACAATAAATACAGCAGCATACGCAGATGATCTTGCAATCATAACAAACAAACTTCCCTCAATAAAAAATCAACCTAATAAAATGGACAAATTCTGCGAATGGGCTAGAATGGACCTAGGAATTCCAAAATGTGCAATTACTGGATGCCCAAACAAATCCAAAACAAATCAAATAGTCTTCAAAGCACTAATACAAGCTGCAAATATATCATGCAGAAACCAACCGATTCCCATACTACATCAAAATGAGCCATATGTATATCTAGGAATACAACTAGTCCCATCATTGAATTGGAAAATAGAGACACACACAACAACCACCAAACTAATTAAACAATGCAACCAATTAGTAAATTGTCCAGCTACTATTAAACAAAAAGTCAGCATGGTAGACACAGTTATAAGAGCAGGCATTGCATATAGTTTTTACGCGGTACCATACTCACTACCTACTATTAAAAAACTAGACAAAAAAATTATAGCAATACAAAAGAAAATTTGTGGGCTACCGAATTGCACTCCTAACGTAATTACCCAATTGCCACATGATATGTTTGGCATAGAAGCATTTTCATTAAAGAACGCATACCTAACGTGCATAGGTGAACAACTACGCAATGCTCTTAATGACACAGGAAAATTGGGAATAATCTATAGAGGTCTTACACATTTTATACTTGCTAAATACGGCGGAGCACAAGAGATTCCCAGAATTAAACAATACGAATGTTTAAGATCACCTACAACAAGAACACTCTATCTTATCAAACGATGTGGAGGCGCTCACTTGAGAAGTACAACAAGAAACTTTCCACTTGAAGCCACACCTCTTGAACAAATGTGGCTAAACCTATCATCAGAAATATTACCACACTTCACCCCTAAGCAAAATCACAAACTCCTCAACAAATTATTACTTCAAAACATACATGAGATTAAACATTTAACACTCCCAAATGGTCTAAATCTAATGTCACATAATGAATTCAAAATATACTACAGTACACCAACTAAAGTAATCAAACAAGCCCTTAACATAGCTGAACAACTTTTCTGCTATCCTACATGCAACCCACAATGCCAAAACCCAGGAAGTGAGCACCCTACACCACGAACTCTAAAACATGAATATAGAACACACGACCATCGTATTTTACCCAACCTTGGTACAAATCCTATACACCGTCTACCACCACCACATCCCCCTTATTTGAAACCACCAATTAAAATCACCAACAACCCAACTACATTTCCTATACATTCAATATTAGACCACAAAGAAAACAAAACAAAAGACAAATACAAAATTCCAAAAACATACCACACCTACCTATGCCAATGGAAATTACCAAACGATATTACATATAATAAATGGATACCACAAAGTGGCCTCTTCCCACTAAACATACCAATAACTATACAACACAACACCTTCTTGCTTGCTCAATACTACACCACAAAACAACATACACATTATAGAAATTTAATAAATACCCATTTTGTAGAAGAACAAACCCGAGATACAAGATACATACTTCCAACCATGCCCCTCCCCCTTATACATATCAATGTAAATGAATGCAATCCCTCAAAAGATATCAACACCAACCAAAACACCATACAAATAAAAGTTGAAACGGCACACCTTTACGATGAAACACGCAAGCACCTCACGACTATACCTATAGCCAGACTAAAATGGCTATGGAACCAATACTCCAAAGCAAAAGATTCACCACACGGACTAACACCTCCTACACAACCATTTGAAACAGAAATAATATGGCTATACCAAAGATACAAATATAGAATTCCAAAAACCGACCCACTTAAACTTGTACATTACTCTTTGCCAAAAATATTACTTGACCACATCATAACATCTTTCAATATAACTCACACGTACTTTTCCTCACCAGTAACTTGCTCCACTCAAATAGATAAGTTTTACTCACCATTTAAAAGAGACAAAGTTTTTGGATCTATGGGACAAGCATTTTCTTACAAATGGAAAGGAATAGGCTATGCTCACCCACATAACAAAACAGATACCCAGAAAGCTATACATTGGGCTAGACTTGCACCAGAAAACAATCCAAACACCATTACCATAATAACTACTCCCGACAACAACTGGTACCATAATCTAACACCGCATAAAGGCCCCTATCCAGACACACATGTTGTTACGTACATACCAGCAGATACAATAACATATGAAGAACCAACAAAACCACCCGAATTTACTAAAACACGAATAGAACCTTCTGCTCTTCACATATTATGTGTACACCATAAAAACACCAGTGTTGGAAATAATGAACAAATCACCGCCCTAACCACAATTTTTAACAAACTCCAAATCCCTCAACCATACATACAAATTGCCCCGCCAACACAACTAAATACACAAGTTAACAAAAGCAAAGAATGGAACACACTCACATATCCAATAGACAACTTAGTCACAAACTACAATACAACAACAATTTCTAACTTCATAAATGATAAACAACCCAAATTCTTATCACAGTACTGCTACTATATTGATGGCTCATTTCTCCCACCAAAAGATATGGGCGATCATTGGACTCGTGAAACTATAGGATATGGAATATACAATCAATCCAAAAATATAGAACTAGCCATAAGACTCCCAGGTTTACAAAACATATTTAGAGCTGAAATAATGGCAATATACACAACCCTACAAATTATTACCTCCAAATACCCTAATGAACCTGCACACATTTTCACAGACTGTCTAAATGGCCTGTACAATATCCAAACACAACTCAAACACCCCACCCAACATAATAACCACCCGGACAAAACCATTCTACAAGATATAGTAACACTTTTGCAACAAAGAACACAACCTACATCATTGTACAAAGTATGAGCTCACGCAAATATAGATGGCAACGAAAAAGCTGACAAACTAGCCAAACAAGGTAGAGACAAAGATTACCACAATGCAGCCCTACCACATGAATTTGCACATTCTACACCATATTACTTTCAAAGAGACTGGTGGCATTCTATGGACGAAACCCTAGATAAAGGCCCTATAAGATTCCTTGAAAAGCATATTATTAAATATGACAAAGAACATAACTTAACAGACATTGCAACAAATTTCCCCAATATAAACAAATGGATAAGTAACACTGACATTGACGATAAACTATCCAATGAATTTTGGACTAATAAACAGGTAACAGACTCCCAAAAAACATGCCTCCTAAAACTAAGACATGGTCAATATATGGGCAATGCTAGAAAACAACTAATTTTTGGTAGAGAATTATATCCATCAATCACATGCTCAACATGCGACTCCCAAGATCCAGACACATGGTTATATGTACTGCTAAAATGCAAACAACACCATATACATGCGCTTAGAACAAAAAGACACAATAAAGCAGTTTGGAAAATTAAAAAACTACTAGTCTCATCAAAAAATTCAAGATGTTATACCCTCATGAATGCGGGCACATGTAATGATAAACCACTAGAGAATACAGTCCCTCCATGGCTACTACCATGTACATGCGTACAACAAAGATGCCAATGTAATGCACGACTAAAACCAAACCTACTATGCATAAAAGGACTACCCTACCAATCAAACCCCCCTACATCTCCCAACATCAATTTAAAGGTACAATTTATAGAATTCACATACTGTAATGACAGATTCTCACCAGATACCATTGAGAGAAAGATAGAAAAATACCAACCTCTCATCAACGATATTATCAACAAAGGTTGGATAGTTGAACCACTAATAGTAATTATAGCAGGTGCCAGAGCATCTACACACATCCCTCCTATGAAAATCCTAAAAACCAAACTCAAAATATCAAAGAAACTTATAAAAAATACATTTAGAGAAATAAACACAATTGCTATACACCATGCCATGTCCATAATACTACACAAAAGAAAAATAGAAAGCGGAGAGCCACTACCAACAGGCGTACAACCACCATAAATCCAGCTATTCAAAAAAGTAATGAAATATAACCAGATTAATTTATAATAGTAACCTTGTCACAATATAGGGGCCCAAGGTGTTGAAATTTCCTGCCCCTCTAGCTCGATAACGCCGAATGAACGTAACGATGCTCAAACAAGAACAACGGGAATCGAACCCGGACCACCGCTACAACACAACCATGTATTTTCCAAACAACCTGGCAATGTCAACAATGTGACGACCAACGAAACCAACCTTCTACTTCTATACAACAGAATACACTCCAAACAATCACTTTACAATGTACTGGTTCTTGGTTTCTGGTATACAGTGTCCACCCTGAGAGGGGCTAGTAGTCCTATACCACTGTTGTTATGTCCTGTGGGCATATCATCAAGGGTAGGTCGAACGGACACTATATTTACGCCAACCCATAGGGGTTTGGTATTCTTCTTCTTCTTCTTCTTCTGTGTTATCACTCTTTAACAATGGCATCAATTTGACTTAATGATATGTTATATGTGAATTTAACTTGTATGTTTCTTAACCTTTTAAGGGCAAAAAGGCACAAACATGGTTGCAAAAGGATGTTTTTGAGGTGGCAGATTCTTTACAGTATCAATTGTATTTGTGGTTCTCAAAATGGGGAAAGCGCAAATCATGGGACATCTACTGCCTCAATTGTGTGAGAATCAACAATTCATACTAGCTGCTAGTGTGTATTAACGTTGTCCATTGTATGATACAATTGCAAAGATTCTTTAAAAAAAAATAGCAATACAACTTTTGGCCCCATGCAGCGTTACGCGGTCTTCAAAGAGTAGCGCAAGAAGCTAAATGGGAAATGCGCTCTCTACTATGTGCATGGGCAATGACATTCTACCATGGTGGCATCCAAGGAGGCTACAACGAGGATTTATGCCTTCTTCGTCACGCTCTCATGGCACAATTTTGGAACGGAGGGTGCAATTTTGGAATAGAAAGAGCGTTATCAATCAAGGGGGGGAGGCTAATTGTAGTATTGTTGGGAGTACAAATATTAGACGGAGTGGCGCACTGTTGTGACGTTTGCAATAACCGCTCAAGGGAGCAAAGTACAAGGACCATAAGAACTGCAATCTACTCTCTATATGTGTGTGGCGTGGAGCATATTGAGCCATGAATATATTAACACAACCTATGAAGAAGGTGGTTTGCATACCTGAGCAACCACTTTGCGCTTTGGAGGATGCAGGCGGCGCTTTGGTTTTGCAATGTTGATGGTATAGGCAGGTATAGGCTAAAATCTCCGACGTCTCTATATTGCTAAATTGCCAGATTTGAGATTTTAGCAATATAGAGACGTCGGAGATGGACACACCACACAGATTGCATGTGTATTGGCGTGGATTCCACAATGACGGCAAGTTTTTTCTTGGTCAGCTCTCCCACCGACTTTGCATCACTTTGCAGAGGTTGCGGAAGTTGACGCATGGGCTATAGCCAAAGACACCTTAAGCATTAAGCTTCCCTACATTTTTGGTTTCATAGTAAATGTGTGTACGTAGAAGAGATTGTATCCCTATCTTGCTCATTGACCTTCAAACTTGGCTTGGATTAATCATTTTGTTGGGAATCAAGCAACTCCCCACCCTTAGAGATTATTGAAGATTATTTCATGCTGACAAATGGTGTCTCATCATTTTGAGGGTTATGTGTCGTAATAGATTCTTGGCTATCATCCATTGTAACAAAGACAATGTTGTTATTGATAAAGCTTTCATGTTGTTGCCTACTACTTTCCTTTGCCATGTTGATGGCAATAATTTTTGTGGATTGTAATTAATTGTAGTGGTAGAATTTCTTGTTTAGAAAAGTATTTTTGGATATTTATATTGGATGGTGTATTCTAATGGGGTGTATATAAAATTGAGGTCAACAAAATGTAACTTGAAGTGCCATATACTAACGTTGAATTTCAACTCTCTAGTAGCACTATTGCAAGTCTTTTTTCTATACATTGATTATAAAACTACTGTAAGGGTTTTTTTGTCAAAGAAATGTGTTACATTTTGGTGTTACTATGTTAAATAAAAAATCTACTAATATAAACACTAGAACACCAAACTTTATACTATGGAGCATCATACATTGTAGTATTATTTGTAAAGTGAGGCAAAGCAACTTAGAATGTTTTTATTTGTTCTTTCAATTTTTTAAATACAATCAATCCTAAATAGCTCTGAAATCTATTATTGGTTCAAAGAGGAATATTGTGGCTAAGATTCATGCTACAACATGATCTCTCCTTCTTCCTTCTCAAAGGCCACCAAAATTCCTTCAAACTTGAGTTTAGAGACCATCAAGCCCATTCACATCCAAGCAACTCTTAAGAGCACACATATACTAATATTATGAATCAAGATACATGTGTCTAATTGAAATTTTGAGTGAGTTTACAAATAAGCCCAATTAGAAAGAATTAAGTGCTTGCAAATGAGGGAAACATATCAAATGATTGGTGCAAAGTCATGATCATATACATCTTGTAGGAAAAAAAGGTGAGACTAGTTACATTTCTATACAGTATATAAAAGAAAAAAGGTGGTTGATTCATAGGTTGATATCCGGACAAAGTATATCCAGGAAAGTGTATTTTCAAGACATACTCTTACACCGAGACAATGTCTTAGGGAACTACCTAGGCTTGCCCTCATCATAGACAATGGAGACCTACACTTGTCTCACATAAATCTTAAAACTTACATTCATTTTAGCTGCATTATGAAGTAGGTTGATGGAACCATATTTATTGGTCTAGAACTCAAAGGATCTCATTGTGAAGAACTCTAGGACACCACACTCTTCATGGTTGAGCAAAATCGAAAGTGGCTCATTTGGCAAGAACTAGTGTCTATAACTGGTTTGATGTATTAGAATCCATGATGCACCCATCAAAAACTAGCCTTAATACTACGAAGCTATACTAAAGTTGGTATTTAGTATTTGCAACACTAATTATAAACTTGATCACTAAATGTCAATAACCTTAGTGATGCAACAAACATTAAATGTCAACTTAAAACACCAATTGTCAATAACAATAAGTTTTGGTCATTGTTACATTTTACATGTTGAAATTTAGTGTTAGATTTCACACACACAAGCATATTTAGATTACACACACAAAAGCATGCTTAGATTACACACACAAAAGCATGCTTAGATTACACACACACAAGCATGCTTAGATTACACACACGCACACACATACTTAGATCTCACACACACATAGGAAGCAATCGAAACCTAAAACGAGCGCAATGCATCAAACAAAAAACCCTATCACAATTTAAATTCCAATCCAAATGAAAGTAAGATTGCACCAAAAAACCCTCAAATATCCAACCTCAATTTTCTACCCTCAAAAAACCCCAAATTTGAGAATTCTAGGGAGATGAACTTCTCTTCTCAAGTCCTATTTCTTAAGTTTTATTGTTCTTTAAATTTGGAGATTTCATCTTACACATTTTGTCAATCATGAGCAAAGAGTGTTTGTTTGCTATAAATTCCTTCTTTAAGCGTGTGTAAGAGCATTATGGTTTGTAATAGAGGAGAGTGAGTTGCCACGGACTGATCTCTCATGAATTTGGCACGCCTCTAAGCGTGCAAGTCGAGAGGTTGTGGAGTTGAGAGTGAGGTTTGGTGTTGTTTGTGTCATTCTGAATGGGATAAAAAAAAACGTGGTTTGTTGCAAGTACAAAGGTGAAACCCAACGAAACCAAAAATGCAACAACTTCCATCCTCGACATCTCCGCAAGAGATCTCACTTAAGTTCAACAATCCAAGTTCGCAACAAAACCAGAGAATGAGCAACTCTACTCGTGTCAAACAATACACTGGAAGTCACCAAAATACACTGGATAGGTACCTCAAATCTTAAGGTCTTATGTTAGTAACCGGGACCACATGCACATGGTGTCTTGGCTTGGGAAAGGTTTGGGGGAACTATTGGTCAACCCTTTGAGAACTCAGGGTACTATGGTGGAACTTTAGCTTGCATGGGGTAGGGCCCAAGAACTTTAATTGCAAAGCATTGCATTGGTGCAAAAAAAGGCGATATGAAATTTCCTCATGCTCTCTTTTTTGCCGTTTATACATCTCATACTGTCTGGCACCATATTCCTCTTAACTTGCCCCTTCAGGAAGCACTTTTAGGAAAACTCTAATATGTACACTAATTGTCAACAAATTGACAATGATTGAAACTAAAGTAGTAGGGTAACAACTCTAATGGTCACACAACACTAAACAAGGTACCTCTTATTATAAAAGATATTTGTCTGACAATCCCCCCAACAAGTCCGTGCCGGAAATTGTCATCGGGTATCAAAAGTAAATGACACATCATAGATTCATTCACAAGGCCATTATGTCACAAGGGTATCACATCATGAATATCCACGCCGCCGATATCATACACAGGGACAAGTGTATCACATCCCAAGAAATTGTAAGTGTATAACATCACAAGAACTTGTAGTCGACAGGCACCGTGAGTCAGGGTATCGACGGGAATGGTAATGAATTCAGGTACAACGAATACATGATGGGTACATATAAAATTTGCATTTACATATGTTTCCTTCATTGGGGACTTGGGGACTTGCCTTGTGCTCTCGGGAACGACAGAGTTCTACTTGTAATGTGATATATGTAATGTGATATATGAAAAGTTCCAAATGCTCAGTGCAGATGTCACTGTAGTTTCCTCACGCTCGTTGCTGCTGCTCCGACATTTCTAGTGTACAGACACGCCGAGTACGGTATGCGTGTCCAGCGCATTAGAATACTACATAATATTATCACATGTCTGCAAAGCCTGTGGACGACTAAGTCGGTCAGTGGCAGCTCTCCCTGCTTTAAAATGACTACGACACCATCAGCCTTTAAGTGGTCAAGTTACGCAAACCAGGGATATGGCCATCTTGGTTTCTTGCAACTGAGTTAGGTTGGTTTGTGTGGGGAGCAGAGTCATTGTAGTCTGCGTGGATTTCTTGTTGATAGCATGATTGTCCCGTGTTGAGGCGCGTCCATAGACGTTAGCAGTTGCGCCATGAGTGTACGAAAGTACTTAGAATTCACTTGTGCAGCCCGAGTACTGCTTCTGCGTTAATAGCATTTATCCGTAACCGACAGTGCGAGCTCATAAATCCTTCCAGCAAGCCGTATTGTGAAGACACCTCTGTAGTGTCTTATCTGTCTACTTGCATTGGGTCCGCTAGTTTCTCTGTCGTCGCGAAACATCGACAAAGTCTAATTGGTGCTCTCGAAACAGACTTCTCCCTGAAAGATGGATACCGACTCTGAGGCGGTGATGCGAAGTGGGACCGATACCGAGTACTATACAGCGGAAGTGGAACCGGCTTCAACACAGAATTTCTCTTCGCATGATGCCACCACAACATCGGAGGATTTTGTGTTGGTTGAGCGGGAGATTGAGGTGTCCAAAGCGCATTGGAGCGAGCTCAGCGCGACATCGTTGGACGATCATGCGATGAGCAACCGCGAAATCATCGAGGAGCTTCGACAACTGCCGAAATACCGGGTCTGGCTGAACGCGGAATGGGATGCATGGGATGTGGACTCTTCTGACGACTTTGTGATGGGCCGGAAGTTGGCCGAGGGAGCGCAAGCGGAGATTTTCGAAGTGGAGAATCGTCGCACGAAGAAAACAGATCCTCGTTATGTTCTCAAGGTTTTCAAGGAAGGCTATTCGGCTCGCGCTCTGCAACGTCAGTGGCCCCAGGGAAACTTGGAGTGCGGGTTTTTGATCAGAATGGTGGTTCGCGCTGGGATGGTGTTGGAAGACGACAGATTCGCGTGCCTGTTGCTGCAATGTCACATCGATTTGCGGAAGCTCATCGACATTGCGCGGGAGGAGAAGTAGCCTCTCTGGGAAGCAAAGAGACGGCCGTTTCAAGAATTTCGGACGTATGCGCCTGGACCCCACCACCCGAAACCCATCTTCAAAGACAGATGTGCGTTGAATATCATGAATCATATCGCGTGGGGGATGCTGTGTTTACACAACAACGATGTTCTTCACCGCGATTTGAAAGCTTCCAACATTCTCTGCACGGACGATAACTCAAATCCACACAGCCGATCAACGTTCTCCGGGGAGAATCAGAGAAGAGAAGACCGCAGTGGCGGGAGGTGCATTTCGGTGGATGTGGCAGACTTCGAAAGCTCTCTTGGGACAGTGGGGACGGGCTTCTGGCGAGCACCCGAGATTCTGCAGCAACTCAGAGAGCGGAAGGGTGCGGAGATATGTTTTACACCTGCTGCTGATGTTTACAGCTACGCGATGACATGCTACGAGATTTTCACCGGGCATATTCCGTTTGAAGGACTCCTGAGTAACGATTATGACCATGTCCTGCGTAGAGCGAGACCTACGTTGCCGGATCATGTTCCTACTTGGGTGAGAGATCTGGTGCACAAGTGTTGGCACCAAGATCCTCTGCAGAGACCAACCTTCTCTGCTATATGGCAAGAGCTTCGGTCACGTGGAATGCCTCATCCACATCGAAACCCTATCGTTTTGGAGGCACCTGACAAAAGCTGAAGATCAAATCCATCACTGGAGAAGATTGGAATTCATAAACTAGGCATTAAACATTGACACAAACAATTAGATGCTACCCAAGTGTCGTCCAGATGTTATATGACAAATAATTTGTATGGTTCATAATGATCTCAGAGTCTACTTGACCTACTTCAGGCATAGTAATCAGTAAAGTTACAATCAAACAGTACAGTGAAAATTTAGACGATGATTACCCACTAGATAACAATGTATGTATTTAACTATCGGTAACTAGAACCTGAATGGCAATAAAAAGAGACTCCTCAAAACAGACAATTCCAACTTCGGAAGCATGCAATTTTCAAGACATGAAACGAAATATGTTGAAAGGCTGAGACGCTGATGAAAGGAAACATACGTTCATGTGCACTCGTTGAAGGAAAGTGTGTACAGAATATCATAGTGAACTGGGCAGAAAACAAACCGAGATTCTAAGCAGGTTTGGCTGCCTCGTACTGCGCTACAGCCTCCCGCATTGCTCCTATTTGACTTATAACACACTCCAGCTTCTTCACACTGATCTCTGAACTTATCCTGGCAGGGTAGTCGGAGTTTTCATATGGCCGGTACTCACACATGCTCTTAATCTCATCTCGCAGAGTCGTTTGAATATCCTGGTCACACCAGATAAAGGAGTCTTTTAAAGAAGCACAAGTACTAAAAGATGCAAAAATAAAGCTGATAAATACTCGAGCCTTGGTAGGAGCAGAAAAGGAGTACGCCAGTAATCACGACAGAGCTGAAGAAGCGGCACCTTCACAGCTTGCATAAATTCTTGACATTGAACTGACACAACTTCTGTTCGAGGTCCGCCTGCCTTGGCCAACTCTTCCATCACGCCACCAGCAAGCTCCACTGTATGAACAATTTTCTGTGGCAGAAAAAAAAGGATATCTTTATTGCTGTCAAGTCAAACAAGAACAAACTTGGGTCTCTTTAAATACTGTGGAATGCCTCAAAAACCGATGCACCAGCAGCTGCCGAAGAGCTCCAAAACCGAACCCGAAACACATGCGAAGAATTATACTTTCTCAACATGATGCAGCCGCTGCAAGGATGTGGAAGGAGCTCCTGGTCTGGGTGTAAGTGCTGACATCTTTCCTTGCCTCAACCTGCCGACGAACTTGACAACAAAATACTTTAGAAGCCAACCATAAAAGTTGAACATTACACAGAGTTGACCAAACTCTTAAACAGATTTTCCCCAGAAAACAGAGTATCACATACAAATACTCTCCGCACGTTCTATAGCTCCTCAACAATCAAACCTCCATCACCGCCAACACTGGATGGATAAGCTGCATATGAAAACCCCAGTCGCTTCCTGCACACCGACACCGATCAATTTCAGAAACTCCAGAATATTAGTGAATGGTCTAAACCCTAAATGATTTCAGAGTCATCTAAGAAACAATAAGATCGACCCCAGTGAATGAACACAATGTATGATTCTTAGAAATCACCCAACTGTTGTTGTTGTTGCTTCTGGGAAACGCCCCAGCATAAGTTTTCCCTTGATTAAATCTACCGTCCAAAGATATAACAGTGCACCTAACAACGCCTAAAGTGACGATCGGAAGTAAAACCCTAACCCTGATCATCACAACTGCGAACCCAACTACATGGAGTGATGTCTAGATTGGATGCCACCTTCTAACTGTACATTACTGACCTATGGAATCAGGTGGCGCTCCCCCCTGCTTACCCACTCTCTCTCGGCCTGCACTCCTCCGTTTTCCTTCGGGTCTTCGCGTTCAGCGGCGCCTTCCGGCTCCTCCGTCCACCTACGGCGCTTCCCTGTGGCGATGTCGCGTGCGGGCTGAGGCGATGCCGAAGCAGCGCTGCGAACTGCGACTCTGCAACTCTGCGACTGCGAAGTGGAGCGTACTCCCCCCTCGCTGTACAACCTCCGCAACGACGCCTTCTCCACGTCCGCCCCGCTGTATCACCACGGTATAACCTAGTTGTCGTTACAGTATCACACCAGTATCACATAAGTATCAGTTCACAAGCCCATACAGGAATCAAGACCCAACTACGAGAAAGCCGAAGTATCACACAGACATCACCCAGTATCACCCAGATATCAACTAGATACGGATGTCTTCTGTTTCCAACCTCCTTCTTCTATTAGCAACCTCCATTAATCATAGTATTACCATGGTATCATAACAGTATCACCATATTATCATACTGGTATCGCAGCAGTATCAATTTGTTTTCTGGCTTTCGGTACACTAGTAATGTCTTAGTAATTTTTTTAAATATAACTAGTAGTTGGCGCTTGCTTTGCAACGCATTAGTCCAACCATTTTAATGTAGTTTTAATATTACAAAGTATTAAAAAAAGAAAGGAAACATGGTTGACTATGCGGTTGACTGCACCGTTTCTATAGTTCACTGCATGGTTGACTGCGCGATTGATTGTTGCATGGTTTACTACACGAATTATGATTTTAGTAGTATGATATATTTATACTCAATATTTGATATTTTTAAAAACTACTTATTATTAATTATTATTTTATCTCTAAATATAGTAAATTAAAAACATGCTTGTCCTCTTTGGACAATACCATGCCAAAACTCTTTGGAACAAAGCCTTTTAAAGGATTTACCTTATAAGTAGTTTGGTCCTTCAAAGTGAGGAAGGATTGGAGTTGCTCTTCCACTACTTCAGCAACTAAAGTCTTTAAGTGTTCACATTCGATTTTGGTTAAGTAACTATTTATTCAATACGAAAAATTATAATTGTTAAAAGAGAACTAGAAAACAAGCATTGTATTTTTGAAATAAATATTTAATGACATTTTAAATATTTTAAAATAAAATATCCAAAATGTAAGTTTGAATTTGAGATTTATAACTATTAAAAAGGAAATAGAAAGCTTAAATTGAGTTGAAGAAAGCCCCCTAGATATCAAATCTTATCTAAAGACTAAATCTAAAACACTCCGATAATGTTATGAACCTCCAAAAATCATCACGTAAGGACACAATACCAGTATGGATAATATCAAAATGTGATAGTAACAAAGGTGATATTGTCAAGGTTAGTCCATAATGTATTTCCAAGTCTTCAAAGAATTCTACACCTTCAGATCATGGTCAAATAATACAAAGTGAACATACAATCCGTGTCCAAATCTAAACTTTGAAAACTTAGTTCATCAACGAGTTTAGGCAAATTGGAATTTAATCCTTACAAATACCAAATGTGGCCTTTGAGTACTAAAATTGGTCGAGGTTTTGCGACTCGTGTTGTAACATAGGGAGTCCACATTGTGAAAGAATAGAGCTCATCATTGGAGAGTCTCATTTTGTAGGTCAAATTTATTTTGGTGTTTGTTGCCTAAACACGTCTAGAAGGTAGATTTATCCTTTTTAGTATTGAGAGTATAGAGGTCTAGTAGAGAAGAAAGTGGAAAGGTGAAGAAAGCTTTTTTTTCTTTTTTGTGGTGTTGTGTTTGTACGCGATGATTTATGAATGTTCATAACAATATTGAAGTGTTGTAAATGTAGTTTTTGGATTAAATCTGATGTACGAGAGGCTTTCTTCAAGTCAATTTAAGTCTTCTATTTCCTTTCCCAATGACCTCCATGAATCCAATGTCACATAAGCACCACAGTATCACTATGATATTGTAAAAATATCACCTAATTATCATAGGGTATCATATAGGTATTGCCCAAATATCAATTTGTATTTCAGCTTTTGGCACACCAATATTAATATTTAGTGAACACAACACCAGTTACAAACTCAAACATTAAATGACAATAATAACATTAAACCATACTAATATAATACTATAAAATGTTTTCTAAATGTTATAGTATTGTATTAATATGGTTTTAAAAAATATCATTTAACATTAAATGGCAACAATTCTTCGCTTTAAATGAAATATTCAAAATGTATTTGAATTCAAAACTGTTAAGTATTAAATATTTAAAAATTAAAGACATATAATACATACTTAATATTTTAAATTTTATAACTAGCTAATAAATAATATCAATAATCAATATGTTTGTTCGTTTGACTTAAATATTTAATTAAACTTTTTAAATATATATTTAAATATATATTATGGGTATCCAAGAAGTCCTTGGGGGGACAACATGTCGGTTGTCTTTAAGGCATTTAGTGTAGGAAGCACTTAGTGTAGAAAAGTGTTTACCCTCAAAAGGGAGAAGTAGTTCTATTACTCTATCCTACGTCTTCTGGTCATGGACTTAGTGAAGAGAATTAACAAACACTATATTCACGCTGGTCCCTGACAAGAACCATAATTCTGGCAATTGATGCACCAATGGTTAGGTACAATTGAAGCTTGCATTGCACAGTGAAAATGGTATCTACCTACAGCCCTTGGCATATACCTAATGATTTATTAGAATCAAAAACAATACCTACCTATAGTCCTTGGCATATACCTAATGATTTATTAGAATTAAAAACAATACCTACCTATTCAAAAATTGATGGTTTATTTTGTATAATAAAATAAATCCCCCTATAACTAACAAGTTAAGAAATATGCATTTATAGAGAGAAAAAATAATAACACATTTATTTTTTAGTGATAATCAATAAAATAACAATTGTAATGCAAGTGAATTCATTTTTTTCAATGAATTATGAATTAGTTATGAATTTCCAAGTGTGTTGTCATATTTAGCCGATGGCTACCAATAAGTATTCATAACAAGCGCCAACCAAAAGTAAGGAGTCTCACTGATAGAAAACCTCCATTTGGAGCTGCATCGGTGGTAATGGGATGGAAGTGGGTTGGATAAACAATCAACTTCTTTTATAGAAGCATCCGATACAACAACAAGTTCATTATAGCATGCAGTTTGGGTGGGAACAAATTTCTCTCTCTACAATATCAATACTTCATGTATTATGCATTATCCATCCTTTCCATTATAAGAGCCACTTGAAGTAATAGCCTCTATATACAACTGACAAAACAAACAAGGCTGTTAAAAAGAGACTTTATCCCAATTTTATGGCTCTATATTATGAATTTTGGTTGATAGAGGGAGGGTACCATGTTTGTGTTTTATTGGAAGGTATCATTCATAAATTGGTTTCAAGAAAAGTGACAACAAGTTTGTATCTTTTGTGTAAGAATATAAAAATTATCCTTTACTTCAAAATCTATAATCTTCCTATTTGTCACATTTTATCACATTATATTTATGATAAATGAGTGCATTCTTCAAATCTCATATCTTTGTACACATTAAAGATATTTCCAAAGTCACTAGATGTTCGGCTATGAAGTTCAATCGCCATTAATGTTGTTTATTGATTCTCATATAATTAGACTACAAAATAGCGAAGGTAATATAAATATCCATATTAGCTTGATGGTCGTTAAGTAGTAACATCCACATTGTATATATAATTCATAGTCAAACTCTCAACTTTTGTTACAAGACTTCCAACCTTTAACCCCTAAATTTCCAAGAGTCCCTTTGGAGAACTTTTGAAAGTTTGGGCAGATTCCTAGGATGTCGATTCATAAAATTCTTTTTTAAAACTTCAATTGTTGGTGGACATTACTAAAAGCTTTGTGTGGGTAAATTTATTCTCAAATCCAACATTTAATGAAAAAGTTATGCCATCATAATGAAAAACGTATCGTGAGCGCGCATGTTGAGCAACCCCAAAAACATTTGCTAAGACACTCTATCAAATTTGAAAGTTTAAATACTAGAAAGTACTATCGATTTATTATACACTATCTGTAGAATGTGTAATTAGTTTTTGTGTTCACATATGGATCAGAATTGGTTAGATTCGGCCGTTAGCATGGTAGTTTTGTAGTTCAATAGTAAGATTTGGAAGTTACGTGAAAAGTTGGTTAGAAGCGAAAGAGCATGTGACGTTTGGAATCTGGAAGTTAGGTTCAGTTTTTGGATAAAGACTTTGTGGAAGATGGATTCGAGGCTAGACTGTGATAGTCGTAAGCTGGGGCAAGCTTGGTGCTACCTCTTTATTTTCTTTGGATTTTTCTATTTTCTTTTGTAGGATTGTGATTAGTATGAAGTATTAATGAAATTGGAGTTTAAGGAAGTGTGATTGTATAATTGGAAGTGAAGTTTATGAGCATTGTATGAGAATTGTGAAGATGGGAAAGTTAGAGAATGGAATTATGAAAGTGAAGAGATTGTAATCTCTCTGAAAGAATTGGTTATTGAAAGTGATTTCAAAAGATAATCACGTATTATTGAATACATTGTACTGTGATTATAGTGAAGAAAATGATTATGAGATCATGAAGGAAAGAGAATTGGAATTATTTAGGTTTAGAGTATTGCAAGACAGTAATTGAGTGATGGTAATTGTTAAGAGAAGTTAGGAAGCAAGTGTGTAATCAATCGTGACAATAACATGTGGCATTCATAGAAACAGTCTTTCCCCGCGAACAAATTCACCTATACTGATTTGGTGCTTTGGATTTATTTCCAATCGAATCAAAACGATAACTACGTTTTGGCACCGCTGCCGGTGATGGATATTATTATGAAATGTTAAGAATTGTTTAAAGAAAATAAAATAAAAATATATTATAAGAACCGGCTTTCGGTTATAATTTTATGGAGTATAAATTGGCGTGTTATAGATTGTGTATGGAAGAAATGAAGGATTATGAGTAGTGATAATGAAGACAATTTACAAAGAAGGAATCGACAGATCAAAGAAAGATACAATAGATTGTGCTCAAGAGAGTTGTTACGAAAATTACGGGAAAGAACTCAACGAGAAAAATTTAGGAGAGTGACATCATTTTTGTGCTCGAGAAGTGGACGTGGTAAGAGTCCAGAAGGATTGGAAACAAGTGATAGTTCTTCAGACGAAGGTTCAAATAAAACCAGAAGCAAAGGAAGAGGGAGTATTTGAATAGATATTGGAAGAAAACCAATAATACAACCAATGGCTGAGGCCCCACCTGAAGTCCCAATTGCGGTAGCAATGGGAGCAGTAGGAGATCGTACCACAAGTGTTGCGCCATTATCAACATTTAATGGATGGCTAAGTTCAAATCCAGATCATCATTTGTCTCAATTCTTGACAGCGTGTGTAGCCAATAATGGAAGAACTGAAGATACATGACTGAGGTGGTTTCCAGCCACGTTAAAAGATACAACATTCAAATGATATAATCGTCAAACAGTAGGTCAATTTCCCAATTGGGAAGCTTTGAAAAACGCTTTTCTAACACATTTTAGGCCAATTGGTTTTGAAAATCGGCTTCGAGAAAGTTTAATGACAAGCAAAATGTTCTTAGGCGAACCAGCTCAGTCTTATTATGGGAGAGTTGCGGATATACTTCGCAAATAGCCGAATAATCAAATGCCTGAATAATTTATATTGTCAATAATAATGAATGGTTTAAATCCACAGGAATTAAAAATGTTTGTAAAGGAGGCTGAACCAGTTACCGTAGGAGCATCTTTAGAACGTGCAAAGATATGGGAAGAATGCCATTATGATCAATTGTTGCCTGTAGGCCCCACGATGATTCCCAATTCGGTGAATCCACAAGTATAAAGAGGAAATACGTTAATAGGAAGTTATCCATGGTGTAATAATTGTAAGGGGCATGGTCATTTCGATACGGAATGTCTGTAACCACGACAAACGGGAGTACAATGCAAGTGTTGCGGTGGAAAACATCCTATCGCTAAATGTTGGTATTTAAATGGTCAACCGCAATTTGGCACTCAGACAATGGTTCAACCAACTCAGTGGGACGTTAATCAAGTGCAAATTGGAAATATGGGGAATTGGGACGGCAATCGTTTCAATCGACAAAATAGAGGTGGTGGAAATTTTCAAAATCTGAATTTTAATCCGAATTATGGGCCCAATATGCCAAATAGTGGCAACAACCAATAAAGAAATCTCCAAGTTATGCCAAATCAACAGCCCTATATAACGTTTATTGCGACTGGTCAACCAGGATCCTTTACTGAAGCTACATGGAATCAACCTAGTCGTTATATAACTGTTGAGACGCCCAATATGCCAAGTGGTTCTCAAAGAAAGATAGTTTGTTGTTTTTGATGTCGGCAATTAGGACATTATGCTAGTGATTGCCCAAATCCAAAATTTGTAGAAGAATATGCTCCAGTTTGCGGGAATTGTAAGCAGTGCGGTCACCAATATTAACAATGTAATGTTCCATTTAATCCCGATAACAGAGATCAGCAGGTGCCAACTATAGTACAAATTGTGGAAGAGAACCCTAAGACTATCCAAGAATCACCAGTGCATAGAGTGGAAGTAGTCCAAGCTGTACTTACAAGGAATCAACAGAAAAATATCGAACCAAGTCCAACATTGGAAAAACCAGCAGGAATGCTAGGTTGTGAGCGGTGAGCAATGCTCACTGAGCGGTGGGACGTTGAGCATTGAATTGTCGGAAATTCGAGGATGATATTTTGTAGAAATTGGATGATTAATCGTGGAGATGTGGCGCTAGTGTACCCAATACCCGTGGAAAATTTGGTGTCATATTGTTTATTTTTGTGGAACTTTTGCAGTAGTAGAGCCTGCAATATCCACATTTGAAACCATGATTATGTTCTCTTGATTTTGAATATGCATTAAGATTTCATTTTTCTACTGAAATAAATTTTGCATAAATCACATTTTCATAACATTTAAGTAGTTTATATTCTATGATTAATTTGTTTACTTCATATTAATGCCTCGTGAGAAGTGTTTAAGCCTTAGGATTACAATCCTTAGAAGTTTAGAGGAGAAAATGATTAAAAAAAGAACCACCCAATATATTATGAACATCATTCATCAACCACAAAGCTTTTTAGCTGTTTATAATTTAGGGTTTAGCTTATACTTAATGTTAAATTGTATTAGGATTGAAGATATATTTACAAATTTGAAACTAGATTCAAAATTGGAGACGGCAGAGAGCATCTCCTTTTGTACTGTTGAAAGTTTAGTTTTTATGAAGGGGCTAGTTTTTAAGCTATATGTAAGATTTATTCCACGGTACACCAATTATTTGCCACCTAAATGCCACATGCAAGTTGTTTCAATGAATTAATTTCAAACATTGATAGGTTTGTAATTAACTTCCTCAAGAAACTGGGACCATTACAAACAAGGGAACATGTGAAAATCTCCAAAACTAGAATTCAAACTCGATCTGCCATTGCTGCCCCATATTGTTCTAGGATTTAAACGGGAGATCGCAAATAATTGCGATAGAGGACCTGTTGAAATTGTAGTTTTTGTGAAGGTTTTTAGGGTCTTTCAATTTTTATGTATGAATGATGCTATATCACCATCAATTTTTGTCCTTTATAAAATTGAATTTCCAATGTTAAGAACTATAATTTGTACCTTGCTTTGGATGGATGAATTTTGGGGAAAACAAATTTTTATGTACATCGACAAAAAATTTCCCAACCATGGCGGGGTTTGAACTGTTGATTTTGATCAACATTTGTTGCTCGTGAAACATAAAGACATGCTAATAGTGGCAAATGAGGTGGTTCGGTGAGAACGCTGAAGATGTGGTGGGACTCTGTGGCCACCATTTAATGTTTTGTTCATTTGGGTTGTAAGATCCAACGAATGATTTGTCATGCCAATTTCGGTAGTGCACAATACACTTCCTTACGATTTTTTTGCTAATTCATGGCATTTGCTAAAATGTTTAAGAAATAAATTTGTAGAAATTGGAGAAATTTTATACTATATCATGCTCATTCAATTACCATTATAACCACGAAGAATATTGAGTTTTGCTCATGTTAGAAAATGGATTAGATCTTTAAAGAGGATGAAATGTTAGACGGAGGATATAGAAGAGAAGTGTAGAAAATAGGAGAGAAGTAGAAAGAAGATAATATTAAAAACTAAGGAAATAGGAAACCAAGTTAAGAAGAAAAATCAATGTAGAGAGAGAAAGGTTTTTTTGAAAATTAGAGGGAAGAAGAGTAGAATAGTGAAGGGAATAGAAGAAGTACATGGAGGAAAGAGAAGAAATATAAACAATGGAGAAAGAAGAGGAAGATGGAAAGAGAAAGAAAATAAAATTTAATTGGAAATGAGTAGGCTTCAAATGAAAAAAGAATTAAAAATTAAATAGAATGAAGAAAAGTGAATAGTAGGAGAAAAATGAGTCACGAGTGGTAAAAACATATACCGTTAATGGATGGATGAGTAATCGAGAATCGTTATACAAGGATGTGGATATTACATGGAGAACTTGGTTCAATGCCAAGAAAGCATCTAGTCCTATAGATGGTTGAGGTTGTCGGATCCAACAACTGTCACAAGAATTGGAAGTTTGAAATTTTTATACATTTGACAATCACACAAGACCAAAGCATTGTCACCGAAGCATATTAAGATAGCTGGGATCATATTAACTAAAACAATAGAATCGTAACACAACAAACGTAGTGAGTCACGACCGGAGAATAACAACGCTATTGAAATGACGATGTAGATGCTTCTGAGAGTTCAAGATCTACCTCAGCTTCAACATCAAGATACATAAAGACATCGGAGTTGTACTTAGGACGTGATATAGACGGGGAAGGCGGCGAGAACTGCAAAGCTTGGAGCCTCGCAACATCTTCCACATACGACAGAAGAGCCCAAGTTTTCGAGGGGGAACCATACTTTCTGCAAGAATCAATATACATCAAACACAAACTTAGTAGAAGCTTCTTGATGGAAGAAATGTAGTGAAGAGGAATGTCAGTGTACTCACTTACTCAAGATCTTCAAGTCTTGGCCTCGTCACGGCTGGAGGACGCATGGTCTTGGAAGTAGTTGGTGCCAAGGTTTTTTTTGCAATTGGAAGAGTTGCCAAAGGTAATGCTAGGGTCTACATTGAAGAAAGGACTGCTTCAAACAACTCCTTCTCGCTTTCCAGAGCAAAGCTGTGTCTACAAGTAGCGTTGCAAGCACAAATGCTATTACCTAAAAAGAGTTCAAAGTGTAATTAAAATAAATCCACAGTAATGGAAAAGAGAGAAATCTAAAATTCCTTACAACAATGAAGAGACAATAGATAGTATTGGAATTACCTGTAGCAACTGAAACGTCAACCACCACATCGCTAGGGCGTGTCAGAGACAATATGAGAGAAGAAAAGAAGTACTCATCCTTCTCCCTTGGACCGCACCAAGCACGTTCTCCGTTCATCAAAGGAGTTGTGCAATAATTGATAATGGTGTCATTGACACTAAGATAGTATCCCATGGCTAAAAGCTCTGGAACGACCTGGAAAGAGAACTTGGACTTCTAGATGGTGGAATCTGTGGGTCGACGGACCCGTTTGAGAAGCAAGACCTTGAAAAGGTTAGTCGTAGTGAACTGAGTCTTTGTCGAAGAAATAGGCAAGTGATTAACTCCCGTTCAATCCTTCAGTGCCTCAAAACCAAAAGCCCCATAAAATGAAGATATTTCATCGAACAATTCTCCATTATCAGAGGGAAAAAATAGAAGCATTGCTCCGTCATCATGCAATACCTCATCATCAAAATCAAAAAGTTCATCGAAGTACTGCTCATCACGAATGTTCCAGAATGGAACATGTGAAGAAGGATCTGACACGTTTAGGACAGGGAAGCCTTCAAGGACATCCGTGATCACAAGATCAACAGCGCCTTTCATCCATGGTTTTCTGCCACGTGTACAAGACTGATTTGGATTGCACTCTAGAGCAAACCAACATGTATTATGAATGAAATTCCGTTGTTTCAAAATAGAGGTGTTGAGAATACGCACTTGGCAGGCCAAAGTGGACATAGTGATCTTGGGCACTGGATTTGGTTTCTTCAAAACGGTAGAGGTAAGGGTAATCGGGGAGCTCGTTGCTTCAGTCATGGTGGTAACCTCTTCAGCTCCAGATTTCACAACGGAGGCCACCTCCGAAGCCCCAGCTGAGGATTTAGTCGGCTTTGCACCTTTTGCATTGCCTTTCTTCGTAGTAACCTCTATAACAGATGCCCCCGTGGCAGGGCCTTTCTTCTTCTTTCCTGAGGATTTGTCGACTTCAAGCAATGCCTCTTTCACCAACCCTGTATCTTCTTCATCGTCTGATACATCTGTAGAATGAGTTAGTAGACACTTTACTTTCTTTTCTGCATCTGGACAGAAGTTCTTAGGACACTCGAGATACCAGCAGCATTCGCGGAAATGCTCCCTGGTATAGTTCTTCTTTTGTAGAGGATTGAAGATAAATGTCTCCATTGAAAAGGCGGGGTCGCCCCAACTATGAACCATAGGTGGCAGCTTCTTGATAACCCCAGCAGGTAAGAATTCCCGCTTTAAAACTCACGGAAATTGGTGTTAGAATTCAAAGAAGCCAAATTTGCGAATACGATGGATTTGAACTCTAGCTCAATGGTGTGGGTAACGTAGGGGTACCTGAGGCAAAGCCGTTTCACTACTTTGTCGGCATCCTTGACACTCTCAAAGGTTTTTCCTTTTGATGCACCATGTCCCCTGTGAAATACCCGAAGAAAGCTTTGTCCCAAAGCGTAATCCGCCATGTCTCAACATAGTCTTTGAAGGACATAAAATCCTTTGAATTATCCACCCCACCACAAAGATCTAAGTATGGAAGAAGCTCCTTCTTGGCCATCTCCTCAAGACCGGCCCAAAATGACGCGCGAATTAGAAACTTCTTTAAATGGTCCTCGCTAGCAGGGGGCTTTGGAAAGCGAAGGTCTTGTCTGACGCTTAATGAACTATTCCACTATTTGAGCCAGCGAACCTTATACTGTGGCTCAACCGATGAGGTTGCAATGAGTTGCAATTTTTCCAGGGTCATCTCAACCTTGGATGCAACATGGACACTGTAGTGGAATATAAACTACAAAATCAAGACATAAAGTTTGTGAACGCTGCAATCACTTTCTTTCCCTAAGTAAAGGATGACTACTTTCAAGATCAGTCAAGCATGCCCAAAACTCATGAAATAGAGCAATCATAATTTAAATGGAACATTATACTTTGAATGGATCATCAAATAGACTATAATTGTTCTTATGAGCCATACACACGTCGACAACATATATGTGTCTATACATACGAGTATGTGGGTAAATTATTGAGACAAGCAAATGCTTACCGCCCACCAATTCCACTTCGTATTATTCCAAAGTGAATCACATGTCTTGTTCTGACCTTCATCAATGGTTATTGGATCCGACAAGTCAAAATTCATACCATTGATACAAGCTACTAATCATCTCCAAACAGGTTTTCAAATCCAGCAACTGAGGATTTTAAATATTTAGCTCTCAAAATTCTAACAGAATAACGACGTGTTTAACATCTTCGATTTGGTTGTAGGATCCAACAACTAGGAACAATACCGATTGAGCACAAAGAATCCTAACTATTTCATTGGCTACTTATCATCTCCACATCGATTGTTGGATCCAACAACTAGCAAATATATTAATATATACTAACATTATCATCAGATAGTTATCAACTCCAAACGGGTTGTTGTATCCACAACTCTGCTAAAAATTATCATCTGCATTGCATTGATTACTGCATGGCTATAGAGTCCTCCATGAAATATTGAATTTGTCGTTATTTTACCATCTCAAATCGATTGTCGAATCCAACAACAGATAATTATATTGATTTAGCACTCGGCAACTCTAACATTGTCACCACTGAGTCATCAACTCAAAATAAGTTGTAGGATCCGACAACTCTATTAAAAAGTTCCAAGTACTGCTCTTCTAACCCAAGATGATAAATCTAATGTGCAAGTTCATGGCATTGATTAGTGCATGGCTATATATTCTACCTTGAAATATTGAATTAGTCGTTACTTTATACCAATTCCATCCATTTTTACTACTAATTACAGATTATATCCTCTTTAACTCCTATAAAACTATCCATAAGCAAAATCACATACACTCTCCCCCGTTTATGATCCTTGGTATATTAATGATCCCTCCCATTGTCGGATCCGACAACTACTCATTCTTAAAACTTTGCATGGTGCCCAAACTTTGAATTTAACTAAATGAATTTCACCTTAAAGAAATGCACCATACTTTATTCTCAAGGATCTAGGTTGTTGGATCCAACATCTCACAAAGTCCAAAATTTCCCAATGGTTTGACTCGAGAGGGATTAACCCTAAGTCCAAGATCCTGAATATGATGCTTGGTATGTAAATGTTCCCTCCCGTTGTCGGATCAGACAACTACTCATTTTTAAAATACTGCTTGGTGCTCAAACTTTGAATTTAACTAAACAAATTTCACCTTAAAGAAATGCACCATACTTTATTCTCAAGGATCTAGGTTGTTGGATCCAACATCTCACAAAGTCCAAAATTTCCCAATGGTTCGACTCTAGAGGGATTAACCCTAAGTCCAAGATCCTGAATATGATGCTTGGTATGTAAATGTTCCCTCCCGTTGTCGGATCCGACAACTACTCAATCTTAAAATTTTGTTTGGTGTTCAAACTTCAAATTTAACTAAACAAATTTCACCTTAAAGAAATGCACCATACTTCATTCTCAAGGATATTGGTTGTTGGATACAACATCATATAAAGTCTAAAAAAGATCAAAGATAATCCTACTTTCATTAAAGCCTAGGTGATCAGAGTACCAGAAGAAATGAATCCAACAATGAATAAATATGCCAAGCATTCAAACGACACAAATAATTTTACCATGAGTACATAAGTAGATTAACAAAAAATCTTGAACTTAAGAGTTTTGCAAGGAAACTTACTTGTTCTAATAATCCTTTGTATGCCGGATTGGCAATGGAGCTGCACTTGTTGAATAGATTGCCAAGCTCATCTTGTTTTTTAGTAACCACATTCTCCACGTATTTGTGAAATCCTTCTTCACTTTGGTCACCTTCCTCAACATCTTCGGAGTATGTTTGTCCGGCCTCTTGTGAGGCTTGGACAATTTCATCTTGTTCCAATGTAATCTCGTAAGAACCAAATAACAAGTACGATGCTATTATAAATTGTGATAATGAACATGTAGTTAACTTACTTGGAAAATAAAACTAACCATTAGATTCTTAGTTAAGGGATACCAAGTTTTAATGGTCTTCGTTACACAGGCTTTATATTGATCTTTTGTTAGCATTGGTTTATATTACCCCGGCTTGTGACTTCCGTACAGTTGAATACGATGAAGTGTGTGCACCAATGTAGTTTTGACATGAGCATTCTGGTTTGCCCTACACATTCAAATAAATAGATTAGAATTTTTGCACCAAAATTCAAAACATTATCAATGAAAATAAGAATTATGGCTTACTTGTTTATGTCGTGCATGGCCTCTAGAATGTCGCCTTGACCACCAGAAGTGTCCAAAACAACGCAATCCGGATTCCCATGCACAGAGTGCCAGTTAACATCCTCTGCATGCAATGTATCAATGACTTCTTTCCAAGCAAGCAATCGGTGATTGCCATCGTAGACAAAAAGCATACTACCTCATAAATCTTCTAAATCAGGGTCTGCTAGGAGCATTTTCTCAAATGCAGCATTCTGCTCAATCCACAATGCACTCCAAGACTTTATATCGTCAGCAGTAACCAGCCGCTTATGACCATTCTCATTGTATTCTGATACATACATGGCTGTTGCATGCGGTCGATAGCCAAATCGAAATGCACCCATTAGTTTGAGAATGTCTGATCGTAAGGTGGGTTTCACCAAAGGCATCGGGATCAACCGACAAAGTGGAATCTTCATCAAAGACTTCGAGCTTGGAATCCGGCGCATATTTTCAATCACCTGGAACAAGTTACCTTGAATAAGACCCTCTTGGAGTTTAAATTCAGCATTTCGCGGATTCACAACTTGATGGCGATCACGTTCCTCTATCGTCATGGGACTTCTCTGGATCTCCATGGGGGGGTTGGTTGAAGAAGGCTCCTCGCCTGCTAATGCTCCTCCTTGGTTTGAATGGATGCTAGTAGGTGTGTAAGTCTCAGGAGGGGTCCCCAAATGGGTTCGAACTAACGGTCTTGAACGTTTCCGAATTAACAGCTCACCTGAAGACTCTGGCTTCTCTTCATCAAGATTTTCAACATCCTTACTAATCAGAGAGTCCATCCCAACATCCACCATGTCATTTGTTGGAATTGATGCTTGAGTCAGCTGCTCAGGTTCTCCATATGAAGCCATCTACGCACACCACATGCAGATGAAACCATATGAAGGCAAAGTACTTGTGCAATGACTAATTCTAGTACCCTAGACTAACTTTCAGAACTTCTTCTAATTATTGAGTTCGGACAACTCACACTACTCATTGAAAGCACAAGTTATGCATGAACATAAATGATCGTTTATGTTCTCATTTAGAACACTCAATAAATGGTTCATCAAAGTTCTAACCCTAAATTCACCCCCCTTTTACGCGTTTTGTAGTCGAGGTATGACTCCAAGGTTACACCACTTCCCTAATCCTTTATCTTACCCGTCCAATTGCTTACTCTTCCTTTTTATCTTCTTCGTTTTTTTTTCTTTGTTGTTTGGTTGACCTTGTCTTCCCTTTTCCCCTTTTTGTTCTGTTAACCCCCTTTTCCCCTAATTTACTCCTTCACCTTATTCAGTGCCTCACATCAATCTATTACCATAGGGTATTCCTTTAATCCCAAAATGACGTATCTCATACTCACATCCATGCATCACAATTACACATGTCACATTCTATGGGAGTCGAGCTGTAGTCTAGACAATTGTATGAAGTATTGGTATTCACACTTACAGGAACTGTCTTGCAATACACCACGAATTCTCACAGAACTACACAATAACTTAGGTTCACTTTCTACTCAGTCAATATAACAATCTAAACCTCGCCCAATTGGACAGCGCTTCCGCAAATCGAACTTTGCTCAATCAGAACACCACTCCTTTGTCCTCAGACTACAGCTAGTTGCGTTTAGAAACGCTGCAAACCCTTACCCGATCAACCGTGGAGCTCGCCCGGTTCTTGGTCCCCGCAGCCCCCTTCAAACGTCTTCCAACCTGCCGCACCTCCCAGCTCAGTGAAGCGGCTTCCCAGCACCTGCACTCCGCACGTCGCAGCTCTGCGTACAGTTGGCATACAACCACACTACATAGCCAGACCAACCTACAAACACTCCGCCGGCATCTACATACAGACCCTTGCCAGCCCTAACTAACACAATACTCGCAACCCCCCACACTCGGACGCTCCAGCTTGTCACCGCATACGCTTGCAACCGCACTGTTGTCCTTCTTTTCAGCACCCCTCAGATCGTCGCCTGCGCTTCACTACCGCACCAATACCAACGTTGCCGCAACTCCTTGACTACGCACCACCACTACACCCACTGCAGCTCGCTCTTTTCCACCGCCGCAGCCACAAGCTCCAACTCTGCAGCTCCTCTCGAACCCACAGCGCTACCACCTGGACGCCGCACCTCCTCTTCGTACAAGCAGGGACTATGGCAGACGATTGCCTCGCCCAACCGGCTCCTTTTGTCAAACTTCAGAACTCACACCTTCCCAGTCGGCGTTCAGCCCCACTCCCAAAAACCCAAGAAACTACACCCTCTCTGAGCTCTTCCCCGCACACCTACCCCCGCACAACAACCTCACCTAAAAATCCCCAGACTTCCGCTGCAGGACATGCCAAAACCCTGCTTGACATGCCAAAACCCTGCTTCCACACATCCGGCAATGCCGCGCTCTCACCCCTACTCGACCCAAACTCTCACAGACACAACCGCGCTCCAGGCCGCCCAATTTCGAGGTGCATCGCACACGTCTCAATTCCGGAACTCACCGAGACACAGCCTCCCCAGACTCATGTCCACTTCACCCTCTCTCACGACCGCCACTCACGCCGCAGCCGCAAGTACCGACTGCCGCACACTCTAACAATCGCTCGCTCTCCTAACCACACTCACAGATACCTCTCTCTCTCTCGCCCTCGATCCACATCACCACTCCACAAAAAACCAAAACCCAGCACCCTCCGCCTCGCGCTCCTCGCTCGTCTCCCGGCTCTTCGCTGCCCCTGAATCACGCATCCCCATGACGCAGCCGCCTCTTCCGCGTTGGCGTGCTTTCACGAGCTCCTCGCTGGGCAGCCACCTCCACGTCCGCCGTTCCTGCTCCTCTACAGCGCGTTGCGCGTCGCGCCAAGCCACCCATGTGACGCCATATTCCTGCACCTAATTTGGATTCTTGCTTCACTATCTCCAGCTCATCCCCCTCTCTTTCTTTCTTTTTCTTTTCTTTTCTTTGTCTTCTTTTCTCTTTGTCTGTTTTTCTCTTTTTCTTCTTCTTTTCTCATACACATGCATCGCAATGCGACTCAAGAATGAATTCCAGGATTCAACGTCTCCACGTTGTGGTTGTCGGATCCTACAACCTGAATTTAGACTTTCCGAAGTCACGTCGGTTCTTAGTTACGGTGGTCAATGCACCTTGTACTTATTCCTTGTTATACCATATACTTATCTTTTACCGCTTAACCCCTAAAGGACCACGACCACTTTTGCTCTAAAACCAGTCCAAAACTGCCACTGCCAAAAAGAGACATGAAAATCTCATTTTAAAGTGAATTTTGGAATTTCAACCATAAGATCTTAAAATAGACTTCTATATAAACATGCCATAAAATTTTGGTAGCAATCCACCGCATGGATTGATAGATTTTAGTGTATAAAGTCAAAATAATGCATTGAGTAGATCAGTAGACTTTGACTTCACTTTTTATCAAATTTTTGCATTGTACACGGTCTAAATCTCTTACCATTGTCTTAACCATGTTGTTGTTACCCAACACACCAATTTTTAGAGGTAAAAAAGGGGGTAGCGTATTCAAAACAAGTGTGCAAGGAGTGGAGGTTCAATTATTGTCATTTCACGTTTAATCTTTTGTGAACTACGTATGTATGCAAATGATAATCCAAATGGTCAATAAGAAGGTTTTCACCACATATTGTTGTTGAAAAAATATAAAGTGAAAAATATGAAGATCTCTAGGTTTTATGTAGAAAAGATGGAATAAAATGCCTTTTTACACTATAGACAAGAATTTTTAAAAAAAAATTCCATAAACAGAAATATTCCTCATATGTGTGAAAAATCTCAATGTCAATAGGAACTTTTGTCAAAAAATTTGGAGGTGCCCGGAGTCCCCACTTTTGGCTTTAAGTGGTATTAACTTTCAAACCATAAATCCAAAATAATACAAAAAAAATATCTCCACAAAGCTCTTATCAGATCCTATCTTGAAAAAAAAATCAATTAAAAAGGAATTTTTTTCGAATTATAGGTACATGCCCAAAATCCAAAATGACCCCGGGGGGACGTTTGGTCCCTTAGGGGTTAATCCTTTTTCTCTTCCTTATTGTTTTTACTTTAAGGTTTTATTTTTTATTTTATCTTTTACCCTTTGTTTCCTTTTCTTTTTCTCCTTCTTTTTCCTTTCTCTTTCTCCTTCTTCTATCTCTATTTCCTCCTAATTCTTCTAAGTCTACTTTCTCCTTCCTCCTCTATGTCTAAATTTTCCTTCTTCTTTCCTTCTCTTTCTAATTTTATTGTTTTTGTTTTTGTTTTCTTCTATTTCTAATTTTTTTGGTGAGGTATAACCTCCTTTAAACTCTATCCATCTCCAACCCTTTTCTCCGACTATTCTAATTTATCTCCTAAAATTTGGTCATCCATCTACGATTAATTGCTACGTGTTCGCACCAACTTTGGTGAACAACCACCTAATTAACTAGTAAAATACTACTGAAGGACCTCCTAAATCCCTGTCTCTTTTTCTCCTCGCACCTAAAGTCGTCTATAATAACCCAAACCTCCTTCCACTAATTTGGTGAAGTATTCTGGGTTTTTAACACTACTAACCGCCTGTCGTGGCTAACTTCTAACTAAAACATATTTACCACTATAGGTCAAATTGATAGTCTTTATGTTTTGCAAATGAAGGTCTCAAAATCCGACAACCCACGGTTATAGGCAGAAATAAAAATTTAATAATAGAAATATTCGGAAAAATATTCGAATATATTCCTATTTTTAGTTTGAAATATTTATTTTTAATAAGTTTATGCTCATCGCTCATGAAATCACCGCTCACCGCTCACCGCTCATCGCTCATTGCTCACAAACAAGCGTCGTTGGAAAAACCAGTAGATGAAGAGCAACCAATACCAATTCAAAATGGCGGACCAATTCCAGTAACGGAGGTGAACATCCATACCAATCCAACCACTATATTGGGCCGTTCACCAATTTCCAAAGAACCAATATTGTTCTAGTTGACAAACCAATCTTATGCTTTGGAAGAACCAATGTTACGGGTTTTGCCGAAATCAGTTAAAGAACGAGTTCCCAAAATTGGAAAGACCAATTTACCAGTAATGGAACCTAAAACTGGAAGGAAGAAACGGGCATTGGGTATTATAACCAATCTGGAACCGTATGATATTTTAAAGGATTTAAGTACAATTCAAACTATAATTTCAATGAAACAGTTATTAGCGATTGCACCGGATTGTCGTACTACATTAAACTTGTCATTAATTCAACACAGATCTTGTAATAAGGAAATTAGAGAAGTCAGTTTGAGTCCCGATCCAGGAGCTCCAACCATTGATGTTTCTATTGACGGTGTGCTAGTTCTAAGTGTACAAGTTGATGGTGGATCTAGTGTAAATCTGATGAACGCTGATACAATGGACGAATTGGGATTAGACCAATTGTTACCTACAACAGTAGTATTACGAATGGCAGATTCCAGTCGAGTTAAACCTATGGGTACACTAAGGGGAATTGATACAGTTATTGCGGGCATTACTTACAAAATTGATTACATTGTATTCAAAGTGCAAAGTTCAATATTGTCTTATCCAATTTTGTTGGGAAGGCCATGGTTATATCAAGCAAAAGCTCATAATGATTGGGATAGAGGCACATTGACAATCGGAGCTGGGAAAGATAAAATTGTGATCCAAATGTATCCAGTTCAATATCATGGGGAAACACAAGTTGCTAATTTTGAATTCACGTCCGACTGTGAAGATGAATCTTTAGAAGATGAATTGGAAGATTTCAATTACATTCATATTAATAAACCAGTAGTCATCGAATGTAGTCCTGTTAAATATCAATGTGCAAGATTGGATGAATACTTAGTTGATCCAGCTGTTAATGATGATTCTGATCATATGATTGTACATTGGATGAATCCGCATGACGTTCATCAAGTGAGTGTTATGGAACGTGAATTGGAAAGTTCTAGTTTGTCCGATTTTATGAAAGAATCTAATACTGAACATAAGGTTATTCAAGAAGTTTTTAAAACTCCAAATTGTCAATCCATGAACTTGGATAATGAAACTGATCCCAAAAATATTCAAATTTATGATGGTATAACGGGTAAAGAAAAAGCAATTTGACATTCCTATTTTATGAGGCATAAATCAGCTTTTGTCTCGTCATATGTGGATTTGAAGGGCATCCCAACTGAGTTCTGTGAACATCGAATCATATTGGAAGATATGCTGTACTAGTTCGCCAAAGGCAATAAGACTTAATCCAAAATATTCGTTATTGATTAAAGAAGAATTGGATAAGTTATTGGATGTGGGATTTATATATCCTGTACCCTATAGCGAATGGGTTTCAACAATTGTTATGGTTCCGAAAAAAAATGGGAAAATTCGTATTTGTCAAGACTTTTGAAAATTGAATGCGGCGACTAAGAAGGATTATTTTTCATTACCATTTATAGATAGTATACTAGATGCTATAGCTGGACATGAATGTTATTCATTTTTAGATGGATTCTCCGCTTATAATCAGGTGAAAATTGCTAAAGAAGATCAGTTAAAGACTACTTTTACAATGGATTGGGGATCATTTGCGTACAAAGTAATGCCATTTGGACTTTGTAATGCACCTGCCACATTTCAACGGGTGATGACACAAGCTTTTCAGGAGTACTTGAGAATTTCTATGGAGATAATTTCAGATGACTTTTGTACGTTTAGTTCACGAGCGAGACATTTGGAATGTTTGGGAAAGTGATTAGAACAATGTGCAAAATACAGAATCTCTTTAAATATGGACAAATGTCAATTCGGGGTACCCTCTGGTAAATTATTGGGTCATATAGTTTCGACTGCTAGTATTGCTATAGACCCTAATAAAGTTAAGCTTGTATTAAATTTACCGCAACTGGATACAATAACGGGGGTATGTGGCTTTGTTGGACATGTCAGTCATTATCGAAGATTTATCCATTTGTTTGCAGCTATATGCCAGCCATTAACTAATCTTTTAAAGAAACCTCCAAAGGATGGAACCCGTCCAATTAGGACTAAAGAATGTACTGTGGCTTTTGAAACTTTGAAACAAAAATTCGCATCACCTATTCTCGTGGCACCGTGCTGGAAAATCCCATTTCATGTTTATGTGGATGCGTCCAATGTAGCTATTGGTTCTATTTTAAGGTAGAAAGATGATAAGGGATTTGATCATTTAATTTACTATGCTAGTCGTCAATTGGTTGCCACATAACGCAATTACACTACGACTGAACGAGAAGCATTGGGAATGATTTATTCTATACAGAAGTTTAGACATTATTTGCTTGGCTATAAATTTTTATTTAATGTGGACCATGATGCTCTCAAATATATGATTAATAAACCTCAGTTGAGTGGTCGTATTGCAAGATGGATGCTGTTATTACAAGAATTTGATTTCACTATCAATGTACGCCTTGGGAAGGCTCATGCCAATGCCGATCATTTATCCCGTTTAACCAATGTATTGGGAAATGAACCAGTTGATGATGCGTTACCTGATGCGCAATTATTTGCAGTGGATGTAATTTCCGAGGAATATAGTGAATTGATCCAGTATTTAACATTTCAAACTTTTCCTTCACATTTTACGGAGAAACTTAAACGACGTCTTGTTTTAAAGAGTGCACCATACACCATGATTGGAGAAGCTTTATATAAGCAAGGTAAGGATCGAATTTTACGCCGTTGTATTTATCAGCATGAAGTTTGAACTATATTGGAAGGCTGTCACTTGGATAGTTGTGGTGGGCATTTTGCTGGAGACAGTATGGCACGAAAGGCTTTAGAGGCTGGATATTGGTGGCGAACATGATTTGCGGATGCGCACCAGTTTGTAAGGCGCTGTGATCCATGTCAGAGACTTGGGCGGCCGACAGGTACTTCACCAATGCCGTTAGTACCAATTCTTGCCCAGGCACCTTTTGAAAAATGGGGTATTGATTTTGTGGGCCCAATTGCACCTGCTTCTTGGATTGGACAAAAACGTTATATTTTAGTAGCCATTGATTATGTTACAAAATGGGCTGAAGCTTCTGCTACAAAGACTGATAATGCAAGTACGGTTGCCACATTTTTATATGAAAATATTATTACTCGTTTTGGATGTCCAAAATAATTGATTAGTGATCGCGGGACTCATTTTATTAATAGTACAATTGAAGCATTAACAACAAAATATGAGATTAAACATCAAAAAACTACCCCGTATCATCCAAGAGCAAATGGACAGACAAAGAAGACCAATGGTATTTTATGCAAGATTTTAACGAAGACAATTTCAGGAGCAGGCACAGATTGGGACACAAAATTGTTTGCTGCTCTATGGGCGTACCGTACCGCATATAAAATTACTACCAATGCTACACCTTTTCAATTAGTTTATGGACACGAAGCAATATTATCAATCGAATTGGAAGTGCCTAGTTTACGAATTGCTATTGATAATCGACTTGGGGATTCCGAATCATTAGAACACCTGTTAGCAAAATTGGAACAATAGGATGAAATTTGTGCAAATGCTTTATTAACAATGAAAACTACTAAAAAAAAGGTGAAAGAATTATTATGATAGTAAATTACGGCCAAAGTCTTTTATGCCCAATGATTTAGTATTACTTTATGATAGTCGTTTTAAAAAATTTCTAGGCAAATTTCAGGTTTGTTGGCATGGCCCCTATCACGTTATTGAAGGATTTTCCAATGATTCGGTGCAATTGGAAGATTTTATGGGAACTAAATTTACTACTCGTATTAATGGAAATTGGTTACGGCTTTATAATACGTAGTCAGAATTGGACTTCAAATAAAAATACAAATTAAAAAATCCGGGACAGGTTTTGTTTAAAGAGAGAGGTAGGCAGTTTAGTTATGATGATGGATTAGTACGTGTGAAGTGAGTGAAAGAGGTGGTACTAATGAGAATTGAGACAGTTAGGGTAATGCAAGCTGTCGAAGTTAATGGAGTAGGTCAGTTCATTATGAGGTATCGTGAGAAGAAAGAAGACAGACCCATAGTAGAAGTTAGAGGTGGGACTCTTGTAAGTAGTTTGTGTTTGAGTCAATTGGAGTGTGTTTGAGTGAATAGTTGCGTGAGTAAACAATGGCGATGGAGCGTAGCAAGAGACACTCAAATAGGGAGGAGAGACAGCGCAATGTGAGGCGTAAGGAAGACTTGCCACCATTAGAGTGTATTATTGTGACGAATATGGAGCCTATTCGTTTAGATGTGTGCTGGTCGAAGGAGAAGCAACAGTGTTTTCGTGAGGCGCACATGCATGGGTTCATACGGATGTCACAAAATTTGCCACCGATTGACGTAGAATTGTTAGCGGAGTATCTGAAGAATTACGATCTTGTAGATGGGTGGAGTGTAGTGAAGAGCAAGATTATTGGTATAGATGAGACGGTGTTGAACAAGGTCTTGTATCTTCCGATGGGTGAACTGCCGGTGTCAGGGGATTTGGAGTCAGATTTTGTACCGGACAGTTACTTCAAGACATGAGACAAAGCGTTTGAGAAGGGCCAAGGATGGAATACTGGAGAAGCTCTTACGCCGGAGTTGGTACAGTGGATGCGCTTCGTGCAGAAGAAGCTGTCCCTGAATCGACACACGACGTCAATGGCAAAGAAGATGGTGTTTTCGATGGTAGCAACATTGGAAGGTATGGTGTTCAATTGGGCAGCTTTTGTGGCGACGAGGATCCACGCAGAGATTGAGGCAAAGAGGAAGATGGGGAAAGTGACGACGTTGTTGTGCGCCAATTACGTGAGTGAAACGATCAAGTACGGATGAAGCATGAGGGGAATGAAAAGAGCGTGCAAGCGGTGAAGGTCCTGGTTAAGGAGAAGAAGAAGAAACTAGTTTTAGTTCCAATTCAATCGGTGGAAGTTGCACCAGGTATAGCAGAGTATCGTAGGGCAGTAGGGTGTGAGCAGCGTGAAATTGGTCCTCAGTTGCAAGTATTGGGTCGTCATTTGGGTAGCACATCTACGGCAACACCAGTTTCGGTAGAGCTTTATCAGAGAATTGGTCCATCAGGGAGTGAGCAACAGTCGGGAGGGTTGAAGGAGGTAATTTTAGCTCAGCTCACTTAGTTGCAGATGATAGTGACCAAATTGGATAGTGAGTCCAGATTGAAGAGAGAATTGGAGTTAAGGATGGGAGAGATTGAGGGGTATAAGGTTAGAATTCGTGAGTTGGAGCGGACAGTGGCAGAAGATACTCTCAAGTGTGGGAGATTGGAGAGCAATTTTAGGGCGAAGGAAGAAAAATGGGCTGAAGAGTGCAAGACACTCAAGTCGATGGAGTTAATCAACGAGCAGGAACGCAAGGAACTCCAGGTGAAGTGGATGCAGGAGAAGAAAAATGTAACGGATCTAGTGGTCGCAAGAGGGAAAGTGGAGACAGATTGGGAGTCATTATGGGACCAGTTGCAGAAGGAGAACGAGGAATTGAAGACGAAGGCCAATTCTTTGGAGGGAGCTATGGTCAGTGCCGAATCATCGCGCAAATTGGTTCCGGTGACAACCAATACTGAGTCAGTATCGACTCAGCACGAAGAATTGCAGAAGAAATTGGAAGAACAGGAGAAGCAGACCACTCTACTTGAGGCTCAGGTACGAGTATTAGGTGAGCTTAATAAAGATCTAACGGAGCGGTTACGGGAAGACCAATCGAACACTGATGCAGATGAAGGCAATGAAGAGGAGGAGGTCACTACGCCCAACGACAAGACTGTGATTTCTGATAATGATAATGCACCAATTGAGGTTTAGATTTCGGTTTTGTGTTTGCGAGGATGCTCCACAGTTAGAAGTGGGACTAAGAAGAATGTGTAATTAGTTTTTGTGTTCACATATGGATCAGAATTGGTTAGATTCGGCCGTTAGCATGGTAGTTTCGTAGTTCAGTAGTAAGATTTGGAAGTTACGTGAAAAGTTGGTTAGAAGCGAAAGAGCATGTGACGTTTGGAATCTGGAAGTTAGGTTCAGTTTTTGGATAAAGACTTTGTGGAAGATGGATTCGAGGCCAGACTGTGATAGTCGTAAGCTGGGGCAAGCTTGGTGCTACCTCTTTATTTTCTTTGGATTTTTCTATTTTCTTTTGTAGGATTGTGATTAGTATGAAGTATTAATGAAATTGGAGTTTAAGGAAGTGTGATTGTATAATTGGAAGTGAAGTTTATGAGCATTGTATGAGAATTGTGAAGATGGGAAAGTTAGAGAATGGAATTATGAAAGTGAAGAGATTGTAATCTCTCTGAAAGAATTGGTTATTGAAAGTGATTTCAAAAGATAATCACGTATTATTGAATACATTGTACTATGATTATAGTGAAGAAAATAGAAATTGACGTGATTATGAGATCATGAAGGAAAGAGAATTGGAATTATTTAGGTTTAGAGTATTGCAAGACAGTAATTGAGTGATGGTAATTGTTAAGAGAAGTTAGGAAGCAAGTGTGTAATCAATCGTGACAATAACATGTGGCATTCATAGAAACAGTCTTTCCCCGCGAACGAATCCACCTATACTGATTTGGTGCTTTGGGTTTATTTCCAATCGAACCAAAACGATAACTACACTATCAAATTTTATTTTGTCGCTAGTGAAAAATAACATATCAGGCCCAAGTCTAGTATTTTCACACACTATCACACATTGTTGGGCAAAGTACCAAATAAAACTTCTTATTTTCCACATAAAACTTAGAGATCTTTATTATTTCCTTCTTTGCTCATTGCACTAGAAGGCGCATTTTGAAAGTGTTTTTGGTGGAAAAATGCATTGGAAATTTAGGGGGTATAAAATACCTCTACACACAATATTGATGTTGTATATGATATGTATTTTTACCTATAAGTAAAATGCTTACTAATGGCTACCACCCTGGTCCACCTAACAATATTGGAAGTTTGGAAACCTTATTGTATGAAATCAAGTTTAAAGTGTTACATTAGGAATTCCAAAATATCAACAACCACACATACTGGGTGATCGCACACCCGGCTTGTACGTTTTTCCGTCCTAGGCACAATTCAAGGCAGGGTAGAAGTTTGGACTCAATTTTAGACTAGATCATTTTGTAATATTGAAGAAAAAATTAGTAGGTATAGTCCTAAATCTTGCATATATTATAGATCAAGAATCAAAATATTGATTGCATAAAAAAAACCTTTAAAATGAGTACAAATATAAATGTTTGTACCTTCCAAATTCAAGGTTCACATGTTTGTACTCATTATGTGAACTTCAAGATAGCATTTTTATGTTTTAAAGGGCTATATATAATCCTCTACTCTTTGGCTATATACCCACTATTTAATTAGATTAATTGATAGCCAATTGACCAAAAATGTAAGAAATGTAATTTTTTGAAACTAGATACAAGGACTATGGGTGTAGAGGGGCCAACAATTTTTTTTGACATAAACGCAAATCTTCCTTATGATTTCCTACAATAAAGATTTTTCAAAATCCGTAGAGATTCTTCTATGTTCCTTGATGTACTCGGTTCTTATAGTTCATACAATTTGTACTTGTTGTACAATATGGACCAATCACAACTTCCCGCATGGCTTCCAATTTTGGATTTGCAGCACATGTCAACGTTGTAAAGAGGTACTGCTGAGTCGGTGACAAGATTTTGGAGGCATGGAAGGGCTGTGTTGAGTAATAGGGCGTTCCATGAGAAAATACTACATTATCAACAGTGGTATGTGGGTTTTGATTTTGTGGGGGGGTATGGGGGTGGTGGAGGTGATTGTGTGTAGTCCAATATGGATTTGAAGCATTTGTTTGCTTCTATATTAAGTTTGCAAGGGAGATATGGAAAGGTTTGTTGGATAAGTTCTTTTGTTGGGGTGGAGATTGGTTGTGGATGAAGTTGTATAGTTGATTGTGTATGGAGTCTTTGTGTTGGATGATTTTTTATTTTTGTCAAGAAATTTTGTATTTAAATGTTTAGTGCGAATGTGTCTTTTAGGTGGGTTGTGTAGGGTGGATAAATTGTTAAAGATGGTGTTGGTCCAGTGGACTGAGTTGGGGTTATGAAGGGCTAGTGTATGGTTACATTCTTTTAAAGAAGGGTGTATAGTGATTATTGTGGCATAGAAGATATGTGGTGGTGGATGCATGTATATTTGTAGGATGTATTGGGCAATGTATGGGAATACGGCGTTACGTGTGTTATATAATGCCTAGGTATTGTTTAGTAGGGGTGCAAACTTGTTGGAGATATTTTGGTATTCTGGATGAAGTTTAATGGTGTTTGGGATAAAGTACATCCTAGATCTTTTTTATGTGCTGAGAAGTGTGTTTTTAATATATATGGCATGGAACCAGAGTTTGTTTCAATGTCTGCTCCAAGTAATAGTTGTAGAAATAAATTGTGAGATTTTTTGTATCTAATAATATGTTTTTTTTTGTATTATTTAGTGCTTCTTTTTTGGTTTGTTTGTATTTTGTCTTTCATTTTAGATGATTTTGTATGCTTGGAAGTTTGAATATGGTTTGTGTTGTTATTGGATTTAGTGCTTATAGTGATTTTTTTGAGTATGAGTGGTGTTTGATTTGTTCTTAAGGAGGGCTTACATGTGTTTGATTGTGTATTTTCTTTTATGGTGTCATGTGTATTTTTGTGTGTTTCGTGTGATGGGGTTGATATCTTTGTGTATAAGAAGTGGTATATGTCTGTATGAATAGAGGTTTTGTTTTTAGGAGATGTTGTAGATATTTTTAAAGCATGTATATGATTGTGGTGTGGGGATGTGTCTTCTAAGGGGGTTTTCAAGTGAAGCCATTGTTCCTAGGATTGTGACTGTCCAATGGGATGTACGTGTGGTATTGGAAGGGCATATAAGGATGTTGTTGTAGGTGTTGAGAAGTGGATTTATAGTAACCGTAATAGCGTAGAGGATGTGAGGGTACGTAGTTATTTAAACTTGTCATGTATTGGTGTAGGTATGGAAATTGCATACTGAATATGGCGTAGTACCCATGCGTTGTTGAGAAGAATGGGGCAAAGGATTTTGCAAAGTTTTTGTTTTCGGGAGGTAGTTTGATGGTGCTAGGAATGAAATATGTTTTGGCACATCTTTAATGTAGTGGTGGATGATGTTTGAAGAGATTCGGCTTGGGGCGAGGGTTTGATTCTATATCACCACATTGGCAGAGAAATATTAAGGGTGTAATATTAATAGTTTTTTATTTTGTTTGCAATGGTGTTGTTGTGTTTGTTGTTGAATTTGGTTTGATATTGCTTTGAGTATTTGTTGGCGTCTTTATTTATGTTATGGGTTTGGTTGGTCTTGCGGTTATTGTTGGTGTAGTTGTGTTGGGTTTTAATGTTGTTAATTGTATTCTTGTGTAGAGATGGCTTGTGTTTATGTTTTCGTTATTTTTATTTTTATTGTGTTAGTTTTTGGTTTTGTTTTTGATTTTGTTGTGATTTTTTATCATAGTTCTATTGGACATGTAGGTTATCTTTTCATTTGGTTTTGTTTTGTTTTTGGTTGTGTTTATATTTTGTTTTTCTTTATGGTGGTATTATTATTTTTGTTTTTATTTATGTTTTTTGGCATAGTATAAAGATATACTACTTGTTTTCATCTTGTAGGGTTTTTTATTTTTGATTTTTGATTTTAAATTTAGTATATAAATATAATATTCTAATATGATTGTATTCTTTAGTTTTATAGTGTTTTCTATATATTTTTTGTTTTTGGCAATTTTAATTCAAGTATAGAAATATACTATATGGTGGACCGCAACATTGGAGGTCTTTATTAGTTTGACATGTCTACGGGGCGATCGGCAATAGATAATGACCGTCGAGATGCGTCCACTTTGCATTCAAACGCCTCCGCTTGGTCGGCTTCAATTGTTTGGATGATTTGCATCTGAAGAGTTGACATCTCCTCACGTAGTGTCTTTGAGGTGATTATTTGAACGGTGTCCACATACTCCCGGGCCTCCTCTACAATGTCTTGTTTCATGGCCCCCATCTCCCGTCGAACTTCTATGATGGTGTTAATTGGTAGAGCCTATTTTTACCTCACTTTGGACCATTTGTTGCGGCTCCTCTTTGGTAAGCCAACCTTGTATGCATTTTCCAATGCAATCACCACATTGGCAATAAGAAAATTGGCGGAGTTGACATTAGAATATCTCCACTTGGCAAAAAGCTCACTAGACGGCGCACTAACTCCATTTAAACTCTTGGGATGGAGAACAAATTCAACATACTTCCTCAAGTTTTTACAACTCATGTTTACATGTTTCTAATAGACTGCGGGGTTAAGACAATGGAAGTTGCAAATCCCAATGTCGTGCACAAACACATTGTGCTAAGATAACATTGTGCCAAGAGGTGAGAGTGCAAAAGTCTGTTGATCCACTCAAATGACATTGTATGTCATAACTTGTCTTTATGACAAAAAGTTGACGTTTTGCTAAGGATATTGTGGAACTGGTCTACAATGGCGAATTGATTCATTTCTTGGATAGAATTCCAGAAGGAGTTCTTATGGAAGATGGCGCACCTGTCCATTGCAACAAAACATGTGAAGAATGGAGATAAACCCACCAACTCAAAAAGCTCAACGGGCTTGCAAACTCTTTCAATCTCAATCCCATCGAGAATGTTTGGAGGATGCTAAAAGATATTGTACAACATGGCAAAGAATTCCCTAGAAAGTTAGAAGTGTTGAAGGTAGTTCTTGAAAGAGATTGGAATTTGGTTAGAGGTACAAAGCTCCTTCAACTATGTCATTCTATGCCCTCAAGGTTATAAGCAGTGATTGACGCTAAAGGAGAACATACACGTTGGTAGATATGGAATAATATTTTTTGGAAATATACCTCTTTTGGCTTTGAAATCTATCTCACATGTTGCCAACATAGAGGTGATCTTGTGGCCAAAATTTCATTATGTATTAACAAAAGCTCAATCCTAGGAAGGGTGTTGAAGTTGGAAGTAGTGGTAAGCTTTCCCCTTTGCTTCTCACAACAACACATGTTGGTAGACTTGGTATATGTTTTTTTGTGTAGATCTTTTGGATTTGAATTTTCCACATTCGTATTTGACGTAAAGGTGACTTCATACCCAAAATTTTTGGGAACAAACAATTTTTTATCGAATTCTTGGGAGGGTGTCAAAGTGGGCAGCTCTGAAACTTTTCTCACAGCTAACCCCCATGTTAATAGATTTTAAATATCTTCAATCAAATACATTTTCTAGCCTTGGAAATTTTTCCACATGTTATCAACATGAAGACAACCGTGTGTCAAAAATTTCATGTTGAAATAACAAACTCTCACCCCTAGGGCCCTAGGGAGGGTGTCAAAGTTGGAAGTGGTAAAATGGTTTTTCCCTTTGTTTCTCACAACTACAGATGTTGGTAGATTTGGGATGTGATTTTTTGGGTCCATTTTTTGGACTTGAAAATTTCCCCACTTATAATCAACATAAAGGTGTTTTTAGTCCAAAAATTCCATGGGCAAAAAAAATTCCTCAATCCTTGGGAGGGTGTCAAAGTTGGCAACTGTGAAACTTTTCTCACAACTACGCCATGGTGGTTAATCTTTAATTTCTTTTTTTTATACTGCCGTGGACTTGAAATTTGGTATGCGTATTTTCAACATAGAGATGATGTTGTCACCAAATTATAGGGTAAAATAACAATTTTCCAGCCTTGTGGAGGGTGTCAAAGTTGGCAGCAGTGTGAGACACCATCCTTGGAATTGCCCAAACGCCAATTTGAATGTCACCCTACTGTACAACTGGTTTAAATCTGGCATTGGAGTGACATCTTTGAATCCCACATCGGCATGGAAGTAGCCATGGGAGTCCATTTTTCTTCTAGGTTGTTATTAAAGGTTTCTGGTGTATATGAGTACAAAGCAACGGGAATTTTTTTGACAACAAAGTTAGTTTTCGAATTTTCCATAGTGCTTTATTGTGCCTTTTGACAATTCAAGAATGTATATGGTGGTTTTGGCTTTTAAGGAGTACATATACCTATGTATTGAGATCCGTGGAGGTGCATGTTTGGGCATGTAATAGATGGGAATTGCCCTATTCCAAAGAAGAGTTGTTTGCGGGAATTTTCCATATATTTTCCAATGCTAAAATTAATAAGATAGGCTTTTTGTGCATATGTAATAGTGGGGGTTTTTTCCATGAAATTTTTGAGTAAATATTTCAAAAAACAAGATCTAATAAACAACCTTGATTTAAGATTTTCAACATAGACAAATGGACCAGTAACAACAACATTGACAACAAACTCTCTTCTCAATGTGGACATAATTAAAAGTAACCATTAATAAGGGATCTAGTGGAAATATTGTGGGAACGTGACACCTATGAGAGCAACAATCGAGTCGATTCTACTTCTCTAGTGACAACTATGATTGATGATGCATCAAATTGATAGGGTTTTGAGTAGATATCATGCCAAGAAACCATGTCAAGTCGGTAAGGAGAGAAGTCTAAGAGACATGGCGCCAAAGAGGAGTAGGATTTTGATTAGAGAATAATAAGGACCAAGAGTTCAAGTCGTCGTGAGTCTGTTTCAAGTTGAGTTAGAGAGGAGGGCAAATGGGACCTCAAGGGAGCGAGATAAAGATTGAGTGAGCTCCGGAATTTTTGGTTAGGAGAGATGAGACTTAGTTTCAGAAGCAAGATTGTGGACATCAAGAAGTGGTTCACCTTGGTGAGAGCTCTTCACACATCTTAGATCTGCGAAGAAAGAGAGGTTGGGAAAGAAGACCATGTTGGAAAGGGCTCACAAGCATAAGATTTGGGGTTTGAGGAGTGAACGTAAGACACGTGTTAGATCAATGTTGTGCATTTACTAAGAAGCTTGGGAGCAAGCGTTGGCACATAGTTCTAGCAAAGGCTCTTGCCACAAGATCTACCCCAGATTTGAAGGATGGATATCAGATCTGCAGTCCTCTTTGTTAATCGTCGCACCTCTCCGACCCAATTATTTATCTTATACTATTGCAAGAGAGACAAGACCAACGCGACTCCACAACAACAACAACTCTACATAGATCAAGATCCACAACACTGGCAACACCCTTGAGAACACCACAGTCAAAAGCAACAAGTACGCGCGCGCCGTATTTCAGAAACAAGGAACGCATCCATCCTTGTAAGTTCTACCAAAGATATTTACTCCTCTCAATTTATTTTTGTTAATGCATTAGATCTTTACTCACACTCCATCAACCAACATCCTTTGTCTTACAAGTTTTTCCTTGATACAATTTGACAAGTTGCATAGATCATCAACAGCGATAGTAATAGCCTAACCAAACAAAAATAATCTAACCCTAGATCACAATAAACCTGTGTACACACATAGAGATCTCCACAACTGCAGTAGAGCGCGGAAGCGCTCTATATTTTTTCTAGAATCTTGCAGGCCCACAAAAGACACCTCGACTGGAACCAGCACCTTCAGCCAACGGCTGAGAGAGAAGTGGTGCCGACACTTCTGTAATCTGCATTAAGGAGCAAAACTTAGAAGAAAGAAGCCCACACTCCGTGAGCAACGGAATCCAAGCGCGAGGGAGCAACAGGTAGCTCGGCACAACAATCCAAAGCAGTAGCAGCAACAGAGAGCGACAAGTAAGGGTGAGGCGCGAAGGAACGCGAAGGATTGCAATCGCAAGGGAACGACAGAGCAACAGGGAGCTTCAACACAACAACCCGACGCAGCCGCAACAATAGAGAGCAACAAATAAGCGCCAGACGCGAGGGTGCGCGAGGGACAACAAGCGTGAGTGAGCGATAGGTAGCCCGTATCCAAGCACGTAGAACCTGTAGCCGAACGCAAGCACAAAGTGCCTGTAGCCCGTACGTAAGCAACCTGAAGAAATTTACAATCATCAGTGCCGAAACAAGATTACAACAACCCCAACAACCTACAGCGACCTCGGCAACCTATAGCAACCCAAGAAAACCTAGGCTACAGCTACACTCAACCAGTGAACATAAATACCTCGTCCCAACGATCCTCACAAAACCTTCATCGACCCAGATCAAGTGCAAGGAGACCTAGACCCTAACCAAGACCAAGGAGACCCAAGACTCAAGGTCAAAACACAGAAATCCAGACCCTAATCAAGACCAAGGAGACCCAAGACTCAAGGTCAAAACACGGAGACCCAGATCCAAACCAAGGAGATCCAGACTAAATAGGCTAGCAGTGCGACCCTCGAACGAACACAAGCAAGGAGAACCAAGATTCACCGATAGAACAAGGAGACCTAGACCATATCAAAGAGGCCCAGACTGAGACTCAGATCAAGAAGACCCAAACCAAGGCCCAGTTCAAGAATGCCACAGCAAATCAACGACCAACAACCCTTGACTTCAGACGTGCACATAGTGCCGACAACCCTCAACCCCAAACATGCACAGAGTCCCGCCGCGACTTCAAACGTGTACAACAGTGCCGGCTGCAGCACCGTCACAGAGACTAACACCCAACAGCGACCCCCTACAGAGCACACACAACCTGGTCCGGCGACCGCGTAGAGTAGCACTTTCACACAAGTTAGCGACCCTCCCCAGCCTTAAGACCCTCCACGGTCCTACAACCCTCTTCGATCCTGTAACCTTCTTGGTCCTACGACCTTCCTTGGTCCTGCAACCTTCTTTTGTCCTGCAACCTTCTTTTGTCCTACGACCTTCTTTTGTCCTGCGACCTTCCTTGGTCCTACGACCCTCCAACCCAACGACCTCCTCCACCTCAACGACCCCCTAGTCCAACGACTCTCTAGGCTAGTATCTTCCACCAGCTAGTTCCTAGTCCGACAACCTCCCAACCCAACGATCCTACCCACAACAAAAATGGATGCCATGGACACTAAAAACCCCCATGTAGGAGTTACGAAGAATATGGAGACTGAAGGATTAGCCCCAATGGCAAGTGAAGGTCCAATCCCATCCAAAAAAGCAACAGGTAATTATCTTACCCCCATCCAGGTCTCTATCCCTGACCTCTCCTCATTTTGATTCTAGTTGGGCTTTTCTACTATGGAAAAGCTTGCAATGGATGTAGGACAAGAGCCCATGTTCAGTGGGAAGAGTGATAAAGACATGATCACTCATAGAGTATCCAAAGATGAAGCAAAGGAGGCCCTCGGCGCCATTGTGGCCTACTCGAGGATTCCACAGCTTTTATACTCTTCGGTGCACAACGACAACATCGAGGGCCAACACTACAACCTTACACAGATACCCTTTGATATTCCTACAAACCCTATCACTGGACTCTCCTATGACTTTCATGTCGCAATTCACTTCGAATTGCCACTACACCCTATATACCATGATGATGTGAAGAGACTAGCCTTAGCTAGGCTCGAGCACATGAAAATACCATTAATGGATCCCATTGCTGTTCTATGCAAACGAGTCAAAAAAGAGAGACAAATCGGTGTTTGGTCAGGTATCATCAAATTACATTTCTTTAGGCCATAGATAGATGCAATTGCCCTCCTTTAAACAATTTTTTGAGAAACTTGGGATTTGAGGTCATAGATGTGCAAAAGGTACATGAGGATTCACATGCATTTATAGTAGCTCCAACCCCACAACAGGCCAAAAAATTTGAGCTCCACCAGATTACCACACACCATGAGATGATACCAACACGTACTAGCAGCTTTGGAACCCTCTCGCCTGCTGATAGAGCCAAGAAAGATGCACTCACAGTTACCCTATCCCAGCTCTCCATCTTTATGAGCGTGGTTGTAACCACGGATGCCATTCGCCAAATCTTTGACACCAAAAATGTAATCTTCCTATGGTTCCACAAACAATAGAGAGGAAAACACAATGGTAGTGCCAATGTGCAATTCCCTAATCCCATCATCTACCGCCAATTTCTATACAAGACCTTCACTGTAGGGCGACATCAAGTAGAGATCTCTCCCCACCGTTGCAGCCTTGAAGGTGATGATCCACCCTCCATCGTCCTGTTGGAGAAACGATGCTTGAATGACATCAACAAAGCACTTGTAAACACGGTGGCGTCCCTCCAAGTTACCCCCACTCCTACAGACATTACTATGTCCAAAATTACCTCTATTATAGATGCAGGTAACAAGAGATTGCGCCAAAAGCTCTCTACTCTATGAGAAGACATTATTAAGGATTCAAAGGCCTACACGGACAACCGCACCAGTGAGTTACAGGAAAAATTCTCAAATGTTGAGAAGTTAATGGCCTCTGCACTGATGGCTATGCAACAGATCACAGGATCGCGACCACCAACTATCCCAGCCCTAGAGGACCACTCAAACGTGGATTGACCAAAGACCACGACGGAAGATATCACCAATCTGAAGTCACAAGGGTGAACAAGGTTCTCACTCCTCTCCCCCACCCCTCTCCACTAGTGCCATGTACTTCCTTATACATTATAATCGTGGTCTCCTTTAATGAGTTCTCTCTCCTTCACTACAATTTGCTAGGATGTGCTCTCTTGTCTACTACAATATCACTCTCTACACCCCCCAAGCTAGCTGCAAACTACTGTCCCTCTGGTTTGCCCTCACTAGTGATATTCCACTCCTTCCCTCTCTGTGTAGTTCACTATTGCCTCACTAAAGTCTTTATACTCACCTCCCTAGCTACCTCCTACCATAGACATACTCTATACCTTTACTACAACACACCTACATCTAGATACAAGACTTGGAGACTATATGATGGAAGGTTGTATTGGAGCTAGGGTTTAATCGTCCATACATATAAATGTTGTCACTACATATACCATCACTGTATGAATATCTCTTGGAAAAACACAAGGAATACACACAACCAATACTCACACACAACTACCATGTAGGAATATTAAAAACATACCTCATACATCCATACACAACTCAATAGCCATACTCTCTCAAACAACGTCATTTATCAAAACCACTTGCCACCCCACGTTTATGCACACCTTTTTGCACACAGATCACAAAACCACAAACAAAAATACATAGGCCACAAACAAAAATACATAGGCCACAAACTCACCCTTACCAAAAAATATAGCCTCACTACAACTCTCACTCCACTCATACCAACACCAAGAATTACATCTATGACACACATATGGCAAAGCATTCAAGAAACTAAAACAAACACACATACAAAACCACTAAAACGCGTTACAACTACAAACACATACTTTCAAACAACTATAAGGCCACACTTAGTCACAAACATGATCAGAAATACAAGCCACACCATAAATACACCTACAATTACAATGAATCAATCCATCCGTCCTCCCGTCACATCCAGAGTCACCATAACACCCACACATACCCGGATAAACAAAAATACTAAAACCAAAAACATAAAAACAAGAAAATACCTAAAATAAATACATAAACCAATAAACCAAAAACAACACATTAAACCCTTACACTATAAAATCCTATTACTACTAAGTAGAGATATGCCTAATGTACTAAAAAGACATTCCACAACACATAAGAAAAATGCCAAAATATACTTATACCAAATACCATAAAACTACAACCGGAATACAAACACATTGCTCAGACATTTGCACTTCTTTTAAAAACCACACATATATTACGTCAACTTCACAACACAACACACCCAAATATTGCCCAATACATACAACAAAAAAATACGCATCCATCAACACAAATTTTATATGCCCTAGTACTTACCACCCACCCAAACATAGACGAATGTAACCGTCTTTTAAATCTACAAAACCTGAATATAATTACATGGACTATCACACTATTACAAACCTTATCAAACTTACAAAATCCACCCAAAAAACATATTCATACCCCACACCCTTATACAAAATTTCTTGAAGAAAACCTAAGTATCATAAACCACGGAAACCAATACATAAAGAATTATACAACTTTTTCCATAGTCAAACCATACCGCCTTCAAACAACACAATAAAACAAAAATTTCCTTACCTTCCTAACAAACTAATTAATGAGTCACTAAAATGTTGCGACTCCATACCAGAATATACCCATCCGCCCCTTCCACCCTCTTACCTTCCTCCACGGAACCAAAATATTAGTTCAAATAATGAAAGCACAAACATAATTACATGGAATGTTGCATCCCTAAACACCACTCTCCCTAGCTTACAAGCTTTGGTCACACATACAGACACACCACCGGCCGTCATAGTTATACAAGAAACCAAAAATATCCGCCACAAAATCTACAAAATACATACAAAATATATTCCAAGACTATAAACTTATCTTTAATAACACACATGCACTAACAAGATGCATCCAACAACGTAGACCATATACACCGGGCCGAGGTGGCCTCCTCACACTAATACACAAAAAATACGCTTTTCCAGGCAACATCAAAAAAATTCCTACCCCAATGCACATATCTCCCTACCTTCAAATAATTAAAATTTCTAATCAACCACTACAATCATGGTTAATCTTTCACATGTATATGCCCTTCCATCCCGAAGATACTAGATTTATTATAGACATACAAAACACTATTACATCTCAAATAAATAATAACCCTAATCACACTTACATGTTATGTGGAGACTTCAACAAAGACATAGCTTTAATTGGTCGACAAAACGGACACCATAACACCCCCCCTCAAACTATAGACTATTAAGGTGCCACTTTACAGAAAACCTAAACTTCACCTATATAAATACTGATACACAATACTCCAGACAAGGCGGATATAACTACAGTGATTGGAGCTTAATAGACGGCTTTTATACAAATACAAGTAATTCTACACAATACACCTCTACAACAAACAAAGACACTATTCTCAACTCGGATCACTCGCCTATACAACTTCATATCTTAAATAACATACTAATTAGTCGTACCCCTATAATCACAAACAATGATATTATATAAATACTAAATCCCATCCCAAAAGATAACTTAGAAAAATTCAACACAACATTCTTTGAAGAAAACTCCATGCAAATTAACTCTCTCATTATCACCTTGGAAAATAATAACCAACTCTCTCACACATGCCACATCCTAGATACACTCGAACAAACTTGTAAAGCCAAACCAATACCACAAATGACGAACCGAACATCACAACAAGGCGGTTATCTACCCCGCAAACTTTCTAAAACATGGAAACAACACCTAGCTACATACCATATAATACAAAAAACTATTAGAATTGTAAAAAATAGCCCTCAATGGCGTAACCATCCCATATGAAACGACTTACTAACTTTACAACATATCAAAATTCATGCCCCACCTCTTTCGGACCTACCAACACCATATTCATTATATTGGGAGACTTCCAGGACTTTGAAAGGTATGAATGGTTTTCCCAATAGAAATTGTTTGTGCACATTCAGCTCGACTCGAGCTGAATATGTACCCATATTGTACATATAGGACAAATTTCATTTTGTAAATTCATTAAACATTTGCATGTTTAGGTCGGCTTTCTGCCTAGCCATCCGCACGGGTTTTTTTGCCATAATTCCCTCATTTTTGGGATTTTTTGAACGTGTAATATACCATTGAAAGCTTCTTCAAAATGCGCTTTATATTGTTGGAAGCGCATTTTGAAGACGCTTTCAATGGTGTATTACACGTTCAAAAAATTCCAAAAATGAGGGAGTTATGGCCAAAAAACCCGTGCGGACGGCTAGGCAGTCAGCCGCGCGGACGGCCAAGAGCTGACCGTTGTGCGGACGTGAAGTGAGGCTCCATGTGCTGTTTTCTTTATACTCACGGTGATTATGACCGTTGGAAGACGAGAGGATGTCAATCTACCAGCGGACGAGGTTGG
>OZ020517.1:6797075-6853350 GCA_963971425.1 Bryoerythrophyllum caledonicum | reverse complement strand
GCGGTCGCTCTAAGTGGACGGAATGGCTGTTCGCTGCGTGGTCGCGTCCAGCGGTGGACGCCCGGCGCCGTCTGCCGGGCGGTCGACCGGGGTAGCGGACGGCTATTTACCCCCGGGTAAGCTGACCAAAGTCGTTATGTCACCGGACGTCCTCAAGGGGCCGAGGACGTCCTCCGTCCGGACGACCGGACGTCATGGACGTCGAGCGTCTTGATAACTCTACAAAATCCTAAATTCTTCTTCTGAAGTTGGCAGCTCCGATGCCACCTTCTGGAGCAGTAAGGTTCCCGCGGCCTGGAGTCTTACCCTTCTTCCCCGCCATCCGGCCCGACCTCTTGGTGTGCTTGTGCCGCGCAATCGCTCTAGAAACCCTACACGTACTGACCTCACAAAATCCCTCGTTTCTGGACTACTTCTGCACAAGAGAATTAGAAGACAGAAGGTGCGGGAAAGCAAAAGAGAGCAGAGAGCGTAGAAAATGACAAACGAGAATGATAGCGCCCTCCGCTGGTAGGCGCATTATATATCCGGCACGATGTACGGGTACCGTTGGGGTCATGATGACGGTTCTGGATCCGAATATCGTCCAGACTGTTATGGCCGGTTCCAGACTCCACCGTACACCGACTTCCGTACTTCCAAAAAAAGTACAAAAACTGTCATGCTCTAAAGATGCCGGTTTAGTAGTGAGACCTTATTTGTACCTAGGACCTATTTATGCTATTAAAACAAAGCTTACTACCTAATTTTTAAAACTTTCTCCCATTTCTTTCCGGATCTAGTGCTAGTGTCCGGAAGCGAGTGGAAACGCCTTCCCACAACAACCGGCCACCCCACGTGCTCGATGAGCTCCAGAAGATCCGGTCCGGTTAGCCCTCTGAGTGTCGGCGGTTCCGCCGGTGGCACACAATCTTCCCTACGAAATGGCCCGGTGATTTTGTGTGCTTCTTGCGTACTTGGTGGATGGTTCGATGCAGCTGGTTCCGGTGCCCACTCCCTTTGTGCCGACCGGCTCATCTTCCGGGGTTGGGAACTGGCTACGGCGCTGGAATTTCCGCCACCTCCATGCCTTCTTCGTCGGATGTTTGCTCTGGTCCGCCGTAGGTCTGGATGCTGAGTAGTTCTTCATACTCATCTTGCTCCTCCAGCGTAAGGATGTCGTGACACGCATAAAAGTGAGTGAGGTAAGAGGATAGGAGGGTTCCAGACTTTTTCACCTTCTGGAGACCCTTCACCATCCGGGTGATCATGTCGCTCATAAGCGACGCACAATCTACCGACAACTTCCCCCTCATCGATCCCAAGATTGTGGCTGCCCATTTAAAAACCACCCGTTTTGGCTTCTCCGAGTGGAAGATGGGATTCAAAAATCTTACCACGATCTAGGCGTCTTGATGTCGCAAGTCGTCTGTATTGTATCCTTCCTTTGGATCAATTGCCTTCGTGAATTTGTCCCTAAAGATCTCGTCCCTCCGCTCCGCCGTCTTTACGACTCCGCTCGCAAACGCGTAGGTGAGTCGCCATTCTGGTACATCCTAGGTTTCGGGATGGCCGCGGATCGAGCCGTCGTATTGGTTGTCCGGAGTTCCGAGGAGCTCTACCACCATCTAGACGTCCTTCACGCCCCATGCAACCTCGAGCAATCTGCGGCACCCCATGGTGTCGAGAAAGTGCTCGAGGAGTCTGAGCTCCTCCGGATCCGTGGGTATCACGGGCGACACCCGTTGCACTGACGGCAACATCGTAGTACCCCGGTTAGCCCGGGAAGGTTCCTCTTCCGCCATGTCTACAGAAAATTGTCCTCCTAACCTCACAGTCCCTCCGATCACACCTACACGCATAGACCTCATCCAAAACCTCTTTATCGGAAATACTTCCGGACTATCACAACAAGAAGACGAAAGGCAAGGAGGTGAAAGAGAGAGAGAGCAAAGAAGTTGAAGACGACAAAAATAGACTCCCATCTTATACCCTTGTCGGCGTACGGATGACAGTTGGGTGTTATCGCAGTCATTATGGCGTTTCCGGATTCTTGATTGCTCCCGGTTTTGGATGCTTCTAGAGAGTTCCGGTCGGGACGGTCTTATCGGATCTAGTCGTATCCGGACCTCCAAATTTAGCATTCAGTTAGAACTTTTAAGGAACTTGCCTGCCCCCTACATGTCTTATTCGTTGATTCTACATTCCTACTATGTTATTATGTCTTTCTAACGTTCTAGTGTTATTTTTAAAAAAAATTGCCGAATTTTGAGGTTAACTTCCGGAACCTTGTCGGAACAGATTTCCACATATATGTTACAAGTCAAGTGCAAAAAATTATAACATATATAGATTTATAACATATAACACTTATAGAATTCAATACCAATAATTTTATAACGTTTACAAAAATAACACTTATAAGACTTCAACTTGAAATATATAACGTTTTTAAAAATAAATGATGAGAGTACAGAAGATATAAAACATAATTCAACTAAGCAAAGTCAAAGAAATAATTTAAAATATAATAGTTTGACAAGATTCTTTCAACTAAGCCAATTGAAAGAAAGAATCCATAGTAGTTTGACGTGAATCTTGTATCCCTCAACATCTTCTACCACATGAACCATAACCTCATCTCCAACAGTTTCTTGATATTTAGAGGGAAGCATGTCCAAAATCTTGTGCCAAAATAACTTCAAGTGTTTAGTGCATACAAAATCAAGAATGGCTCGTGGCGTGTCTGGTGCTTCGTGTTGTGAAGTTAAACCGTGACCTAGAGCCGTGGACTGCAGTTGAGGGCTCTTTGTTGAAAATCCAAAACCGGAATTGAGGTCTTGCTCGAATTAGACTCTTTACTATAAACCAAAAACTCGAACTGGTGTCGGGTGTCCAACCTTTCCTTGTAGTCTTGTTGCATAATTTTGAATCCGGATGCCAATCCTAAATCTCGATGTGAATCCCGAATCTTGATGTCTAACACCGAACAATGCAATCTTCAATCTTTGTTTGGTGCAAGTCCCCACAACCTGCATCCCAACCTGTCCATGCACTCCTCTGCCCCAAATCTCTCTAGCCACTTCTCGAACTAGTCAGACCAATTGCCTTAAACCTCTCTCGTCCCCTACTCCAAAGTGCAAAGACCCCGTGCTCCAAAGTGCATAGTCAGAAGATTATATTAACAAGAAAGAATCTGTGTGTTATGTCCAAAAGATATGATTTAATACATGAAGAAGTGTAAGAAATATGGCTCTCACCTATCTCTATGTTTCTTTTCCCAACTTTAACACTTTTAGAAGTGAAATTAACAAAGGAGGAAGCAAAGCATGTCACAACACTTAACCCCTAAAGGACCAAGTGTTCTTTGGGGGGACGATTTAGATTTTGGGCAGGTTTCCAAATTTTGAAAAGAAATCTTTTTCTTTTGAACTCTTAAATTTAGATTTTCCTTGATAAGAGCTTTGTGGAGATATTTTTGTTATTATTTTTGGATTCAAGGTTTAAAGTTAGTACCGCTCAAAGTTAAAAATGGGGACTCTGGGCAACTCCAAAAAAATTCTATAAATTTCTATTGACATTCAGATTTTTTCATACATGCAGAGAATCAGCCCTTTTTTTGGCAAAAAAAAGCCAAATGGCCAAAAAAATATCTTAAAATAGAATATTCTTGAAAAAAGTGGGAAATTTGTGATTTCACATTGCCAAAATTCCATCAATGGTCGTTGTTATGTCGCCATATTGCCACTAATGGACAATAGAGACTCCCTCTTGTCGCCAAAAAGGATGTACATATCTATGTTTATAGAGATGAAAGCTTCGAAATGAATATTTATGGAGAAAACTTAGTTTCGTTTGGATTGAGGAGAAAGCCAGAAGTGCTACAGCTCCCTGGCCTCTGCAGCCACTGTGGCGATCCCACGAAATCTTTAAAAAAAGCCCGGTAGAGAATATTACCTTATTTGAAGATGTCAATTTTTTTTTTGGTCTTTAGTGTATAAAAAACATTTTAACTCAAGTCAAACATTTTGACACATTTTGGGCAAGCGGGGAAAAAACTTCTTCTTTTCTACATAGAGTTCTTCATATTTTCACTTTTTATCTTTTCAACAACAATATGTGGTAAGAACCACAAATATCCTTTAAAACCCATCCACACATCCCATAAATCTCATTCTTGACATAAACATAGAAAAAATATTGACTCAAACAAAATCATAAAGAATGATACCAAATATCTATGCAAGTAGCAACACAACAATTATACCTACAACAAATGGCTACCCCAACGGAACCTTTTCCCATGGCACGACCAAAACACCTCCACCCATAACTCCATACAATTAACTCAATATTAGAAAAACACTCAAAACAAATTCTACTCAAAAATCATCCAAACACACCACCTTCAAGAACAATCCCCCGTCTTGAAATCCGTTACTCTGTCCACAATCATTTCCCTCCTTAGTATACACACAACCAAATGTAACCTCCAAAAAGGTATTCTCACATCAAACAACACAATAAAAATTAATGAAGATCATTGTCAGCCAAATAAACCGCCCCTAATGGGTGGCCTATCTTGAACACAAGATCCTAAAATCGGGATGCAACCCCGTGCGCAATCATCATTGGAACTAACCATACATGCTACAATCAGGTCATAGTGGTTCGGTTGTGGTTACTTGGTGTTTTGGTGGACCTAGATGTGGTGATGACTAAATTCAGCCTTAAATTGATCCCAAACTTCAAGCACATCTAAGTTTTGCCCTAGGACTCCGTTTTTGATATTTTAAAGCTTAAATGGGTTCAGCTCGGCCTTATGGACTTCATTAGACCCTCAAAGACCACTTTCAGATCAAGATGCGACCCTGACAGCAGCGGACAGCAGACAAGCTCCCTTTTCTTATCCAGAATTTATATTCCTATTATCTCTTTGGTTATAACTCCGTTTTTTATGTTTGTTTTTTGTATCCTTATTGTTTTTCTGTGCTTAACGCAATGGCGATGTTCAATTACCTAACTGAATTACCCTTGGACTCACAGCCAGCGATCAGCAGTGCATCATTCAACTTACACGTTTATTCAAAACCATACACCATACATCATATGCATGTCATGCACATTCACACAAGGAATCCCCCTCAAACACCCTACCATATGTTTACTTCCAACTGCATTAACTTCTTGTATATGTTAAGAACCGGTTGTTTCCTTAGGTTGATATAAAAACCCTAATTCTAGTAAAAATTGGGCAGCGCTTCTGAGCGACAGTTGTAGATAATGAAATTAGGGTTCCTTCAATTACATACACAAGGACATGATGAACTAATCTGAGGGAGAGGAGGGGCTCTCTGATTCCTTCCAATTCACCCTCTACCCTTGTCGTGATGATTGTGTTCTTCCTCTTCTGCTTGCCTTTGTGATGATCGTGTTCTTCCTCTTCTGCTCGCCTTCGTGATGATTGTGTTCTTCCTCTTCTGCTCGCCTTCGTGATGATCGTGTTCTTCCTCTTCTGCTCGCCTCTGTAATGATCGTGTTTTTCCTCTTCTGCTCGCCTTCGTGATGATCGTGTTCTTCCTCTTCTGCTCGCCTTCGTGGTGATCGTGTTCTTCCTCTTCTGCTCGCCTTCGTGATGATCGTGTTCTTCCTCTTCTACCCGCCTTTGTGATGATCGTGTTTTTCCTCTTCTGCTCGCCTTCGTGATGATCGTGTTCTTCCTCTTCTGCTCGCCTTCGCGATGATCGTGTTCTTCCTCTTCTGCTCGCCTTCGTGATGATCGTGTTCTTCCTCTTCTGCTCGCTAACCTAATTACTCTCTCGCTCTAGCCGGGGCTTCCAGTCGTCTCAATCTCTTCCTCACACGTCATAACACAAAAAAAACTTTGTGGCCGAGGCTTCCGGCTCTCTTAAGTCCACTCTTCTACATTCCTTCACTCTCTAATCTCACTGTCCTTTGGTCACATGCACGAATGAGGGTCTCTCCAGGGGGTAACCCCCAAGCTCCTTTGCCCCCCTTGCGTTCCCAAGGTGGTGCCCTCTCGCCTTTGCCTTCTTCCATAAATGACTTCTTCTAAAAAAAATCAATAACCTATAACTACTTAATTCCGTGCCACCCTTGCATTAACAAAAGTTGGTGTACCACTAACCAAAGAATATCTAAATCTCCTACTTTAACTTCATGCCACATGGTGTGCGCATGATCACCAATAAGTGAGCTATTTTAGCTAATTCAAGGATGAAAAAATCCAATACACCACCTAGCTTGGATTTCCCTTGCTTGGAGGAATTCCTAATTTACTTAGTGATTGGTGAGGGTTTTTTCCACTTCTTTTGGACCACTTTGACTATTTTTTTTCTTAAAGGCTTTTTGAGCCTTTTTTTTTCTTCTTTCTCCTCACCATCATTCTTTTTCTTCTTCTAATTTTTCCCGTGATTTCCTCACAGTGGCCAATTGCGGCCCCCGACTCGGTAGGATAAATTCTTCTCCACCACTTCCATTTCTAATTCTTTTATATTGTTTTTGTTTTTTCTAACCTTTTCTTTATTTTTATTTTTCTATTTATTTTTTGGTTAACTTCATAAAATTCTTGGTGGCCACAATGTGGCTCCTATTTTAAGAATTAGCGCATGGAAAGGCTATTTAGCCATATTGATAAAAAATCACGAGCTAATCCAATGGGATAACCCATTTCTACTATTTGTTAACCTTAACACACATGATGTGTGGTCCATTCGTCATCGTGGGCCATTTTTGCGGCTCACAATCATGCACATATATACGAAGACAACGGGAGACATCTAATCAGAAGAAGAAGAACGCCCGTCTCCGAAGGGGGCCGACATGAATATTCAATAAAGTGTCCGTTCATTCCACCACTAAGTCCATGCCTACCAGGCATGGGTTAGTAGTATGGAACTACTTCCCCCTTTCAAGGGTAGACACTATGTACCCAGTAACAAGTAGCCAAGAACAAGTCTCCAAAAAAGGAGGGCGTGTACAGTGAAATGCATATGTTTGTCTATGGTGGGGGGTCCGAAGCGTCAGGAAGGGATTGGTTGTTTTCAAGTTTTCGTTTATGTAGGAGTATCGACATATGTCGTACCATGAATTTAAAAAAAAATTAAGTTAGTTCTATAGAAGAGGTTAAAATACAAAAAATAGTAGGTGGAAAGGTTAGGGCCAATCTAAGTGTTAATCCTTAGATAGTATTAGGATAAGGAAAATAGAGAGTGCTTACAAAATGTTATGGGGGATAAATACTGACCCGAGCCCGCACCTTAACCCAACCCATACTGACCTGAGCCCAAGCTCAAGGATCCAAGCCTAAGGACTCGAGTTTAAGGGCCAAGCCCATGGGTACAAGTCAACGAACCAGGTAGTAGGCCAGCATCTTCGAGGACGGACCATGAGAGAAGTCCAGAGAAGGAACCTGCGAGCCGGAAGTCTACGGAGGAAAGAGGGGACGTCTAGAGGCGCGAGACGCAAGACCGAGACGCGATACGGAAACCCGAGACGCGAACCCGAGACGCGAGACGCAAGACAAAGGCGCGAGACGCAAGACGGAGACGCGATACGGAAGCCCAAGACAGAAGTCCGAGACGCGAACCTGAGATGCGAGACGCAAGACCGAGACACGAGACCGTAACACGAGACAGAAATTTCGAGACAAGAGAACCAAGCCAGCTGAGCGGAGGTGCGAGACGAGAGGTGCGAGCTGAGCGGGTTCCGAGCCAGAGAAGAGAAGACTTGAGGAGTTGGTTCGGAAGTAGGCCTGGAATCTTGTTCCGTAGGTCACTATTCATTAGCGGATTAGGCCCCGATTTGAACTTGGATTTGACTTGGTTTGCCTTGGAATTTGTGTTTAGATGCCTTTTGACTTGGTACGTTGAGTAGGTAGGACGGTGGCCGCCAAGGGTAATTAATGCCGTCGTTTTTAGTTAGAAGGCATCTTATGCTTTTGGCGTTTGTGTGTGTTCTTGGCAGTATAAGTGAGGAGTCTCTTGGCACCTCTCTTCACTGCTTGATGTGTGTATTTTCTTTCAGTTGAATTCTAAACCTACGCTCTGAGAAGACCTTTGATGGTTGGAGAGCTCGGATTGCATACATGACTGTGAGTGCCATTTCAAGTAGTCCACTCCTCGAGTCTATACTAACTATCTAATCACTGTTTCCTTGTTCCATCAAAGTAGATTAGTCCGGGTGGGTGGGAATAACAGGTGAGGTGAGAAGATAGCTAGTAGGAGCGTGACTCCAACTCTAACCGTTACAGTCGTTTCCTTGTTCCATCAAGTAGATTAGTTGGGTGGATGGGAATAACAGGTGAGATTATACGTGTCTAGGGAAGGACGAGGGGGGGAGTGACGGATGTATGAGGGTCATAAGTGAGTCTTGAGTGACCTTCCGGCGTACCGGTTGGTGTCGGTTGTGAAGATTCATGTCATTCCCTGAAACATCCCACTTCCGGCTGCATCGGAGGTGGAGGGAGACTGGGAGGAGGACAAATAGTGGGCGGGTAGGCCCCTTGCTCACTTACATTACGCCGCTTGCAGCCTCGGAAACACGGGTCTAACATCCCTTCGGGGGATCTCAGTAACACCATAACCATCCAAGTGAGTGAGTAGAGTTAGAAGGAGAGAATGGGAGGTAGAGTAGCTGTTACTTGTGTCGAACACTAAAATCTCTGCGAGCCCACGGACTACCATCCGTGGTGATATAATCTGTATCCGGGTACTCATGTACCCCGGATGTCTATAGTCTATATAGCTGTAAAGATAACCCCCCCTTCCCTTAACCGGGACTAAGTCGAGGTAGGTCCTTACCCGAAGGTCCCTACCTTCCGACGAGGTAGGTCCTTACCCGAAGGTCCCTACCTTCCAACGAGGTAAGTCCGTACCTAAAGGTCCCTACCTTCCGACGAGGTAGGTCCTTACCCGAAGGTCCCTACCCGAAGGGTAGCACTCGTACGGAGAGCGGGATGGTGGCTGTAGATAAACGCTCCGGCGTTGTAATCTAACCCTTTTCCTTCTTTTGATGTAATTATTGTGATATAGGTAACCTGGTGTACATAGAGATGAGTTGTTAGTCGTTGTAGTTCTCGGTGATTCTCTGTGGGAACGATTACCTTAAGGGTATCTTTGTGTTAAGATGTGAATAGTTGCCAACACGTACTACGACAACATAGCATGTTGAATTGCAATAATGTTAATATTTGAAAAGGTGGTTTTGATTGAAGTGATGGGGATTTTAAATGTTTCTTCAAGGGTTGTCATTGAGGGAATGAAGGTGGTGGCTCTAGCACCCGCGGTGATGACAATGAGGGGGTCTACTTTCCATCCTAGTGCTTGAATATCGTCAAGTAGTGGTTAATATTTATTTGTTTTGTTTGCAATAGTGTCCGGAGAGAATCTATCATTGCAATATGTGAATTCAATAAATTGAATAGTGAGACTAGGGTCTATGTGGTTTGGTGGAGGGTCTATGTATGATAGTCCTCTAACACATTGTAGGTCCGGTTTGAATCTTGCATTACAATGGCATCTTTGAGTGCAACATATGCATGGTAATAGCCAAGGAGGGACCGTATTTTCTTGTGGATTGTCATTAAAGGTTCCGGCATTCATGAGAATGAAGCAACGGGATTTGGTTGATGATACGAGTAGTTTACGAATAGCCCATACGGCTTTGTTGTGTCTTTTGACAATTAGTGAGTGTATATCGGGGTTTTGGCATTTGAGTAGGACATGTAGCCATGTGTCCGGGTCTGTGGTGTTGCAAATTGGACATGTTATTGTAGAAAATCTTTCTATTCCGAAGAAGAGTTGTTTGCGGGCATTTCCCATGTATTCTCCGGTGCGGAATTTGATTAGGCATGTGATTAGTGGATCCGTAATTATGGGGTTTTTCCAAAAATTTGTGGACAATTCATTGTGAATGTTTGGGTTGCCGGTCCATTTATCAATATTGGAGAAATTTTCTGTAAGTTTTTCCAGGTTATTTACAAGATCATGTTTTTTGAGGTATTTGTCCAAAAATCGTATGGGACCTTTATCAGGAGTTTTGCCCATAGAAGGCCATTCATATCTATGAAAGTAATATGGGGTGGCATGGGCGTGTTCATATGGGTGCTCGGCATTCTTGTGGGTTTTTTCTCTTCCTTCCTTTGCTAGTTTGTCGGCTTGTTCATTGCCGGCGATATTAGCATGAGCTCGGACTTTGTGGAGTGTAGTACTTTGTGTGCGATTTTGGAGCATTACAACCATAGATGTGAGGATAGTTTTGTCCGGGTGACTGTTGTGTAAAGTGGGGTGTTTTATGTGTGTATTAAGGAGATATAATGCATTTATGCAATCTGTAAAGATGTGAGCCGGTTCATTTGGGTATTGAGTGGTGATTATCTTAAGGGTTTTGTGTATAGCCATTAGTTTGGCTCTTAGAATATTTTGGAGTCCATGTAGTCTTTTGCCTAATTTAATTTGTTTGGTTGAATTGTATACCCCATAACCGGCTTTTTCTCGGTGCCAATGTCCCGGGCTTACTTTGGTTGGCTCTTTAAAGGAGCTGTCGGTGTAGTAGCTTTAGTTGGGGTCAAATTTAAGGTTGGTATCTATTTGGTAGTTGGGGAGTGGGAGGCTTGATTCGGTAATTGGTAGTGCGGAGATGTTTGTGTGGGGGGTTTTAGACCATTTTTTGTTACGGTTTACATGGATTGGAATAGGTGTGGGTGGGGCTATTGCGGTGTATACCTTGATAATGTTTAGATTTTTTGCTATCAAAGTGAGAAGAGTGAGGTTTTTTAGAGTACCTATTTCTCGAGTTTGGTGATGTATACATAGGATACGTAGGGTTGTTGGTTCAAGACGGAATGTTTGTATTTGCGATGGTATAGTGGGTTCTTTGTAAGTCATAGAGTCCCCTTCAAATAGTACAGGAGTCCAGGAATGGGCCTAGGTGTGGGTTAGAGTTGTGGTACCAATTAGTGTCAAGAGTGATAATAATGGTGATGATGTGGTTGGGATCATTGTTTGCCGCTAGGCGTGCCCAATGTATTGCTTGGTGCGTTTCTTCTTCGTTGTGAGGGTGAGCAAGGCATATTCCACTCCACCTATAGTCAAAAGCTTTTCCATGAGAACCAAAAATCTTATCTTGTTCAAATGGAGAGTAGAATTTTGAAATTTTTGTGGAGCATGTGACGGGGGATGAGAAATATGAATGTGTGATATTTAGAGATGTAATTAGGTCATCTAAGATAGGATCAGGTAATGTATACTGTGCATTTTTAAGGGGGTCATTTTTGGGTATACGGTATGTATATCTTTGGTATAGCCAAACAATTTCGGTTTCAAATGTTTGGGGTATTGGTTCAATGTTAATGGGGGTTTGTAGTGCCTTGTGGTATCGGTTCCTATATAGCCTAAATCCTAAAATTAGCTTTTTTCAGAAAATTAAGTGTAAAAAGGGTTGTAGATACATGGAAAATTAAATAATTAATGATTAAGTTTACATTAAATAGTTAATTAATCAAAAAGTGTCTCTTCATATCTAAGAAATAAGAGATAATGGGAAAAGGGGTGAACTCACACCCTTTGGAATGGGTGTGCCTTTTCATAAATAGATATGAATGGGTGTGAGGCTCAAGTGAAGTTAGTTTTAACGGTTAGTTGTTGGAAAAACCGTTTTCCCAAGAGGTGTGCCTCTTGGCTTTGAGTAGAATTAATAGCTTGAATTTTTAGCATTTTTGGCCATTTCCATAAACATTCCTTGGAGGAAGATTGGAGTGAGCCCTAGCTTAGGTGAAAAAAGCTAGCAATTGAAGAAATCTCTTATGTTGTAAGAGTATTATATTGTGTGTGAAATTATTAATATATAATTATTATTGAATTTGCATATGTAAAGTCTTGTGTGTGACTTAAATAATATGTATAAATTGCAATAATATTAAGTGCTTCATAAAATAAATTTGACATTGTGTTAGTAAATGCAATTATATGCATGAGGTATTAATTGTGAATAAATTCCTATGCATAAATGCATTAATTATTTTATTTAGATCTTCATTGTAAAAATTATGAAACTATCCTAATTAATTATGTGGCATGAAATTGTGAGTGTGTTAATGAATTAAATATAATGTATTACATATGAGTGAAATATGAATACTTAAATATTGAAACTTCAAGAGATAAAGTTAGGGAAGATCCTAACTATGTCAAAGTGACATTGTGAATATTAATGTAATAAATCTAAGCGTATGTAAGGCATTTAGAAATTAATTTGAAGTAAGAAACTTAATGCATTAATGTGAGAAATGCATAAGTAATTAATGTTAGACTTAAGTTTGAATGTGGAAACTTAAGTATTAAGTCATAAGACCGGAGTCTTGTGCATGTGTAAATAAGTAAACTTAAGTCTAAAGTGGAATAGAACTTAAGTTTAAGTGATAAAACTTAAGTTTAAGTGATAGAACTTAAGTTTAGATTGAGTAAGAACTTAAGTATATACGTTAGGACTTAAGTTCGAGTGTTAGGACTTAAGTCTACAATGAGGGAAAACTTAAGTTTGGATGGTAGAACTTAAGTTTGAGTTAGAAAACTTGAGTCATACAAGTGTAAGAGTGAAGATACTCTTTTGGCATTCAAGTGTTAAGGACTAATAGATAGTTAGACTTAAGTCGGGACTTAGAGTAGGATTATTTAGGAACTTAATCTAACTTGTATGTTGTTTGAACTTAATACTTGTAATGAATGCGTGAGCGGATTGGATGCACGTGAAAAGTAAAGCAAAGTGTATGAGGTAACATTGTAAATTTAAATGGAATTAATTAAGGAACAAACAATGAGTGCAATGGATAGGATCCATGAGCCGAAGATGGCAAATACTAAGAAACTAACCAACAAGCACATTCATAGTTAATTCAAGAGCAAGGCTCTTTAGAGGAGCAAGGCTTTACCTAAGCATATAAATCCTTGGGATTAATACCTTAAGAGTGAAATGCTAAGTGTGAGGCATTTTAAGGCTTAATTCCCTAAAAACAAATGCATAAACTTAAGTAATCCACTAAAAGATAACTTTTGACCTACAATTAAAGACAAACTACTAAACGGTTGACGCTAGACCATCCCGGGACGAAGAACTTGGATCAAGAATGATTCTCGGGTGTTTTTGGAGAGTGGAATTTTTGGGCTACATTTTTTTGGCGACCATGCTGGGGATGGTACCGCCAAGTGTTAAGTAATTTTTTATTAAAGAAAGTTGTCATTTTTTAGTTGAATACTTAAGTATTATTTTGAATTAAAGTAAAGAAATGAACGAGAAGGTTCATCATAAAAATTACAAAAATTAAAGATTTGATCCAAAGTGAATTGGACATTCCTAGTGTGAGATTCCATGGGAGACAAGGTTAGAGAACATGTCTTTCCCATGGGAAATTAATGAAGATAGTCTAGGTGATTTCTTCAAAGGACCATATTTATTTAGCGCTCTATATCGAGTTTATAGAGGTGCGTATAACGGTCAAGGTTTTCAATTTTATGGAGCGCACCCAAAAATTGATAAAAACTTTAAGGAAAGATTTGAACAACTACCGATAGAAATTAAGCAAATCATTCTAAGTAAAGTATGGAACAAAGGCAAAGGATTTAATGAAGTAATTGTCAAGAAAAAGACATTATATTTAAAATACCAATTACAATTTCTTTTTTGCTCAATACGGTAGATTAAAACTTCAATTCCAACCCTTAATTTCTAAAGGTATTGGAGCTTGGAACGGGTATAAATTTGATAAAGAAACTTATATTTTTATTTATTGTAAATTTAATTTCCAAACTAAGGTGTTTTTTCCAGATTTCTTGTCCAAAGACCCAGAACTTCCCATGACTATAGCTTTTGATTTATTATGTCTTTAATCAATGAGTCTTGAGAACGAGACACCTAAGGACTTAAGAACTAGATTGAAAAGATTGTTGATAATTTACGAAAAAATAAAGTATAATGAATTAAAATTATTTAACCTTTTGGAGAAGGAGATAGAAAGAATTAGGGAAAATAATAAAAATTCAAAAAAGAAAATTGATATCATTAATGGTCTTTTACAAAAGTTTAAATATCCGAGGGAGTTAATTATTGAACCTTTGCCATTAATGATAAAAGTAGAAAACTTTACTTTAACATCTTGGTATAATTACCAAATTCTTTATGGATCAATCAGGGGAGAGTCCTCTGAGTAAAAGATTTAGATTAATAAGACGCATAATATCCAAAGTTCAACGTTATAAAACTCTTGCACCTAATGATCGGAAGGAGTTAAAAATACTTGAGGACGGGATAGACGGATTACTGGGCGAGTTAAGTCAATGGATAACTGCTGAGGAGATGGGAGAATTGTTGACTATATTAAGTTATCCTAGGCATATCCATGAAGATGTTAAAGAAATGAATTTGACGGAGGAAGCTATTTACCTTTGTTTAAATTAAAAATTAAAAAGTTAAGAATAACTAAATAAATGAGTAGCCAACGATTGAAATACTTAATTATTCCATAGAGAAAATAATTAAAGAATAGTGATCTTAAGTATTTTAAAATTCAAATGAACTTAAATTGGAAAAATTGGGTTGTTATAAGCATACTACTTAAGAAAAAGTTAAGTTGAAGAACAACAATGAGTTGATGAGAACAGAAAGAAAGCACCAATAGATGTCCTAGTAAGGATAAAGCGGTTTTATTATAAAAAATTTGAAAAATTTGAAAAAATAAAAATAAATAAAAATAAAGATAAAAACTCTATGGGGATTACTAATGTCAGGAAAAGACAAAGAGAAAAGATAAAAACAAAAAGTTGAGAGAGTTCAACGTTATAAAAAAAGGGCAGAGAAAAAACAACCCTCTATAGTATTGGGAGTACACAATCCTACCTTTAACACTACTACAACTCCTTCTCCATTCAAATTAAATGATGAATTAGAAAAAGCCTTAGCAAAGGCATTGGGACAAATTAAAAGGGAGAAAACATACAAGACACTGCCCGATCCTCCAAATTCTCCTCAGTCAGAATCAAAGAAGCCATAGTTTAACCAAGAAGAGTTAGTACTCGCAGCATTAAAAAATCCTAGAAAGGAATATGCAGGAAAAGAAAAGATAAAAAATATACCACTCACTCTTGTTGTTCGGATAGCCCAACAGAAGAAAATTGGGAGACCCAAAGCGAGAAAGCTTGGTCTAATTTCTTAAAAAAGGAAGGATCCTCAGAGGAGGAAGAAGTAGATGAAAAACTTCTTAATAAAGGTATACTTAACGTTCACGATCAACAACTTGATGAGTTAGAACAATTGTTTAGAACCCCCATACCAAACTCCTTAACAATTGATCATACCTACGAAGTAGGTAACTCCTCAAATCAAACAGACTTTGAGACTCCCTATCCAAGTCCTTTTGCCCAAAGATTTGAGTCAAAATTAGAAACACCAATATTTACTCACAGTGAAGCAAAAGAATCCATTGACCACTTTCTTAATGCCAGATCATTGGAAAACGAGGAAGAAAAACATGAGTTTCGTAAGGAAGTGTTAGAAGCATTTAGCCAAATCCTTAGACCTACTACCTTAAACTTTGACATACAAGAAGAGATTGACCAATCTAGTGTGGAGGAAGAAGAGGTTAAGTATAATCTTATTAACGAGGAAGAATTTGAAGTAAGTGGGCAAAGTGAGCCTAAAGGAGTTGAAAGTAAACTTAACAGTGTTGAAAAAGAAGAAGAACACTCAGAACCACCATCACAAGTAGAGAGTCCAGCTGGACATTCCTCAGGTACTTCTGGGAGGACTTCTCCTTCTGACACTTCTTCTCTTAATTCTACCTCTAGCAGGTCCTCATTATCCTCACCACCTTCAACTCCTCCTACTCTTCACGTCCCTTTGGTTGATCCCGTTGCTATGGCACATCATAGGATACTTAATATAGCTCCATTTTCCATATTCTATGGAGATTTAGGAGAAGATCCAGATTCCTACTTGGAAAGATTCCAAGTAGTAGCAATAGCTAACAATCTAGTAGTTGATAAGTATATCACTAGTTTTCCTGGTAATCTACTAGGGGAAGCTCAAAGGTGGTATGCAGCATTAAATCCTCAACCAACAGATTGGGATGCTTTAAAAGATGCATTTTTGGCTAGGTTTAGACCCCAATCTTACCATAATACCTTGCAAGATCAATTACAAAGTTTTCAGATATATCCTACTGAATCTATAGCGGGTTACTATACTAGACTTAAGAATTTGTTACACAGATGGAGGGATAATGAGATGCCTGAGTCATGGATTACAAATACATTCACTAGAGGATTATTAGACCCTTTGTGTATCTATCAAGTTAAACTTTCTAATCCTGCAAACTTAACCACAGCATATGAGGCTGCCAGAAATTGGGAAGCTGCTATGGAGAGATCTAACATATTGTACCAAAATAGGAGAATTATACAACCAGATCCTCAATATATGCCTATACCTTATCCAATTGGAATGGATAGAAGTGGAAGAGACTACTATCCTAAATCATTAACCCAACAACCTCAATTAATGTTACCAGGACCAATCTCAGAAAGAGAAAAGCAGTTAGCTTTAATGCCTGCTAACAATGAAGAAACTGAAATCCAAGCTTTACAAAAACAATTCAGGGAATTGTCAGTTCAACTTCATGAGGGAAAGAACAAGAGACCTAAAGCTACAAACGAAAGAACTAATATTTGGTGTAGTAACTGTAAAGGGCATGGACACTTAAGTACAGAGTGTAGATATCCTATTGGAGGAATTCCTAAACTTAAGTGTGCTTATTGTGGTGCAAAGGGCCATGACATAACTACTTGTAGAAATATAAAGGAAGTTAAGGCCTTGGTGCAAGAACAACCTGCACAGAGTAATAATAATAATAAAAAAGTCCCTTATAGGATTACTTCTAAACAACCTTTTACCAAACCCGGTGACAATAGACGTCCCAGTGGGACCAATGGATACAGTCAACATGCGGTTTGGAAAGGACCATTTAATCAAGATAGGAATAAGGGAGTTGTATGTTTTAGGTGTGGAGAGTCGGGTCATTATTCAAGGGAATGTCCAAATCCACGTCAGCAAGTGGGATATAACCCAGTTTGTGGAAGATGTGGACAACCAGGTCATGTTTTTACTTACTGTAGTATTATTATCACAGAATTTCCTAGTGTAAAAAAGCAAGTTCAAATTCAAGAGGTAGAATCCTCTAATGCTAGAGATGTAAATTATCTGGCTGTTGATACACCCCAAGATGTTTTTATTACCAGATCACAAGCTAGAAAAGCTAAAGAACAAGAGCTGATTAGTAGTTCAGAAAGTGATTACAGTAAAGTTAAACTTAACCCTCTGCTTAGTAGACAATTGCCCACTATACTTAAGAAACTTGAACCACCTAAATCCAATCCAGAAACAATAGACATAACAAATAGTGATTCCCAGACCAACATTAGGCCAGAGCCTCTACAACCGAAAGATATAACTCCACCTAAAGATAAATCAAGTATTCCAACAAAGCCGCTGGAACAACCTACTTTTTATAGACCTTCAAAGACCATTGTTAAAGAACCATCATTGACATTGAAAAAAAGAAACATAATAGAATTATGAGATTAGCTGTTGAGATGAACCCTTATGACATCCTTACAGATTTGGATAGATTGCAACCTCAGATTTCCTTAAGACAGTTACTTGCTTTGTTCCCGTCTTGTAAGAATGAATTAACATCCTCTTTGATAAGGAAAAGAGCCAAAACCATTGAGGACAACAATGTTAAGAAAGCTAAACCAAAAACAAACAAAGAGACAAGCAAACTTCAACCTGAGATTGTAAGTGTCCATGATATCTCTTTTGATCCATGAGCACCCACAGTTGATGTCATTATAGATGGAACTTTAGTTGATGGAGTTCAAATTGATAGTGGGAGTAGTGTTAATCTTATGAATGTTAACGCTATGGAAGAATTAGGAATAACTAACATAGTACCTACTCCTATTATCTTAAGAATGGCAGACCAAAGCCGAGTGAAACCATTAGGTAAATTGTTGCAATTAAATACCATAATTGGTGGGATTGACTATAAAGTTGATTATATTGTTTTTAAAGTAATTGAGTCTATATTGACTTATCCTATTCTCCTTGGCAGACCTTGGTTATCCTTAGCCAAAGCTAAAGATGACTGGGGTAAAGGGACGTTAACAATAGGGGAGGGTAAAAGTAAAATAATGCTACCTATGTTTCCAGTGGAGTACCACGGAGAAACTCAGAATGAAGATTCAGATTGGACCACAGAGGCAAACTCTGAATCTGAACCGGGTGACACTAATAAAGTCCAAGATATGCCTACTATTAAAAGTTTAGGCCCTGGAGAATATTTTGCTCCTCCTAGTCAGGTGGATGACTCAGATGCAGCCATAGATGTATGGCAAAATGCCCCAATATATAATGTGACAATTGAAAAAGAGTCAGATAAGGAACTGCCTTATGTAAGTGATTCAGAAGAATTATTGGGTGAAAAGAAGACACCAAATGTCAGACCCTTAATAAAAAATACTATAGAAATAAACTTAAGAACTAAAGAAGATCCTAAGCCAATAAAAATATATGACGGATTACAACCTCAAGAATATGATGAGTGGTTGGAATTTTTTAAGAAGGAGAAAGATGCCTTTGCTTGGACATATAAAGACTTAATAGGCATACCTCCAGATGTTTGTCAACATCGTATTATCCTAGAAGCAGATGCTAAACCTGTTAGGCAAAGACAATATAGGATGAACCCAAAGTATTCCTTAATGGTCAAAGAGGAGATTGATAAATTACAGGAGTGTAATTTTATTTATCCCGTACCATTTAGCGAGTGGGTGTCACCTATTGTCATAGTACCTAAGAAAAATGGTAAGATTTGCATTTGTCAAGACTTTAGGCAGTTGAACAAAGCCACTAAGGAAGATTTCTTTCCCTTACCATTTTCTGATGCAGTTCTAGAAGGTGTAGCTGGGCATGAGTGCTACTCTTTCCTAGATGGATTTTCGGGCTACAACCAAGTTCAAATAGCTCCGGAGGATAGACCATTAACCACCTTCACCACAGATTGGGGAACCTTTGCATATAATGTTATGCCCTTTGAACTATGTAACGCACCAGCCACTTTCCAAAGAGTTATGACACAAGCCTTTACAAAGTACCTAAGAAAGTTTATGGAGATATTTTTAGATGACTTTTGTGTATTTGGATCTAAGGAAGATCATCCAAAAGCATTAAAGCAATGTTTCGACAGTTGTCGAGAATATGGAATATCCATAAATGCTGCTAAGTCTGAGTTTGCAACTGTATGTGGTAAGTTATTGGGTCATGTCGTCTCAAAAGAAGGGATGACAGTTGATCCTGACAAAGTAGCAGTTATAATCACAATGGAAATCCCTGAGCACTTCACTGCACTTAAAGGATTTTTGGGTGCCACTGGGTATTATAGGAGATTTATATATAGATTTATATTTATAGCTGCACCTTTGAATGCTTTAACTAAACAAACCCTTATACTTGGAGTTTGGTCAGATGACTGCACTAAGGCTTTTAATAAGTTAAAACGCCGGTTTAGCAAAGCACCAATCTTAATTCCTCCAGATTGGGATAAATCTTTTGAAGTCTATGTTGATACTTCCAATATGGCAATTGGCAGTGTCTTGAGTCAGAAAAATAGTAAAGGTCATGATAGACCCATATATTTTGCCAATCGCCAATTAAGTGCTGCTGAGAGAAATTACTCTGTCACTGAACGTGAAGGTTTGGGGATGATCTTTTCTGTTCAAAAATTTAGACATTACTTATTGGGATATAAGTTCACTTTCCACATTGATCATGATGCATTAAAGTACTTGATCAATAAATCTCAATTGAGTGGACGGATTGCAAGATGAGTTCTACTTTTACAAGAATTTGACTTTACCATTAATGTGAGACCTGGGAAGATCCATCAAAATGCAGATTTCTTATCTAGACTTTGTGAGACAATCAATCCAGAATCTATTGATGACAACTTTCCAGATGCACATATCTTTGAAGTTAAAGATGGTATAGAAATACTTGACATAATTCCTCAAGAATATGCAGATATTATCTATTATTTAACTAAAGGAATTTTCCCTATTGACTACACTACTAAAGATAAAACAAGGTTAGTATACCAATCCTTACCTTACACTATGATCAGTGGAGTTCTTTATAAAAGAGGAAAAGATGATATACTTAGAAGATGTGTAAATCCTAGTGAAGTGCCTATGGTTTTACAAGGTTGCCACACGAATGCTTGTGGTGGACATTTTGCGGGGTGGGCCATGGCTCAAAAAACATAAAGAACAGGGTATTGGTGGCCTACTCTTTTTTCCGATGCCACTACCTACGTTAAGAAATGTGATCCTTGCCAAAGAGTTGGTAAACCTACAGCTACTAAGGCTATGCCTTTGACACCAATTTTAGCCCAAATCCCTTTTGAAAAATGGGGAATAGACTTTGTAGGCCCCATTAAGCCACCTGGTCGGGTAGGACAAAAACGTTACATCCTAGTTGCCACAGAGTATGTAACCAAGTAGGTTGAAGCCGTAGCCACTAAGACAAATGATGCAGATACTGTAGCAAAGTTTATTTATGAAAATATTATTGCTAGATTTGGTTGCCCCAAAGAAATTGTAAGTGATAGAGGGACTCACTTTATTAATGACACTATTGCAAAAATATTACAACGATATTTTATTAAGCATCGTAAGTCATCTCCCTATTACCCCAGAGCTAATGGGCAAACCGAGAAGTCTAATGGCATTCTTTGTAAAATAATAACAAAAACATTAGAAGGAAATGCATCAAATTGGGATTATGAGTTAACTAATGCTTTGTGGGCCTACCGTTGTACCATTAAAACTACAACTAAGGCTACTCCATTTTCATTGGTCTATGGCTTGGAAGCCATATTACCAATTGAAGTGGAACTACCATCATTAAGGGTTGCTACTTCTGAAAGATTGGGAGATTCGGCTTCCTTGAGGGAACGTTTTGATAATTTAGAGCGACTCGATGAGATTCGAGCACAAGCTTATATGAATATGGAAGCAATTCAAAACCAACGGAAAACTTACTATGATAGTAAGCTAACACCAAAAATATTAAAAGATAATGATCTAGTCTTACTCTATGATAGTAGATTCCAGAAATTTCCAGGGAAATTCAAAATGAGGTGGTTTGGTCCATATCGGATACTTAAATCTTATCCTAATGGATCTGTTGAGTTACAAGATTTTGCAGGGAATACCCATGCAACAAGATACAATGGTTACAGATTGAAAAAATATGTAACTTGAGGGCAAGTTAAGCATTAAGAAGGGGGTAGGACCTCCAAGATGTGGCTTTTTATGTAGTCTGGAATGACCCTAAATTACCTAGGTGAAAGTAAGAAATAATAGCAAAGTTTTGAAATCTAATTGAGGGTGATTTTATAACTTTGCATTAAAAAATTTCTTACTTGATGGGATAGGTCATAAGTTGCTAATAAAGTTACTTGTGTGGTAAATAAAAAATAAAAAATAATTCAATAATTTTTTTTAAAAAATAAAAATAAAAATAAAATGAAAATAAAATTACCTAATAGTGCGTCATGAAGAAAGTGAAAAATAAAGCAACAAATTGGGAAAGTACCCTCAATGAGTTAATTTTTAAGTGATTAAATGACTCTACATTTCTTGGAAGAAAGTGGAAAAATATCTAAAAGATTTAGAAGCATTAGGAGTTTGAATAAGTTAAACACTTACGACTTCATAATAAAAACTTTTTTTGGGATTTTAGAAGATTTTTGAGAGATCACTAAAATTTTAAATAACCATTTGTTTATGTTAAAAATAAAAATAATAAAATAAAAAGAAATTTTTGAGTAGAATTCTCAAATTTACAAGTGGTAAAACTTTTTAGACATGATGGCATGAGTATGTACTTAAAAAAAAAATTAATGAGTAAGATTGACAAAATAAATGCAAGATAAAAAAGAGTTAAGTCTCGACCACTTTAATTTTAACAAGAAACCGTGAGTGTAAGTTCATTAAGCTGAGATTATGCACTTAAGGGAAATCAGAAAGGTGTGAAAACAAATTAATGATGGAAAGGAGACAAACTCTGCTGGAGCTACTTTCTACATGAATGCTAGGCAAGGAGCCGAGCGCATCATCATGGAAAAATTACAAGAAAACGAAGATTTGACAATGATAAAGGTGTTAAAATCAGAGATATTGACACGTTCCGTTGATCTGGTACGTTACAATCGTTGAATTAATCATCATGCAGACTCGTCAAGAACAAATAAAAGGAGTTCTCTCTCTGCCTGTTGATGTCCGCCATAGCTGCGAAGTTGAGAGAGCATGGAGAAACTGAGAGTGTAGAAAACCATGTGTTGTGAGAGAGTAGGGAAACTTGACTTTGTAATTCAGAACAAAACTCGCAAGATAGTGCGTGAACGTCCTGTGTCGAGACAAGCAACTGAGGTATGTGCTTCAAACATTTTGTGATGGCTGGAAGTTGATTTCCACACCAACCTTGTATGTTGATTTCTGCACAGACTAACGGAAGTGTGTGTGACAGAAAAGAAGAAACTGCGGTTGGGAGCCAAGACCAAACCCTATAGAGGTAAACAGTGCTGACTCACTCGTAGGAAGTAAAATAGTGAATGCCGCGGAAATTGAAGAACAAAGTTAGTAAGTTCATCTTGTGTGTAACCGTCAAGAAGTTTAAACTGAAAAGTTCACTCGAACTAAGAAACGTTATGACAGTTAAGAACAATCTTTGAAATTGTAAAGTAGTTATGGATCAGAGGCATCAAATGGAAATTGTCATGAATAAACACAGTCGTGCGAAAGTGAGGTCTCGGAGTTAAGTAAACAAACATATACTCCAACGATGGAGAGTATTCGCTGTAATCTCTCTATCGTGTATGAGTTCACAAGAACCCTAATAATTTTTCTAAGAAAACAAAAAAATCAGACGTAAACCTAAAGACATTTAAGCTGTTGTGTGTGTGGGAATGGTGTTAAGCAGACTGAATCGTCAGAAGGGAGTGTAATCAAAAATAAAAAATAAAAAATAAAAAATCTCAGTCTTTTTAATAAGATTAGCGCATAAGTGAACCTAAGGTGTTTCAGTCTGCATGTGAAAAAATAAAAAGTGCGGAAGTCGAAACTACATTTTTGTGATTAAGTTGATAGAACACAGACGTCAATAAGTTCTGCCGAGTGAACAGTGAGGAAATAAAGAATAACAGAAGAAGAGTCACGAAGAAGACGAATATCGAAGGAACCTTCTTACCATGGTGATGCCAAGTTGGAGTATTGATGAGGCCTGCACCAGAGCAGACACACAAGACAAGATGACGGCAGCCAAGTGCAGGAAAACCGACTTTCTGTTGGTCTCATCTGAAATGCACTACTTGACGGAGAAGGCAATGACAGCCAATCGTCAGAATTTGGAGAGCGCAGGATTGTGGCCGTTTATCATGCAAAGATGGCCCGAATCGAATCTTCAACAAGCACGAGCATTCATCATCGCCAGTGACAGAGGGACCCTTGACGAATTCGTCATTGAAGACCAGGTGGTGACATTCGACCTTGCGACCATCAAGAGCCACTTTCCTGGACTGAGTGACAACGGGCCGACACTTGTGAATATTCCCCTCTTGGACCGTGAGACCCTGCTGAAGATCTTTGATGCGCCAGAGAGCGCGAGGGTTGACAAGAAAGATACGAAGAAAGGTTACACAGTGACTAAGGCCAAGTCACGGTGGAAGGACAGGCTTCAGTTCGTGAATCAACGATTGTTGATGTCACTACTAGGCCCAAACGTGATCTCATTCGAAGGGCTTGCAGCAGCTTACAGGGCTTGGTATGGTGATAGATTCAACTACAGCAAGATCATGTATGTGCACATCAAGTTGGAGATGGCGAGCAAGACCACCTGCAACACGAAGTCCTACTTCTGCACCACCTACCTTTCTGAGTTTTGTCCTGAATTACGGAAGCAAGCTTCATCTAAGCGGATGGAGGAGAAGAAAAAGACAGCACCAGCTATCAAGAAGCTACCGAGGTGAGGTGAGAAAGCACAAGAGGAATCAGAGGATGAAGGAGAGACAGGGGCGCTGGACGTGCATAACAGGCTTACCCCGGAGGCTCCCACTATCCAAATGGGAGAGACGCCCGAACCGCAGCTGGAGAGTGAAGAGCAGCGGACTCCCACCTCGGACGTACAGAAGACCACCAAGAAGAAGGCGCAATGGGAAGCACCTACCGATACTGGACCTGCACCTCGGAATCTAGTTGCTGCCTTGGAAGAAGAAGGAACCAAGAGCAGACAGGCCGAAATGGAGAAGGTGAAGGTCATCATTGACTTGGAAGATGGGGAGGATACGACTTCTAAGGTGGAAGAAGTGGTTTCTACCAAAATTGTAGACGCAGCCACAAGTTCGAAGGTAGCTGAGGAAGTGACGACTTCAAAGGCCTCGAAGGGTAAGGCCAAAGTGGACGAGAGAGTCGTTAACTCATCCGGAGGAAAGTCGACCAAGAATGATGCTATCTTGCTAGTGGGCAAGAAACAATTAGAGTTGTTGGTCGTAGGAAAGGATGATTTGATAAAGGAGTATCAAAGGACTAACGAGGCCATCTTCCGCGCCACAGAAGAAATGGAGTTTGCGCTTCACAAGGAGAAGGTACGAGCTGCAGCAGATGTGCGGAAGGTACAACAAGAAGCCAATGACTGGAAACACAAGCATGCTGAAGAACAGGCGTAGAGGAAGGCTAAGGAGCAGCTGAATGAACAGTTAGCAAACGAGAGGGATGAATTGAAGAAAGAGGTGGCACAGCAAGTCACTCGCGTGACACACTGGAGGAAAAAATGTGCCGACCTACAGGAACAAGCGAGACAAGCCCAAAGACGTGAGAAGGAGGTCCAAGACCTTATGACTGAACGTGATGCAACACTTGCAAGAGTACGTACATCCAAAGATCTACACAAGCATGAGCGAAGCCGTGGAGAGCAGTTGGCTAAAGAACTGGCGGAGCTCAAGCAACGGCATGGAAGAGAAGTCGCGGACTTGTAAAAACAACATACCAAGGACGTTGCTGATTTGAAGGGACAACATGCGCGAGCAGTAGGAGACTTGAAGAAGCAAGTCAAAGGAGTGAGTAGTCCTCCTCGAGAGTGGAGTGTCCTCTCCAAGTTACAAAAGGAGGTGGAGACATGACTGAGGAGCGGGATCAACTTCGGTCGAGAGTCGTGACTGAGTGTGGGGCGAAGAAGCGAATGTAGGAGTGTTTGTGGGAGCATGAGTTGCAATCCCCTCCTCTTTTCTCCTTTTTTCGTAACTATGAGTTACAGCAGAAGACCTTCCTTCGCATGACCCAGATAGCTCCAGGAGCCACACTCCAAGATGCGGAGTTTGATGTCATATGGGATAGTGCAGAACATTATCCCAATATGAGAAACTTGATCTGTGAAATGCTAGCACAAGGTGCTTTGCAACTTACAAGTGTAAGTAAGTTTACACACCTGATAGGAGATCTGGGTGCCAGAGTTTTGCTTTATTACATGACACTAGAGCATCAGCTTGCCTTCAAGAGGGCGCGGGATAAGCCCAATGAAGTTTTTAGAATGGTGAAGATCCCTGAGAACAGGGTGGCTCCAGCGAATTCTCCAGAGTGGAGACAGCTGATTGAAACTCTCTATCACGAGATACGTGATGAGAATGCGCTCCTAAGTACCTTGACTCATGTACAAGCTCGAGAGGCAGTTGCTCAGAGAGGAGAACTCTCTACGGGACACTACGTCCATGAGTACACCAGAGTGTGTCAACGTCTCAAGAAGATAGTGGAAGGGCAACAAGTGGTTGTCCATAGTATAGAAAATACTTATGAGCAGGTGCTTTTTGCTCCACCTCCATTTGACTTCAAGGTGCCACCAGGTGTGAAGATATCCCTACCAGTGACGGGATCCTTCCTCAAGCTGCGGTATTTGGGCAAGTATGACCTCACGTTTGATGAACCTTTGGAGAAGTCTTTTGCTACGTGGACTGCGATGGAGTGGCTGCTTGAAGATTTTGGTGTGTCGCCCAAGCAATGGCGACCATGGGATGTAGTGTATCTCTTGCTAACTCAAAGTTGGCCGGTGATTGTCCCAGCAGCGGTAGCGCTCGACGCACATCTATGTCCGCTAGAGGGGCAACGACGTTATAAGTGGGCGGTATGGGCGAAGCTGGACACAGTGCCATACGACTAGCCTATTATTCCGGGAGCATTCGACACACCAGAGGAGTGTGTGAATTCTTACCGAACCTTTTTTGAAGCTCACCATCACCATACAGATCCAGTTTGTTTTAGAGCTGCAGTGTTTTGCAATATGCTGTCGTATATGTGCTCGTTCTACAGGATCGTGGTGAATGTCAATCGTTACAACGAGAAGAAGGTGGAATTTTTGATGTGGATTAAGTTCCAACAGCATCCGGCAAGGTGGATTCGGATGTTTGAGTGCATGATCATCACTCAGTTCCTGTCACCATCCAGTTCGGCGTTCGCATTGGAGTTCGAGCCAAAGACGTACAAGGATATCTCATTGTGGTTGAATTTTCAACGGACTCGTAAGACTAAGCTGTTACGAGATGAAGATGTGTGCCGCAACTTAGAAGAAGCAGACAGACAGAGTCTTCTAAGTGAACTGGAGACTGAAGATGAAGTTAAGCACAAGCGTCTGCGACATGACAAGCGAAGGAATGATGGTTAGACTTGTTTGTAGTGGAGAAAAGAAACTGATTATGCTCATAAACAAGTTTTATTTGTTAGTCAGGATTGGCTAGCTAAGTAGAGCTGCGATTTTGAGACCTAAGATTATCCTGAACTATTGATGAAGACTATGATTTCTAGATGTTGTGACTTTCACTTTCGACGTTAAGAATGGTTTATCAAGTTTACATGAGTGTGATTGAAAAATTAACAAAGAAGTATAGACAACTTTGCAAACACGAGCTAAGACATAGTGACTTAAAATTGTTAGACTATCGCATGCTTCTCATGCACAAACATATGAAGAACTGATGCAAAAGCTCGAAGAGGTTAAGTATGATTAAGGAACCTCAAAGTGGACTAAACTTCTCAAGATAGAAGAAATCTGAAGAAAAACCTCGAGCAAAGCTTACAAATTTTGAGAGATCCCATTCATATATAATATGCTACATTCAGAACACACAGGCTATGAAGAAAGAGTTTAAAGATTAAAAGACCAAAACTAGGTGTTCCAACTATGAGAACTTGTAAAAAGTTTGAAGAATGCTATAAGTGCAGCAAAGTGCACGAATGAAAAAAATAAATAAATAAATAAATTTTGCTCCAACTGCAAACCTACATCTACACCTGCACTTGCACCTGTACTACACTACGTGGCGTGGTGGGGCGGGTGTCGTGTGGTTGAGTAGAGACCCGGCACTAGCACCCGGAGGTTGCCACGGCAGCGTCTACTCGCATCCAACGATCACCAGGCCACCAAGGCCGAACTGAAGGAGTGGGTGACGAGAAGCCTCTACATACTAGCGCAACAAGGCGAGCCAAACGATATGGGATAATATGTACAAGGACTCATGCACCTGTGTCCGTGGAAAAAACTCAGTTGCTGCGCGTCAGTATGACGCCAAGAAGGAGGACATCTTGTTCGGCGAAGGTGCTGACTTCATCTCCACTTGGGAGGAGGTTCACGAGACCTTCGATGTGATGGGACTCTACACAAACCTTTTTAAATGGAATTTATGTTTGTGGTTTCAAGAAGCTGTCGGCAATTCAACACCTCGGCAGCGTACTGTTATGAGGGATCTAGATGTGATCAAACAAGCCAGTCGGTTACCGAGAGGACAACAACTTTCTGCTTTGGTATTCTATAGCAGCTGTACTACCATCTGTTTAAATACCAAGCGCTCATGCAGGTCCCGACACGAGAGCTGACCAAGAAGATCGACAAGGTGATGGGCACGTTAGGCGATCGCTAGCAGGTGAAGGTGCACGCCTGTGTGGAAGGAACAAGTGTTCGGGAGGACCAGATACTTCTTCAGGCCAGTGTACACATAGTGGTGAACACACCCCGGCAAATGTATGATCTGTTTTGGAGGATCTCCCTGTGTGTGGATTCGATCAGTTGCTTTGTCGTGGACAAGGTTGACAAAATGTTTTTTTTAAGGATTCGACGATCAGATCTATCACATCCTTCAACTTCTTTCTAAGAAGCTACAAGTGAATGTGGACCAACACAGTTAATAAGGCAAGTAAAAATTTTATAAAAAATTTAAATTTTAAAATTAAAAATTTAAATTAAAAATAATAATAATAATAATAATAATAAAATCTTTTTAAAAAAAAAAAAAATTGAATGAAAAAGGATATGTAAGTTGAAAAGTGAACCTTAAGGTAATCCAAGTTAGAATAAAAAGAACAACTAGGATAGCTCCTTAAGATGTCTCAAGAAAAAAGAGAAAATTAGAAAAACAAGAAGTAAAATACAAAGTTAGTATTTTAAGAAAGAACAATTGGAATAGAACCTTGAGTCTAGGTAATGCATTGAGAGAATTTCATAACAAAAGAACAATTAGACAAAGATATACCTACAGTATCTCCAGAGAGACTTAATACCTAAGAAAATATTAAGTTTGGTCTAGCAGTGAGAGATGACACAAAATGGATGAGAAACATTCTAGTTTAGAATTTCTTAACTCTAAAAAAGTTTAAAGAAGCCTGAGTGGATTTAATCAGGATTTGATAAAGTTCAACGTAAATCTCAAAAAACTTAAAGATTTAGCAAGTCTAGGTAAGTAGAATAGTACCTAAACTTCTAAGTCTAAAAAATATGTTGAAAAAATAAAAATTGGAAGAAATGGGAACATAGAAGAAAGGTAAAAAATAAGTGAGAACATGATAAGATTGAGAGAAAGTAGTTGAAAGGAAAAAATGAGAGAGAATATAATAACATAATGAGAGAATCTTATGTTAAGAGAGAGTAGGCTAGAATAGAAAAAGATAGTTAGCACAATTAGTAGTGAGGTGATATACACACTATTTGAATTGTATGTAGAATGATACTTCAACTGAAATTGAAGGTAAAATAGAAGAGAGAAAAGAAAGAAAGGAAATTAGCAATATAAAATTAGTAATTAGTAGTGAGACCACAATCTACTAACATACTAATTTACTGATGTGGGTACTAATGAGTGCTAATTTTCCAAAGAAAAAAAAAATGAAAAAAAGAAAATGAAATGATGAAAAAGAATAGAAAGTGAAGAAGAAGGAATGAAGTTAAAAATTTAAAAAAAATTAATTTAAAAAAAAAACAAGGATGGCAAGTGAAGCCTAAACAAAGATTTAAAAAGAAAAATTAAATTGAAGAAAAGTATTTGAAGAACAATAAAAGTACAAAAGAGAAGATCTAAAAAGAATGGAAAAATTTAAAGCTAAAAAGAAAAATATTAATGTCTAAGTGGAAGACTAAAGTAAAAAAATTAAGTTGTGAAGAAACTTAAAGACTTAAGTATGTATGAGACCTACTAATTAAAGACGGAAGTATGGAAAGCAAACAAAGACAATCAACAATCCTTAAGAAGAAAAAGAAAACTACATGGAGATTTAAGGATATTTAAGTAAGAAATGGAGAGCGAAAAATTAAATTCAAGTACAAAGGTCGTTGAAGTCGACGAGGACATCTCCGAGCTAAGAAAGGGGGCTATGTAAAGCCTACATCCTAAAATTAGCTTTTTTCAGAAAATTAAGTGTAAAAAGGGTTGTAGATACATGGAAAATTAAATAATTAATGATTAAGTTTACATTAAATAGTTAATTAATCAAAAAGTGTCTCTTCATATCTAAGAAATAAGAGATAATGGGAAAAGGGGTGAACTCACACCCTTTGGAATGGGTGTGCCTTTTCATAAATAGATATGAATGGGTGTGAGGCTCAAGTGAAGTTAGTTTTAACGGTTAGTTGTTGGAAAAACCGTTTTCCCAAGAGGTGTGCCTCTTGGCTTTGAGTAGAATTAATAGCTTGAATTTTTAGCATTTTTGGCCATTTCCATAAACATTCCTTGGAGGAAGATTGGAGTGAGCCCTAGCTTAGGTGAAAAAAGCTAGCAATTGAAGAAATCTCTTATGTTGTAAGAGTATTATATTGTGTGTGAAATTATTAATATATAATTATTATTGAATTTGCATATGTAAAGTCTTGTGTGTGACTTAAATAATATGTATAAATTGCAATAATATTAAGTGCTTCATAAAATAAATTTGACATTGTGTTAGTAAATGCAATTATATGCATGAGGTATTAATTGTGAATAAATTCCTATGCATAAATGCATTAATTATTTTATTTAGATCTTCATTGTAAAAATTATGAAACTATCCTAATTAATTATGTGGCATGAAATTGTGAGTGTGTTAATGAATTAAATATAATGTATTACATATGAGTGAAATATGAATACTTAAATATTGAAACTTCAAGAGATAAAGTTAGGGAAGATCCTAACTATGTCAAAGTGACATTGTGAATATTAATGTAATAAATCTAAGCGTATGTAAGGCATTTAGAAATTAATTTGAAGTAAGAAACTTAATGCATTAATGTGAGAAATGCATAAGTAATTAATGTTAGACTTAAGTTTGAATGTGGAAACTTAAGTATTAAGTCATAAGACCGGAGTCTTGTGCATGTGTAAATAAGTAAACTTAAGTCTAAAGTGGAATAGAACTTAAGTTTAAGTGATAAAACTTAAGTTTAAGTGATAGAACTTAAGTTTAGATTGAGTAAGAACTTAAGTATATACGTTAGGACTTAAGTTCGAGTGTTAGGACTTAAGTCTACAATGAGGGAAAACTTAAGTTTGGATGGTAGAACTTAAGTTTGAGTTAGAAAACTTGAGTCATACAAAGTTAGAAAACTTGAGTCATACAAGTGTAAGAGTGAAGATACTCTTTTGGCATTCAAGTGTTAAGGACTAATAGATAGTTAGACTTAAGTCGGGACTTAGAGTAGGATTATTTAGGAACTTAATCTAACTTGTATGTTGTTTGAACTTAATACTTATAATGAATGCGTGAGCGGATTGGATGCACGTGAAAAGTAAAGCAAAGTGTATGAGGTAACATTGTAAATTTAAATGGAATTAATTAAGGAACAAACAATGAGTGCAATGGATAGGATCCATGAGCCGAAGATGGCAAATACTAAGAAACTAACCAACAAGCACATTCATAGTTAATTCAAGAGCAAGGCTCTTTAGAGGAGCAAGGCTTTACCTAAGCATATAAATCCTTGGGATTAATACCTTAAGAGTGAAATGCTAAGTGTGAGGCATTTTAAGGCTTAATTCCCTAAAAACAAATGCATAAACTTAAGTAATCCACTAAAAGATAACTTTTGACCTACAATTAAAGACAAACTACTAAACGGTTGACGCTAGACCATCCCGGGACGAAGAACTTGGATCAAGAATGATTCTCGGGTGTTTTTGGAGAGTGGAATTTTTGGGCTACAGTTCCACAACCATTGTAGTCTAGCAAGTGGTATGGTTATTAGGTGTCTATGATTAACTTCGTATATATGGGCATTGTCTTGTTGTATTTTGATTGTATTTGTTTGTGTAAGGATGTCAATTTCTGGGTTGCATTCGGTTGTAAAGATGTTGAGGAGGGGGATAGTGAGGGGTGGTGTAACAAATATTCTATCTCGAGGTTGTGCTTGGGGGTGGTGTAATTGTATGATATTTAGGTAATAACTGTTTTGTGTTCCAAGGTAGTATTGTGTGAGGATTTCGGTACTATGTAGAGAAGCGTTTGGGTTCTGCCAAGGGAAAAGATTTTTTTGTGGAAGCCATTTTCTGTAGGTGGTGTTATTGTGGGGCCAATGGCATAGATATGGCGTGTATTGTTTGCTTATGTTGTTAAAGTCAATGTACTTTCTATGTTTGTGTGCGGTGATGTTGTTTATAGGGTGCATGGAAGGATTTTTTAATATATGTGGTCGTAAGTGTGGCGGGTTAGGAGGATTTAATGCGAGGTTGATGTTGGGATGGATGTCATTGTGACCAATGATGTACGGGTCTTTAAGTGTGTAAAGTGGAGCGTGAGTGGTACAAGGGTTGGGGCATATGGGGAGGCATGGAGGATGACAAAATAATTGTTTAGCAATATTTAGTGCACTTTTTATTAATTTGTGAGGGGTACCATAGAATGTTTTGTAGCTCTTGTCGTCCATAAGGTGTGTTCCATTTGGTAGTGTAATTTGTTTTAGATCGGTAATGTTTGCGGAAAAAAGTTTTTGTAGGAGTTTAGCGGATAGTTGTCGGTCAAGTCTAAGGAGGTTATGTATTTTTTTTGCCCAACTTTGTTCAAGCGGCGCAAGGCCTAGTAGGAAATCTTCTAGTGTGCTTTTTAGAAATGTTTGGCCTTTTATTTTGAGTAGAAAAAATGTGCGGGTAATGGGAGACCGGAGGCAATCAGATTTTTTAAGTCTTTGGAGGTATTGTGCACCTCTATAAATAGCAAGGATGTGTCGAAGGAGTCCACTATAAATTAGTCCTAGTTGTCCCTTGTCGTTAAGTGCATTTTGGAGTTGTTCTCCAATGCATCGTAGATAGGCATTTTTGAGGGAAAAGGCTTCTAGTCCGAATAGTTCGTGGGGGAGTTGTGTTATGATATTGGGCGTACAATTAGGGAGTCCGCATACTTTCTTTTGTATGGCTATGATTTTTTTGTGAAGTTTATTTATGGCGGGCATTGAATAAGGGACCGCATAGAAACTATATGAGATACCCGGACGTATGACAGTATCAATCATTTTTATTTTTTGTTGCAATGTGGCCGGACATAGTGTAAGTTCATTGCATTGTTTAATAAGTTTTGTAGTAGTAGCGTGGATTTGAGTTTTCCATTTTAACGATGGGACTAGGTTTATTCCAAGGTATATGTAGGGTTGGTTTTGGTTGAGAACCGGAATTGGTTGGTTACGGTAGTGGATATTGTTAGCTTGGATAAGGGCTTTGAAGGCTGTCGGATTTATTTTGGATTTGTTTGGGCATCCGGTTACGACACATTTTTGAACCCCAAGTTCCATCCCCGTCGATAGACAAAATTTGTCTATTTTGTCTAATTGAGTTTGGAGTGACTTTAGGCGTCCGGAGATGGCCGCTAGATCGTCGGCATATGCGGCCGAGTTTACGGTGACTTTCGAGGTGCCAAAAGTGTAGCCATTATTACCTCTTTGAAGCCATCTTAGTAAAGGTTCTAGAAAAATAATAAAGAGATATGGGCTCAATGTATCGCCTTGGATGGTACCGCGTTGGATGGGGATAGGGCGTGTTTTACCAAAGAATTCTCCAATGTATGTAGTCGTAGATTGGGAGTATATGTTGCCAACCAGTGTGAGTGCGTCTTCCGGGTATCCAAGATCGCTCATTATGGCTAGCAAACAAGGATGGTCAATGGAACCGAACGCATTTTTAAAGTCAATGTAGAGTACGTAAATGTCTTTATTAGTGAATTTAGCGTCCTCAAGAGCGGCGATGAGGGTTTGAAGTTGCGGTGTGGTACTTCTCTCGGCTCTAAACCCTTCTTGGCTTTCGTGTAATATTTGATTTTTTTCCCCGTATGCCGATAATATTGATGTTAGTGTGCTAGTGTACAATTTGTAAATGGTGTTAGCTAAGGCAATAGGTCGGTGGTTAGGTAGCACGGATGGGTTGCCTTTTTTGTATAATAAGATTGTTAAACTTGTTTTCCTAGATGCAAGAATTGATTTTTGTTTGTAGCAATGAAAGAAAAATAATGATAGAAGGTCATGAAATCTTGGGGGCATGTTTTTTAGAATTGAGTTCGGTCTATGGTCCGGTCCGAGGGCTTTGTTGTTTCCCAAAATTTTTAGGCACATGTTGTATGTGTCTCTGTTATAATATGTATGGAGAGGGGTTGTTGGTTCGCCTCTTTTATCAATGGTAAATCCATCAAGATCATGCCACGGGTATTGCCTTACTCTGCACGTGCATGTTGATGTATGTTGTGGTTGGAAGTGACATGGGGGGGTAGATGGTTTATTGTTTATGGATTGTTGAAAATGTATTTCGTTTGCAATGTCATCTGGGCTGGTTAGAATATTGTTGTTTTGATCTAAAATGCAGTCTAGTGGCAAGTTTGTGTTATTTTTAAAGACTTTTCTATTAATCTTTTTTGGGCTAGTTTCATATAATTGACGATACTTAGTAATGGCTTTTTTGACACATTCTCTTGCATATTTTGTAGTAATTTTCTGAGCTTGTTTATTGGCAATTTTTGCAATGATTGCAATGTCTTTTAGCCAGTCTTCGTGAGGGCTGTTGGGCGGTGGTACTTGTGGGATTTGAGGATGACGGAGGTTTTGTAGTTCGGAGAGTATGGCGTGGGTTCGCCAATTGTGGTTAGTTTTAGCAATATAAATTGTTTTACGAATGGTGTAGTATGTGACAAGATGTTGTTTCCACGTTTTGGCTAGTTTTCTTGGAAGATACCCCCCTTGTTGCGAGGTTCTAGGTGTGAGTTGTGGGATCGGAGGCGCTTTACAGGTTTTTTCTAATATAGTGGAAATTTCATTAATAAGTTTGTCAAGAGTGGTGCAGGCTTCTTGCCATTGTATGTGTGTGAGGTGTTGGTGGTTGGATAGAATATCTGTAAGGGAGTCTATTTGTAGTGAGTTTTTTTCAAAGAATATTGTATTAAAGTTATCAAGGTTTTCTTTTGGAATGGGTTTAGTATTTTGACAGCATTTGAGTTGATGGTTGTGGGAGGTCTACTTATAAGGATGTTATGAGGTATATTCATGAGTTGGATTGGGAAGTGGTCCGAGTTTAAGTTGGTTGTGGTATTGGTGATAGATGTGTATTGGGTATGGTTAGGTGTTTTAATGTAAAATCCATCAATTAGGCTAGTGTGTGTGTAATTAAGTCCACCTTGACAAGAGTATTGTGTATCGGTTGGAATTAGGTATAATTCTAGGTCATCCGTGTAATTTCGCCATTGATAGTCTATGTCAAGTGGGGGGGTATAAACCCCTCCATTTTGTCGTCCAATAAGGGCGATATCTCGGTTAAAGTCTCCGCAAAGTATTATTGTATGGTTAGTGTGTGAATTTATTTGCAAAGTGATGGAATTTTGGATCTCCAGAATAAGTCTAGAATCTTCTAAATGCGAGGGCATGTATAGATGAAGAATGAGCCATGGCTGGAGGGGTCGGTTAGTAATTTCAATAATTTGAAGATATGGTGATATATTAGCCGGGGTAGGGATTTTAGTATTATTCCCGGGGAAGGCATATGATTGGTGTATGAGCATGAGTAAACCTCCTCTTGCCGGTGTATATGGCATTCGTTGTTGAATGCATCGTGTGAGAGTATGAGTGTTGTTAAAAATAAGTTTGTAATCGGGGAATTTTTTTGGATGTATTTTGTGGATTTAGTAGCGGTTAATTTAGTTTCTTGTATCGCAATTATAGCAGGTGGTGTGTTGGTGTGGGTGGTTAGATTGTGGATGCATGGCAAAGCAGTGTTTAACGTTGAGGCGTTCCATGTAGTTATATATGTGTTTCTATTTCCCATATCTAGATTACAAGGTGGAGGGGGAATGTAGGCGGGTGGCGCGGGGGGGGGGTTGTGTGTAAGCATGAATTGGTTCAAAGCATCTAAGATCTTCAAGGATAAGATTGTGCGGGAAGTAGGGAAATTTTAGTTGTAGTTCATCCGGGGAAGGGGGTGGGGTTTGGCTATGAATAAAGTTATATAGGTCATTGTGTAGAGAAGTTTTGTGTTCAAGAAGGTGTTGGTTTTCTTCTAGGAATTTGGTATATGGGTGGAGTGTATCTATATGTCTTTCAGGGGGATTATGTAGAGAGGATTGGGTGTTTAATAATATATTTGTCCAATGTGTTGGATTTGTGTTAGTAGAATGTTGGTCGATGATATTGTTGCATTCGTCTATTGAAGGATGGAGGGTGGTAATTATGGCGAATAAGATATGTGTGGGTGGGTGGTTATGTTTTTGATGTATGTAGCGGGAAATGTTGGGGTAGAGGGTGGAATAAGTTTGGTGGAGTATGTGAGTATTTTTTAGAAGTGGCGCAAAGGTAGATGCCAGGTGTTGAAATTACGGGTGGAATTTTATAGTGTTTGGAATGAAGTGTATTTTTTATGATCTTTTGTGTATTTTTGGATGGTTGTAGAAGACATTTGGCATTGGGCCAGGGTAAGTTTCTATGTCTCCGCAAAGTATAAGTATAAGTTTGCAATAAGTAATGTTTATGGCTACTAGTGAAAGGGGTGTGGAGTGTTGTTGTTGTTGTTGCTGTTGTTGTTGTTGTTGTTGTTGTTGTTGTTGTTGTTGTTGTTGTTGTTGTTGTTGTTGTTGTTGTTGTTGTTGTTGTTGTTGTTGTTGTTGTTGTTGTTGTTGTTGTTGTTGTTGTTGTTGTTGTTGTTGTTGTTGTTGTTGTTGTTGTTGTTGTTGTTGTTGTTGTTGTTGTTGTTGTTGTTGTTGTTGTTGTTGTTGTTGTTGTTGTTGTTGTTGTTGTTGTTGTTGTTGTTGTTGTTGTTGTTGTTGTTGTTGTTGTTGTTGTTGTTGTTGTTGTTGTTGTTGTTGTTGTTGTTGTTGTTGTTGTTGTTGTTGTTGTTGTTGTTGTTGTTGTTGTTGTTGTTGTTGTTGTTGTTGTTGTTGTTGTTGTTGTTGTTGTTGTTGTTGTTGTTGTTGTTGTTGTTGTTGTTGTTGTTGTTGTTGTTGTTGTTGTTGTTGTTGTTGTTGTTGTTGTTGTTGTTGTTGTTGTTGTTGTTGTTGTTGTTGTTGTTGTTGTTGTTGTTGTTGTTGTTGTTGTTGTTGTTGTTGTTGTTGTTGTTGTTGTTTGTTTTTGTATTTTCTTTCCTTTTTGTTTTTTCTTTCTTTTTTATTTTATATTTTATATTTTTTGCATATAGTATAAATATATACTTTGGAATATATAATTTTTTTGTTTTCATATTTTTTAGTATAGAAGTATACTTTTAAGTACATGGTATATGTAGTATAAATATATACTATTAAATATATAGATACCACCGCGTTGTGTGTCAAAACTAGTTTGACGTGTCCATCCCTTCAATAGATAGTTGCACTCTTTGGCTGGCTTTTTCTTCTTCTTCCATGATGGTTTGTATGATGTTCTTTCTGAGGGACGTCATCTCACTTCTAAGAATTTTTTTGGTGTTTTCTTGCACCATATCAGCATAGTTTCTGGCTTCTTCAATGATTTCTCTTTTCATTAATGCCATCTCTTTTCATTAATGCCATCTCTTTTCAAAGCTCCGCAATAGTGTTTTGTGTCCCTTTGCTAACAACCGTTTCCACCATTTCGTTGAGGTCTTGTGCACGAATTTGGTTTGGAGCATTCTCCATGGCAATAACAGCATTCATAGCCGCCGAGTTTGCATCCGTTAAACCAAGTCTTTTAAGTTCGTCCGCACTTGGAGGGTTTGAACCATCAAGATTTCTAGGATGTGGGGTGAAATCTACGTATTTCCCATGAAGCTCTACGTTTTGTTTCACATGCTTTTTATACACCGCAGCATTGAGACATTGCACATTACATGTTCCAACATGTTTTCCATTCTCCAATTTGAAGTATAAGCTAACAATGTTGTTTGCTCCCAATTTTGATTTCAATCCTTCCTCCAACACCTCTGTGGTTTCAATTTTACTAAGGTTTTTCGCAATTAAGATCAAAGCATTTTTCTTCAATTTATCATCCTCATTCATTTTGCCTTTGCTCACAAAGTTTGGCACAAAAATCTCATTCGCAAAGGCTATTTTGTTACTCTTTACAATGGCAGCCATTTTTAGAGATGTCATTTTTATCCATGCAAATTCATTGGTTGCTTTTTTCTCTACTCCAGTAATTTCAAAGTTAAATCCTCTAGCAAAACTCTCTCTTACTATTTCCTCATGCATAGTAAACCATTCTTTGTTTCCAAGAGTTGGGCCCGTCACTTTGACACAGAGATTGTTAGATGAAGCCAATGGATCATATGACTTACATACTTTGCCTTTGTGCGGGATTCCCTCATTTAAAGAGAGGATGAATGGTTTCACCCCTTGAAGAAGCGCACGTCCATCTACTTTTTGATTCTTCAAGTGAAGCTTGATTGTGCCACTCCAATTCTCAGATTTGTGGTGACAAAAGATAGCGATTGGTTCACCCAATAGTGTACCAAGCGGTATCTCCAACTCCTTAAGCTTTTCCACAACCATTGTGTGGATGACTTTTCGTGCACATATTTGATCTCCAAGTTCAAAGTTAATTGATACTTGGTAATCCTTAGCAAAACCATCATCATCAACTACTACTTCTCTTGGAATTTGTGTCAAGTTAAAGTGATTACCTTTCATCCCATCCAGCCTTGTTGAAGGCCACTCCTCTTGTGCAACATAAGGAAAGGAAGGCAATGCTTCCATGTCAGCCTTAGCATGCATCTCACTCAAGCCTCGAAGTTTTAGATCCTCCATGCTTAAGTTGGGATTTTGGATAACCCTTTGCTCTTTGCAATGGTGTTGAGGGAACGAAACCCTAACCAATACTCAGGTCTTGGCACGATTGACGCCTTGGCCTTTTTCTGGCTAGGATAATCAAAAGCATCCAAATCACGTTTTTGAGCAGCATTCATGTCAACATCCAATTCCACCACAACATTGTTGAATGTGAGTTGCTTAACAGCAAATGCAACGTTGCTTGAGTGAGACATTCTGCACCGAATAGAATAATTTTGGAAGTAAGATAGCATTTTGTGTAAAATTTTACCTCTTTTATCCTTGACAATACCTTCATTCCACAATTTGATTTGTGGGCCTATAGAAGGTAATACTAACAAGGAGAGGTGGAGATTAATACTGTTTCTTACGTAATAGCATACATGCATTTTAACGATTGAAGGATCGTGTTTGTGATCATAACATTTACATATCAATAGAAATTTATCTATGCAGTGGCTCTGAGTCAAAATACGTGTAGTAGTCATTAGGTTGAAAATTGAACTCACCTTAAGAACTGTTGCGTGTCCTTTGAGCTTTCGGCTCTGGAGCAGGTTCTTTCTGCAATGTTGGGAGCACAAGGTAGCGTAATGCAGGCGCATGTCCGTAGTCACTGATGTTTGGGATTCGATGGTAATTGCACTTGTCACTGTAAAGTAAGACCGCGTCTGTAAGAAACTGCCTCCTTGCTTCGTCATTCGCAGTGAGTGGCTGTCCGGCGTGCTCGTCTTCGGTTGAAGGAGTAGAGTTCCCGGTGCTTCGACTCCGTCTCCACTCTGCGTCCCTTGCTGTTTGGTGGTCACTGTCTCGGCTGAACTAGGTCAGGTAGTAGAGTTTCGAGCGAGCATTTTCCCCAGAGGAGCGGCTTGGAGGGGGTCGAGATCCGAACGGCAGTGTTGTATGCCGAGTTGCACCGAGTTTCTAGTGCAGGGCTCCTTGTTGCCAACGACGATGCTAAACTTCGAGTGTTGCCTGTGGTTTGATGTGGGTGGTGATCACATGTTGGTGCGGCAATGCGCGTGTTGTCGCTGCCGTCAGGTGTGCTGTCTCTCCGACGTCCTTGGAGTTCATTAGCTGATTTCTTGATGATTGTCTTCTTGAGTTCGGGCCTCTATGTTGGCATCCATAGCAGGTCAAAGTTAGTGAGTCTGGCCTGAGGTTTCCACAAGCATGATGGTGGCCAACAAGATGAGATCCTAAGCATATGCAGATACATAGAAAGCAGAAGCAACGGCAAGCATATTAGAGAGAGGTGGAGCCTTGACAAATATTGAACCAGAAGCATCCGTATGCAGCCAGAGAGCAAGAGCACGGCAAGAAATTGACAGTGAAGGATGAGGGGGTTTCCACAGTTGCAATGCAGGTATGCGTCAAGTGTCCCGTCCAACCAGCTGCCTCTCCAGTACGGCCGATTCCGTCCTCTCTCAAAGGCGTCTTGAGCAGTTAGTAGGCGGATGAGTACAAGTACACGGACATGCGCACAGGAAGATGGTTTCCTTCGAGGTTGAGGCGGTAATTTATACCTTGTTGTTGTCTTTTGGAGTCTGAAGGATGGTTTTGTTGTTGATGATGGATGTTTGTGTTCTGTTCGACGCTGGCGGCTAGGGTTTCCTTGGAGAAGAGAGTTGGACGGCCCTTGGATCAACTTTTTGCGGTTGCGATTGGCGGTGAAGGAATTCAGAGCGGTAAACTTCTTAATTTGAATTCCTTGAGGTATGTTGGAGCTAGGGTTTCGTCGAGTAATGCGTCCTTTCCAGTGCTCCTTCCTAAATCTAATGCGTGTGCTGTGGTGCCGTTGGTGGAGTTCCTTTGCAAGGTGGCCTTGAGGTTGTTGATATCCTAAGATGTAGATTTTGGTGTACTTCTTGTTCGATGTAGTGGGTGATGTTGTACTTGCTCGTTGTATTGTGCTCCTCGTCTGTAGTCTTTGTCGTTGTTGCCTGCCTTGATCTATGTGGCTTGCTAATTGTTCACATTTGGGAAGGTTGAGTGAGGGTGTTGTTGTTCTCTCAGGTTGGCCGCAGGTCCTGCAGTCAACAGGAGGCTGTGAGTGGGTGAAAAATGAGAAGAGGGTTAGAATGCTTACCTAGGTCGTTGTTGATCTGTGGCTGTCGTTTGCAATGGTCTTGCAATTTATGGAGATCTAGATGTCGGCAAGCTGGTTTTCGGTGCTGATGTCTACACGCTTTACTGACGTTCGTCTCCTCATCTGCAGGTCGATGCTACCGTTTGGGAAGTAGCCCAGTTGCTTTATGGCGCTGCTGTTGACGTACTTTGTTGACGTTTGTCGTCTCATCTGCTGGTCGTTGCCAGGTTTCCGGAAGCAGCTTCTGTAGGTTGTCTGACGAGATGTACTTGAGGTGCCTGTGCACATACAGTTAGTTCTATTCACTAGAGCCAGACTAGAGATATAGGCAGTGTTGATTGTATCTGTGTTACTTCTACCATCTATTGTTAACATATCGCATGCAATTACAAGCATTTTCTGGGATGGAACAATGTAGAGGTTAGAAAGTATTATTTGATCGTGGTGTTGTGCTAATCTGGGTGTTGTTGGAGTAAATTGCCGTAGTGTCGAAAGTGTCGAAAGTTGAGGGAGTTGCTGTAGCATCGCCGATCTCTGTGATGGTGTCGGATGACTATGTTGGTGCTCTCCCGGCAGAGTCCATATTGTCCCGTGTGATTGATCTTCTTTGTGCAGTTGATTTCGGAGTGTCTGAGTCCCGTTCTTCTTGTTGTGTTAGCAGCTCCTTGTTGCAGACTCTGTGGACGATGGGGTCTTGTCGACTTGATGGATCTTTGCCGTGAAGTTTCTGTAGAGTCTGTACTATCTAGATTGCTTTCCCATGAATTGTTAGTATCAAGAGCATCACCAATACCAGATAAAAACCGTAATAAATATGCGTAGTTGAAAGTAAGAGAGTGAGAGAGGGCCTGAGATGGTGTGTTGGAGTTGCCTTGCGACGGAGTTGCGCGGGTCATGGTGATCTTCATGAGTTGTACACCTCGGTCGGGGAGAGAGAGGGACGAAGTAGGAGGTTTGCAGATCAAATCTCTTGTGACTCCAGATCTGGTCAGTTTGTATTTGGAGCATTTGTTGTGTAGTACCAGATCTGTGTACCAACATCAGTGCTCGCTCTTTCAGATTCTACTTTCACAGATCTGATTCACAAACGCTCTCAGCAACAAACTACACTCAGATCAGAAGTTGAGCCTTCTCCAACACATGCATTCTGCTTCCCGGACCTCCTCCAAGCACAGATCTAACATTTACGGAGGCTCACAGCAAGCCAGCCACCCTTGTTGTTCGTAAACCTCAATTCTTGCGCTAAGTCCCTCTCCTCTCCTCACTGGGAGATGCGGAGCTCTAGAAACCCATAAACGGCGAAACTTTTCCGTTCTTTGGGCATCTCCGGACCATGTCACTAAAATAGAAAATATATGACATCTAATCACTATTCATGTCCCTTGACTTCAATGGCTATCGAACCAACACCGTAACAAACTACAAACTCCGACAAACATAGAACCAACAGCTCAACCATTTCAAATTGGAAAGTTTGGTTATACCAAAGATGTAATACCGCATCCCAAAAAATGGCCCCCTCAAATCCATGCATTGCATCATTTACAGCAGACTTGATTCCACATGAAGAAATAACGATATCGCCAAAACCAAGAAATAAGCTTAGAATTGAGCCCTCCACCATACAAATACTATGCATACACCACCAAAATAATAACATTGGCACCATTGAACAACTTGCCAAACTAACCTCTATAACAAAGAATTTTAACATACACCAACTATACTAAAAATTAGCCCCATCCACACCTCCCCTAACCCTCGTAAATCACAACAAAAAATAGTCAAAACCTAAAATAGGTAAACACAACACAAAACTACCTCACCTCACCACCCCCCTTTGCCACATACTCATACTGGATTCCATTAAAATTTGACCTCGCACATAGCTATTACACAAATGGTTCCTTCAAAGAACCAACAAAAGCCAACCTGGGTCACTGGCCTAAAGAAAAAGCTAGATATGGCATATACAACTCAACCAAAGAAATAAAAATATCCAAAAGACTACATGGACTTCAAAATATCCTTAGAGCAGAATGATGGCCCTACATAAAACCCTCCAAATTATTAGGACACAATACAAGAATGAACCCGCACACATCTTTACAGATTATATAAACATCTTTTATCTATTAAATACACAAATAACACATCTTACCTTCTACAATAGCCACCCCAACCAAGCCATGTTAACATCTATGGTTCAAATGCTACAAAACCGCACACAAATCACAACCCTCCATAAATAGAGAGCACATGTCAATATAGAAGGAAACGAACAAGCGGATAAATTAGCTAAAGAAGGACTAGACAAATCTCATAGAAACGCCAAACACCCGCATGAACATGCCCACGCTACTCCATTCTACCTCCAAAGAGATAGTTGGTCTTCTGTAGAGACACCTCGGACAAAGGCCCCATTAGATTTTTGGACAAATATCTCAAAAAACAAGACCTAATCAACAACCTGGATTTAATCTCGGAAAGTTTCCCCTGAAATAGACAAATGGACCGGTAACAACAACATTGATAACGAACTCTATACAAACTTTTGGAAAAATCCTACAATCACAAATTCACAAAAAACACGCCTTATCAAATTTCGTATTGGACAATACATGGAAAATGCCCGCAAACAACTTTTCTTTGGAATAGAAAGATTCCCATCCATAACATGCCCTATGTGCACCTCCATAGACCTGGACACATGGGTTACACATAGTCCTTAAATGCCAAAACCATCACATACATTCCCTAATTGTCAAAAGACACAACAAAGTAGTATGGGAAATCCGGAAACTAATTGTATCCCCATTCACAAAAATTAACAGCATTGCTATCCAACATGCAATGTCCATTCTCCTACACAAACAAAAAATCGAAAATAACCAACCTCTCTCCGAGCTAAATGATACCCTCTAAAACCTCTCAAAAGTACACAATGAACCCCTACTTATCATCTCTTCAAATTGAGCCATGTATCACTTTTAGGGATTAACATGTATCACTTACTACACTAAAAATCTCATGTAGTGTAGTGGACACTAAATACGAACTTGTACACCAATTGCGAAGTAGGCAATTAGTGTAGTGACAGAATAGTACACTAAATGTCAACTACAACACTATTTGTGAATTCCAGTAAAGATTGTAAAATATGTTTTTTCACTTGTGCAGGTTTAGTGTATGATTTGTAGAATAATAGAAAAAAAGGTTGAGAGGTCGAGAGCTGATAAATCACCTTATCAACAATCTTTTAAAGACCAACATTCATTCATATTCTATCCGAATTGAGCATATGAGGTGGTTTTTGACATCTATAGAAATTAAAGATGTGAAGAGAACCTTATTTGTTTGATTTTGACAAAGTTTGAGTGAGTTATGGCTATTTGAAAGTTGCGAATGAAGGGAAGCATGGGCTGGCCAATTAGAAATCAAGGGGGTTTTACACGCGGACCAAGGGTCGAGAGGCCGAGTGCTACTTGCAATTTGATTGGTCTAGAGCCTCAAAATCGGCCTTGGTTAACCCTTCGGCTTTCACACATGGATCAAGGATCGAGGGCGTCTAAAATGCCTACATGGCAACATTTTTTGGAGGTTTTGGCGCTAAGGGTTTGGTCCCTCTAGAGAAGTTTGGATTTATATTCTTGTTTGGACCAAACTCTTGCCGAGGTGCCGAACATTTTTTCCATTAAAATATTAAGATTTTACAAGAATCTCTCGACTGTTAGATTGAAGAGTAACTTATTTTACCATGAAATATTTTACTCAACCTTTTTGCCTGAAATTTTATATTCAAATTTTCACCAAAATTTTTGTACCTAATTTTTCTATGCAGGTGCTCATGTTGGAATTTTTTTGGGTAATGAGCATTTTGACCATTTTCTTGATTTTTTAACCAAAAATATGACCCCTTGAAGACTCCATGGCTAGAGAATGTGAGAGAGGAATATTTCATAAAAGTTAGACCCTTAAGAAGTAGAAATTGACTAAAAATTGGCAAATGGTATGGGTCTCGGCCTCTCAACTCAGTCCTTTGGGCTTCTACACTACAGGGACCCAAACTCCGCAAATTACATATTTCAATAATTTTTTTCCAACTCCAAAACTTGGCCTCTCGACATAGTTTGGTCCTCGACGTAGTTTGGTCCACGGTCCCTGTATGAACCCCCTCAGAGTTAGGGAGTTGATTGGGGGTGTCATTAATGATAGTGGCGGCTAACACTAGTTGTCAACTTATTGACAAATAGTGTACTAGAGTAAGTACACTATTTATACCACTACACTATATGAGACTTTTAGTATAGTGTTAATTTGGTCGGGAGTGAAATTTCCATAATATATATAAGATTATCACACTTATTGAGGTAACATATATAGAGTTTAGATTGAGATAACATATATAGAGTTTAGACTGTACAAGTATCAATTTTCACTATTCATGGCCACACTTTACTGGCTTGGAGTTCGCCCGAAATGACCACAAGCCTTCCAATGGCATTACCGTAATTTAGGCTGAACAACAGTTGCCATTAGCATCAACTTATGCAAAACAACAGTTTTTTTTTACATAAGTAAAAAGAACCGCTACAGGTGAGAAAAATAATACAAGGCGAGCCCCCGCCGAGGCTCTAAACAACAGTTGGCAGTGGCGGCCTTGCACCTAAAAGAGTCGTGAGACAAGGAACACAGTGCCAAAACAGTGCAGCAACTCTTCCACAATCAACGCTTAGTCCATGAAATGGGACATGCTAACTTAACGTGAGGATAAGGTGGTTCCACCTGCCAAGTAAGTTTGGGAGCCTAATGCCAAAGAATCTGCCTTCGTTTTGCCATGCACATAAGTTTTGCATGCGCACCAAATCAGGTGCACCTGGAGCTTTTGGCCTCGGCAGTCTATCAAATGGTACACACATTGCACATGCCTCTCAAGCAAGTTGGCCCATCCACCTGGCCTACAGAGTGAGGAGCGCTTTCCGCGCTTCCGGTTATAAAAGGAGCAGTTAATGTAGAAGATTCCAAGTACTTCGCTAAATAGACTCTTTCATCTGTACAAACCAGACTGCTTTTTTAGATTGTTGGACATACAGTAGTGTTGAAATAGTGCCGATAGCTTTATGAAAAATGTACAGAGTTGAATTCAGAGTGTCGAAAAACAACATCATATGTACTACCCTACGCTATGGTCAATTTCGTACATAATTATTTCAAAATGGGGACTTGTCCAAAATTTTGGAAATTTCAAGAGATTTAGCTAGGCAATACCTATGTAATACCAAGGTGACACCCGTGCAAGATCTAGGTGATACTTGTGCAATACCTATGTGATATCCATTGTGTTGAATCAAATTGACCCAAAAAAAAATGCTTCGGCACTTGCCTGCCAAAACTGACCGTAGTGTACGGTAATGATGAATTACGCTGGTGATACTCTAAAAATTTATGCTCACAATGGTCGTGTGGTGGAGTAGTAGCTCTTATGATTACACCTATATTCAACGCCTGCAAGTCTCACTTTACAAATTGGTAAATTTTGAAACCTCCACTCCTCGCATAATTGTTTTGAATATGTTACATCCTTCTTCTACGTCTAAAAATTGGTGTACAAGGAAGTAACTTCATGCTTAGCAAGATGGTAAAGAATCTAGACCTTGTGTAGTGCAAAAATTTCAAACCCAGTGAAGTCAAAGTTTGTTGATCCACTCAACGCTGGGAAGAAAATGAACCATTTTCTATACTTCATACACTATAATCTTTCAATATGTGCGGTCAAAGTTAATGAACTTTTGTGTTGACGTTACTCAGTGAGCTTTAATTAGATCCTATGGTTAGATGTAGATATAAAAGTCTTTGTTTCCCTCTTTACTCATTGCACTAGAACAAGCAATTTTGAAGTGTTTTTGGTGTGAGAATGCCTTGGGCCTTTAGGGGTTAACTTGTAACATTGAGGCTATTGCTCTGTTGTAATCATGTACTGATTCCTTATGTTACATAGTGTCTACCTTCGAGAGAGGGAAGTAGTTCCAGCTTACTCATTCCTTGTCCAGTGGGCATGGTCTTAGTAGTGGAACGAACAAACACTTTATTCACGCCGGCCTCCTTCGGAGACCGGCGTTCTTCTTCTTCTTACTGATTCCTTGTGCTTTCCCGACAATCTTGAGCCTGAACTAAAGCCAAATACATCTAGTTCTTAGTACTACTCTATTACACGAAGAATTTGCGTCCATGAATTGAATGGATTATCCTCTCCAAGACAACCTCTTGTGCGTCGACACCAACCAATTTAATAGTAGATTGAACACTTTTCCGCATGATGAATGACCGATCATCAATCCATTTAATGATGATGCGGAGGTACTACAACAGTACACTAAAATTGAGAATTAGTGTTAAGCACAGTAAATGATCTAAAATGTTAATAAGTTTTTACTTGTGATGAATGTTTTTACCAACAATGTTTACAATGATTCCCCTCGTTGAATAGTATCAATAGTTGTGCTCATAGTAAAAACCTTCATGTAAAGTAAAAACATATAGCATTTACAAATTAATTAGTGTGGTTACACTAATTCTCAATTTCAGTGTACTGCTTTCAATGAATGGTTCACAAGCTGCATACATCCACACGGGCACACATCTACAACCGACAGATGAATTTTATTTGCTTGACGCCAATTTGCAAGCGGGGACGCTTTCGGAGGGTTATCCACAGCACCTTCCTAATTCTGGACTCTGTGCCAAAGTCATATCGGTACTTTTCCTATGGCTCGTTGATCCTTGCGCCCAACGGCGCACTAAATTTGAAACCCCGCCTTGCTGCCCAAAGGCTTGCTCTGCCCAGCAGGGAACAAAGAAACACAGTCCTCCCCCAATTCCATTTGCCCGGTCTCTCAAACCCCCGTCTCTTCAAACCCGTGGCAACCCGTTCTCTCCTCTGCGAGGCCCGCCCCGCCCCGACCGTTTTGATACCCGACTTCCTCCTCTTCCCGCTCATTGTCTCTGCCTTCTCTACCGCAGCTCTATCCACTGCTCAACCCTCTCCTCAGCGCACCTCTCTCTTTGCTTTGGTCAGCTAGTTCAAGTATAGAAATGTACATTTGTTCTCATTCTCACGCGCAAGCACAAGTAATCATCAGTAGTTCACACAATCGACAACTTTAGTATATGACTTTGGCATCACTTTGCACCCCATGCATCAGTCATTCCTCCATCAAAAGGACTTTTGCAGACTCAACATGGGGCAACTCTCACATCAAAACAGGTGAAGGAGCTCGCGTCAGATAAGAGCAAATGACTAATTTCAGCAATTATACAAAGCCGCAATCCGGCTCATCAAAACTATGCTAGAGCATCACTGGCATGAACCAACACAAGGCCATCAGATTGCCAACAATCCATCACCAAGGTCTTCAATAGTCCTAGTCAATTGTGGTAGTCAGTGAAGTTCACAAATAACTATTAAGCTTCTTCTATCGACTTTACTCAATTAGCTTTCATTGACGTTTAGTGAGATTCCAGGAAAGTTTAGTGAAGTTCTTTTGACGTAAAGTGAAGCTATGTTGACCTTGAGCTTAACTCTGTTGACAAAGAGCAAAGCTCTATCAACGAGGATCTCCCTATTTACCCTGGTCGAGCGTTGTACCAAGCTTTGGAGCGTCGCACCAAATGAAGCCTAGGATGGTCCATTTTTTGGCCTTTAAACTTTTGGGGCTCTAGAGGCTTTTTTGGAATTTTTTTGTCAAATTTGGGGCATGCGGCCCCAAATTTCCCTCGGAAGCCCCCCATGTGATCAAATAGGGCCCTCCTCCAACATAAAAATAGGGGCCGGTTTTGTCCCTACCCTCCCTCACCCTTATAAGCCTGAGGCTTGGTGCAACGCTTGACTGGGGTATTTAGGCAAATCCTATTAACAATAACAATGTCAGATGTGTTTCATCCAATAGATGAAACCATAGTGTGTATATAGTGTGCTATGATGTAGTTGAAATTGTTTTAGTTTGCTTTCTATATGTAGCGCATAGAGAAAATATCTACCATAGCTGTTGTTAAGCGATAGTTCATGAGTGTTCATTGAAGTAAAGAGATCACGTTACAATAATAACCATAATTAAGCTTGATCATCACAAACATGAAGGTGAAGAAAACCACATAATTTATCAAGTCGACATCAATTATCAAGGTGGAGAAAACCATGCGATGCGTCTTGGTGACATGCACCACATCATGCATCAAGGTGACAAATTATCAAGGTAGTAAAGAATACCACAATATGCATCAAGGTGACATAATCAACAAAGAAAACACAAGAAATTGCAAGCTGGGAAATGATTAATTATTCTTGTATATGATTTTGAGAGCGATCCTTGCTCACTGTTAACGACATGCTCTTGTACCAACGTTGCTGTTTGTGTGAACTACCGATGATTACTTGTGCTTACGTGAGAATGAGAATAGAGGTAAATTTGTACACTTGAACCTGCTGACCAAAGCAAAGAGAGGTGCGCTGAGGAGAGAGCTGCGATAGAGAAGGGAGAGACAATGAGGGGGAAGAGGAGGAAGTGGGGTATTGGGACGGGCTGGCACGGGAGAGAACGGGCTTGCACGGGTCTGATGAGACTGGGGTTTGAGAGGCCGGGCAGATGGGCTGGGGTGAGGATCATCGATCCATTCAATGATGATGCGGAGGTACTACTACAGTCTGCTTTCAATGAAAAGTTCACAAGCTGCATGCATCAGTGGAGTTGCTGTGAAGGCGGGCCCGCATCCACAGCCGACAGATGAAAATATTCTGCTTGACGCCGATTTGCAAGCGGAGGCGCTTTCGGAGGGTTATCCACCGCACCTCCCTAATTCTGGACTCTGTGCAAAATAGTACTGTACCGGTGCTTTTCCTATGGCTCGCCGATTCAAGGATTCCACTGAACATGCCTGGAGCCTGGTGCTGAAAATATATTGCACCTGCTGCAATAGTAGAACCGATTCTGAAGTTGGCACCGTGAGGACCTGGTGAGTGATCTGCACGGTTGCTTTCGACAATGTGAATTCTGTGCACGTTTCATATTGCTCACTGGGTAAGAATACAGGCGGGCGTTGTGTGGCACCAGGTTAGCGGTGTTGTAGGCGTCGGCAATGGACAGGCGGGCGGCCGGGGCAATGGAGTCTGGCATGGTGGCGAACGAATCGACCAGCGGGCCCTTGACGTACCCCACGAATGCCCAGGACGTCCATTTTTATGGGAAAGCCGCCCTCGAGACGCGCCGCCGCTCCAACAACATCCTTCTAGTCTGTCGAGCTCTCACGTTCGCCTTCTCGTTGGCCGCCGTCCTCGTGATGGGCACCAACAAGCACCGCATTCGGGGCACGGACTTCAACGTTGCGTGGCACAACTTCGATCCTTATCGGTAGGTCTACATGCCCTAGATGACTAGATTCATGAAGTTGTGGACGAGTCGGTTGATATTATCTGGCGGTGGTGATGATGCAGGTACGTGTTGGCAGTGAACTCCATCATCTGTGTGTATTCGTTCGTGGAGACATGGCTGGCCGTGTACACGTGCGCCAAGGGCACGCTTCTGCTGCCGGAGACTTTTCAGGTGTGGTTCGATTACGGCCACGACCAAGGCTTCGCGTACCTCTTGTTCTCGGCGAACTCCGCGGGCATCGCCATGGCACAGCTCCTACAATCCGGGAACACTTTCATTCTCGGGCAGTACCATTGCTCTGATGCCGGCGCGTTTTGCACTCAAGCGACGGTGTCCGTTTCACTTGGCTTCGGCGCATTCTTCTTCCTCGCCTTTTCGTCTTTTTTGACTGGGTTACGCGTTGCCAGGTGGTACATGCGTTGATCGACTCCTCTCAGAATGTGGTTGTAGGCACAGATTCATACCATTTGTCATTGATTCCTGGCCGTTCAAGGCTCTGGCCTTCGTATTCCCGGTAGTCAGCTGAACTGGCATTCCGAGTCCGCTCTGCTTTCAGCACCTTCACGACGTGATAGCTCAATGCAGGCTCCTGCGCCTTGAGGAGGACGCCCTTGGCAAGATCCCAGGCTTAGAGATTTAAATGGAACGCAATAGTTTCGACTCGGATTGTGGTAGATGGTCCATTAGATGTTGTAGCTGCTCCATTAGATGTCGTAGCTGCAGGGTCACTGTGTCTTGGCGACACATTTTCTACTGTGATGTATTCAAACCTACAATTCCGCAATGCATTCGGATTCATCGAAGTTGTGTGACCTTAAGGATGTATGAGTGTCACCATTTTAAGTTCGGTTTAGTCGAATCACAGTTGCTGCATCCGTACTATTGTTCTCGGCATCACACTACCTGTTTTCCCCATTGTTGACATGCGTGATTGTGTATTTCAATTTGCATGAAATGAAAGTAGTTGGCAGTGAGAAGAAACTATGCTGTGCACCAGAAACTGGTGTCTAAACAGGAACAAGCGTCACTCGAACATCAATGCTGTTTGGCAGGTAGTATTTTCCATGTGAGAAACAATGAGTGGACATTGGAGAGTACCACCACATGAATTCTGAATATCTAGAGTACGGAAATGCCGCCACATCGTCCTTTGTTCTATGGCAGTGCGACTGATTTGCATAATCCGGATCCATTCAGCTCCCAGGAACTCGGATGCCCTGTGCAATCCAACAATCACCCCAGAATACGAATGCATTTGAGAGAACCCGCATCTTTCATTTGTTCGTGTCAGTTATTGTACGTGAGCCCTTCACAGCATATTATTCTATTCGCTCGTCGTCATCACATGAAGGATCGTAGTTGCCAGCATGAGGACGGGCGGCTGTTGTGTTGGATTAAGAGACGTCAATTTGGTGCATTGAAAGTCAACCTAATTTCCTCTTTGTGTGTACATCATCTAACCCGCTCCGTTGCAGCGACTCTAGCATCTCTCGACGGAAAGCGTGCACGTCAAAACTCGTCACTCAATCTTTTCTCCAAATTGATGTTTTGTTACTGCATTGACAAGTCAAAGACATCTTAATTTCCGATCTACCGGTAGTCAGCTATGGCATTGTGTCTCCATCTAATGATTGTGTGGAGCCAGTTTCATTGGCGGCTGCAACCGAACTCTCGGCGTTAATGACTATGGAGCTAAAATCATTCAATTTCTGGAGACGATGAAGTGTGGGTAGTAACGACATTGTTCTGTTTATGGATACGACTGTCATGAGGCTCTGTCGGTGATCACTTTCGTCATCAAGTAGGAAATGCTCATATGCTTGGGAGACACACACAAGAAGTGCAAAGTTGTTCTCAAACTTAATTCATGATTCTCCAGCAATGTGCATGAAGAGCTTAAGTTCTAGCCGCAACCGTAAATCTACAATCTAATCGACATCCTTCCGCCTTCAAGTACTCCCCCGAGTCCGATTTTGGTGAGAAGAATGCCAACGACCTAAAGATGCAACCGAGAGAGACACTGCCATAGCCTCAAATCATGTCTAGATATCCTGGTAGATTGCGTACATATAGACACTCATGACCGTGCCTCGCAGCTTCACGAAGTTGCGCACCAAGCATTCGCGTTGGAAGCCGCACTTCTCCAGGACCCGTTGCGATCCGATGTTGGTAGTCAAAGCGTAGGCCTGGACGCGGGCAAGGTGGAAGTCCTTGAACCCGGCCTCCACAGCCACCTTGGTGGCCTGCGTCGCCACGCCCTTGCCCCAATGCTCCTTGGCGAGGATGTAGCTCAAGTCGCCACGCACGGCATGGGCGCCTCCGCCTATGGTCAGGTAAATGGCGCCCGCCGGCTTCCCATCCACGCAGATGAGGCGGTACCACGGATGATTCGCGATGGTGGCAGCGAAGTATCGCTGCATTTCCTCCTCCGTCCGGATGGAGTCATTGGGCGTGGTCACCGTCACCTCGTCGTCGCCGAACCACTTCACACTCGCTCTCATGTCCGCGAGAGTGAACTTCCGAAGTGTCACCTCCATCTCCACCGGATTAAGACTCCCCATCGTATCTGGTCGGCTGCTGTGAACGCACTGCAACCTCAAAGGCCGCTCCGCACTGAATGCTCCGCCCTCCGTAAGCTGGCGACGCTCACAAAATCTGAAAACTCCTGCACATGGTGGAAAAAAATTTGCAAACACCTAGTGAACTTCTACACGATGCCGAGAGCTCTCTAATCAGAAATCTAGCAATGTCCAACGCCATGGCCATAACAAGCAGATCATAACGATACACAGCCTCACCAACTGTGATGACCCACAGTGAATCGGTATTTTCTACAGCATGAACAAGACCTAATAACAGCAACAACGATCATCGCTAGCATCTTAACCTCCACCGGAAACTGAGTCGTACCCACCTTGGGAAGGCAGCTTCAAGTGAAAAGCTGATGGTTTGCAGATGGTATAAGTCACTCACCGGACGAACAAGACCTAACAACAGCAACAACAATCATCACTAGTATCTTAACCTCCACCAGAAACTGAGACGTAGTACCCACCTTGGGAAGCAGCTTCAAGTGAAGAGGTGCTGGTTTGCAGATGGTATGCGTCACTCACAGATAGGAGGAATCGTCGATGCATGTATGGAAATCAGTTGTGGCACACATCAAACTGGTGTAGCGGCTCTTGGTATTAAAGGCGATTCCGGTGAGTTGATTAGTAGTCGATCAGTAGTGTCGGTATCGGAGGTCTCGCACGAGGAAGCTCAGACAGCCGGCAACTTTGACGAGTACGCGTCATCTGTACACATTCTTGTGGAAAGGGAGCGCTTTGGTGGAGAATCCATGCGCAAAGGTCATGGCTTTTTAGGGTTAGGGCTAGGGCTGACCTAGGTTTAGACTTTCATGGCTTGTTTGAATAGAGCTCTTGCTTCGGAAAGTCCTTCGAGCGGAGGAAAGAGAAGAGAAAGAGAGGGTGAGATTTCAATCGACAAAGAAGTAAAGCTTGTAGAATCTTACGCTCTGTTTTTTTGCATTGCTGAAATACATGAGTAGAATTGGCAATGAATATTCTTGGGCCTTACCCAATTTGAGCTCAAGGTTTCCCATAGTACCCCAAGTTTCATTAGAGTCAATGAGTAGTTTCCATAGGCCTTTTCCAAGCCAAGTTGTCCTCTCTATGTGGTCCAAGTTACCAACGTAAGATCATAAAGATAAAACAAGGGGTGATATACAAAGTCACTTCCTCTTACTTTTATGAAAAGGTTATATCGGAACTGCATATACATGCATGTACAATGCATTGCTACAATATTGTGTTGATATTACGATTGATAATTCTTGATCGGAAACTTGAGTTGGCTTATAATGGTTTAAAATGGGTTATTTTCACAACACTTATATTAGAAATTGATATGGCTAATGAAACAACACAATTTGCATCCCTATAAACCATACAAAAAAATTAGGTGGGCCTTCAAACTGCTCACTAAAAGTCCATTATTTACCTTCATTTTTACAAAGCCCTAATTTTTCATGCCTTGGCGCACTGTGAATAGCGCACAATATTTTCCTTAGAGATGTAGTAGTTGGGAAGAAATGGATATGGCTAATGAAATGAGTACATGTGTTTTCTCAACACGAAGTCCGAAAAATTAGCACCTTGTCCAAAATATCTTTTGATTGCCTAACATTTATTGGCCATGGATAGTTGACATTGAAGAACGATTTTACAAAGGGGCTCACTCTAGAACATATATACTACACGATATGTCTTTTTTGCCCAATTTGTAATAACCTTAGTAGACTTCTATGTTATCGTTGAAGAAATCTTAACGCCACCATCTTTGCCATTGGCCTGGTGGTGTACATCAAATTTCAACGCAACTGATGCTTCCTTGATATCAACTAGGTGGAATGAGTGATATGTTGGCCCTGTGCCCGGTGTTGCTAGTCAAACGTTGTCAAATAAATAAACCATTGGAGCCAAAAGGAATGTAAAACAATCAAATTACAACTCGACACAATAAATGTTGCAACCAAACAAGAAAAAAACAATTAAGACTGCAGCCCTTGGTGTCCATGCTACACAACCTAAGTATCACCATAATATACCTCATATTCACGCCACAAAGCATGACCGCCTTCCCTCACAAACAACCACAACCAAAATTGACCTCCAAAACTGCTCAAACAACCAAAAACCAACCACCCTAGCTATGAAGCTATAGTCCAAATGAAGACAAAAGAACATAAGTTTCAAGGTTTTGAAAATTAAACAAGGATAGTAGGCAAAATGGATAGGATATTATAGAGCTAAATAATGCGATTTTTTTAGGCATGCAACAGTGAAGAAAAGATCTTTGTTTTCTTCATTTTTTTTAATAATACACCTGTAGAAAGTAAGGATTTTAACCTTTTTTCCAAAAGAAATCTTCTCTTAATAGAAGCAGGCATAATGATCCTATCCACCATTCATTTAAGATCCAAATGGAAAAAATAAAATTTTAATGTGAAAACAAAATTGCATGTTTAGGTAAATGGCTACTTTTTATGTCCCTAGTCATTGCAAGTCCATTCTTCTTATCCTGAACACCTCGATTACTTGAGGTTTTGGCATGCACAGACCAAACACAATATAGAACATGTATTCATCAAAATCATGCAATGTGTAGTGAGAAAAGATGTCACTATCTTGAGTCAAAGTATGTTAACTTTATCCGCATAAGAAAGAAGAAACCATAATGCACTTTTCATATGCATATATCTTACAATTGGTGCGCTCAAAGTTTACAAAATGTTTTGAGTGTTTGCTTGTAGTATTTAACGTAAAGATCTTATGGTTGAATATAGTAAAAGTTTGTTTCAACTAGTCTTGCAACGTCTCATTTTAGAGAGGCAACTTTGAGGTGGTTTTGATGAAACAGAGTCTCCATCCTTTAGAGGTTAACTTGTACAAGTTTGAGAAGCCACATTTGGGTTGCAACATGATGTTTTCTATGTATTTGGCGTACAAGGTGTAAAAATTGATGTATACAATGATTGAAAAAGTTTGAATTTGTGTTGAGTACGATTCAATGGCAATTGAAATTTCAAAATTAGATTCTTATTGAACCTACTACATGTTGAGAAGTTGCAAACTGGCCATGTATGGTATCGTATTTCAACATCATAAGGTTCCGATATAGAAATGACCACCACATGAAACATGTTGGATGAAGAATCTTCAATCCATAGGTGTAAGTCTTTCTAAACTTTAATACATTTTTACTAATCTACAACGTAAAATACATGCATGTATATGCGGTTCCGATATAACCTTTTCATAAAAGTAAGAGGAAGTGACTTTGTATATCACCCCTTGTTTTATCTTTATGATCTTACGTTGGTAACTTGGACCACATAGAGAGGACAACTTGGCTTGGAAAAGGCCTATGGAAACTACTCATTGACTCTAATGAAACTTGGGGTACTATGGGAAACCTTGAGCTCAAATTGGGTAAGGCCCAAGAATATTCATTGCCAATTCTACTCATGTATTTCAGCAATGCAAAAAAACAGAGCGTAAGATTCTACAAGCTTTACTTCTTTGTCGATTGAAATCTCACCCTCTCTTTCTCTTCTCTTTCCTCCGCTCGAA
>OZ020517.1:6763302-6796875 GCA_963971425.1 Bryoerythrophyllum caledonicum | reverse complement strand
GGTCTAAATCCATTACCATCTTGTTAAACATGATGATAGTTCTTGATACGCCAATTTTTAGGGGTAAAGGACGAGTGTAGCATATTCAAAACAAATGTGCAAGTACTGGAGGTCAAAATTTGCCAATTCACACTTTAATTTGTTGTCAGATAAATATGTTTTTGATTGATAATTTGAATGGTCAATGGGAAGGCTTACACCAGATGTTGTTGTGGAAAAAATAAAACGTGAAAATTATGAACATCTCTACATTTTATCTCAAAAAGAAGAATTTATATTTTGTACCTTGCCCAACAATGAGTGACAATGTGTGAAAATGTTTGACTTGGGTTGGTATGCTATTTTTTAGTAAAGACAAGACTTGTTTTTTTACAATATCAAGGGAAGCAATATTACTTGCGAGTATTGAAAATCTCACTTTCAATAGAGTGTCGTAGCAAAAGTGTTTCCACATTCCCGAGGTGCCCGCTTTCCCCATTGGAAATTCAAAACCCTATAACTTTTTCGTCAAATGTCCAATTTAAGAAAAAGTTGTTTTCCCACGAAGGTATCGGAAATGCCTTTCTATAGTAAAAATTTCAAAGAAGAATGTTGGAAATTCACACCATAGAAACTTCACCAAACATTCAAAAAGCCCACTTTGACACTTGATCCTTTAGGAGTTAAGATGGACCTATATACCGTAAGATAATAGAGCTACATACTCTAAGGAAACCTAAATATAAGAGGGAGAGACAGCAAATATAAGGGAGAGACAGCAAATAACACAAATATATTTGAAATATATTAGCTAAGGAGAAGCTTTTTCAACTTCGTGGGAGAGTTGTCTTGTATACATTATACTTTCCTCCCACCGTAGAAGGTAAAGTAAACTACAAGCTCACTTTACTTTGAGCGAATACAAAAACATAAGTTCATTTTACCTTATGCGGATATAGAATCTACTCATTGTATCTAAGTTGACTTTCACTTTAACAATAGGCACAAAGGCTTTCATTTATTTTTGCCAATTTAACCCCTATTAGCCCAAGTGTCTCCATGGTACAGAAATGCATACTTTAACAAGCAATTAGCTTTCAATCCGTACAATAGAATTCACAAAATTTTGACCACATTATCTCATATCAGTTTAGAAGGAAATCCTATAGTTACAATTTCAATAAGTTCTTCTTCGTAGTTATTAATCAACAAAGTAGAGATTTAGCTAAAATTGCTTAGACCATTAGGGGTTAAAGGAGTCGGGATGAATTAAAAAAAACCAAAGAAATACAAAACTAATAAATAAATGAAGAGGACAAAAGGAAGAGAGTGACAATCTACAAAATTCCAGATCTGAACTAAAACGGAAAGAGAAGGGAGGGAGAGAGAGAGGGACATTTATAAATGTAGATCTCATTTAATTTAGATGGAGTGAGTGGAGATGGGAGAGATGGACAATCGTTCAAGAAGATCCTAGTTAAATTAGAAGAAGAGGATCCAAGGCAAAATAATTCCACCTTCTTATTATTGGAAGGAGTGAATAAAAATAAAGAAGGTTCTTCAAAAAACAAAAAAAAAGGGAGGCAAGAACGAGAGATGGACAATAATAAATGAAGTCTTCAGTAAATTAGAAGGGAAGGATGAGGGTTTAGGCTTTAGGGACAATTACTGATTTAGATATTAAGTAATTTAGAAGACATGAGTCTGGGAAGGAGCATCCTTATTTTATTTTTAAAAGACAAAAGGAAGAGAGGGACAACCAAATAAAAATTAAACTGTCAAGTAAACTAGAAGGAGAAGAGATCGAGAGAGAGAGAGGGACAATTATAAATGTACACCTTATTAAATTTGAAACATCTTGTTTTCTCTTGTACAAGATGTGTTATAAACCTTCTCATTGATTGTTTGGATAAACATTCTAAAAGATGCCAGGTGCACAAAAAAGTGAAATGTGAATTAGCCATGTTTGAACCTCCACTCCTTGCACAAATTTGTTTGAATATGCTACTCCCATTTCTTACCTTTACAAATTGGTGTATATGGAATTAACATCAAGCTTCAGAGAACAATATGAAATTACAAACTTTTGGATTGGATCAGGGTTTATAAAAAGCAAAGTCAAAGTCTAGAATACGAGTCAACGAATGGAAGAAAATGAACATTTTTTTTACTTTACACACTACAATCTATCAATCCATGCGGTGGATTGCAACCATAAGAGCATGGTGTGTTCATATAGAAGTCTACTTTAGGATCTTATGGTTTAAATTCTAAAGATCACTTGAAAAATGTGATTGCTATGCCTCTTTTTCGATGTGACGGTTTTGGACTAATTTTTTAGCTAAATTTGCCATGTTCCTTTAGAGTTTCAAACAAGCGTAAAATATTTAGACCTTGCATATTACATAAATATGATACGAAGTGTTGTCAAAGTCTCAGTGTCTCATGAATATGGATCAACGCAGGAAAGAAAATGAGTTGTTGTTTGGATTGTAAACCCCATGATTTATCTATCCGTGCGGTCGATAGGAACCAAATATATGAACACGCCATATTGTATAAGTTGCAAACTATCGCATGAATCGATAGATTATAGTGTCTATGTAATGTTTGAAGTACAGAAGTTCCAAATCTTTTACCATTGTCTTAAAAGTTAGGCATCATGTTGATATCCAATACACCAATTTCTAGAGGTAAAAGAGGGGTGTAGCATCTTCGAGAAAATTCAACAAGTGGAGGTTCAAGAATGGCCAATTCACGTTACAATCACTTGTGAACTAAATATCTTTTAGAATGCTTATCCATATTCCAATTGGTCAATAAAAGGGTGTACATCACATCTTTTAGGAGAACAAAAGAAGAAGTGAAAAAAACATAAAAAATTGTAAGTTTTATTGAGGGAAACTTGAAAAGAAGAAGTTTTGTTGCACATTGCACAAAAAATGGTGAAATTATTTTACTTCAAATAAAATGCGAATTTACAATGAAGACCATCATTTTTTTTGGGAAATCTTTAAAGAAAAAAATATTTGAGATGAGTATGAAAAACCTCAATGAGTGAATGTCAATAGACAATTCTATAAAAGGATTTTAGATGCCCGTGCTCCCCATTTTTTACTATGGGTGGTACTAAATTTGAAACCACAAATCCAAAAAAAAATTAAATTAATACATTCAAATAGCTCTTCCCAGGGACAAAGTAACATAAAATTTTCGAAAGTTGTTTCTTCATATTCGAAATCTAGAAACGTGCCCTAAATTAAAAACTCGCCGCGAAGGAGATTTAGTTATGTAGAGGCCAAAAATCCTCCCATACAAAGTTATGCCTATGCCGTGGGCAATGTACCCTTGGCCCTTGGAACACTGTGCCCGTGGGCCATTCCAATTTCCTCCTAGTGAGTCAAACATTAAAAAAGGAAACGAGCATCTCTTACATGTTATGTAAAATGTTTTAAGTGGAACCATTTTTAAAAAACTGTATAAATTTGTGCTTCTACGCGCACAATGGAATATCCTTGTGAATGCACATAAAATCTTCCCGACATTCTTCCGACCATTAATGCACGTGACTAGATCTCCAGATTTGGATTGCACGTGCAAAGTCAAGTGTCCCAGAAAAGGAAGTGGAGGACAAGGGAAGGGAGTTGAGAGGGGAGAAAGTTGGGAGGGGAGAGAGCATAAGGAAGTGGAGGAGCGAAGAGGGGAGGCCGACCAATCGGGGTCGGCCGCGGACGGACTCTACGGACAGATTCGATCGGACGGCCGCGACCGTCCGTGGCGGCATCGTGGCCGTCCGATCGGGCAATATGCCCGAGGCCGTCCACCACCAGACGGCTCGGACGATTCGCGGACCGTCCGCCGAGGCCATCCGCCACCCGCGGTCGGCATAAAAGACGGACGGCCGACCATTCTCCCACACTTTAGTGGGCGAGCTGGTCGCTTTGGCATATTTTGCCGAATCGCTTCGGCCCCTCCCTATTTTTTAATTCATTTAATTTCCATTCATTCATTTCATTGTTTGTTCTAGTTAGAGAAGATGCCAAGGTCTAACCGGCCCGTTGCTCCAAAGGGGAAAGCCCCCAAAAAGAATTGGGACGCAACGGACGATCCAGATGTTGTTGCGGAGTACGGATGGCAGGATGAGGAAGAGAGGCTGTGGACTTGCACTATATGCAAGAAGTACGTGAAGATGAAGCACCTCATGAAGTTGTGGCCCAGGACACAAGCGAGGATATCGGGGCCACGGCGCGAAGGTCTAGCGAGCAGTTGTCAGAGCGACCATTTCAGCCATCGATATCATGAGGTCTCTGCTGCGGTAGGTGCGCGCAACTCAAGGCCGAAGATCATGTTGAATCCGAATATGGCCATAATTTGGGCGGAAATTGTCCTACACAAGGATGTGGACTGGCGCACCGTGGCGGGTCGTAATGTCAGCCTGATGGATTGAACCGCCCATTTTATATTAACCACCTGGAATCAACCGAGTGATTGTTGGCCACGTTGGTCAAACCGAAGATCCGGGGACGATCCCGATGCCCCCCAACAACGGCGGACACCTCCACAAGAGTACGGGGGCCATAACTACAACGACTACAACCGTGGCAATGATATGGGTTCCGCGCCTGTGTCATTTGGTGGGGGGAGTGGCAACCATTACTACGATGGCGGCCAATGTGGTATAGGGACCAACACCCCTCAAAGCTATACGCCAACGCATCCAAGGGATACGTACGAGTCTAGTCGTAATTCCCCCAGAAAAGAGGAAGAACACGACACCTCAAGCTCTGCACACGTCTATTACGACGGATATGGCCATGCTTACGATGGATATGGCCGGAGCTTAGATGGGAGAGACAACACGCCTCCATCAACGTTTCCACCTCGTCATAACGAAGATGCCAAGTTTGAGAGACAAATGCATGAAGCCACAATACAGAGCCAAAACGAGTACATCCGCAGGCTCGAAGATGAATCTCGCTACATGAATAGGCAGTACAATAACTTGTATGATGTTTATTCAATTGGGCCGTACTCAAGTGGCGCTGGGCCAAGTCAAAGACGTGATACTGACTCAGATTCCGATTAATCATACATGGTCTTTGTGTAATGTAATCCATGTGGATAATGTCTTCCTGCAAGAACAATGTTGGCTATTTTGTAAATTTAGAAGGTCATTTTTTAAGATCTTCAAATTGATGTTTATTAAATATTTCTACGTTGCGGCCATGTCAATGTGGATGATGAATGTACAATGCATGTTACGTGTTTCCAAATGAATTTTATTGATAATTTTTTAGTATAAGTGGATGTGTGGAATGAGAAATTTTTATACATTCCAACTTTTCATTCACCTCATATAAGTTCAAGAGTATTTCATATCATTACATGTTCAACAAATTTCTTTTTACAACTTGTACCCCTAAAGTTCCTTGAGTATTTCTCACCCAAAACTTAAAGCAAGAAGGGGAACGCCGGTCCGCGAAGGGGCCGACGTGAATAAAGGGTCTGTTCGTTCCATCAGTAAGACCATGCCCACCAGACACCGTGTCGGGGAGGGCTTGGTTTGTTTTCAATTTTGCGTTGGTGTAGTAGAATGGACATGGTCTGTTGAATGGCAACGGTGTTAATAATATTGAAAGTGTGTGAAATTGTTTCGATGGAGATTTTAAAGGTAACTCAAAGGATATTTATAGATGGGATAAAGGTGGTGGCACGAGCACCGGCAGTGATTACAACAAGCAAGTCCATTTTCCATCCGAGGGCAACGATGTCATTAATAAGGGGTTGCCGGGTTGGTATTCATTTATTTTGTTTTCAATTGTTTCCGGGGAGAATCTATCATTACAATATGTGAATTCGATGAATTGAATGGTATACTCTTGGTTAATGTGGTCGGGTGCATGGTTGTTGCAGTTTGTAGAGTAAGTATTCCTCCGGATAGCACTTAGTTGGAGCTAAATGTGTCCGGAATGATCGCTCTAAATTCCTTCCCATAGAGATCTATTGTTTCTTTTTTGAATGATAAGTAAACTAACTGCTATCCTTCTACCATGCACCAGTTAGCATTCCTATTCTATGCCTTATCTATTCATCCGGATCCTTCCCGACGTCCGATGTGGTTTACTACTAACTTCCGCATCCTTCCAACTTCCGGAAGGTCAGATGGAATTTTTCTTCCGGAGTTTTTAAGCGAGTGGCCGGGTACCACTGATCCTATTTTGTGTAAGTGGTCGGATTCTCCACTGCCTCGTAATTTTAAGTGGCTAGACACTCACTGCCCCGAAACTTATAGTGGTTGGACACCTACTCTGCCTATATTGCTAATTGGTCGTTGGTTTGTTGTTTCCGGATTCACTCTCTCACATCATCCGGAAGGCCTTCCGGATACAGTCACTCAGAGGCTCACCCGGACTACAACGACATTCTGGTTGATGATCAGTGGGTCGGTGAGGTGTGAAGGGTAGATCTGCATTTGGACTTCCTTCTAGACATACACCAGAGGCTTTTCCATCTATCGTAAGGGGAAATTCCGGTCGCAACCAGAATCCGGGTTTACACGGATTCTCCGTGCCCTAGGAGCTACCAGGCCCACCACCTAAAGTACCCTCCCTCCCCCTCCAGGCTCTTTCCGCTCACCAAGGATCGTCAGACTCTATCTAACCTCTCCTTCAGCTGTTCCGGTCGCTCTCCCACAGCAAGTCCCAACCGGTTAGACTAGATGCTTATCCGTGAACCACTTCAGCTTCAACAACTATTCCACTAATCATCAACCACAATGGGCCCTATTCTTCATTCACGAAACAATACACCATCAACATAATTTCAAGAAGAGAAAATATACTAATAGAAAATATCATTCGGGAGGAAGAAGGAAAAAAGACCCTGAGCCAGCTAAGACTCAGGTATTAAGAAACCGCTACCACTGATCTAAAAAAATGGATCTAAGAAGCTAAAAATCCGGAAAATCCTATCCTAAAAGTGAAAGGGATCTTATCCCTAAAAATCCGGAATTCAAACTCAGATCCGAAAATTTCGGATCTGAGATCCATTTTTTTCGGATCTAACTCAAAATTAAAAGCAGGGTTTTCTTTAGTCTACCGCATGATAGCCGGGTGCAAAATTAAGCCCCATCGTTAATCGCTATCATACTTTAGTCCTAAAGATTCTAATCTACGGAGTTACCTGGTTCCGCCTCCTACTGCTACGGCGTGAAGGGGTAACCTCTGCTGGTGCGGTGCCGGCCTCGGATTGCACCGGAATGGCTGCTGGTGGCTCCGGTAAGGAGGTCGGTGTCGGCATCCCTGGTCCGGATGGTGCATCCGGATCCTCTGTCGTTACCGTCCAGCCGGATGGTGCGTCTGCTCGGTCTTCGACGTCCGGAAGGTCCCGCAAGCTACCACTGGGGCTGACCACCATGGGTGTTGCTGCCGAGCTTCCGGGTAAAGGGTCCGTCACTGGTGGCCCCGGAGATGGAGACTCTGAGGGAATTCGGAAGGGCACAGGGGGTACTGTATGACTCCCTGGCACCTGTTCCCACTTCTGCATACTCTCCGTGCTTGGAAAGGCCACCCCATTCCAACTCATAGGAGAGCTGAAATCCGGCGTTCCCACGAGGTCATTGAACTCTCCGGTGAGAGACTTCGGCGTTCCAACTGCGGATCTGGATGAAGAGCCGGCCGGAGGTTGAGGCGGGGAAGGAGCTGCCGGTTCGGATGGGGATCCGGACGGACCTGCAGCGGCTCCGGATGGTCCTACGGTGGTTCCGGATGGATCAGCAGTGGTTCCGAATGGATCAGCCCCGTCTGGAGCAGGAAGTGCCGGAAATGGAGGTGGAGGTTCTGATACTGTTGAGGTTGCCGCCACGAGATCCCTCGCTAGCTCCTCCATCTTGGTCCAGATGCTCTCCATTTTCCGGCTGTGATCTACCAGGAACCGGATGATCTGTCCCCTGTTGAGCTTCTCATTCTTCTCCAAGCTCTCCGTGTAGAGCAACGCCCAGTTGACCGTATCCATCGGGAAATCCAACGCCGTGCGGATATCTGTCAGTGTCTGAGAAGCTGCCCGGACCTTCGTTTCTGCCACCACTCGGGCATGCTGTGCCGCATCCCGTGCAGCTTCCGCCTGCCGGACCTAACCCCAGAGCTGGGTGTTAATCTTGGTTATTGTGGCGTTCTCCTGCTCTAGTCTCGTGACGGAATTGTGCTTCTCCTTCATCTCTCTGAGCTGGGCGATGAGGTGAGTGGTGTCCTCCAGTCCTACTGCCTCTAGGACGGCCATGATCATGGCGTGCCTCTCCCGGATTTCTCCTTCTTGAATTCTGGTCCGCCAGACAATATGTCTGCAGAGCTCGTGAATGTCCATCGAGATGTCGCTAGTGATGGATGGAACAAATGTGGGTCCAGGCTCGGATCCGGTCGTGAATCGGTCGTCTTCCGGTGCAGTTTCCGGTGCGGTTGGTGGTGCTGCGGTTGGTGGTGCTGAGGTTGGGCTTTGAGCCGGAATTGTTGACAAAGGCCGGCATGCTCCGGAGGTTTCCGGAGTCCTCTGCACCGAACGACTCCGCTTCCGGTTCGGTCTTTGAAGTATGAGGGGGGATGACGACTTCTCCGTGTCAGAGTCCGTCGATTCTTCCGGTTCCTCATCCGTTTCCATCCCTCCGTATGACTGGATGGTGAGCATGCTATCGTACTCAGCCTGCTCCTCCGGACTCAACATCCTCTGCTTTGCGTACATGTGAGCCAGGTAGGTGGAAAGGGGGGATGGGGTTTTCCGGGCTTTCGGCAGGTTCTTCACCATCCTATCAATCTGCTCGTCCATGATGGCCGCCCAGTCGACGGATAGCTTTCCTCTCATCGAGCCCAGGATCAGTGTAGCTAGCTTGGCCACTATCCGTTTAGGCTTCTCAGGATGGAAAATGGGGTTGAAGAATGCCATTACTAACCTGGCGTTTGGGTCGGTGAGGTTGCTGAGGACATAACCGTCTTTAGGGTTAGCCTTCGCGCGGAACTCGCCCTTCAAGATGGCGATGTCAAAGCCCCGCCACCTTGATCGTCCCTGTCCGGAACTCGTAGGTGTCTCTCCAGAGTGCCGTGGTCCAGACCTTCGGATGCGCCTTGACCTTCTGTGCGTACTGGCTTGGTGGCTCTCCCAAGAGCTCCGCCATCATCGCTTCGCTCTGGAAGGCCCATGGTGCTCCTAAAAGACCTTCACAACCCATGATCTCGAGGAAGCTCTCTAAAACCTGGTAGGTCTTGACCAGCTTCGGAATCTCCGGAGTCACCTTCTGCAGCACAAGGGTTTCGGTGGCCGGAGTCTTGCCCTTCTTGCCCGCCATCCGTGCCCACCTCTCCGTGAACTTGCGCCTCGCAATGGTGTCCAGAAATCCTGCACGCACTGACCTCACCAAGTCTCTCGTGCTAACCTAATTCTGCGCTACCGTCCTTCACAGAGGCCGGATTCGAAACCCTAAGAGAATGCGAGGAGCGGAAAGAGAAGGAGCCTGCTGGAAACCCTAAAAGATTGGTGCGCAAGGCTGCGAGTTGCGTTTTGTACCTGACATCCTTGTACGGAAAAACCATTATGCGTCATGATGGCATTTCTGGATCCGGCTGTAACCGTCATCCGGTTTCGCAACTTCCGGGAAGGGTGCTGTAACTACCTCCATTAGGGATTCCGGCGCAGCACTAAAATCTTATTCTGTTCTATGAACTACTTATGCTCTTATGGCTGACTAACTAGCTAATTTTTTAAAATTTTCCTTTATTTTCTTCCGGATTTGGTATTAAGTTCCGGAAGCACGTGGGAACGCCTTCCCACAATGGTCATTGTATGGTAGGCCCCAAATGCAAAATATGTCGGCTTTGAGTCTAGCGTTACAGGGACAACGCTAAGTTGCGCATGTACATGGGACTTGGGAGTAGCCAAGGGTCGACCATATTTCCTTGTGGGTTGTAACTTGTTATTTAAAGTGCCCGCATTCATGAGGATAAATCATTGTGATTTGTTATGGGAGGTAAATATTTTTCGAATTTCCCATACCGCTTTATTATGTCTTTTGACAATTAAGGAGTGTATGTGATGGTTTTGGCATTTTGAGTAGAACATGGAGCAATTGTCGGGGTCTGAGAAAGTGCATATGGGGCATGTTACCTATGGGAATTTTTCTATTCCAAATAAGAGTTGTTTTCGGGCGTTTCCCATATATCGACTATTACGGAATTTGATGACGCATGTTATTTGTGAGTTCGGGATGATGGGATTCTTCCAAGAATTCGTAGAGAGTTCATAGTCTATTTTGTTGTTTCCAACCCATTATTCTATATTAGGGAAGTTTTCTTCGATTGTGTCAAGGTTGTTATAGAAGTCTTGTTTCTTGAGATATTTGTTCAAGAATAAAACCGGAACCTTAATTGGGGGTATCCTCTTTAGGAGGCCAATCTTCTTTTTGAAAGTAGTATGGGGTAGCATGTGCATATTCATACGAGTCTTTGGCATTTTCATGCGTTTTTTTGTGGACCTCTTTTCCAAGTTTATTTGCTTGTTTGATTCCATCGATATTTGCTTGAGCAGTACTTTGTGAAGGGTTGTTATATGTGTTCAGTTTTGTAACATGTGGACCAACGACATTAAAATAGTTTGGTCGAGATGGCTATTGTAGAGGATAGGGTTTGTTATTTGGATGTTTAGTAGATAAAGTGCATTGATACAGTCAGTGAATATGAGTGCGGGTTCGTTGTTGTATTGTGTTGTGATGATTTGTCATGTTTTGTGTATGGCCATAAGTTCTGCTCTAAGGATATTTTAGTGTGTGGAAATTACTCCATAGATTACACGAAATAGTAGACCAAATACATTATACAATATCAATGAATACAACAAAATCTTCCTATAAGCATTTTTGCTATTCATATTTGAATGCCTCTACATTTTAATGTATGCATGTTTGTATTAATGATTGCATATACTTCATTGCTTAAAATTGTTATGGATCTAGATGACCGAGTAAATATGCCGTAGCAATCTACCTATGGAGTTAGGCATTGAACTTCCTTAAAATGCTTTACAAACACTCACAAGAATGTGGTTTTTGGAAAACCTTCTACGCAATTTATTTTCTCTACTAAATCAAAACCCTACTTAGAGAGCCGATATCCACTATTAATATAATCGGGCCAAATTACAATTTCATCCACAGCGGATGAAAATAGTAAGAGGATGGAAAAGCAGTCCGTGGTTGAAAAAACAGTCCCTCGACGAAAAACAGTCTCCGGAAGAAAAATCGTCTGCGAATGACTATGGCTAAGTGTTAAGAATCATCACAAACACTATTAAGAAACACTTAATGTTTGTAACCCGCTCCTTCTCTACTCTTCCAATTTTTTTTAAGTAATTTTGAAATGAATCTTTTTCTTAATATTCGGTAATATAGAAAATTCATTAAAATGGTTGTTATAATGGGTTGCAAAACAAGCGCGAACCACTACTAAACTTCTATAGATGCAAACTAGCGGTTGGCGCTTGCTTTGCAACGCATTAGTCCAACCATTCTAATGTAGTTTAATATTATAATTTGTTTTTCAAAATTTCATCCGCAGTCTAATTTTCATCCATTGCAAAAATTCCATCCGCAGTCTGATTTTTCATCCGCAGTTTATTTGTTCATCCGTAGGCTGTTTTTTTATTCGTTTCGTTGTTTTTCATCCGCTGCGGAAATTTTCATCCGCTACGAGATTTTTCTTCCGCCGCATAGAATTTCATCCACAATGGATGAAACTGTTTTTTTGGCAGAATTAACTTAACAACGAGTTAATAACTTCCAAAATATTCATTTTTTTGGAATTCCGACTTCGGATTTGGGCTTTTTAGGTGCGTTTTCATCTAGCAGGATGGGAAAAAATTATTACAAAAGTTTTGAAAATTTGACATTTTGGAGTATATTTAAAAATAACATTTTAGGGACTAAACTTTGGAGGTAGATTATGGCTAGAGAATATGTTCATCACATTTGATCTCATGCATGTTTTTTGTGTGTTAGTGTTGGTTGTGTTTTCAAATTTGTTATATATGGCGATATTCATTTACAAGACATGTAAGGTGTCTCATTTGAAATCTCATTTGAAACAATAATATGATGATCGACACCAAAAGAATACAGTTGGATGGAAGGGGATGTCGCCAAAGCGTGCATGAACCCTAAACATGCAAAGTTTGAATCAAACTTTTAACTTTTCTATCCACCTAATTGAGGTGTAAATATTTAGAAGAATGTACATGACAATGTCATGAAAAACCTCATGAGAAACAATGTTTTTCACCGTTACCTTGAAAAAACAAGTCTTCTCTTTGTTGAAAAATAGCATACCAACCCAAGTCAAACATTTTCACACATTGTCACTCATTGTCAGGCAAGGTACCAAAAGATCTTATTAATTTTCACATAAAACCTACATATCTTTGTATTTGTTACATTTTATTTTCTCCACATTAATATGTGGTGTAAACCTTCTTATTGACCATTCGGATTAGTAATCCAAAACACATTAAGTTCACAAGACATAAAAGTTTGAATTGGCAAATTTTGAACCTCCACTACTTCGAGAGCTGTTTTGAATACGCTACACCTGTCCTCTACCTCAAAAAATTGTTGTCTAAGGAACTAACATCATGCTTAAGGTAGTGGATTTAGACCTTGTGTAGTTCAAATTTAAATACTTGAAGTTCTTAAACAAATTATTTAATTTATGCTTACTATGCTTAAACTAGAAATTGTGATTGAGATATATAATTAGATATATCAATGAAACCTTAGCAAGTTGTATAAGGTATGAAGATGCATATACAACATTTACATTTATATTTGAATGCATCAACTTCTTCTTAGTATCATTCCAATTAATTTTGTGTCAATTGCTTAAATAAAAAAGCAATAACACAAGACACATTCTATGGTTAAAAAGAAATTAAAGTCTATAATGACATTTACAATATTTGATTAAATTATTACATGAACAATTGTTGCAATCCTTGTCAATTAAAAAGGCCATAGCCCATGGCCAAATATGAATGATTTTGTGTACATGATTGCCAAAAGTAAATAAAAAAATACACACCTTGACAATCTTTGAAATCAATAATAGTTAATGACGACACTTTTAATCAAAGAAAGACAATGGATGATATTGGTGAAAAGGAATCAACATTATATATATAAGGGGTGGACAAAAGCTTAGGAAAGGTGGGCACAAGGAGGAATGAGGCTTATACATGGTCCACATCTTCATTATGCCACTAGCAATAATTCAACGAGATAAAGGAATTTAAAAAACACAAAATAGTAGAGGGCGAGTTGTATTCGTGTTGAGCATAGATGTGTATGCAAAGGAGATTGATAAGTGTGCAAGGAGGCATGCAAATATATAAGAAGGGCGGGTCACTACGAAAGAAGAGCGGGCGGGTAGACAAGGAGTGAGGGCAAATTAGTGAAAAAAGAGGGGGGAAAGAGGGGGGATTATGGGGTAAGCGATTCAAAGAGGATCGCACACATGAGAGTTGAGTTCGCAAGTTGGAGGGTTGCGCGCATACGGTGGAGGGTCGTACGTGCAGTAGAGGCGCTTATGCTTAAATATTATAAAAAAATTGATTAAAAATTTTAAAAGAGTGCGGCCCTCAAGAGCGCACATGCGCAACCCTCCAAGTTGTGGGCTCGACCCTTTAATGTGCGATCCTCCTTCGATTGCTTGCCCCATAATCTCAGGCGTGTATCCATTGGGTCGCGCGCGCGTGTTCGCTAAATGAGGGTCGGGCGCGTACTAAAAAGGGTCGGGCGTGTACCCATTGGGTTGTGCGCGTACTTGAAAGGATCAATCGCATACCAAAAAGGGGTTGGGCGTATATCTAAAGGGTCCACCGTGTACCTAAAAGGGCCGGGCGTGTGCTGAAAAGGGTCGGGCGCGTACTTAAAGAGCTTTAGCGCTTGCCTGAAAGAGTCGGAAGGAGTCGGACGCGTCCCTAAAGGGGTCGGGCGCGTACCTCAAGGGGCTGGGCGCATACCCCAAGGGGCCAAAGCGTACCTTAAGGGGCCGCGCGCGTACATAACAGGGCCATGCGCGTACTAAACACGGTCGCGCGCATACGCCAAAAAAATAAATAAAAATTTTGGAGTGTGCGCGCAGCCCTGTTTGGTACGTACGCAGCCCTTGTTCGTGCGCGCCCAATCCAAAAGGTCAAGCGCATGCTGACAAGGCTGAGCATGTACAAAAAAAAAAAAAATTTTTTTGGCATACGCGCGCGGCCTTGCTAGGTACGCGCGCAGCCCTTGTTTGTACGCGCCCAACCCTTCTTCATACGTGCCCAACCCTTGATGGTACGCGCCCATCCCTTGTACGTACGCGCCCGTTCCAAAAGGTTGGGCGCATGCTTACAAGGGCTGGACGTGTGCAAAAAAAAATTAAAAAAAAAATAATTTTGGCGTATGCGCGCGGCCCTGTTTGGTACGCGTACAGCCCTTGTTCGTACGCGCCCAACCCTTGATGGTACGCGCCCAACCCTTGTTCGTACGCGCCCAGCTCTTGTTCGTACGCGCCCAGCCGTTGATGGTACGCGCCCAACCCTTGTTCGTACGCGCCCAGCTCTTGTTCGTACGCGCCCAGCCGTTAATGGTACGCACCCAACCCTTGTACGTACGCGCCCAATCCAGAAGGTCGGGCGCATGCTTACAAGAGCTGGACGCATACGAATTTTTTTTATTTTTATTTTTTTTTCGCTTACACGCGCGGCCTTGTTAGGTACACGCGCGGCCCTTCTACATACGCGCGCGGTCCAAAGGCACGCACCCGCCCCTTAATGTGACGTGGAAAGCCATCTGACGTGTGGTGCACACGTGTTTTACTAGGGGGTAAGTTGAAAATTTGATTTAGTGTTTGTAATTTTTTTTACATGCAACTGTTCGCCAAAAAGTGTTGTCCGTCCTATCCGTCCGTCCTACTGTCCGTCCGTCCGCTGTCTTTGGGCCCCTATCCGTCTATGAAGACAACCCTGCAGACTCTCTCCATGTACACACAAAATGTATTCGCAAATTCTTGATTTGAGAATACTACGGAACTCCGAGATTTGCGTTGCAGATTCTCGTAGTGTATGGACATTGTCCGCCCGTTGATTCGTTGCGCTATTCGAGCCGTAGCGAATTCCTCCGAAGCCATTGATAACTTCGGAATCATTTGCACATTCACATCTGGTTTGTGCAAGTACGCAACCGGCGGATCCACCCACCATCGTTTTCGCAGAGTTTCGGCCATGTCTTCACGTTTCGTGAACGTATAAAGAGACTGCATTGGTTCGTTAACCTTCGTGGTCATGCCCCAATCGCATACTCCAATATACAGTTGCAATTCATCTGGAGGGAAGTGGAGGAGGATGTTGTCCGGAGACAAATCGTTGTGGAGATTGTTGCTCTTGTGGACCTCGTTCATGATGCGCAACAACGCCCACGCAAGCTTGGTTCGTTTTTTGCGAAAACGAACCAACTGATGAACTCGAATAATCTCATCCTCCGGGAATCTCCCATAGTTCAAATGTACAAAGACATCGTCACCAAACTCGATATCCCGGTTCAACATCTCTCGAATTGTCCCGCCAATCCACCAATACGCATAGCCTTCGTACCTGTCCGGATGAATGGCCACGAAACGGATGACACCTAGATGTAGAATCCTCACCACCATCGACTCGTTCTGATGCTCCACTTTTGCCAAATCCGGCCGTATCTCCGATTGGTTGGACAATTTGGCGGCAAATTCCCAGAATGGTTCAATGCCCGGAGCACCCTCAATGCGGACTTTGCGAATGGTGGCGTATCCACCTCTCTTGTTGGCATTGTCCATTCGTATAACTGTGGTTGTTGGCGGAATAGCAATAGGATGGGTATTTTGCAGCAGGTCTTCTTGGTGCCCCTCTATCAAGTTCCACCATCCCACGGAGCCACGCATGTTTCGATTCTTGGCGAATGGCTTCATCTGGGTCACGAACAAATCCGCCTTCAACAGCACGTCGTTGAAAACTTCATCCGCCGCACGATTGAACCTCTCAAACTTGGTCAACAAGTTTTTGGCATTCCAAAGTGAATCGTGCACTCTGGCATCCAAGAACTTCAAAAACCCCCGCTTCAGGGTCTCTGTATTCGACATCGGGGCTTGAAGCGCGTCTATCATGTGCTGCTGCATGTCCGTCCGGAACTTCTTGGGGCCTTCATCCTGATATCTGACGTACTTGCTCTCCAATGATCGAAGAGTATTTGTCTCATAGAATCTGACGGTCACTTCTTCGAGGAAATTCTTGCAAGCCTCAGATGGAACGTCGTGGATTGAATGAAGCTTTACTCCGAAGTCCGCAACCTTCTGCTTCTTCTTGTCCTTCGGCATCTTCTTAAAATCGCCGTCGTTCGAAGTTTTAAAAAAAAACTTTTTAGAACAAGTTTTAAAAAAACTTTTAGAAAAAACTATTTTGAACAAGTTTTTAAAAAAAAATTAGAAAAAAACTGTTTGAAACAAGTTTTTAAAAAAACTTTTAAAAAAATGGCACAACCTCCCCCCCCAATGTGAATCACTTTCCTCCTCCTAAAGATGAGGAGCCAATGGATGGAAAAATGCCAGCCAAAGCCACTCGGCATCCACTCAAAAATATATTTTGAGAGGGGAAAGAAAAAGTGAGAGAGAGGATGGCGGACGGCCTTTTAAAGGTTGGCAAACGGCCATGAGGCCGTTCGTCGATCGGACGGCCGTTGTGCGCCCGCGCGATCAAATCGCGGCCGCCCGATTAGTCCGCCGGCTGTCCGATCAGGCGCACGGCCGAGGTGCCATCCGATCGCTTCGACGGCAGTGACCGATCGGATGACCTATCACAACTTGACGGCTGCGATCTGGCCGCGTGGCACTTCGTCAAATCTGACGGTCCAGAAAACTTACCAGGGCCTTCCGTAAATGCATTTTACCCTCCGGACGGTGCGTCCGACGTGACGTCATGACATCCTCGTCCTAGGACGTTCTAGGACGCTCTCAGACCCCCAACGACGTTGAATTGGTAACCCTGGTAGAGGTATGCGGTCACTGCATCCAACAGCTGAGTTTCTAAAGAGTTGTGGACAACAAAGCTAAGTAGGTACTGGAAAGAGGTGTTGTCCATGACTAGGGAGTATGTGAACTCAAAGTCAATCCCTGGACATTGAGAAAATCCCTGAGCTACTAATTGTACTTTAAAACAAACGACGTTTTCTTTTGCATCGCGTTCTTTGGTGAATATGAGCTTGAAACTGACTCGTCTACAAGTAAGGTTTATCACTAATGATCCAAAAACTTCTCGTTTTCGGAGAGAATTGTATCCTTCTTCTAATGCCTTGGACCATTCTGACCAGGCAGGGCTTGCTTTCACGTCATCTAAGATTTGGGGTTCATCTTCTACGAGTGTGAGCCTTGTGATGAACTCGTCTACGGACTGTGTTCTATTTTCAGGGGTGGGGAGAACTACGTCGGAGTGTAGGTTTAGATTCTGATTTTGAGGAATTTTCGGAGGATCAACTTTTTGCTTAGCCGAAAGTACGTTGATGGGTTGGAGTCCTGTACTAGGGAGAGGATTACGAATAATCCGGGGTCTTGCCTTGAAGCTATCAGGAAGCTTTTCTGCTAAGGTTTGAAGTTAGAGAAGTTTCTTTACCTCAGTTTTTGATAGAGCAGTTCGGAGATCTCGGTTTAAAATAAAGGTTTCGGAGGCCCAAAATTCTAATTTGGCTGATGGATTTTCTGCAGGTATTGGAGGAAAAACATCTTCTACGAACTTACAATTTGCCAATCTGGTGCGCTGTAGGTTACTAGTGGTCGTGGATACGTATCTGATGATATTTGGATAATCAAATCCTACGTATACTGTCGTACCACGAATTTTTCAATTTTTTTAGTTAGGTAGTTATAGGTCTTTAAAGGAAGCAAGATAGCTAGGCTAGAAGGTTATTCCTACCCGGGATTATTCTTTAGGTAGGATTAGGATAGGAAGAATATGGGGCTTTTATGAAAGCCTTCATAGTAGCAAGAAGGGACCTAGAGCTATAACTTAGACTCTAGCCTAAAAATAGTCCCTCGGGCCCCGAACCCGCATAAAGACCAAGAGGCAGGGAATGCCATCCTCCGGGCCAACCTGCACGAGCCTGAATCTGGCCCGGAAGAAGGAAGGACCCGAATCTGGCCCGAAGGAAGGAAGGATCCGAATCTGGCCCGGAAGAAGGAAAGAACCGAATCTGGCCCGGAAAATGGACGCAACCCGAATCTGGCCCGGAAGGTAAGAAGAAGCGGGACTGGAAGGAACCAGGAAGGTCCCCAAGACGCGGGCCACCGGACATAAAGACGGCCTCAACGAGGAGGATCATTATAGCCAGCGGGACGAGGAGGATCATCACAGCCACTAGGACGAGAGGCGTCGAAGCTTGAAGGGCACGCTGAGGAGCACCACAGGAGGAGCTTGCAACTTTCAGGAAGAGCACGATGAAGAGCAGGACGAGGAGTTACAACCTGCCGGCACAAGGAGCCTGCACGAGGAGCGCCCCAGGAGCTTGTGCGAGGGACACCACCGCTTGTGTCCACTACACAACCAAAGTACGTAGCTCTAAAAACCTACAATAGGTTGAACCAGCCTCACGTTCGGGCCAGCTTGTGCATTACGGCTTGAGCACATCGAGGCCAGCTCGTGAGCACGTCCGGGCCAGCCTATGAGGAAACTGCAGCGAGACAAGAAGGAAACTGCAGCAAGACGAGGAGCATTACAAGAGGAGGACCCCAACCTCCACATCCGGGCCAACTTGTCCACGTTCGGGCCAGCTTGTGCATTCCAGCTTGTGCATTCCAGCTTGTGCACGTCGACGCCAGCTCATGAGCACGTCCGGGCCAGCCTGTGAGGATCACCGTAGCGAGATAAGAGAAGAACCCCAGCCTCCACGGTCGGGCCAGCTTGAGCATGCCAGCTTGTGCACGTCCGGGCCAGCTTGAGCATTCCAGCTTGTGAGCACGTCCGGGCCAGCTTCAGGATTCCAGCTTGTGAGCACGTCCGAGTTAGCTTAAGCCTCCCAGCCTCCACATCCGGGCCAGCTTGAAGATTCCAGCTTGTGAGCACGTCCGAGCTAGCTTAAGCCTCCCAGCCTCCACGTCCGGGCCAGACTGAGAGGAGCACCACAACGAGACAAGGAGGAAGCCTGCAACTCAAACGAGGAGCAACACAGTCCATCCGGGCCAGCATGAAGACCTCAGCTCATAACCGGGCCAGCTTGAAGGAGGGCATCAGTCGAGGATCAAGTCCTACCCCCTGAATCAAATGGCCTCCAATTTGGTACCATCAAGGAAGAAGGACATTACCCCAGTCATACCCAAAGATATTCTAAAGCTCACCGAGCTCAAAGAAGATCTTTTTTGCATGGGATGTCTTCCTCTTATGGATTTTTGTTGGAGTTTTTGGGTGGAATCAACCGTGCAGGAGATGAGGCAAGATCCTGTGCCCGAACCGGACGGAGATAGCATTCGGGCTTGTCCAGATTGGTGGACCATGGGGAGGTGACAAGAGGTGTATGGATTTTCCCGATTAGGGGCGGGATGGACAAGTACAAAGAAGGAGGAGTATGCCAAGGGGAGGTTCGGTAACAAGGACGCCAAGAATGGTTATGCGGTACAAGATTGTGCGGACCTCCCCCCAGAAGGGTCTTCGCATTCCTCGTATCAATCTTACACCCCGAGAAACCCACCCGAGTAACGGTTACCCTTGCTAACACCGTGTACGGCTTCTACCTTGGCGAGAGGATGGTGAATTGGGCCATCATTGTGAAGGATGTGGTGATTCGGTTGACCAGGAGCATTCACAATGTCAAGCGTGCACCCCTCTGCCCGTTTTTTATCCACTTGTATCACCATTTCAAGAAGACTACTCCAGAGGAGGACATGGTGTATGGAACCCAACTGATGATGAAGAAGTTCGAAGGGACAGAATCAGAACCCGAACCGGGGTCTGAAGGAGGGAGCAGCTCATCATAATTAAGAGAGGAGATTGTACCACCTCCCAAGCGCCAGAGACACAGGCAGGGAGGAGCCCCCTCCACCCGCACCCGCGCAGCCATCCGCGCCGCAGCCACTGGACCCGCGCAACTCGGAGGCAAGTCTTCTCCGGCCTCTCAGCTACTAGAAGTCATTCGCGTATGTGTGGAAGACGCGGATAGGACTTTGGGACAAGCAAGCAGCTTGGTGGGTAATTCTCCGTTGTCCTAATGGAAATTCTTCCATCATGTAGATATTAATACCACTGTGGATATTTTTTGATTATAACTAGGGGATAGATGAGGTAAAAGGATTTAGTCGTGGTGAGAACCACGGTTTGAGGATTTGGGCAAGTGTTAGCATGTAGGTGCTGCACCGCTCTTGTCACTGCTCAAGGGGGGGTAGGTAGCGGGTTGATTGGTTTTTTTTCCCTGCCTCACTAGCGAGCCAAGCCGTGGGCCGTCCAACCACTCGACAGGCTCGATCGGGTTCAAACCCGGACCGGCGGCAGTCACTGACCACGACATTTCTAGCCAACTAAGTCCACGACTTGGCGATCAGGTTGTGCGAATCAAAACCTTTATACGTCCATACCATCAGCTATCTTACGATAATTTTTTTTTATTATTTAGTTATTTTTTTATTTTACTTATCTTGTTGGTTGGAAGGTCTAAGTTTTTAGTCTTCCAATAAATAAAAGACTAGGGGATTTTATGTGGTTGTAAGTGGAAAGGATAAGAAAGTAATGAAGTACCTTGTGGGGTACTTTGGGTAGGATGACATGGGCTGGTGCGCCCACGTCCACTTGAGGTGGAAAACGTTAGAGGGAAGATTCCTTAGTGAATGTGTGTGTGTGTGTGTGCGGGTGAGAGAGCAAGGGTTTGGAGTAGAACCTTGACTGTGTGTAACTCGTTGAGCTTGAATTGCATGGAATTGAAATTTTTTGATCTTGTTCCTTCTTTCAAGAGCTTTCCATACTCGTTTTAAATTTTAAATTCGAAGTTGTAGAGAAAAAATTATTGAGGTTTTAATTCTGTGAAAACCCGAGGCCACCCATTGAGGGGCAGAGGTTTCAAGGAGCCACAACTTTTTTTATAGTTCTCAATTTGATTTGAGATTTTAAAGAACTGTGCATCTCTATCTTAGCTTTCTAGAGAGATATTACAATTGAGATTTGGAGTTGTAAGCAAGAAGTTATAGAGACCTGAATGAGTAGGGGTAGGGAGAACTTTGATTGTCCATAACTTTTGGACAGTATTTTGGAATGATTTGAAATTTTCAGGAGTGTTAGTATTTTAGATTAGCTTTCCATGGAGACATTAAAAATCTGAATTTGAAGCTTTTAATCGCTTGTGGCGTTCATTTTAAGCTCACAGTTTAGATTGGAGCACTTATTGGAGGTTTTTTTCACATCTTGAAGACTTTGGAGTTGAAGGATGGAAGAATTGAAGACTTGAGGCTTGAAGAGAAGAGAAGATGGAGACAAGTGTGTTGTGACTTGTGGTCCGATTTATCTTTTTTGTGATTCCAAGCCAGCTTTGGAGGCTACTTGTATTTCAATTCTGTTCTTGTAAACTCTGTTGCGGCGAAGTGGGGTTAATTGCCCACACGGTCGTGTTTATGTCGTTCCCACCGGTGAGGCACGTTTGCTGGTCACCATGGGTTTGAATTTTAGGAGCCAATCTTTCGGACGATTTCAGCTTGTGGTCTGGCCGTTCCGTTTTACCCGTCCGAGGCCGTGGTTTCTTATCACCCACCTCTACCCTTAACCCTTTAGAGCCACCACAGGATAGGCCAACGGGGAGGAGTTTGAAGACCGAAGACTGAACACTGAAGACTGAAGACCGAAGATTACAAGATTTGACAGAACTCCGTAGCAGACTATAAGAAGTCGTAGCCAGATACCTCGCGTATTCTCAAAGCGCGCTCCTCTCTACCCGACACCGCGTGAAGGGTTGATCGCTGCAATCAAAGAGAAGGTCGGAGGAGCAGAAGGTCAACCGGCTCACACTCGATGTGACAAAGGTGAAGAGTCGAGCGTTGGAGGCAGAGAGAAGTTGCAAGGCAGCTCTTCTCCAAGCCAATGCCTCGGCGGCAGCATTACAGCAGTTAGACGAAGCACTACGTTTTCCTGCAGATGTGGTACTGAAGGCCAAGATGTTTGATGCTCGATTGGAGAGAGATGACCACATTTCCAGCAAGCGGGTGATTGCATTCGTGATGGAACAGACCGTGAAGGTTGAGGCGGCTTATGCCAACATGCGGTTATTGGTGAGCAATCTCACTCACATTCTATCCAAGTTTGTGGAAGACTCTGACAGTTCCGACAAGGATGGAGACTCAGGTTCGGAGACCAACCCAAAGGAGCGTTGCCTCGGTGATCACGGCCCACGGAAGGAGAAGGAAGTGGTGGACCTTGACAGCCCGGATCTGCCCCCTCAACTCCCGAGTTCGAGGATCCCGGCAAGACCATTTCCTTCGGAGGTCACCACACCAATGTAGAGTGGTTGGAAGGAACGCTCGGGTGTTGCGATGGAGCCCCCACTCCTCGTGCATCCTCGCCAACTGCTACTCAGTGACCCCCCGCGCACTACACCGATTGTGACCCCTTTGCAGAGCGGGCTTCACCTTGGGAAGACCGCAAGTGAGAGTTCCTCTTACTTATACACTCCAGGACAGATATCCAGCTAGGATGTCATCATTGGCACCCCAAGTCAGGTATCGGTCCCTTCGATACAATCTGGGCCTCATCCAGGCATGACTACCGCGTCACTCACCCCGGATGGCCCGGATTCCTCCTTGCCTTCAAGGGAAATCTTGTTGAAGGCAACGACTACCCAACCTACGCCTTCCACCGATGTGTTTGCGCCATTGGTGGCACTTGCAGCAGCCGCGCCCACCCCGACTTCAAGCCGGAGTTCCAAGAAGCATAAGAGGAGGGAGGAGCGGAAGAGACTCGAGAAGTTGGCCTGGAAGTAGGCCTGGATCTTGGTTTGTAGGTCACTGTTCAGCCCGGGATTTGGCCCCCGATTGACTTTGGTTTTGACTTGGCTTTGCCTTGGATTTTGTGTAATAAGTGACCTCTGACGGTGCACGTCGTGTGGAGTGGCAGCACTGCCGCCAATAGTAGTTATTGTCACCGTTTTTAGTTAGAATGTATCGTTTGAGTTTGGACTCTTGTGTGAGTCCTTGGCAGTGTAAGAGAGGAGTCTCGTGACCTCTCTCTTCACTGCTTGATGTGTGTACTTGCTTTCAGTTTAATTCTAAACCTACGCTCTCAGAAAACCTTCGACGGTTGGAGAGCTCGGATTCTATGTGACTATGAGTACCATCTCAAGTAGTCCACTCCTCAAGTCCATACTAACCGTCGAAGTCATTGTTTCCTTGTTCCATCATGTAGAGTTAGTTCGGGTGGATGGGAATAACAGGTGAGATGGTTAACTGGGCGTGCCTCTAAATCTGACCCCTTGTGATTGTTTCCTTGTTCCATCAAGTAGAGTTAGTCTGGGTGGATGGGAATAACATGTAAGATTATAAGTGGTTAGGGGAGGACAAGGAGGGAGTGACGGGTGCGGAAGGAGTCTAGATATGTCTTGTGTGACCGGTCGGCCGCAGGATGTCATTGATTGTGAAGATGTACTCTGGATCCCGGATGCATCAACCTTTGGTCGGATAGCTTGATCCATAGGAGCATTACATACCATCAACCCTTCGTGTTGAGGACGGAGTAGACTGGCTTGACCCAAGGGTAGTAAGCCCAGACCGACTCTAATAGCTCGGATTATCTTGAGAGAAGAAAGGGGATCCAACTAACCCCTTTGCGAGGTGATCATCGGAGTAATAGGAGGAGGACTTTGTTCCCTAAAGAAAAGGAGTAGGAATCAGATATCCCCGGGGCTAATAGCTAGGCGAGCCCACTACGTACTGCTCCTTTAGCTGATTCTGAGGTGAAGGAAGGTCTAACAGGTCAAATGGTAGGTAAACCACGTACTTGCCACCAGAGTAGTGTTAGTCCTTAAGGCCCAAGCCTTATCCCCTCTTACGGGGGGAACCCAGTGACACCACAACCATCCCAAGTTAGTGAGTAGGAGTGATTGGAGAAACTGTGAGGAAGAATTGTTGTTTACTAAAATCTGTTTGAGTCTGTGAACCGTCGTTCATGGTGATAAAACACTCTCCGGATATGCAAGTATCTCGGATGCCTATAATGTACATAGTTGTAAAGTCCATGTGGGATCCGGGCCATGTACGATCCGGCCCCCGAGCCATGTAAAACACTTGGGTGGGGCAATTGGTGTAATTATCACTCACACCATGTGATCTAAACCCTTCTCTCCTTTCTTTTGATGTATCTATTGTATGTTTGACATTGTACAGATCGTGGCTTGATGTTAGTCGTTGTAGTTCTCCGTGACTCTCAATGGGAACGATTACCTTAAGGGTATCTTTGTGTTAAGATGTGAATACTTGCCAACGCGTACTACGACATATACACCTTCACATTGATGGGTACTGATGGTCTTCCTCTGAGATTCAGCTACGGGTACCCATACTTGACATCCAAATGTCTTGAGATGGGATATATTGGGAACTTGTCGTGTCAGTAACTCTAGCGATGTATGAGAGTTTTGGAGAGTAGGGCGTAGTCTAATGAGGGAAACAACATGTAATATTGCATGACCCCACATGGAAGTAGGTAATTTAGCGTGAAGGAGTAATGGTCTGGTAATCAGCTAAATTTTCTTAATGTGGCCCTCCGCCAGCCCGTTTTGGGCATGTTCGTATGGAACAAAATAGATGAGGATAATACCCGAGGCTAAGAAAAATCTTCAAATGCATGGGATCTAAATTCCTGAGTATTATCCATGTGCAGAGTTTTTGTGGGATAATCAGGAAAATGGGTTTCGAATCTAATAAGCATGGTTGAAAATTTGGGAAATACCATATTTTGGGTGGTGAGAAGAGAAAATTCTACATGTCTACTAGAAGCATCGACTAATATAAGGAATTATCAGAACGGACGTGAAAATGGATTAATGGGACCGCATACGTGACCTTGGAGGCGCTGGAGCATTTGGGGGAGTTCTGTCGGGAGCCCCCACCGTGATGGGCGCTTGATCAGTTTCCCTCGGGCGCAAGCGGCGCAACTCCCTACCTTGTCGGCATCGCGTGGGCACAGGGGCAACATTCGGCGAAACATGGTTGTGCCCGGGTGCCCCATTCTTTGATGCCATATCCCGACTTTGGCTGGGGATGAAACCATAAAAGCATAGCCTACGAGGTTGCTTTTGTATAGACTTTCAACTCTAGGATTATCACCCCAATCAGTGAGCTTTTTAGTCTCTTCATTGACTTAACGAGGGGTGGAGAAGTGGCTTGTTGTCAGCCCCTCCTAGGGTCTTATTGCAACATCATACACTATACATGCCGTTGGTTCCTGCTTTCGTAGTGGCAAGGAATCTCAGCCCTTGCCTAAGCTCTAGAACCTCTTCATTATTCTCCACCATTGTGGAGACGTGGATACCACTTGTGTATAAATCTCTATAGCTGATTAGGCTATGAGGGGCGGAGGGTGCATACATTGCTTTTTGGCACTTCACTGGGAATCCTTTAGGAAATACTATGGTTGCCTAGCCCTCTCGGAATTTAAAATTCCGATTTCCGGCAATTGTGATTAGATCACATATCTACTAAGCGACTGCGCAGCCAGAAAAATTGAAGTACTTCCTATTTTGTAATATAGTGTGGGTGGAGGCACTGTCCAGCAAAGCTGCATCTACCGAAAACAAGTTCTCCCGGTCGCCTACCATGAAGTTTTCACAATCTACTTCAAAAAATGAAGGAGCATCGAGGGTGTGCGTTTCCCTTTGCTCTTTCTTTAATTTTTGAAGTTCCTGATAGATTTTAACAAAGTATGGCGGTGCTCTACAACCTTTCGCAAATTGACCTCATCTACCACATTTTTGACAGTTACCTTTGTCGCCATTAGTTCCTACTTGGTGAAGGAGACTTTCCAGGTTGTTTGGATTTCTCACGTGAGAAGTTTCTACGTGGTGGTCGTCTCTGGCATCCTCGTGATGTCTGTGGTGATGTCTCTATGGATGCGTCTCTCAAGGTGGCCTTGCTTCTTCATTCTTTAGTAACAACTGTTGTTGTTTCTCAGCGAGTATGACAAAAATTCATAATGCTTTTTGAATTGCATGTTTCTATACTGCTCAGTTAAAATAGCAAAGGCGGGAGGAAATGTAGAGAGGGTTTTGTCAATGAGTTCTTTATTTGAAATTTTGTCTTGGCATAATTGGAGTTGTGCGGTGATTGAAGGCGAGGAAGTCAGGGAAGTTGACGACACGTAGGTTGATCCAGTCGCTCCGGGCTTGGGGCAGGAACATGGTTTGCTCGTGATGGAATTGTGCTTGTAGCTGGCTCCATAGATCTGCCGGACTCTCTGTCTGTATGTACTACTATTGGAGCGATGTGTCCATGTGCCGACGAAGTATGAACAGGGCTTGCCATCGTAAAGACACTCGCAGCTCTTTGATGGTTGTTGAGTCGAGTGTGTAGTCTAATTCTTCTGTGCACTGGAACGCGTTGACATCCTTGCTCTACTCCAGAAAACTGTTGTCGTTTGCTTCTAGGGCATCAAATAGAAGTCGCTAGACTCGTGTCTCTCTAGGTGGCTTTGGAAGTGCCATCGATATGCACATGTAATGTGCCAAAAAAAATTACGATGAGGGAAGAAGGAGAGAAGAAAAAAAATGAAGATGGAAAAAAATGCTTGAAACAAAACTATGTTGGGTCCATCGTATTAGAGGCAAGTCGTGTTGATAACGTGTTAAAGTGAGAGAGAATGAAATGAATAGTAATACCCCTGTACTGGACAACGAGTTGTATTTATAGTAGGGTAGTGTAGTACAAACGCCAATTAGTATAGGCGTGTTAAGTTAATGAGGGAGATAAAGTGGTTAACTACCAAGATTATCCTAATCACTACCTAGGTAGGTAGTCAACCTTCCCTGGATTAAACCCTAGGATTGCTATCTCAACACAAATAATTAATTGAATATATCATTGAAATTTTAAATTATATAATTAAATTTATAGTACAAATGCTTTAATAAACTCTTACAATCATACTCTAGAAGCTCTACTAATTTTTTCAAAGAATCTATTATAGAAAAATAGAATATGATGTGATTTATCAATTGATTATAGGAGACAAGATTTATAATAAGCAGTAATTGAAATCAAACGATGTCTAAGTATATTTAAATAAACATTTTGAAAGTGGTGTAAATAAAGAAAAATATTTTGTCTGTAGCATTTGGCCAGAATTTAAAAAAAAATTATCTTATCACAAATGAAAACATATAAATGTAAGAAATACAATTGATCAAATAAAAATAAAAATTAGGAATCAAGATTTGTAATAATAAATCTATAGAAAGAAATGTAAAAAAAAAAATTAACTAATTTAGTCACAAAATTTATAGTTGATATTTGAGCTTTCAATTTTTTTTGGAACATTTATTCATTATGTTGAAACTAGATAAGCACTAGAAATTCATTAACTTGATTAAGAAAATAATTTTAAAATTAGGTTGTAGTCACAATATGGGTATGTCCTTAATGCCAAGGAAAGGATTCAGAAAGGGATATTTAAATTGATCAATACATGTGATAGGTTAGAGGTATGATTCATGGCTTTGGTGTATGATACTTGGTTTTGTGCGTGTAAGGAGTCTTGTGTATATAAGGGCAAGCCTAACGAGTTTATGCTTTCCTTTCCTTCTAAGTTCTTTAAGCACCAAGAGTTCCCTCAGACAAGCCTTTTAGTGATTCATACTGTTTACTAGATGTATTCAAAATATTGTTCCAAAAGCCATAATTAACATTGAATTAATAATTGTTTTGAATAATTAGTTATTTCCTGATTAGTACAATACACTCATCCTTTATATATGTTATGGCTAAGTATAGCACTAGTGGATAGATCTATTAAGAAGTTAGTTGAGGTTAAAACTTAATTGAATCTTAGCAGAGGGCTTGGTAACTTTAGCCTAACCAATTCCTCCATTCACGTTAGTTGAGGTTATTATTTAACAAAGATAATAATTTAGTAGCAAAAGCTATAACTTAGGAGACTATAACTTATTTGAGAGACAAATGTAGTTGAAAAACTTATAGTTAAGCCTTTTTAAGACCTTTAAACAATTTATAGAATCTCGATGAAGATGTTTACATTGTTACTTTAGAATGTCCTTTCAAAACTTTAGTGAGTTTTTTTCTAGAAGTTCTTTCCTTTTAAAATTTCCTCTTTGAGCATTGATCAAATTAGTTGAATTTGATTAATCAAATTAATACTTTTGTATCCTTTCATCAAACGATCTAATACAAATTGGGCCCTCTTCCACATCTTCAAAGTCCTTGAATAGATGAAACATAATCTTATTTTCCTTCCTAATCTCTTCTCTTTGTAGCCTAGTGATTCTGTAAAGGAATTATGAATAATTCCATAACTTCCATTTTAAGGGAAAAATCCTTGCAGCCCTAAATCCTTTGTAATGTTTTTTTGTTGTTCAGTTCTTCTGGAGAGATAAAGTGATATTGTACTTTTAAGTGTTTCTTGAACTACATATCGGTCCATGTCTCTTGAGGTCTCATAACCATGGTATGACTGTATGTGCAAATGTGTTGTTTAGATGGCTTAAAAATTGGTCACATTAGGTGTTTGTAATATGTGCAATGTGTGGAAGGGCAAGGAGACTAAATTTAACCTAGTTGCTCTGATTTCTTATGCAACTTCCAGTATAATGTGGTTATTATGTCCATCTAATTTTTAAAAATTATCTCTTAGTTGTAATTCTTTCCATGTTTTTGTACAAACTCAATGAAAAATGAAATCTGAGCACTTCTTGCCCTTGAAAATAAAAAAGAAAGAATCTTATTTTACATTGCACTGACACACCAAAATTAATAACCATTTGCATTGGATTGAAAGTATGATTTGCACCATTGTTGCCCCAATTTCATTTATAATAAGTACCCTACATTTTTCTTGATAAGTTAAGCAAATGGCTAGAGTTACTCAAAGTGCACAATGCAATTACAATATGAAAGCAACAATTATTTGCTGAACATTTAAAAAGTTTGTACATATACTATACAGTGACAAACAAAACTGAGTACAATTTTTACTCACTTCCATTCAAAAAATCATACCATGAGTATAGGTGGGCAAAACCGAAATGTGTACAAATCAAAGTTGTAGGACATGATGTATTACACAATGCTAAAAAGTTTGAGGTGGAGTTGAATTGTGGTTTGGAAGATATCGAATGCCAAAATAGAGTATGCCTTCATACTCACTTTTGTTCAAGATTGGTATGAGAGCTTTCAAAATATACACAATTTGGAATGAAGCCAATTTTCTTTAGTATGGTATTGTAAACCATCATCTTGAACATGTGTATGCCTTTCATCAATAAAAATCAACCTTTGTGTGCTTGAGATAAATCTCAAATTGTGGAAAAGTAGATGTTTTCTTGTGAGAATGGCATTTGATAATCCTTTGTGTAATTAATAGCATGGAATATTAGTGGACATCATAGTGACAAACGTGAATCAATATTGGCCATTATTGCATGTATTTCATTTTGTATTTGAATTTTTTTAGTATTCAATAAACTCCTTTCTAAACTTGATTATTTATATTGGAATGTTGTGATAGTTTTCTTCTTTGACCTTATTGATGTGACAATGCTCATCAATGAAAGCTTTCCATCCACCACTTTGATTTCACTTACTTGCATTTTTATGACTTTGTATCATAAAATACTCGATGCTCCATTTTGCCCCTTCTTTGATTTTCATATCAAAAATAGTTTTAATTGCATTCTTGCTATATATTGATGTTAAGAATACCAACAATGCAATTAGTGATGTTGAGAAACGATCCCTGCTCACTGTTAACGACATGCTCCAACCTTATCCACCGCACCTCCCTAATTCTCGACTCTGTGCAAAATAGTACAGTACCGGTGCTTTTCCTATGGCTCGCCGATTCAAGGATTCCACTGAACATGCCTGGAGCCTGGTGCTCAAAATATATTGCTCCTGCTACAATGGTTGAACCGATTCCGAAGTTGGCACCGTGAGGACTTGGTGAGTGATCTGCATGGTTGCTTTCGACAATGTGAATTCTGTGCACGTTTCATATTGCTCACTAGGTAAGGATACAAGCGGGCGTTGTGTGGCACCAGGTTAGCGGTGTTGTAGGCGTCGGCAATGGACACGCGGGCAGCCGGAGCAATGGAGTCTGGCATGGTGGCGAACGAATCGACGAGGGGGCCCTTGACGTACCCCACGAATGCCTAGGACGTCCATTTTTATGGGAAAGCTGTCGTCGATACACGCCGCCACTCCAACAACATCCTTCAAGTTTGTCGAGCTCTCACGTTCGCCTTCTCGTTGGCCGCCGTCCTCATGATGGGCACCAAGTGTTGGAGCAATCAAACCTCCTTGCACCATAAGTTTAGGCATACCTTGTAACACTATCACCACCAACGTAGTCTCTGTAGATTCATCCTTCACCTCGTCATCTAAACACTTGTACTTAACCAGCCACACTACCTAATTCTGATTAAGCTTGTGAGCTTACACTTCTACATGGTATCAGAGCGTATGACAAGTGAGCCCTGCTCCTTGTAGAGAGAGAGATAGATCTAGAAGGTTGAGATCTTATTTGAGAGGTAGAGATCTAGATCTAAGTTAGAGATCCAGAAAACACAAATCTAGAGGTATGGCAGAGAGTAGCAAGAGTTCGAATTGTGAAGTAGGAGAGTCCAACAAACTAGTTGGGCCTCTCAACTATAGCAATTGGCAGATCAAGATGACTGCAATAATGAAGAGAGAAGGGTTATGGCTGCTAGTAGGAACTAAGGTAGTCACATCTGAATATCCAGTGACTGTCTCAAACGTAGTCTATACCGAAGCGAAGCTGATGGAGGCAAAGCAACGTGCATTGACAGGTCTAACTATGCCCGTAGGAGACAACTTACTCAGAACTGTCAGCGAACATGAAGACCCAGCTGATGCGTGGAGTATGCTCAAGTCCATGTTCTCTGTAGGAGATCAGCAGCAGATCCAGATGCTCAACAACAGACTGCACGCCATATCAATGAGAGAAGGAGAAGACATCAACAACTACTTGACCACAGCAATGGACCTGCGCGACCAACTCAAAGGCTATGGAGAAGAGATGGAAGACAAGACCCTCATCAACCTCGTGTTCAACGGACTTCCTCACAACTATGAGATGATAATACAAGGTATTACGTATCTTACCAACCCAAAATTTGAGATTGTGATGGGGAAATTGCTTCCTGAATCACACCGCAAGAGCCTAAGAGAGCAGAAGAGAGGACATGATGAAGCACTTGCTGTCCACTTCAACAAAATTTGCGGAGGAAGAGGAAGAGCACCTGGAAGGAGCAACGGATATGGCGGCGGTGGAGGTCAGTGGGTATGGAGACCCGGCGGCAATTCTTATGGAGGAGGCTTCGGCAAAAGTGCGGGCGCCGCAGGCCCGCACCAACTGCCTGCAAGCCCGCACCAAGGCGGGCACTAGCCTCTGCAGGGCCGCGTCGGGCCGCTACATGGCGGCGTCGAGCCCCTGCACGGCAGTCTTGGGTCCCCGCAGGGCGGCCTTGGGCCCGTGCAGGGATATGGGTTCCCACAAGGGAGACCACGACCCGGCCAATACCCGGGGGTGACGACCTGGGTATCAGGTCACCCGGGGGGCAACGTAATATGATCATGAGACCATATGGGCAACAGATGTATGCACGACCATCAGGTGGTCGTGGAAAAGGGTTAATATGTTACAATTGTGGAGAGCAAGGTCATGTAGCAAGGAATTGCCCTTATGGCTATTATGCCACCGCAAACTATGTTGAGGGAGATACTTAGATGGATAGTGAGTGGGACTCCATAGAAGCTAGTCTCATGGAATACCAAAATGCCACGTGGTATATGGATTCAGGGGCAAGTCATCATGTAACCGGAGCCTATGCAAACTTACACAACATAGGAGCTAGCTCTTATGGGCACAATGTGACAACTGCTGATGGCAATGCCCACCATGTAGCAGCAATTGGGTCTGCCAATGTCAACATTGGCAATTCCAATGGAATAAATATTGATCACGTTTTGTATGTCCCGGCCTTGAAGAAGAATCTATTATCCGTAGGCTCCTTGGCTGATCAAGGTCATACCATCAATTTTACAGGCAAAGATTGTCTTGTACTTAATGAAAACAAATCTATTTTAGCAAGAAGACCTCGCAATTTATCAAACGGTCTTTATCAATTCACCAACATACAAGATACAACTATGGCGAACTCGGTTGTCTCATAATCAAATTTGCACCTATGGCATAAACGGTTTGGTCATATGAATTATGCTAGTCTCCAACATTGTGCCAATGCCAAGCGAGTAAATGGGCTTCCTATCTTTCCTACTATAAGGAGTATTTGTAGCGACTGCTTGGCAGGAAAACAACATAGGGAGCGTTTTCCAAAGGAATCTATCAACCGCACAACTCAGGTACTACAACTCATTCACTCAGATCTTGTAGGACCCATTCGTACCCCGTCACTTAGCGGTTCACAATACTTTACAGTCTTTACAGATAACTACTCAAGAAAGAGCTTCATCTACTTCATGAGGAGTAAGAGTGAATCCTTTCGAAAATTCATAGAGTTCAAAGCTAGAGTTGAAAAGAAACTAGCAAAAATATTATGACACTTAGAACCGACAGAGGAGGGGAATATCTTTCACATGAATTTGCAACCTACCTAGTACACCATGGCATCCATCACCAACTTACCATGGCACTCACCCCCAAACAAAATGCAGTTAGTGAACATAGAAATAGAACCATTATTGAAAAAGCACAAACCATGTCTACAGCTAGCAAACTTCCTGGATATCTATGGACAGAGGCTATTAACACAGCCAACTACCTAATCAATATCAGTCCTACTTGAGCCAATTATGGCATGACTCCTGATGAAAAATACTACAACATCAAACCGTCTGTTAAGCATCTTAGAGTATTTGGAGCCTTGGCATATGTTCACATTCCAGACACTGGAAGATCCAAACTTGATAGCAAAACCTTTCCGTGCATCCTCCTAGGCTATGACAGTCAAAGCAAAGGTTACAGACTCTTTGATCCTCAAACCAAACGCATCCATCGTAGCAGAGATGTGGTATTTGATGAGAATCAAATTGGACTTAATGCTATCCCATCAAAGGTCAATCCTCCCGATGATAATGAACTATTTCCCAAACCCTCAGACTCAAACTCAGGTGATCCCACAGATCATCCACCTACGCAAGATCCATCAGTTGTTGAAGAGGATCCACCGTCACCTCCTCAGGCAGCTCCAGTTGATCAACCACGAAGATATCCACTTCGCGAACGACGTCCTAGTACGAGGTTCAAAGACAGTTACCTCTTCCACTATAAGAAACC
>OZ020517.1:6499203-6763102 GCA_963971425.1 Bryoerythrophyllum caledonicum | reverse complement strand
AAAAACCTCGCGGGGGCCAACATCAGCCTCGAGACTTGGAAGTCCGCAAGTTCCTCGAAGGTGTGAAGACCACCATCGGCAGGTTTTCAAGCTCTCGTACGAGAGGCATGCCTTGGAATGAACAAGCAATGAAGTCGGCTATGGAGGCGCATATGTTACACAACGTGCAATTCCTTCCAGAAGATATCGGAGTTTATGGACTTTCCGGATATGACGCTGTTGGTGGATACGGAAAGGTTCAGAAGGTCCGCATTGTGGGTGTGAGAGCCATTTCGGCATACATGGAGTTTGCCGGGAAAATGCCAACGGCGTCTCATCCGAAAGAAAAATTTAGACAACGGTCTCACAAGGCCATGATATGTCATGTTGCACACCAAGGAGTTATAAAATTTTGGGCGGTGAATACAAAGAATATGGAGGCGTATACATTGTGGTGGAATGGTGGTAGCTAGGCCCATTTTAAAACCGTCGATTCAAAGGCAAATTCAGCGGCTTCGAGCAACTCAATCCTTTCAGCTCCATATATTTCGGCGGAAGATACAACACAAATCTTAGCCTTCCGGAAGAATAGAGCAAGACTTATTTGGGCTTTGATGTGCACCATGGCCCAAGTCCACAAGGCAAATGTCATTTACAATGACATCGTTCCCACAATTGTGCTTCTGTACACTAGTACAAAAGTGGAAAAAAAAAACCGCACTGGATTCAGCATTGCAGTTCTTTTGACCACATTTTTGCTAGGTGGAAATTGTGTGTCCAAGATGACCAAAATTGTGGAATTTAAGTGACTGACAATGGAAAGTGGGGCAATTTATGTAGTGAAGCAAAAAAACGCGTGTTCTAGACAATATACCGAGATGACTACTGTGAGTTGATGTCCTTGGCGTTAACAACAAGCTAGTTAGTCTCAAACAACATTGGACATCATATCGCGAGGTCATATTAGAATGATTTAACTTGTACAAGATTTCTACTCAGCAGTCAATGTCAATATTATCTTCCTTCACTTCTCTATGGTCTCCACTCAAAGATATGGGGAGCCTCTTCCAATTCTTGTATTCCAAGCGATTCAGGGCAACTCTGTGGCGGCGGCTTCTCAGTTCACCTTCTAGCAAATCAAGCATGCTCCCTCCCTCAACACCACCCTCCCCGTCCATGATTGACCAACACCGTACAGACAGTAGCTACCTCCAATTGCTTTACCTACCTCATTCACAAAAGATTCCACGATGCTCAGCAGTAGAGGTCAAGATTCCTGACTCTCTGCCTTCGCCTCATCCACCAGTCCCAAAATGTCCACCAGTTTGGCTCTGTTGTACGCACTGGCCTGTGCACCAAAACTCTCACTCGGCAGCAAATGCACAAAGTCCAATCGCGCCACTACCGCAGCATGTTCCTCGCAACCCTATTCCCCTACTTAACAACTATACATGGTTCAGCTCCGGCATATAAATCTTCAATGTGTGCTCCAACTCGCACCACTCTAGATACTCGCACATCAATGCCATCAGTAACTTACCTGCACATCATCAACACCTCAATCACACAAGCCCCATCCAACACTGCCAGCATAAGAGAATACTCTCCCCAACAAACCTCAACATGCACGGCCTCATATCCACCTCATTCTGAACATGCAACACAATCCAAACTGCTCTACAACCACATACACTTCCGCCATCCGTAGTGACACGATGAAAACTTTCCCTACAATGATAGGGCCCCAGTAGACCAGCACACCATCAAACCAACAAAGAATTGACTTGCTGTGGAACAGTATGCTCGTGTTCACACAATCCCGTATGCTACGTCACACCAAAAACCTCCTTACAATCTAGCCTCCGTGCACCACTGCCGAACCTATGCCGCATTGCATCACCGCTCGTAAAACCAGTTTCCCTGAACTAGCACAGAAAGTCAAGGAAAGAAACATACTCGAATCCTAGCGAGCACGCCCCTCTTCTCCACCGTCTTCGTCACCAGCGACTTCAGGTCTACCATCTCCACAACTAAAAATCGACCCTGGAAAACGCTTGAATTTCAAGGGTCCAACAGTTCAAAGTTCGACACTTTCAAGTCTTGAAAAATGGCAACCGAAAATGGGCCTATTCATAGAAAACCACCAAATTTCTAGTGTAGAAATCCGCCAGATTTCAAGTGTAGACAACCACTCTGCAAGGCTTGAAAGTTGTAGATTTTCACAGGTGAAAAATTTGATTTTTCTGGTGTATGAACTTCCATAGTTCTCTTGAAAAACTGGTATTTTCAAACCATGAAATAGGCTCTTTTTCAATGAAATACTCTGTACCATTCAGGTGGCACATTCTTTTTATTCTTGGAAACAATATACAATATTCATTGTTTCTGCAGAACACAATGTCGTATCGCCATCTACCTTCTCAACCTACACTGAGCTCTACCATCTAACTTCTCTACCTACACTGAGGTCCTCAACATGCACATGGTCACCCCACATGGCCCACACAAATCATTTCAAGTAAAGAACTTGACAGACCTAGTCCCTTAAGCCCTTTGAGCTCACATGGCTTATCACATGCATGCGCATATCCATAATCAGTGGAAATCAAGAAATAAAGAGCTGCACACTGTCCACTTCTCTACTAGCACCTTCATCTCCTCTTCCTTGAGCAAGTTTGTGTAGTTACACCCCCGGACATATGATGTTGGCCACCTCAAAGAACAGAATGCCGATCTCACAAGAACGAGTTCTTGGGCCATGAAGGTCGAGGTCACGGAACTCCCAAAGGTGTCAACCGCTCCCAAAACCTCAACACATCGAGAGATGCAACCATCCACCTTACAAGAAATGACATATCAATAATTTATAAACGATAAAAAATAAAAGAAAGAGAACACAGCTACACAGAAAATGTGGATAAATGTACCTGACGTGGATCAATTGTGAACGTTGCCATGGGATATTGACGTTGAAGTCCACCTTCAGTCCATAAAGTAAACTTAGGAAGTTGTTTCCAAGACGAGGGCAACATTATTAACTTCTTTGAATTCATTGCCCGACCCATGGAGAGCGACGGCCTGTTCTCATGCCTTGTTGTGGCAACAGAGAGGCTGTCATTAAATCGTGGCTGCTGCTGCAAGTTATTATATGTGTATGCTTGTCCTCATTTGTCTGGTCCAAAAAAGCACCCACAGAGAACACGAGCTCAGAATTGAAAGGTTTTGCAACTGGTTACTCAATTACGAGGAATAGGAAGTTGGAAACCGAGGCATTGATATGAATCATTAGCCAACAAGAACTGCGAGAAGCCTGTTTTTTCTCAGACCAAAATGAACTCGACGAGATTGGCAAGTGACAAACCTCTCTTTGAGCTGAAGATGGAATAAGATGACTTTGGCTCCACTCTGGAGCTGCGAATGATAGAGGTTTGTAGGATTGGTGTTCATATCCAATGCTTCCAACTTCGATGTTGCTCCAATCCAAAGAGTAAATGTCAGCAGCTCCCACAAGTTTCTGCGAAACACCTTTTTTGTCGGCTGCTTCAGAGATGCGTTAGGCGACTCGTTTCCACCCTTTCACGTTTGCGTAAGAAAGCAGCGATTGAAGTCGTTGAGTTAAAACATGCAAATTGAAAGTGGTCTCATTCAACTCCAGGCTCTCTACCTCGTTGCAGAATTCTCCATTCCCGACTAACACAACCATTGTGTTGCTAGGTCTCCCTTCGTGCTCAACCTAGTATAAAAAAATCCGGTATTATGAGGTTAATCTGGTATATCGACAAGTGTTTTACAATGAGCGGCAATTTTTCAAACCAATGCTCAGAAGGAACCTACAAATGATACCTCCATAAAAACAGGACCAGCTTGACTTATGTCGAGAGGAGGCACCACTTCAAGTGGCGACAAGAAAATTCATATATGTACCTTCACACGAAGTCCTCTCGAAACGCGTTTTAGTTCATGGCAGAATGAAGAGTCCTTTTCTTGAAACTTTTCCTCTATTATCTAATCCACATAACATATTCTAACAGCCAAGATTCCTCGAACATGTAAGTAGCAAGCACGTTGCTAGATAAATATATGACGACAAGAAAGATGCTTGAAGACAAATTTAAAAAAAAACAATAGTGAGGAAGACTCACTAAGCCTGGACCCATATGCCAGGCCGCGGAGTAAAGCACACTACGGAGTATTCAGAGAACTTAATACATACTGCCAAAAAGAGATGGGACGAAACACAAACCTAGTCTTACATCATCATCAGGGTGCTCAATTATCGGTTGCTGCCATGAGCGAGAAGTTGACTGAAGTGACCTGTTCCTCAGGTATCTGCTCCTTTAGAGAATCATGAGAAGAATTTGATGTTGGAACCCTTCCCCACCGTTACAAAAGCCAGTCCACTCTGCAGAGAATACAAGAAGTGCTTTTAATATTGGAAGTACATGTCAAAACAAGGAGAACACATGACACACAATATACACAGAAACACATCAGTCACATTTTATGTCTGTTAATAGCAATTCGGAGCTACTGCTTGTGAGCTGAGAATAAACCAACCTCGTGTATTTGTTAGGTTATTACAATACGATACACCCTCTTTTTACCCCTTGAAATCACCTCAAGATAGTTCTGTATTTATATGAACTGAGCTCAAAGAAGAGAAAAGCGGCCAATATTCGAAGCTAGGGTTAGGAAATATAGAGAGCAAGGGTTAGGAATAGAGAGAGCTAGGATTCAGATCAAAGAAAGAGCATATGGCAATTTAATACCTGAGTGCAAACGAAGTCGATGGCGAGGAGGATCCTGTGGACCGAGTTTGCGAGCTCGGCTTCTCGGGCAATGAAGGAAAGCAGTGTCTGCGAAAGCCTACAAAAGTTTAGAAAGGTTGCGGGAGCTTGCGATGCATTGCCGAACCAGGTCAGCACGGAGCGAGAATGCAAGAAGGGGGCAGTAGGTCGCCCCTCTTTTATTTGAACTAGCTCCTCCACGCATTTTTGTCCACGGCACCACAGCTTCTTCCACCTTCAAGAACTACTGGCTTCATTCAGGTGCAAACTTGCTGGAAGGAATTGGGATCTTTTGCACTTAGTCCCATATCGATTGTAGAATAGATCGAGGTAGGCTATAAAGAAGAAGACAACGCTCTACAATTTTGAAATTACCCATTACACATTGAACATGGTGGAGGGGGGTTGACGTGGCGGCCTATGTCTAGGTGCTTGTGCCGGACCCCTACTGCCTTCACTAATATCTTCAGTCGACTCTTAAAATCCTTACTATAGCCCTACATAGTTCTTCACGCTTATAGTCATTTTTATGGAAATTTATCGTCCTCCTTATATTCTTATAAAATTTACATCCACTACGTTAATTTAATGTTAAAGTAATTCCTACATGACCAAGGGATTTTTGTGTTGTCAAATATTATCTTGTACTTAATCCCTAAATAATCCCTTTTGCAAATCTCCGGCATGTTCCCATCATGGTTGTGATATATATTTACAATTCTTGGAATTTTCTACAAAGATGCAAGAAGACAATAGGTACATGTTTGACTCGGGTTAATATACTATTTCTCTATAAAGTACATAAGTGCATTTTTTGGAGAAATCTAGAGAGTTCTCCCTCTCCCTGTTTTGCCCCTCTTGTTATGATTTTTATAAACAAAAGAATTTTCTTTGGATTCTTCTTTGGTTTTTTTAATTCAGTCATATGACTTGCGCTCCTCCTCCATTGATAGATTTGATACTTTGTAAATTTTAATTTTTTAATTGTCCCTCTCCATCTCCTTCTTTCTCCTCTTCCGTTATCTTGATTGAATTTTTTATTTTTGGAAGTTCCTTTCTCGCATTTGCCACTATTATTTTAAATTTATTTTAAACAAAAGTAGTTCTTCTTAAATTCCACTAAATCCTCACATTCTGTATTTAGTTTTATGACTTCAGTCCTCTTCCATTGATTGGGATGACCTTTTTTTATTTTAATTTTTTTATTCTTCCTTTCCATCTCTTTCTTTTTCTTTTATCTTGATTGAATATTTTTGTTTTTGAATGTCCCTCTCTCACTCTACCCCTATTATTTTGACTTTTTAAACTAATTTTTTTATCTTGGATTCTTCTTCGGATTCCATATCCAGTTTTATCACTTGTGTTCCTCCTCTAGTGATTTGTATGACCCTTATTGAAAGCAAGATTTATTTATAAAAAATAAATGAAAATAAAATGGAGATGGCACCTATCCTACGTGGCATACGACTCGTAGGTTTGAATATTCTTTTTCCTTTAATCATTTAATATTGACTAAGAAAGAAATAAAAGAAAATTTGTTTCAAATGATTCCTCTTCCATTGTTATATTTATGTCTTGTTGAGTCAGCTAGAATCGAGACAAATTTTAGAACTTGAATGTTTTTTGAATGCAAAGTTTTTGGGAGTTGGATGAACGTAACTTGGAAAAGAGAAATTTTTATTAAAAAATAAACAAAAATGATGCCCTCCCAAGACATTGCGGAGGTTATCCATTATAGAACTATTTTGGCCGAAAGGAGCTAAACTTCAAAGTTATAATGAGAGTTGGTGTAATAGCTTTGATGTCACACAGGAATTCATAAAACAATAGTGGAAAATTTATGTGCACCACAAGAATGTAGACAATGGAATGCTATTATGATAGGATGTGAAGACAAATATATTAAAGCCCTATCTAAAAAACCTTATAGATACATAAAACGTGAGGTAGCAGAATCATTTCCCAAACATTACTAACATCATATCACAACTATTCATAATCAAGATCGAGCCCTCTTCTTCAAAACCTTTGAAGACCTTGATGGCTCTGTTGTATCACATGGCCATGTATTTTCTTGCGAATAGAATGAAGCAGCAACGTGGTGGCCACGACAATCAACCTGCACCCACAATAAATTCATCAACAACCAATCTAAAACAAAATATTTGAAAAGGCATTATTAGACAATTACAACTTGACAAATATCAATTATATTTCATATCGCCAAAAACAAAAACAAAAAAATATGATGGAAAGAGAGGCATTTATCCGATTTGATTCATATTTCTCTTTAGTTTTTTTGTAATTGATAGCAATCTCACTATCGAGATGATCCAAAGCCGTCTTCAACTTCGTTATCACGTTTCTCTTTTGGACAAACGCCATGCCCAATGCGTTTACACGTGAACTTCTTGTGGTGCAATGGACTGTAGAATTACAATTCGTCAATAGCGCTGTACCATTCGGTGGTTTGAACTGAAGATGATACTGTGGTAACCAAATCGATGGAAATTGAGTGACTTCCACTCCACCATCTACAAAATATACAAACAATAACTTGTGTCAATAGAGGTAATAAGAAAAAATACAACAATATATTCTAACAAGTTTTGTTTAAAATTTACTTGGATAAAGCTATACAATCATCCCAAATCCATAATCGGTAGGATCGATGTGTGGACTACAACTATAATCTCGAATCACCGAGAAACACGTGAACGGCGTACTTGCAAATCTGCACTCCCCTGCTGGTAATCCTTCATTGATTAGAACTTTCTCCAATCGCTCCATCGTCGTTGGAAACGTTTGCTTGAAATAATTGGATATTTCGGCCGCAAACCTCTCCGATAAATCATACAAACAAAAGTGAGAGTGGGTGAACATGTTTGAGCAAAACATTTTGTTAGACATCAACTAATATAAAATACACAACACAATAATATAAAAAAATAAGCTTAAACAAGTACCTACCATCCAATCTGTCCATGCTCGAAAAGGCCATACATTACCATGCGGCTACCTCCTACTTTCGATCCTCGTACTGTAGGCTTTCCATACTTCTCCAAAATGGACGCCATACAATAAAGTCGTGGACTCTCGTCTTGAGGTATAACGTTAAATCGCAAGACACCCACACAATTTTCCATGTCTTCAATCATTGCTATCGGCGTCTGAATCAATCGAAAATTCTCGACGTCTTTGGACAAATCGTATAAAGTCGAGTAGAAAGATTTAGGTTTAAAAACCTTTGTCACCTCCACAGTAAGAACATCCGTTGACGCATCATCACGCCTCTCATGCTGGTATTTGAAATGATGTTTAATCTTGTCCACACTACGATCAAGTACAAGATCACAAATGGTACATGAGTACGTATTACTTACAGTATCATGTGACACACCACATGACTCCAGAAACAAATGGTTGAAGACAAGTTCTGCAAGTCTGCGATACCGACGTCCATCGTTGTGACAAATGATTTGAGCCTCGTTATTTGGCATTGCTCCGCACTTACAAATCTGACACTCATACATAGAATTGTCCATTTGAATATTTGACTGATCCATAATCACCTGTTGTACAATGAAACACCAAACATAATCAATCACTGAAATAAAATTATCAATAAAAAGAAATCTATGTAATAAAACAAAATCATTTCCCTGAAGCAAAATTGCTCTTCATATCAAGGCCAAGTGCAAAGCACATGACGTTAACAATCCAAGCAAAATCACGACAAAGAAAACAACAACTCCCTTTGAAGCAAAATTACTCTTCATACCAAGGCCATGTGCAAAGCACACGACGTTAATAATCCAAGAAAAATCACTACAAGGAAAACAACAACTCTCTAAAGCAAAATTGCTCTTCATATCAAGGCCATGTGCAAAGCACATGACGTTAATAATCCAAACAAAATCACGACAAAGAAAACAACAACTCCCTCCCTCCCTTTGAAGCAAAATTGTTCTTCATATTAAGGCCATATGCAAAGCACACGACGTTAATAATTCAAACAAAATCACAACAAAGAAAACAATAACTTCCTGTGAAGCAAAATTGTTCTTCGTATCAAGGCCATGTGCAAAGCACACGACGTTAATAATTCAAACAAAATCACAACAAAGAAAACAATAACTTCCTGTGAAGCAAAATTGTTCTTCGTATCAAGGCCATGTGCAAAGCACACGACGTTAATAATTCAAACAAAATCACGACAAAGAAAACAAATACTCCCTCTGAAGCAAAGTATGCAAAGTACAGGACGGTAGAAATCCAAACAAAATCATGACAAAGAAAAAACATGGCCAAAAGATGTCATACCATTTAATTGTTGTCATTTCATCCAACAAATCTTCATAGATTGAAAGCTCCCTCCAAATAACCTCGTCTCCCAATAACCTCATCTCCAAATAACCTCGTCTCCAAATAACCTCGTCTCCAAATCTATCTTTCTAAGTTCTCCAAATCTATCTTTCTAAGTTCTCCAAATATTCTAGACATATCATTTAGACAGAACTTCTAGTGAAATCTTCTACTCAAATCCTCTATTCAAATCTAATCCACATATGGCTTTTACAAAAAATCTAATCAAATCCTATTGCAATCACTTGCCCACCTTGTTGCATATCAAAGTGAGTAGTCTACAAGCTTAAATATATCACATTGCGATTAACTGAGCCAGTTCAATATCACATTGTCGATGGTAAATTTCTAAAAATTGGTTCACGATGCACTCCTTCAGCTCAAGTCTTATCCATCCTGCAACATGAGAAAACTCCAACTAAATTATTTTAATCAACACATCAGATTCAAGTACAAGTATTTCTAAGGCGATGCTATTACTGAAAACAAACGAATAGTACACAAGTGATATGCTGAAGATCAAGCTCCTGCAATTTACTGTAGAAAAAATCACATAACCACTCACATGAAATGTAGGCAAGCCCTAATTGCACGTTGACAAGATCCAATTGATGATTCTTAAGTTAACACATACTTGCAAGGTAGCATAGTAATTTAACATAATCTAATCCCGCTCCATAGTAAGACACCAAAGCGCGCAACACTTGCTTCTACTTCAGATGGAAAACACCTCAAGTTCCGTGATCGCCAGTATTCCAAACCAAAAGCACACGCAGATCTGAGATTCACGACACAAGGTAGCGATTGGATTGAGTGACATCTCACAGCTCAAACAGGATAATCCTCAAGATTCATGACACAAACACCACTGATTCCAGAGAAAACAGATCTCAACTGCTGCGATTATCCTGAGTGCTTCAACTTCCGAGTTGGAAGGACTAAGAATCTCCTTCAGCTCTCCAGCCAAAAAGTCCAACAAACAATTTCAACTCTCAAGCCGAAAAATCCAACAAACTATTTCAACTCTCAAGCCCAAACAACTAACAAATTCACTTAGCTTTGAGGCCGAAAAAAACCATCTACCGGGCCTAGAAAACTGACAAATTCCTTCAACTCTCAAGCCGAAAAATCCTTCAGCGTACAAGCCAAAAGAAGTAACGAAGTCCTTGAACCGCGTCCACATATTTCCTAGAAACCAGATCTCGAAACCCATAACGTGCTAGTATCTGATCAATCACGACAATACTTGAACCGTGTAAGCCCAAAAATTCACTTCCTAAGAGGACAAATTCTAAACCCAGAAGGTCCTATTGCTGCATGTTTTTAACTATGCCATGTATTGATCTGTAACTTCTATTTTTTATTGTATTTGGATTTTTTCTTTTCTTTTCTATATATATATTTAATACTATTATTATTATTTTCCCCTGATTTAAGTTGACTTGGATTACGTTTAAATCTATTATTTAACCCTGATAAATCTAATAAATTTAAGTATTTATTATTACTTACTTGTATTATTATTAATTTTTTTGTTTCTTTACTTCAATTTATTTTTTTCTAATTTTCTAGTAATTTTTTTAAAATTTAAAAATAAAAATAAATTATTATTATTATTATTATTATTATTATTATTAAAAAAAATTCCTTCCTAAATTATGTGTTCTCCACCGTAATTATGAGTTAGATTAATCCGACCGATTGAGTAAGTAATTCTCACCTCCCATTCATTAAATAACCCTAAAACTAGTTACTATTAATTCTACTGTTTTAATTTGCTACTAATTTTTATCCAGAAGCCACTAATTCTTAACTCCCACGCCCCACGTCAGATTTCCATCTTTTCTGAGCCTAATCTTATTAACTTTTTCTTTCCTACTCAACTATCATGTTGCATGCATCAGACTTACGTTCCAAATCAAAAATATTCACCACAGTAAGATATTATACGAGGTTGAGTTAACCATCCATAACTTTTGCATACAAGGACCGAATGCAGAGTTTTTTGAGCCTAACCCGACTGAATTCTCAAGCTCTATACAGTGGTGCATTCAAAAATATCCAACCGAGCATCTACATCAAGCTGGAGTGACCAGCCCATGAGAATTCGCAGCTCTAGCCAGACCAACGCAAATTTTAAAAAAAACCTGTAGCATGAAGGAAGTAACCATTAGCAGGGCTTACGATCTCGAGCAAGGAACTGCATAGCCGCAGTCACGTGGGCAGCTCCTTGCCTTCACTCCATAGGAGGACACGACGCGCGCGCAACACTTGCTTCTACTTGCACTCGAACTTTTGGCGGATCTTCTTCTTTTCAGCTGCCACTATTTGCAGCTTCTCGATGTTTGAATTCCTCTTCAGCAGAAACCGAAATCTTGTTAGCCTTCTCCTCCGATTCCTGGTGGATGAACTGCACCATCTGCTGCACCTGCTTCGAAACCTCCAGCTCGTAGGGCTGCTGCTCCTCCGCGCTTGGTCCTCACCACCCTCGGTGGCCCTTCGCGGCGGTCACAGCCTGCGTCTTGAGGAACGGTGCGATCTCCTCCCACGTCTTGTGCGTCCCCAGCCAGATCTTGTGCTTCTGCACTGTGGGCCGGATCTCCGTCACCCACTTGTTCAGCTCCGACCGGTGCGGCACGCCCAGGAAGCCTGTCTCCGCGCCCCTGAAGTGCACCTCGTCACAAACCGCACACCAACACCCTCATTCACCGACCGCAGTGCAAGTTGATGGCGTCACTGCCTTCACACCAGCCCCCAGCCTAATGATTAGCTCCTATCGCTTGCAGTACGAAACCACCAGCAACAATCACTACGTCATCAACATTGCAACCCTCCAATCACCGGAGAACCAAATCAGCCATCTACATCGACATGATGGCGAAAATCTGGAGATCAATTCGAGCCAACACACATCTAACCTGATCTCACAGGATAAAACTTAAGTTACTGCACTTCCCTTAAAATTCGCGCCAAAGTAGCACTCTTCTCTACACAATGTCAACGGACATTGAAAACTCCAAGCAACAAAAAAAAACTGAAACATTCTTCAATCGCAATCGAGCGTTCACCAACAAGCTGAAAAACCCTAACATATCCCACCGCAGCCGCTGTGCTCGCGCGCTCTTCCACTTCCGCGCTCCATGCACACATTCCCACCGAAATCGCCACTCTCTACACAAGTCCAGTGTTACACCATCGCACTCCCAGACTGGTCGGGGCTCCTCCAACTCACACCCTGCACGAAGTGTGTTCACAAACACTCCCCAGTACTGAAAACCAAGTCCTCCAGCTCGCACCCAACGGCACTCCCTTCCGAACCGAACCAAACTCCTCCTTCTGACAACATCACCGCGCGCATACACAGATTGCTCCTCCAACCCGAATAGAACCCAATCGGATCGTTCCGCCGTAATCGCCTACGACCTCGTTACACACGCACGTCCCCTGCTCGCGCGCAGGCCGCCCCTCGCTCGGCACACGTTTGCGCGTTCGCCGAGCACCACAAAAACCCTCGCGCTTCGCTCCACAGCACTCCGGAGCCCCCAACTTCGTCATTGCTCTTCTCTTCACACACTCTCTTCACACACCGCAACCGCGCATAAAGCTCCCACCAAGAATGCAGACACCGCTCTCTCTTGCGCGCACATTGATTCACCCCTCACAGACACAAATTCTCACTCAACTCAGACCGACCTCCCAACACTGTTCTCCCCTCACACAAAAAAAAAAAAAACTCCAACCCCACACAAACCCACAGACCCCCAAACTCGCCTACGCACACACGAACTCTCCAACAGCCCTCCACACCAAGGCTCCCCCAAATCGCAAGAGCCCAACGGCACTTCCTCCCGCTCACACCTCGTCCTTCCTCCCCCGAAAAAAGCCCACTTCCCCACAGAGAGCCTCCCAGCTCAGTCTCGCTAGAGATTCGGCCTGGCCGGTTTTTTTTTCTTCTTTTTTCTTTTCCCCGACAAGACTAGCTTTTTTTTTCAGAGGCAGCCCACGACCTCTCACAGTAGTGCAAGATTGGTTACTTACAGCCGTTTTTGAATTTTTTAGTTTATCACGAGCATTCAACTCGCCGCTTTGCACCTGACATGCGGCCCCTAAAATTAAATTCATGGTGGCTAGATTTGTCATGTGGCATGTATATGGAGAAGTACCTCCAACTACACCGTTCCCTGAATATAGTGTAGACTAGACTATTTGAAATTTCCTACAGTAATTTCATTAAACACAAATTAAAGTGGTCCACTTGAATTTTCCATCCACATCAAATCATGTCCATTAGAAATAGTGTGGCTTGTTTCAAAATAAAAGACACGGGAATTGATGTGGATAAGTTTTTACAAGTTGTACTCACTGCAAGAGAAAACACCAAAACAATATTGTCATATTAAGTTGTCGTAAACACTGCATTCAAATATGTTTCTGTCCTGTTTGCCATGAGTGCACCAGATGTGTTGTGAACTAAACTACACCACCACGGGGGTGTGCCATATGAGGTTTCTAATCAGCTCAGTCAGTTTCTACCTTCTGTTGTGATTCACGTTCAAGTGTCTTGTTCTCTTTCTCACTTGCTTGTCGTTGTAGTCGTTCTTGCTCAAGCTCAGCCTGCAAGTTCAAGAACTGTTCCTCCAACCTGAAATCGAACCAGAATATTCACTAACAATGTTTGTACGCTCTAGAATAGGGTGGCCTCCGCAATAGTAACTGGCACCCTTTGCTGCTTCAATTTCTCCTCCAGCTGCAGCAGGCAGATCAACGTTGGTGTAAAAGCCCTAGAAAAGATTTTTCCATAGGTCAGAGCAGCGAATGTAGTACTCAACCTCTCTGATGCTCTTGACAAGGCTCAAACGCTGATCTTCCCCCACACTCTGGCGACATTGAAGCGCTTGAATCAACTCATTGGCACCTCTGGATGCCGCAAGCTCAAGAGTCATGGTTGATTTTTCCTCCTTCATCTGCTCTCGCTCAGCTGTTCAGGTAATGTCAGACAATGTTACATTCAAATTCCACAAAAATCTGTATAAACATGATGATGCCTGTTGAGATACAAGTGTGCCTTTCTTCCACTTTGCAGACACAGGTACCTTCCAAGAGAGTTCGATCGTCATGGAGGCAGTCATGGAGGCGATCACTAAGCTCCTTGTATTGCTCCTCAAGCTCCTCAAACACATGAAACCCTACTTCCTATTGTGCACCTTCTATCACCTACAAACCTTTCTTTCTATTGTGTACCTTCTATCACGTGCAAATCCTACTTTCTATTGTGCACCTTCTATCACCAACAAACCCTACTTCCTATTGTGCACCTTCTATCACCTCCAAAGCCTACTTCCTCATCTCTGCAAGGAACGGAGAGATTCTAAGTGATGGTGGGAGGGGCTTCAGAGAGCAAAAGTATCCAAAACCAAAATTGATGTGGTCCACCTCAATTTTCATCCAAAACTAGAATTGATGTGGTCCACCTCAATTTTCATCCACATTACCTATACCTCCACACTATATTCAGTGAACGGTGTACTGAACTCATTCTTTGTTTAATTTTGATGCACTTCAACAAAGACAAAACAAGTGCAAGCCTCAATCTACAAGACACTAATCTTGACCACAAATATAACGCCGCAAACACTTATTTTGAACATAAGAGATGATCTAATTTCTTATCAAAATATCTTTTCCCTTCTCGTAGGTGGTGGAAGGGTTTCTGGAGGTTGAATTGTACGTCACCGCATCGTGGACGAGGTATATAGTCTTCTTAACCCCTAAAGGACCAGAGTCTCCTTTGAGGAGATTTCTGATTTTGGACAGGTTCCTAAAATTCGGAAAAAGATCCTTTTTCTTTGAAATTTTTATTCTAGATTGCCTCTGATAAGAGCTTTGTGGACATATTTTTTTATTTTTTTTGGATTTGTGGTTTGAAAGTTAGTACCACTCAAAGCCAAAAGTGGGGACTTCGGGCACCTCCAAAATTTTTGACAAAAGTTTCTATTGACATTGAGATTTTTCACACATATAAAGAATATTTCTTTTTTAGGGAAATTTTCAAAAAAAAATCTTGTCTTTAGTGTAAAAAGGCATTTTATTCCAAGTCAAACAATTTCACACATTGTCGGGCAACGGGGGAAAAAAACTTCATCTTTTCTACATAAAACCTAGAGATCTTCATATTTTTCACTTTTTATTTTTTCAACAGCAATACGTGGTGAAAACCTTCTTATTGACCGTTTGGATTATCATTTGAATACATACGTAGTTCACAAAAAAATAATATGTGAAATGGCTATTTTTGAACCTCCACTCCTTGCACACTTGTTTTGAATATGCTACACCCCTTTTTTACCTCTTAAAATTGGTGTGCTGGGAAATAACATCATGCTCAAGACAATGGTAAAAGATTTAGACCTTGTACAATGCAAAAATTTGATACAAAGTGAAGTCAAAGTCTGCTGATCTACTCAACGCAGGGAAGAAAATGAACTATTTTTTTGACTTTAAACACTAAAATCTATCAATCCGTGCAGTGGATTGCAACCAAAATTTTATGGCATGTTTATATAGAAGTCTATTTTAAGATCTTACGGTTGAAAATCCGAAATTCACTTTAAAATGTGATTTTCATGTCTCTTTTTGGCAGTGGCAGTTTTGGACTGGTTTTAGAACGAAAGTGGTCGTGGTCCTTTAGGGGTTAATGTTTTGCTGTCATTAATATATTAGAATGTTTCCAAGCATTTATCAAGTGTTTTTTGGATGTATCTTTTCTGTTGTAGGTGCCTGTTAGCAACAATGGACCCTACTTTTTACAATACGGATCTCATCATGTGAATGCCCTTGTTATAAACTGCCTCAAACATCTCGTCATGGACGACGAAAATGTTACATCTCAAATCATCTACTACTAAATTGTATTAAAATTTTGTCAGTAACACTGCTTTAATTTTTTTTCTCTACATGTAAATCTACAAGGACCGTCCATTTCATCCCTTAGTAAACGGATGAGAGTGGTCGTTTATTGTCTAGACTCCTTTTCATTGTCTCTAGATCTACAAATTCAGCAGATTCAGGCACGCCAGGAAGAGATCAAGGGAAATCTGAACACACGAAGGATGTTTGTCGATTTTAAAGAATTTTGTTTTTGTGTTGTCACCGTGAAGATCGGCATAGCATTGGCTCTACTTCCAATGTTGGTTTTGACGTGACTTGACTCATGCGATTTAGTGCCTTGTCCCGATTCTTGTAGTGTATTGCGCTAGGGTTTGATGCAGGTTTGGCATTAGTTGCAATTGATGCGTGAGGGACCAATGGGATGAGAAAAAATGAAAATTGAAAAATATGAAGATCTCTAGGTTTTATGTAGAAAAGATGAAGTTTTTTCCCCGCTTGCCCGAAATGTATAAAAATGTTTGATTTGAGTTAAAATGTTTTTTTACACTAAAGACAAGAATTTATTTTTTTGACATCTTCAAAGAATGTAATATTATCTACATGTATGGAAAATCTCAATGTCAATAGGACTTCTAGCAAAATTTTGGAGTTGCCCGGAGTCCCTAATTCAAATTTTGAGTGGTCCTAATTTTCAAACCATGAATCCAAAAAAAATTATACAAATATTTCCATGGAGCTCTTATCAGGGACAATCTTGTAAAAGATTTTAATAAAAGTTTTTTTTTTAATTTGGAGAACCTACCCAAAATCCAAAACGTACACCCCATGTACAGTTGGGCTCTTAGGGGTTAAGTTGCCCTCAATGATCATTGTGAATAATGCACACTATTTTCACTGACTAGTTTGTGGCACCATTCATCCCCTCTAACACTGCACATTTGGCGCTATATGAATTCCATGAGTCCTTCACCATTTTGCACCAAATTGGTTTTCAGAGCAAAGCATTTTCTCAAGAATTGAAAGGGCATTCCATGGAGAAGATTGTTTTTCAAGAAGAGAGGATTGTTTTTCAAGAAAAGAAGATTGTTCTTTCAAAAGAATAGCGCTTAGTTTGAGAGCCATCCATTACTTTTACATCATACAAGATCTAATGTAGGCCATGTAGATTAAATTAGTGCGTACGATTAATGTAGGCCATGTAGATTAAATTAGTGTGTACGATTATTGTAGCTAGTAGAAATGTCATATGTTCAAAATGACTAGTTCCAATAGACAAGGACTGAAATACTTTTAGTATAGATGATGTTTGATATAAGTAATTAAATGTCATTGTGGTGGTGTATTGGTTCATCCAATAGTTTCATATTATGGGAAGCTTGATGCATTCATGTAAATATGTACATTTCAAATAAATGCACGATTTTTTAATATATACATGTTGAAGAAATACATACTTTTCTATATGGAAGTGTATTAATAGGGTGTACATTTCAAATAAATGCACGATTTTTTAATATATACATGTTGAAGAAATACATACTTTTCAATATGGAAGTGTATTAATAGGGTGTACATTTCAAATAAATGCACGATTTTTTAATATATACATGTTGAAGAAATACATACTTTTCTATATGGAAGTGTATTAATAGGGTGTACATTTCAAATAAATGCACGATTTTTTAATATATACATGTTGAAGAAATACATACTTTTCTATATGGAAGTGTATTAATAGGGTGTACATTTCAAATAAATGCACAATTTTTTAATATATACATGTTGAAGAAATACATACTTTTCTATATAGAAGTGTATTAATAGAGAAGATGTGTTTTTTGAAAAAAAGAGGGGAAAAATAAAAAATGCCCATAATTTCAATATAAGCCTATAGACATAGCATTACATGATGATAGTTATGTGATCATATTTATATCAATGTGGTCATTGAAGTTTGCTTATGCTTGAATTTAGGAATTAATGTAAAGCTTGTTATATAGTTAAATATCACTCACGTTTTTGTTTGGTCTACAATTTAGTTGGTGTATGTAAATACTGTAAAGGATGTACATACAAGTTTGATTGAATATGTATAGAGAGTGTTGCAATCCTTTTGAAACGCATGTACTTGTTTATGAAATCTTAGCATGTAATCATCTATCGCTAAATGTAAAAACTTGTGACTTATATTTCATCAAATTTCTTTCATGATTCTTTTTCATTTTTTCTTTCAAAATCACTTATTTTTAATCATGAAATCAGGATATATATATATATATATATATATAAGTACATCTCATTTGTTGCAATTTTTAAGAAATCAAGTTGCCTTGCCAAAAAAAATGTCACATGCACATGTGACGTTTTCACAAATACTATATTTCTATCCCTTCTACAATTTCCTTGATTATGTTACACTGCTTTTTTACCTGTATAAAATGGTGAACAAAGAATTTGCATCATTTACTACATGATGGTATAAAATTTAGGCCTTGTGCAATGCAAAAATTTGACAATAAGAGAAGTCAAACTCTGCTGCTCATGTGAACAAAGGGAAGAAAAAGACCTTGTTTTTCTCTTCAAACACTGTAACCTCCCAATCCGTAAAATCAAATTCCATGAAATTTGGAGAACATGTATTTCTAATAGTCTAGATAAGGATCGTGCGTCTAAAAGTTTTAAAAAAAACTTTTATTTTTTGTTCCTTCTCTTTGCACTAGAATAAGTAGTTTTGAAGTGTTTGATTTTTTGAGAAATCATCAAGGAACCTTAGGGGTTAATATTAAGTTCTAGATTGCTATGTCCACCAACAATCTTAGTACAATTTATAGTACTTTGAATATTGAAAGAAGGATGAAGGTTCGAAGAATATGTTGTGGAAAGTGGTATTCCTTGGAATGTATGGCTACCAAATTTATGAGTGGAAATTTACCAAGGAGTTTGAGAGGTACTAGACCCAATTTATTTATTTATTTTGCAACTATGAGTTAATACACTGAAATTTTGTAGTGGAATAAGAGCATGAAGATTGAGGAATGCTATAATAGTTTAAGTTGGGTTGGATTTATTGAGTATGTATGAATACAAACATGGTGAATACTACATCTACTAGGTTCTATTAATAGTATATATATATGTATTGAAATAATTCATAATATGTAATTCCAATAAGTTATAACAATATTTACTGAAATCATAGGATGATAAGCTAAATATAGTGTGGAATTTGTATATGCTGAGGCTTGAAGTATTATGGTAGCTACATATAGAAGTATGATAAACCATGTATCTTATTCTTTTTTTATCAACCATAAGATTTTATATATTCCTGACATGAACAATGATTACTACATTTGTATCATTTTTTCCAACAAGTTTTTACATGTCATTTGTGTAGACAACAATAGTAGCATTGAAAATTATAGAGTGAGGCATCATTATAATATATTTTTATCCTATGTTTGATTAAGCCAAGACTCTTTATATGCCCCTAGAGTGCTTACATTTTTACTTGAAAATATAATTTTATTATCATGAAGGTGCTTAAAGTGCATTACGAGTTGACATTGTAAGTGCAAAAATGCATGCTCTTAGGCATGGTTGGACTAATTTCAAATGCGTATCATTACTAGAATGCTATGTTGGAAAGTAAGTGTATGTATAATCTCACATATTTTCCAATATGGCAAGCATACTTTCAAAATTAACACCTCAATAAAAGTTATGCAAAAGTGAGAGGACAAAATAATAAATGATGAAGTGGATGAAGGCAAAAGAATATACGAGATGCATACCATTTCATGCGTAGTTGCTTCTCAGTGAAGATTTTGCAACAAGTGACACTCTGCCATGCACTGTCACCCTCAATAATATCCGAGCTACCCGTCCATGACAATTAATTAGCGTCAATTGCCCCAATACTATCAACTATGCCAACACCATGAACAATAAAGTTTCCTTGTTAAAACTACACTAAAGATTCCGCCAGTGTCATTAATGTGACCCTCAATCAACCGGCTACCGGCCGCTATGCCTTTATTCTCCCCCATTAACTTCTCATCCTCATTCCAACCAAATTTTGGTTACAATCATCGACTTTTCATCCTTGACAGTCTTCTACTTTTGATACACTAAACGTCCACAAGTCAAAAAATAAAATAAAGATGCGATCTTTATAGCAATTACTTTATAGTCTACTACTTTGCATTTAGTGTATGGTTTTATCACTACAATGACCCTTGTTATTTCTGTAATTCATCCAATCTTTGGATACTTATATAACATTTGCATAATGTTATTCTTATACATGCTACATTGATATCTATTCAATAGCATGCGAAGTAACATTTCATTATAATGTAATGTTAATGTTAATCAAATGTTAATTTCACCATTGCCATCATAAATAAAGTTTATTGTCATTTCTTGCCATTCTAATATATACCAATCTCATGTAGACATCTTTATATCTAATTTGATGAGGTTACTTGCATGCCTTTTTTACAACTGTTATCTCAATGTAATTTTCACGCCATCTTATCTTCAATTAATTGATGGATTAATATTGTAGTGGTTTAGTGTTATTCTAGTATAAAATAGATGTAGAAAAGGACATTTCTTCATTTTCCTCATGCGACGAGTTTCATTATCTATTCATGATGTTTATTGAGCCCTATCCTAAAGACTTATGCTTACTTCTTAATTGTAGGGAAGCTCCAAAGAAATTTTTTAATTAATAAAAAATGATAAATTCTTGGTGCTAAACATAGTCTTGATATAATATAACAAGATATCAGATATCAGATTTGGCAATATCATTTAAAAAGATCTATTTATCAAATCTACTTTATATCAATCAAAAAGATATGAACACTAGTCATATATTCAAAAGAATTAAACCTTCACTACAACAATGAAAGTATAAGTGACCTAAACTAGAAGTCTATTTATAAATGTAAGCCAATTTGAAGACATAACAAGCATAAGAAGACTCTAATCTTGAAAAAAAAACTCAAAATAAAACAAAGTATTCTGTAGCTCACTCGTGTGTACTAGCATAAAAGTGGACACATAAGTAAGTGGATATACTAATTGGATGATATGCAAGTGGATGGAATGATCCTCATTTAACCCCTAAAGGACCAAAGTCCCCTCGGGGGACATTTTGAGTTTGGGTAAGATACCACGTTCTCAATTCTAGGCATTATTTTCTGAGATTTTTTCATGAATGGACAACTTTTGATTAGCTCTGCGTAGACACAAATTTCGTAGAATTCCGACTTACGGTTCAAAAGTTACAATTTATTTTCACTTACATATCCAAATAGTGCAGCAGTTTATTGTGACATATCACAAATACTGTCACTAAACTTTAATAACTTCTAAATTCGAGTTTTTGTCCATTCAAAAGAAAGAAAATGACCTGTTCAAAAGGAAATTGAGATCTTTGCATCTACCGTATGGATTTGTGAGTTTCAAAAAACTTAGAAGGATATGATATATGCAAAATATAAAGTGTATTGTTGATTCTCAGCACGTAGTTGCATTGCATGATTTTTTAGGACATCTTCTACACCTCTTCTACTTCTAAAATTTGGTGCACATGTGCCTAACATGATCTTTTTCAAGTTAACATAATAAATTCACAGCCCGTACTGCAAAAAGTTGCCCCAGAAGGTGGTCAAAGTTTGTTGAAGGTGTTTAGTATGACCTCAATAAGAGATTATGCCCTTGCATGAGAGGAGGTGGCGTTTGGTCTAGAAAGTGACAAAAACATCTCAACAAAGTCATCATCAAATTCATAACCTTTATGACCAATTGTGGCAGTCTTGGTGTGGATTTGGCTCCCGAGTTCTTGGCAGCGTTGCTTGGACACCTTCATCTGCTCCCGATATCAATGCAAATCTCCTCCAAACAAGATAGGAGCTGCACGGAGAGGACGAGGACTTGTGAGTCCAACTCTTCTCTTCAATCTATCTCCATTTCTTGGGCCACTAGCATCCGCTTGGTTGGTATGAGGAGAAACCACCCCATTGTCTTCTAAGAATTGAGCGACTGTGGTCTCTACTTCGCTATCGCCTAGTCTATCAGTCATTGCACACGAGAACACTAACTTGAAAGCACACCAATATAGCACACGGAATACAAGTTGAGATCTCAATAGCACTTATGTGTAAATCGAAGGCAATTCTACAAAATTACACAAAGCATATGAAAAAACTTAGAACTACACGCCATGAATTATGAGCAACCTAAGGATAACCGGGTACAATATTTATAGAACATAACAACCAGGGTCCATATGGCATTGCCAAACTTGGCAGGCCTATCCATATTTATTTGGATAGACCAACCATGATGCCTAATAAAAATTGGCTAGGCACAAACCCCACTGTTGATCAACTCGAGCTGCTCTCCTACCATCCATCTTCAGTGGGGCTCATCATCCACATAATTGAGGATTAGAATATTCCAATGCACACTCTTCAAGCAACCTCAAAAGGCGTACTCTGAAGGTGCTTGCGGGTGCGGGCAAGTTTTTTTCTTAAGTCATTGTGAAAGTTTGCCTAAACTGCATGCCATGCCAAAGAGGTCTAGTCATGATATCCAGAAATCGAGGAAGCCACATGTTGCAACGCCATTCACTGGTCATCAATGCAACTACCGGCCAATGCCAAAGAAGCCAAAAATAAATGAGAAAAGATGCTTTGCTGAGCCCGCCAAACGACGCGCATTTCCTCGAGGCCGACCTATATTTTCCAAAGCCTGCTCAAAATTTTGCCGGCTTGGGATCCACACTTGGTCACTGACTTTAGATCATGCCGCCCATTTTTTGGCCTTGTTGCCTTAAATGCGCCGCGCAAGGATGCCCTTAGGGGAAAGGCCCGCTTGAACAAAAATTCTACTCCAAAGAATCAAAACACATTGGGCTCTTAGTAGCCGAGGCTTGTTTCCACATGAGCTCGAACCCACATTGGGACAAAGGGTCCATTGTTGAGAAATGGGCGTGTCCCATTAGAGTTTTCCTGAAAGTACTAGGCATGGAGACCCACAGTTAGATCCTATATCTTGAATTTCACTAGTTGCCCTGAATGTGGAGTGCCAAAATTGAGGAACCAGACAGATTGAGTGGATCAGGGGATGTCCGGTTGAATTTAGAGTGCAATAGTGAATGGTGAATAGTGAATAGTGAATAGCAAATCATGCACATGTGCATGTGGGGCCTAGGCTTGAGGATAGATGTAGTACTATTGAAGGAGCAAGGTGGAGCTTGAGGAGACTGTAGAGCTATTCAAGGAATGCCAGCCAGTGGTCCGGGAAATATGCAAGGTGAGAATTTTCACCTTGCAAAATTTTCCACTTATAGATGGCATACCGAGTTTGTGTTTAGAAAAAGACACAAGGCTCGCACATTGTGTTGCACCCTCTCATTTTGCCTGACACAGGGCAGCCACCTTGGGAAATTTCGACTTTCAGGAAAACTCTATTGTCTCTCCCATCGTGTATAACAAACAAATATGATCCATGCATCTAGCTATTGGATCAATTTTAAGCTATTTGCATGCTAGGAGGGACAATAGTGCACATCCATTATTGAAAAGTGAATTCTTTGTCCTTAAATTATGTGTTAGTCTGTGATGGATTCGGTCCCTAGTGTAAATTAATGATTGGTTGTAAATTTTTGAACTTTCAAATTAGTCTCATACGGATTAGTAGCAAAAACTATTGTAGTGGTGGAAGTTTTCCATGATTTAGTCTAAAAAGGAAGACTAAAGGCTCGACTGCAGTGTCTTCTTTAACCCCTAAGGTACCAAGAGAGTTTTACACCAAAAACACTTCAAAATTAATGGATTCTAGTGCAAAGAATAAAGAAGGTAACAAAAACTTTGATTTTTAGTTCTGACCGTAGGATCTCAATAAAGGCTTATTAAGTAATACATGTTCAAAATTTCATAAACTTTGACCGCACGGATTGAAAGATTATAGTGTTTGAAGTCAAGCAAATGGTTCATTTTCTTCCCTGCGTTTAGTGGATCAGCAGACTTTGACTTCAGTTGGTGTCAAAAAATTTCACTATACAAGGTCTAAATCTATTACCATCTTGTTAAGCATGATGTTAGCTCCTTACACACCAATTTTTAGAGGTAGAGACCGGGTGTAGCATATTCAAAACAAGTGTGCAAGTAGTGGAGGCTCAAAATTTGTTAATTCACACTTTAATTTTTTTTGAACTTAATATGTTCTTGATTGATAATCCGAATGGTTAATAAGAAGGTTTACATTACATATTGTTGTGAAAAAAATAAAAAGTGAAAAATATGAAGATCTCTAGGTTTTATGTGGAAAAGAAGAAGTCTTTTTGGTACCTTGCCCAACAATGAGTGACAATGTGTGAAAATGTTTGACTTGGGCTATTTTTCACTAAAGACAAGAACTTTTTTTTGACAACATGAAGGGAAATAATATTACTTGCGAGTACTGAAAATCTCACTTTCAATAGAGTGTCCTATCAAAAGTTTTTGGAGGTGCCCGAGGTGCCCGCCCTTCCTATTTAAAATTCAAAACCCTATAACTTTTTCATCAAATGTCCAATTTAGGAAAAAATTGTTTTCCCACTGAGCTCTTGGAAATGTCTTTCTATAGTAAAATTTTCAAAAAGGAATGTTGGAAATTGACACCATAGGAACCTGACCGATTTTTCAAAAAGCCCTTTTTGGACACTTGGTCCTTTAGGGGTTAAAACAAGGGCTCAAAACAACTGTCATGATGCACTAAACTCGAAGAGCTAAAGTAGACCGCACGGTCTGCACACCTGGGTTCTTACCATACAAGGCGTTATCGGCGTGGCGTAGCAGTTGGGGCATTAAGTGGAAAGACGGCGATGTTCATGGTTTAAGTATCAAAATTTGTACATGCCATCTTTATTGAATATATATATTCTATGCATGCGAAGTATCTTCGAGGCAAGGTCGTGCACTTGGTTGCATGCATGGTATAAAAGAACTATTACGTGGAAGATGCGATGAATTTGTGCCGTCCTGAAGATCCAATCCTACTTAGGCACGTGGAATGCATTAAATTTAGGACAAGGGCATTTATGAGCTTAACTAAGTTGATGCACCAACAACCATGAAATTTAAACCAAAGTAAGAATTAAAATATTATATAGAAGAGGAAAAAACCTCCTCAGAACATACATAGAGATTTAAAATGGCAAAATAGTCACTATATTCCACGCCGTCACTTTGGCCTTGAGGCCGCCCTTCCAAGCTTTCCAGTGCCTCCTATTTCTTGAGCCTTTGATGCTTGAGAACTATGATTAGGTCGAGCCTCCTTCCCCTTTGGATCCTTCAATGCAGGCGCTGAAAAACGCTTGTTTCCACTCCGAGTCCCACTTTGAGGTGGTTGTGAATTGCTAGCATTGACGTTGAACTTTGGACGTACCCAATCCTCCGTGAGGACACTGAGGCTTTGCAAGTTGGGAACTGGACATAGATATGGGATTTCCCACAAGATTGGATTGTTGGGCATACCAACAACCGTATCCACCAAATCCACATGGGAGGGAAATCTTTTTTCTTTGTCCAACATCACCGGTATGCCATCAAAGAAGACACGAACAATGCTTACCATCTGAGTACCCGATTTACATTGCATGTGGAGGTCGCTTTGGCTTCTAAAATTTCGGTTGACTCCAGCGTATTCCTCAGCAACCACGCTACCTGGCACACACTTATGTAGCAGCCATACTTTGGTCCTTGCCTTGATGGGTTCCTAGAAGAAATGCAATACACAACCTTAAGTCCAAATCAAATCATGCAAACATCACTACAAGATCTAAGAATATGGTAGCTCAAGGATAGGAGCTTGGATCATTAAAAGCAAAGCAGTAAACACTTACCGAATTCATAGGCCTTGGTATAACTTTTAGTCTTGTAATAATTGAAGCATCGATGGTTGGCGCCCGATGCTTCTTTTCTACTTTTTTGGACAAATTCTTCTTTCCTTTTGACCTCGCAGGTGCCCTTGTGGATGGAATCACTTTCTCCTTGCCCTTGACTAGTTTCTTTGGTTGCCTTGGAAACACTGGAGGTTCATCGTCTTTGCTACATCTTCTATTGTTTCTAGAGCCATCACTGTCTTCCACACCTTTAAGATCATCATGCCCCTTGCAAAGGTTGTCTTCTTCACTAGATCCTTTATCAGCCACACCACCCTCGCTGTCGTTGCCATCGCCACCATTGCCATGCGAGTCGTATTCATCACCTGCAGGCGTATGCTCCACTAATGTTGATGCACCAAGGCTAGTTTTTTTGCTTAGACGAGATGCATTTTGTGTGGCTTTATTCCACGGTGTAAGAGGCGTACGCAAATCAAGGGTTGGCTTCATAGAGGAAGCGGCGCGTAAGTGCTCTACATCCATGAAGCTTGATATTTCTTCCGGTCCATCAAGAATTTGGTAATTTGATTCACCAACAATCTTCCTACCATCCCCTGAAAGTGATCCGTCTTCACCACTTGCAGATTTTCCAGACGACAAAAGCGTAATGACAATTGTATCTAGTCCGACTTGGGCCTGTCGCTAATTTACTTTATGAACTGGCGTTGAAGATCCGGGAAATGTGGAAGGGTTTGGATCACCCACAAAAGGCTTGCATGATCGCTTCATCACTTGATGTGGAGTCCGCAACGGGCCCCTTTTCAGTAACGCATCCGCCATTGGGGTTTCCTTCTTGCGTTTCGTACGATCGTCATGTAATTGAGCTCCAAAATTGTCCAATGTGTACTCGTCCATTGCCTTCTTCACATACAAAGAAACCATAGCTTGAAGCTGGCTAGAGATGTCAACCTCGGCTCGTGCCTTGTTGGCAATTGAGCCCCGAGTAGTGGATGTAGGTTGGGCATATAGATTACTCTCTGCTAGGAAGTCAGCAAATAGTTGATCCATGTCATCCAAAGGCACAACATTCGTCTTCACCTTCTTCCTTGCAGAAATGCACTCACTGGACATGCCCTTATCCTGCACAAGTCAAGCCTAGTGATATCCCCGTTTGCAGAACAACATGAAATGTGGCAATAATACACACAGACAATAAATACAATCATGCATGAGCCATAATCATCTCACTTGACATACCTCACGTTTTGCACGGCCAGATGCATTCTTCTGATTCAGCTTGCATTCCTTGTCACCTGCCTCGGAGTTCCAATATTCTATCAATTTCAACCAAGTCGCGGTAGGACAATCATCAGGTTTCTTTCGGCCCTTGTGCATAATCCAGTGCTCATGATATTTTGACCGGTTTCGTTTAAATAAACCCAATAAATATGTTGAAACCATTTTTTCTGGTAGAGGTGTGCTTATAGTAAATTGCCTTTTGACCTCATCCATTATGTCCGTCATTACTTCCACATCCTTTACGTCTATATAAGCACTTTGGACCAATGATAACGCAGCCAATTTGAGAGCATTTTTGAACTGCGAAGAGTATTGCAAAATACGTCCATTCTCATCTTGTAAAAGTGCGACCTGGGGGACCCTATTCTCCGACAATGCCATTTTAACTTCACGCAAATACAACTTTCCATCCATCCTCATAGCCTTCCTACGGGATGTACCATATGGAGTGTTTAACTTACTGGCAGTAAGCTTACCATGTATTGATCGAGCGTTCTTGTCCTTACATGGACCCCTCTCTTCCTCCGTGCTAGCACTATCGCCATCACCTGTGAGCCCCTTGCTCATATGGCTTCCACCAGGACTGTTCGGTGATCCAGCCGGAGTAGAGGACAAAGGAAGACTTGACAATGTCGCATTGATGTTTGGTATATGATCATGTATGTCGGAAACATCTTCTGGGACAGAAGTGGCATTTGGGTTAACATGCCCCCCACAAGCTTGGGTGCAATTGGGCTTGACAATTGGGCTGGACATTGAATGAATTCCACGCCCCTGTGCCCCATGCAATGGGAGCTGGTGCGGAGGATATTGTTCCAGCATTGCACCTTGTTGTTGAAGATGCATGGGGACATAGTTGCCGCGAGCGTAAGGTGCTGAATATCCCACCCCGAGCATGCCATATGCATGCTCAAAACGTGTCGCATAGTTGGGCCATTGTTGTTGACGTGGTCCATAATGCAAGGAAGGCATACCCCCGTGCACTTGATGCGCTCCGACAAACTACAGAAGAGAACATTACATAAGAACACTATCGTACATGCACAACATTTTTAGAAGAGATGGCGGTCAACACACCTCAGACTGCTCATATTGAGAATGTAGTGACAATCCAATTGGGAATCCCTACGAGGGACGCACAAAAAAGCACACATGAAGTCAGTACAAGATTTGAACACTTCCTGCATGAAATGAAAATTTTGGTCCATTGAACAAGATAAACTAAGTTGTAGAAAATTATATACCTCAGGGTGAATTGGAGGATTGATACGCTCATGACTAAACTGCGTGCTTTTCACTACATCCGGATCTGCAAGATTCACAGCTTCAGCATTCGCATCCATCTTGAAATATCCAAATATAGGAGTGGATTGAACTGTGTAGTGAGAGTGGCCTTCTGTGGCTTGTAAATTTAGTCTCATTGGCGAAGAAAACTGCTCCATATGAATGCATGTATGAAATCCTCAATGGCATGTATGGCAACTAAAATCTAATGGGCATGACGGAGTTACAATAAATGCATAGCATTGCCCTAGAAGTGTAGAGTGCGGCTCAAGAACATGGCATGGATTGCACTGCCACCTAATAAAAGGGTTAGTCGCCTCTATATCATTAAAGCTTCGACCGCCATATTAATGGCAATTTCAGGCCATTATTGGCGGGTGACCAGTCTTCAAGAAAGCATAGTAAATAGCTTAGGACACCACGCCGTATAATTGCATCGTGTCTATTGAGCGTGGTTAGGCATTAATGGTGTTTGCTAACCCTGACCATGACCATGAATTATCACAAAAGACAGTCACTGTAAGACTTTAGTCAATACTTAATTTTCATGACTGAACATCCTCATTGTTCTTGCAACTCACAGTTAAACTCTTGCTACCAACTGCAGTGGTCCTACCTTTTGAGGACATCTCCTGCCTTTGTATCCACACTAAGCACTTCATCTTAAGAGTAACCCCAATGTAGTACAAGTCATTGGCGATTCTAGAAGAGTTTGCATGGCCGAAGCCTTTTGTAATTGGAGAGGAATAGTAGGATTTCACGCACAGTGGAGTGCAGTAGTTCACACAATGAGTGTCAAGTTTGGAAACCGACAAAACGCGTAATCATGTATGGCTTTTGAGCCTTCCAAGAGGTAGTAGAACTTTTGGCCGACTCAAACCATGTGCAACATTATTTGCTTTCCACCCTTTTTTTCCTTCAGTGGACGTAAATATATAGAACTTGCGATAGAAATATGAGTCATATATCTTTCATGTCTAACAATGCTAGAATGATTGTTGCGTGTTTTAACTTTTGTTGAATGGATTGCATATTGTTGACTCTTGGATGTACGCAGGAGGTTTTATTAGCTGCAATGCAACAACATGCATGTGTGGAGAAGCAAACGACAATTCAAAAAGGATTGAAGGTACATGGATAGACACACGCTTATCTAGTCACATTGTAGGAAACCTTGCAAAGTTTGTATGTCAATCACTAGACTATGTTGCGTAAAGTGTCCTCAATTCCGTCAATACTTCTGTTTTGTGCCTTGTGTCAGGCACTCCCACTTGGTGCAAGGCCTTTTTAAGGTGCGTGAGCATCTACCAATTCTTGCATAGAAAGAAACCATATTTGACCAACATGGAGCATGGTCGGCAAGCTCGCTTCCCACTCAATCACCCGAACCGCATCAAAGCCCGTGACTTAAAACTATTCATGATAGGGCTGAACTCCAAAAGTACCGATGTCCATGTAATCTCTGTGGTGGCAGAAGGAGACCATATAAAAGAAATACAATATTCAAGCATTATACACACCAAGGCAAGCATGGAGCGCTTCGCGGTTGGACAGAGGTAATTGTCAAATTTCAACACCCTTGCGTAATTTCTCACAATATTCCAACTTTTCCATCTTTACATGAAAATTATTGTATTCAAAGCATATGGTTCCTCTAACTCTAGCTTTACAGGGCGATGATTTTGACTTGTCGGACGAGGAGTGGGAGGCACATGTTGGTCCAAATGCACGATCTTTCCTTGGACTATAGGAGCCCATTCAAGAGATCCCTTTAGATCGTGGAGTTGGCATTGCAAGGATGGTAAGGACTGCATTAGCCGAAGCTGACATCATACATTGCGCCGCATTTAGAGCAACGGTTGAGGCATCCAGAAATAGCGATGATACGGACCATGACCCAAAGCGCGAAAGTGACATGGAGATGGATAACAACGATGCAGATGCTGATCAAAGCGACAATGAAATGGGTGCTGACAATGGCGTTGATGAAATGCACCTGGGCAGGGGCGACACTCGAGAAGTTGACGATGAAGAGCAATTTTTTGATTCTAGAGAAAATGGCGATCCAAGTGACGGCAGCGATTCGTTTCATGATTCTTCCTTAGATGACGATGACTCGTTTGAGGATGAGGGCGAGGATGAAGACCTCGAAGAGATGCTTGGTGAAATCCCAAACGACCGCACAGAGCAAAATCCAGCAATTCATTTGGCATCAACATTCCCGGTATACGAGAATTCTGAATTGTCAATGCTTTCTGCAACCTTACTTATAATAAATTGTTGCCGTAGGCATGGAGTATCAAATGCATTCAGGTGGGTCGGTCAAGGGTCCCAGCTCTAGTGCTTCGCCATTTTCCCTTGATCCCAAGACTTCAATCGAGATAGCTTCCTTGAGCTAAACATTCTTTGAACTTATGGCACTACTTCCATAGGAGCAACGATGGAAAGATGCGACACACTGCACACTCTCCTCAATGGAAATTTGTCGACACGCAATTGGAACCAGAGGCTGGTGAAGAAATGTTTGGTTCGTCAGATCCCCGACACATACACTTGGGTCTTGCAGCGGATGGCATGAACCCTTGGTCACAAAACGGAGCATTGACTCTCTCTGGCCGATTATGCTATTCAATTACAACTTACCTCCATGGCTTGTGTCAAAGAGATATTTTGTGATGTTGTCGTTGCTAATTCCTACAAAAGTTAGTGTCACGGGAAAAAATTTTGACGTATTCCTCCAACCACTGGTTGACGAGCTATAGGTATTGTGGCAAAGAGGAGGAGTTCCAACCAGGGATGCTAGGGCTTTTCGAGGAATCCGAAACTTCAATCTCCGTGCAGTTCTTATGTGGACATTGCATGACTTTCCCGGATACGGGTTGGTTGCTGGCCTTATGACCAAAGGATCAAAGGCCTGTCCAATTTGTGGGCCTCATACTATATCAAGATGGTCGACGGTGCTAAGGAAAACTATATATTGCAATTGCCATAGAAGGTATCTTCAACGAAACCATTATTTTAGGAATGCCCATGCAGCCTTCAACAACGAATCAGACCACGAGGGCGAGCCACAACCACTTACTAGAAACCAGACCATTCGAGGAGGTCGGGAGACGGAGGCTCACATGGATGCTGGTGGGACATGGAGAGATCCCAACAATCCGGCAAAGCGCCATGGTGTGAAGCGTGTGTCGGCCCTTTCTCAACTACCTTACTGGCGGGTGAGAAGTACCAAATCAATAACATGTTGTTTCAATACATCAAGCCTCAATATAATGTGGTTTCATGACATTGTTTGTAGTGCTAGATGTTGCTGCAATCACGTATAATATTGTTCCTAACACATTGACGTATATACTTGTTGAAGAACAGCAATTGCCAATCAGGAATCTTTTGGATGTTATGCACATCGAGAGGAACATTTGCAAAAGTCTTCTCAAGCTTCTATTTGGAAGAAAAGACACTGCGGCATCTAGGAGGGACATGGAGGAAGAGGGTATTAGAGAGCACTTGTGGATTCATCGTCGAGGCCAATATGCCAGCGACAACAATTACATGAAGCCTCTAGCGCCATACGTCTTGACAATGGAAGAACAAAGAATTTTCCTTCAACAAGTGCAAAATATGAAGGTACCAACCGGCTATTGCGGAGAAATGAAGAAGCACCTTTTGAACAAAAAAATTGGTAACATGAAATCTCATGACTTCCATATTTTTTGCAATTCATCTTACCTGTATGCCTGAGACATCTCATGCACCCTGGACCACGCCAAGCCATCATTCGCTTGGGAAGGTTCTTCACAATGTTGTGCAAATCAATTATTGACCCTGTTGACCTTAATCTACTCCATGCATATGCATCAGAGACACTTTGCTTAATGGAAATTTGGTTTCCACCATCAATATTTGACATCATGTTTCATCTACCAATACACCTAGTTAGACAAATCAAGAAATGTGGCCCTATTGCGAACGCATGGTGTTACCCGGTGGAAAGACACATGAGCATATACAAAGCTTATCTTAGAAAACGTGCAAATCCAGAAGCGACCATAGCCAACACATACTTGTATGAAGAATCGCTAGGATTTTGCACGGAGTACTTCAAGCTCTATCCCCACACGAGGCGGCGCGTGTGGGATGACGACAAAGAACTTGCAAATGCTTCGGAGGTCTTGGAAGGACGTCAACACCGCGTGAACTTACAGTTGAAGAGCAGAGGGGCATCCACTCATGGATAATTCAAAACTCAGCAGCCACAACGGATCCATGGAGGTAACGTTCACATTTTGCATTAAAAGCCGAGGTTGCTAATTTTCAAGTAGCGTAAAAACCTGTCTTCTATTGCCAATGGCCATAGTTTTTATTGGACCTTGTTGTACATGACCTAGCTAGAATGCTACAATATGCCACGGACAAGACATGAGAATCACTAATGTATTCATCATTTGTCCCGCAGGCAATATCAAAGACTTCAATTTGAGCTCGACACGGACGCTTGAATTTCGGGCAGCCGCCGCGGCACGGGGATTGCCACGGAGGGAGCAAATTTGCTATCCAGAAAACATGCGTGAAGAATTGCCCGACTTCATAGAATGGTTGCATGCCTATACAACCAACCTGGTCCGGGCTCGGGGTGCTCAGAACGTAGACATGGAGCTAAGGCCGTTTAGGGAGCTAACGTAGACATGGAGCTCAAGTTTAAAACAAATTGGTGACATAATACCCTCTCTAATAACAATGGTGATCTTCAAAAATTCTTGCTAGGTGTTCTTTGTCAAGGACTCGCTACACCCTCAATGGACTAGAATTGTCCTACAAAAGAAGCCGCGGTCCAGACGCATTGTTGGTGGAACAGACGAGCAAATACTTGGAATTTGTGGCGATCTTGCTGGAATGCACTTGCCTGGAGACCTGAATGGAGTGGAGTTCCAACCCCCCCTCGTCGACATTGGCTTGGCAGTACCTACAACAGAGATTCAACGACTAAATGCACTTGTTGATGGGAGGAGACCTTCGGCCAATGGTATGGGCAGGGGGCCGGGTCGTCGAGGGAGTCGGCAACGCCGCGGAGTTTGAAGTTGATAAAACCATCAAACAACATCTTTCATGAGTTTGCCCAAGACGCCAACAATTAATTTTGGTAAATTATTTGCCCGAAAGTCAATATTAAAAAAGTTGATCTTTGTGCTTATAATGATTCAATTTGCATTTCTATCTCAAACCAATGTACTATAGTATCATAGGAAAACCATCCAAAGAATAATTTTAATAAGGGTGCGTGATCTTAACTTTGGAGGGTTTTCTTTCTCATGTAGAGAGATCGTGTTACTTGTGGTGAAGTTGTTGAATTTGATGCTCATCATTCTTGGATTTGATATGGTGCTCAATACCCTTGCTTTTCTTTAGAACGTTGCCATTGCATTGAAGAGGTTTGATGGACTAAGTTTAAGGTAGAGAATTAACCAATTTCTTGGATGTTTTCAGGAGTACAACGTCAACGTTTCTGGGATGGAGGTGCTTCTTTTACTTGTAAGTAGCACTCCTTTTTTTAAGGCATGTGTTGTGTGTTATCACGATTCATGGTTGGAGTTGATAGGATTTGTTGGTTCTATTGCACCAATATCGTTGTCACATGGATGTTCACCGCATTGACAAATGGATAATGTTTGGATTCTTCTTGCTGTTAACTACTGAGTTTGTGCGCTTGACCTTTCCCAAATTTGATCCCACAACAAAATAAATACCCTTTTGTTTCTACGTACAAAAGTTGTGAATAAAGATGCAGAGCAGAGACAGCTCATTCCGCAGTTCAGAAGTGATTCAAATTGTCTTAAACCATGGCAAACTTATAAAATATTCAGGAAAAAAAATATTTTCAAATTACATAAATTAATTTAATTTGCACAAAATCAGACGATCATGAGATTTTCAGACGTCACAACGATGACGTTGATGAGGGGCACTTGAAACTAATACCTCCAGTTGACACATGCCCGGGTTGGAGCTATACATGGAAGAGCTTGGCTCTCACTAAGACGTATAATTATGTTTCTTATTGATACTTTTGGTGACTTTACAAGTGTCTTGACATAAACTCGTTGATAATGATACCTTGACTTGTTTCTATGAACAGAGCTGGATTCATTACCATTCAAGCTTGAGGTGAACTCGCTGCTTGTTTACATGCCATAGACGGCAAAGATCCATCCTCGATTACAAGGGTTAAGTCTACTTCAAAAATTCTTCTTTATTATCGTCAAATCTTAATATCTTGGTTTCATCATCTATTTTATCCTTGTTTGCAGGCTAATGTTTTTGAAATCATAAAGAAAGGGATATTCTTCTTCACCATGCTTACCACAATTTTGTGAGAAATATCGAGCACTTTGTAGAAGCAACGGCCAATGACCCAAAGGTATCAATTCATCCATTGCTTTCGTGAGCTAATTAAAGAAGGGGTTGGGTTTCAATCTGGTGTTGAATTCCTGAAAGTTTTCTTGGAATGTCATGTGGCAACAATGAAGGCCACTCTGTATGGTACCAACATTGATAGCCCAATCATCTCTGCTTTGGCGAACGCTGCTGAAGTTGGAAAGCAGGTTAGTTCAAGTGTAAGATATTATATATAGAAATTTAGAGATTTTTGAGTTCTCTTTATCTAACAATTGCATACTCTTGGTTTCAAGTGGATGTTTTGGTGGAGTTGAAGGTTTGAGTTGATGAGGTTTGAAATATGGGATTTGCACAAAATTTGGAAGTAATTAAGTTGCTTAGATCGATCCTGGTGACTCGCATTGACATCTTATTATTGAACTTGCTAACTGTTGGGTCATGTAGGATGTTAGGTGCAACATTGCTTATGGATTGGTGGGGCTCAAGACACACTATAAATGCATCATGGTAGTACGGAAGGTTGTACTACAGCTCTTCACTTCCTGTGAATAATTCTGTTTGTCTCTTCTTCTACTCGACTTCCGACTATTGATCTATCATTTAGGGACTCGGAATTACAATCCTCGGACAACGTCCATCTACATAGACTTTGGACTTCTCAACTGCGATCCTCATGACCACGGGATGGACGTTGCAGAAATTTTCAAGTACTTGATTGGTTATCATAGACAAGTGCCATTCTACCAAACGTATAATTTATTGGATCTACTTCTGAGTTCACCTTGCTGCTTTGGTCACAATTTCCTATCCAACCAAGGGAGTGATCTTGGAGGTCGCCTATCGCAAGTTGTTAATTAGTTTCTCCAAGATAATGCGCAATGAGTTCATTTGGTTGGTAGAGAGGTACTCTTCTATCCAAATTAGGATCGTTCTTGTATATCTCAAGTGTAAGAACTTGTCACGTGTCTTTCCTATCTTATCTAGAATGTGAATCTATGAAGCCTTATCACTAGTACAGAAGTGGCAAAAAAAACCGCACTTGAATTTGAGTTGCGGTTCTTTTGACCACGCTGTCGAAACAATGTTGAATTGTTCCTAAAATGAGTTGTCTCGGTTTATTGGCCATAACTCCCTCATTTTGGGATTTTTTTGGTCGTGTAATATACGGTTGAAAGCAAGTTTTTAAGACGCTTCCAACGGTATATTACCCCTCCAAACAATCCCAAAAATGGGGGAGTTATGGCCTAAAATCTGGGACAGCCCGTTTAGAAACAACTCAGCATTGTTCCGACAGCATGGACAAAACAACCGCAACTCTATACAAACAAGAAGGGGGGTACTAGAGAACGAGCAATACTGGATTTTGGATGCCGCTCATAAATGAGTAGCATGGAATTCCATTGCCATTGAATTTTGAGTGGCATTGGATTATGAGTGGCACTAGAATATGAGCAACCTTGGATTTTGAGTAGCACTGGAAAACGATCAACATTGAAATTTTAGCGATACAAGAAAGCAAGAGGCACTAGAATACGTGTGACAATATAAAACAAGTGGCATTGAAGTTTTGCTTGACAATGGATCCAAGTAGCAATGATTCCCACATTACAGTCAATGATTTGGGATGAAAATGCAATTTGAGAGGATTTCATATAGATTCCATGTGACACTTGAATCTTAGCTGTCCGACTGCAGTGAATTTTGAATGACAACATGCATTGAAGTTATGATATCAATTATTAATTATTAGATGCATGCGCAAGTCACTCATACGCATGTTGTTAATTAGGTGCTCACATGCAATAATACTACATGCCTCCAACACAACAACGTAACACGTTGTATAACATATGCCACCTAATATGCTATCGTTAATGACTTTGAGTAAGGTTGATTGATTGATGGTATGATGACTCATGTTGGACGTCCTAACATTTTGAAAAGTTGAATGTGGATGATGATCAATTTGTTGAAAAATAAATGTTGAATATTGCAAATCTATTGTACACTGGATTTTTAGTGGCACTAGTAAACGAGGAGTACTAGATTTTGGGTGCCGCTAAAAAAAGAGTGGCATTGGATTTTGAGTGGCACTAGATTTTGAATGGCACTAGATCTTGAGTAGCACTAGAAAACGAGCGACCTTGGATTTTGAGCGGCACCAAAAAACAAGAAACACTGGACTATGACCCTGTGAGTGATACTAGAAAACGAGAGGTGCTGGAAAACAAGTGGCACTAGAAAACGAGTGGCACTGAAGTTCTCTTTGACAATGAATCCAATTAAGTAGCAATATATATGGTTCTTACATGACAATCAATTTGAGATGAAAATGCAATTTGAGATGATTATTTCATATGGATCTCATGTGATATAGCTTGAATCTTATAAAGTTGTCCGACTGCAATGAATTTTTAATGACAACGTATAGCCATATGGCTTGAAGTAATTAATTAGATGCATGCACAATATGTCACTCATAATATATGCATGTTGTTAGAATATGCTCACATGCAATAATATGCCTCCAATACGACAATGTAACAGGCTTTACAACATATTGAGAACCAATTGCTAGATATTTGTTTCATATTTATCAATTATTACCTCCAATAAAAATGAAATTATAAGTCAAGAATGCGCAATAAATTATGCGACAATGGAAATATCCAACCCATTGTCACAAGAAATCCTAAATTTTGGCACTCGATTTCCACCTAGCAAAAACGTGGTCAAAAGAACCGCAATGCTGAATCCAGTGCGGTTTTTTTTTCCCACTTTTGTACTAGTGCCACTTTCCTCCAAAGAAACCAGGGTTCGACTTCTTGGCATTTGTGATTGGGGAATTGCGAGCCGAGTATCACATGAAGAGCCATCAAAATATGGATTCCGGACGGACACGAAGCTTAACAATCAACGCCGTAGACGACATTGGGTAGCTCCAGAGTTGTTTTACAAATTCGGCCTACAAGATTCGGAAACGGCATTGGATGTAATGCAGCGGCGACACCAATACATCCAGCTCGCCGATTCGTACTCTGTTGGATGGATGGCTAGAGCAATTTGGGAGAAAGAATCTGACTCAACATTCTTCAAATCAACCGTCAACTACGCAACTTTTCAAGTGAAGATCGAGAAATTACTGGAGCGAGATCCCCTCAAACGTCCAACACTCTGCAAAGTGGTTGACGAGCTAATGGCCAAACCATTCAACTTTGAAGTTCCGGACGCTTGCTTCCGCTATGAGATATAGAAATTTTGACTTAGCGTATTGATTGTGAAGGTTTCAATTGTTGATCATTTTGCAATATGTAATAGCATTGTGATGTAACGGTGCTTTTTGCCCATCTCGTGATAAATAAAATATTAACATTTTTCATACACATTGCGACATGAAGCTCATGCATATTAAGAAAGGAGAAAGCACGTGCGACCCCTGATTTCAATACCCGTACGCGCGCGCCCTCAAAGGCCATGCGCCAGGCCCAGCCTCCTCCACGAACGCGCCCAGCCCCTCCACAAACGCGTGCGACCTTGGTCGGACGCGCCAGCCCCTCCAAGTATGCACCCGGCCCTTCACCGCGCGCGCCCGGCCACTTGCGGTACGCGCGCGGTCCTCCATGCACGTGCCTGGCCCCTCACGGTACGCGCCCGGTCCACCCCTGTATGCGCCTGGCCCAACACGGTACGTGCCCGGTCCTCCCCTGTATGCGCCTGACCCCTTCAGTGCGCGCCCGGCCTATCTCCGCACGCGCCCGGCCTCTTCAGTATGCGCCCGGTCCATCTCCGTACGCGTCCGCCCCCTTCACGCGCCCGCCCCCGTGTTTGCACGCGCGCGACCTTGGTAATGACGTGTCAGCCACATAGTCGCCTTCGTGGCAGTGGGTAAATTGATTTACCTCGAGTCATCGTCAAACCAGGGTTGACCCTTATCGGACGGACAACAGCCTCTACCGGACGGACACTACCGGACGGACGGACGGCCGAACAATCCTGGCGCCCGACCCGTTCCCGCACGCGCCTGGCCGTTCCCGCTCGCGCCCGGCCTGTTCCCGTACACGCCCGGCCACAAAACCTCACGCGCCCAACCCGTTCTTGCACGCGTCTGGTTCGTTCCCATACGAAGTGAGCATGTTCCCGCACGCGTCCGCCCGTTCCCGCACGCGCCCAACCCGTTATCGCAAGCGCCCAACCCAACATTACACGCGCCCGACCTGAATCGTACGCGCAAGACTCCAGGGTACGCGCCCGGTCCCCATACTGCATGTGCGCGTTCCCCATGCCGCGTGCGCGCTTGGCCCACAAGTATAAATGGTCGCACGCGCCCAACCCATCTCACAAACTCCAATTGGAAATCGTGGCCTTCAACTATCTTTTTAAGGTGGCTGATTGTGTGATCTTTGATTGGGGCTCCAGATTTGCACACATTACTCACTCGTATTGTTGTTCACCGTTCAAACTAATTAACATCACTACCTTGGATTATTTTGAAATCCAAGGTGGTAATTTTTGTTTGTTTTTTTTTAGATAGAGCTTAGCATAATTAACAGATATTTTGGTAGATTTTTTTGCAGTGTTCCGCTATGGAAAGTGAAAGTGAGCCTGAAGCCCAACAACAGCCACCAATGTCCACTGCGCAAAGGAAGAGGGAGAACGAGAGAGATAGGGCGGGTCCAACAGAAGCGGATGCACGTGTTCAGCGATCTAGCGAAGATTGCATTCGTCGGCAGGCAAGATGAGCCATCACCATGGTCGTCCGTCACTTGCGAGGATTATATTGAGTGGTGCCACCTATTGAAGATGTTTCCTCCACATCGCCATTGAATAAATCGTTGCTCAAACAAGGCAAATTTGAAGTATTGCCTGAATGAGCAGTTTCGAGCTCGTGCCCTCCAAGTGCACCAATACTTATACGAGCTTAAATTCATGCCCCGCAATGATTGTCTCCTCTATTTTGCTCGCATGGTATATACGGAGGTCGTTCTCAATAAGCGAGTGGATTGGAGGACTGTGCGGAAAACTCCAAAAATGCCGAGGGTGTGGATGCATGCCGATGTGCCTACGGAGCAACATCCAGTGTTTCATTTTACGGCACTAGGGCCACAGAAAATGGATGACCCAGAAGAAGTACCTCCAGTAGAGTCAGATTCATCACCTGATTTGGACTCAAATGGTCGCGCAGGTCGGCGTTCGTTGAATTCTCTAGTGGCGCGTGCGTCACAAAAAAAGCGGCAACGAGTGAAGCTCCATCAAGCAGGACGTCTACTGGTTCAAAGAGGTGGCCAGGTAGATTTACCAATCGTAAATCTTGTTGGCGATGATGAACCCATAGCGAGGCTTGAGGGTGTTGGAGATGAAGAACCCATCCATGTTGTGGATGAAATGTCAATGATGGATGTCGTAGTCACCACTTCCAACACCAAGCATGTAGCGTCAGGGTTTGGAAGTATGACCGTCGATGCTCACCAGGAATTTTTGGAAACTATAAGCTCGAAGGATGAGATGATTCAACGTCTCCAAGGAGAGATTGAAAACCTCAAGCTGCAATCCAATGAAAAGGGTGACATTATCACCAAGCAAGCAGCCGAGATAGAAGAGTTGCATCGAGAACGTGTTGCAAGCCTGGCTAATATTGGCGGTGTTGCTCGAGGTGTGGACGACGCAATCCTCGACAATGTTATTGACAACGAATACCTGACGAATAATATGCGTCGTGACTTGGACTCACATCCTGGGCATGCATCGATGAGATGTTTCCAACTGAATTGCCTCAATTGCCAAATGGTAAATCTATTGACTGGGCAAAGTTGGAGTGGGACCACGGAGAGGCTATTTCTTCTCATGCCCTTCAACCAAGCGGAAACGTGGAAGCACGCAAGTTATGGCCAACACCAGCAAGCTTCACGCAAAATGAAGATGCTTGCCCGGTTTGTTTAAATCCTTTCGGACTAGAAGGTGCATATGCTCTTGGCACGTGCCGGTGTTTATACCATCCAATGTGCCTCCTAAGTGGTATCTTGACACGTAGGTTTTGCGCAAAGTGTAGAGCACCATTTCATAAGCGTTTGTATGAATTACTTGGCCTCACCACCTACATGCCACCTAGTTGGGAGTTGAACCCGAAGACTGCGCTTGGGACATGGTTGTCATACTGGACGGACGTCCAGTTCCCCCGTCCGGTAGAGCTTTCGGCCGTCCTATACAGTCAACAAAGGGTTGACTTATCCGCAAGGTAAAAAACAGGCGACGTGGCAGCCATGTTGGCACCACATCGCTGCCACGTAGGACAGGGACATGTTTGAGTAGGGGCGGGGACTAATGCCAAGAGGGAGGTGGGACGGAGACATCCCGACCCCTGGCCATGGAGGGGCGGTGACGTCTCCGCCTCTACTAGTGTAGGGGCGGGAACGTCCCCGCCCCTTCATGAGTTAGATTATAGTGTTTAAAGCTACAGTATGTTGGTAGTGGAGACTGTGGAGTTTGAAGGGTGTACAACTTTAACTATCAATAGAGTCTTGCAAGATTTTTTTTACTTTGAATTAGAGCGGTTCACATGTGCACTAGGTTAATAGCCTCGCATTGACATGTTATATGTGAAGAAAATATTTATACCCAATTATTTGTGTTTGAAGAAATGCAAATCTCATACTGAAAATTTAAGATTTGGACGTATCCAAATCTGATTAAATGAGACGTATGGCACACGCCAAGTACACATACTCTTCTACGAAGATGCCGTACTGCCTACTTAACCACCGCATGCGAAACTAATGCAACTAATCAACAAAAAACTATTGTCGGTAACAACATAGAGGCATAGTTCAACCGTGGGGGGTTTCATTAATGTGTCTATAACATTTGGCACAGAAGACCGGTCTTTCACATCTTTTTGCAACGCTGCAAATTTTAGCTTCAGGTGTACATATTGCTCCGTGTTTTTGGCGGTGAAATACGAAGTGTCCTAATCTTCTTTCCAAATTTTTTCACAAATCCAACCCACCGCAAATGCATCTGTTGCCTTGGAGTAGAGGTGTGACTGTTGCATGACTTCAAGCAAGTTGGTGGAGTCCCGCGGCCCAAAAATATAGAACAATTCTGATGCCACAAACCGTCGCTGCTCTTTCTCTTGTTGAACTTGCTCCTTGAATTCATAACCATACCTTGATGGCTCATTCTCCACAACCCGACTAGAAAGCCCTCAATCGCAAATTCCGATGTACACCGTATCGGGTTTCCACTCATCAAAGTGGAGCAAAACATTCGATGGAGAGATGTCATTGTGTATATAATTTGCGTCGTGGCATTTCTCCACAATGACAAGCAACGATAGCGCGAGGTTCACTCGATTTTGGCGGTAAGTTTTTACACACCGAAGCTCTTGGATCGACAACCCGGTATTTGGATGCATCTCAATCCGTTCAAACGGTAATGCTTCGTCCACTTTCGAGTCAAACTTGGACCAAAAACTCCCCGGAGATCCCCCATTCCACCAGAGCGTGTACCCTTCCATAGTTTTCGGGTGGATGTACGCAAGTCTAATGATCCCTGGATGCATTACCGGACACCCTCCAGCCTTGTTGATGATGTCTCGGCGCTTCCTCCTCTCGTTGGTGTTGGTCAGAGTCTTTCTGGCGAAGTAAATCCAACTTGGAATGTTTTCCAATTTGGTTATCATCACCTTCCGTACAGCCCCATAGTCACCCACCGCTTTCTGTCCTGGCATTGGAATCACCTTAGCGCAACTTTCAAGCCACTTGAAAGTTCCACTGACGTAGTGAGCCAAAATTTGCTCCTTAAAAGTCGCTTTCCAAGGAGCCAGTTTCTTTTTACGGGAAGAAGAGTAATGTTGAACAAAGCCCTGGATCATCCTCATCTTCGCCACTAGTGCGTGCTCCTCCATGTTCCAGTTGCTTTCATCCTCCTTCTTCCCTGTGACGTAAGAGCAGTTTGCAACAATATTGGTGGTTAGTGCGGTCAGTTGTGCGTCCAACCACTCCGAATGCAACCAATAATCTGAGAAGTTATTAAATTTCTCAGATTTATCAAGGTTTGACATTAATTCGTGTCGCATGTCAACGGTCAACTTGTGGTATACCTCTTCGTTGTGCGCCAAATAGCTCCTCATCAACGCCCCTCTCGTTCAGCGGTTGTAAAACTCGACGGCAATCCCTCTACATTCAACCATGTATTCGTGCGGGGGCATGTCCGGATTTGGTGACTTCTTCCGCCTCTTCCCGCTCGATGACGACGGATTCAATGATCCCGAAGTCAACTCCGTGTTGGTGGACGAAAGCACCATCTCACCAACATCATCCAAATCCATAAATTGAGGGCGCTTCTCCATCGACCTACTTCCTTCTCCCGCCATATGTAATAGTCAACTCCCTACCGTGGTCGAAATTCCAAGTTGATGGTTTAAAAAAAACCACAAAGAGTCTGGGTGCAATAAATGGGCCAAGCCCGACCACCCACCAAACTCACTTTCAGGCCGCAAAGCGAACTGACACGTGAAGCCTAGGGAGTGGACTTGGCAGAGAATAAGGACAAAAGTCCCCTATTTATGTGGTTTAGGGTTCTTTTCGCGAAGACGTCACTGCCCCACACGGGCAGCGGTGGAGACGTCCCCGCCCCTGCCCGGGGACCTTAGACCAGTGCTTCGTCTATCGGCTATATAGTATTGTGCACGCCCCTAATTGTCCCCGCCTCACATACTCCCTCTCCATCCACCTCTTAATTGAGTTGGTTGTGGGTGTCGTATGAGGACTTCATCCATTCGCATCACATACATTATATTCAAATTTTCCCCACCCATGGCCACGCCGGTAAAAATGAATAAAGAAGAACGAGACAAGAGTCGACTACTATCGGGAAACAAACAGCGGGAGAGGTTGCATGTGCTTTGAAATCCTGTCAAACTGGCTTTTAAAGGTCGGGAAGAAGTTCTGGAGCCATGGAGTTTCGAGGATTGCGCAAACTTCATCGAGTGGTGCCATATCGACAAGGTTTTCCCAGAGGAGCGACACAATTATTACCGACGCTTTTGCAAGGCAAATTTATGGAAGTGCACCGACGAGGCGTTCAAAAATTGGTGCATTGAAGTATACCAGGTCCTGTACGACATCCCTTATATCAAACGCAATGAAGTAAATCTCTTCCTTGCGCGAGGTGTCCACGCGGAGGTAAAGTTGGGCAAGAGGGTAGATTGGTCCACCTTGAAAGCCATGGGAGATAGCATAAAAGTTCCTTCTCCGACAAATGGATTGATTCCAATGGGGACACGGAGGTATCCTGAAGGCGGATTGGGAAAATTGATGGCGAAGACTGAACCAATCGACACGTACGAGACCGATCCCTCAAACACGGATACAGACTTTGACGGATCCCATGTTCCAATCACAAGGAGCCAAAGGATACAAGCGCGCACCAAACGAACGACGGTGGAACAGACGGTTAATGTAGTTGTTAACAATACCATCAATGAAGTTGTAGCTCAGGTACAATCCCCCGCGGTTGTTGATCGAACGTTAGAAGCCACTACTGGAGCTATTTTTGCCAGCACTATCCAAACCTTGCTGAACCAGTTCGAAGAGAAGACAAGAGAACTATTGTCATTGCGCGATGAGGTTTGCAAGTTGAGAGTTGAAATCAATGACAAAAATATTGTTATTAACCAGCAACAACGTGATATGGAGGAGCTCTGACTTGCCCTACACGCTAGTACAATGACCACAGAAGATCGGAATCCACGACGGGAGGAGGAAGGGCTTGTACATGTGTCAAACCAAGATAATTCATTGTCGTTTGATGAAGCCCCTACCAACGTAGACAAAGGTATGGTCAACAAAGAAGAGGGTGCGGCGGGTGACGGCGGCAAAGAGCTCCCTAAAGCGCTTCAAGAGAATTCAAGACTACAAAGTCGCTTGGATGTGTTGATAGAACATTACTATCAATGGAAGTTGGCATGCGTCTTCACGGTCGATCGGTCCCGACAATTGGTGGCGGAATTCCAGAAAATCGACAACAACTATACCGAAAACAACCAAGAGAGGGTGTTTGGTTTGACATCGTGGGCCCTTGTAGATGATCTTTTCAAGATGGATGAAATGGCGATGGTGAAAACCGCCGGTGGGCAAACAACCATCAATTGGTCCCATTACAATTGGGATTTCAAAAACGAGGTTTCATCCACCCTCGACCATCGGGGCAACCCCATGTTATTGTAGCCACAACCTTCGAGCTTTGTATCCGAAGGTACGACTTGCTCAATTTGTCTAAACCCATTTGGTCTAGAAGGTGGGATGCATCTAGGCACTTGTGAGCACTTGTACCATCCATTTTGCTTGATTAGCTTGATGGTTGTACGCCGGCGGTGCTCATTGTGCAAGGCCCCTTTTCACAAGCGATTGTACGAACTTTTTGGATTAGTTCCATACATGCCCCTGCATTGGAAGTTCAATGTGACGAACGCCCCTAATCAATCAAAGATGTGGGGAAATGATTTGGTGTGGAGCTGGAAATTGAAGATGCATTCGTTGGATAAGATGCACTTCTCAAACGAGTGGGGTTGGGAAAGGGACCCGGAGCAGATTGTCCGGGTGTGCAAGAATTTGATCCCGTTAAAGGACAAATATGGTCAAGGAAAACGAAATTTCTTCTACCAATGCTTTAATGGCCATTGGGACGAGAACAGGGAGCAATTTTATTTCGAACTTCATCCACGGCAATGGTTGTGGGCCGTTGACGGAGTTCGCATCACAGACGACAACGGGGATCGCATTTCTCACGACGTTGACCAACCAGACCCGCAAGAACTAAGACAATTATTGGAATCAGAGTGGAAAGAAATTTTCCAAAATGACGGAATGAACTTCTTGCTCGATGTGCACAGTCTAGGGACACGGCAAGCGCTCGACCAGCTCATGCAATCCCAAATCCTAAGGGCCGTGTTGGATGAAGATGGACCAGCGAAGAGAACACGATCGGCGTCTCGTAGACTTGTATTGGGCTCAGATGAAGACCTCCCTATGCACGTAGGGGCACACAACAACGAGGCAAGGGCGAGTGGCACTACTAATAGCCCGATGAATATTGACTAGGTGTATTTTTCTTTTTGCGGTACCAAGAGACATTTTTCTACCAATGCTTCATCTTTTAGCGTTTAATGTATTTTTCCATTTTCGTATTACATTATGCATACTAAAAAAATATGAATAGTAGTGTCTACATTCTACTTGATAATAGTGGTGTGATTATGGATGTACTTAAGCCTCATAAGGATTTGTGCGTTTGTATAGACAAAAATGGTGTGGACCAATTTTTAAACCTCCAAACATTTTTAATCCCTAAAAGACCAAGGCAATTTTGCACCAAAAACACTTCAAAACTGCCCGGCTATAGTATAATGCCTAAGAAGGGAGACAAAACCTTTTTATTTCTACATCTAACCGTAGGATCTCAATAAATACTTCTTTGTTAATGTCCCCACAAAATTTCATAAATTTTAACCGCACGGATTGAAAGACTTGCATAGCTCCCATACTATTCACTACCTGGTATCAAATTTTTGCACTACATAAGGCCTAAATCCATTACTAATGGTAGTTTAGGATGATGTTAGTTCCTTATACACCAATTGTTAGAGGTAGAAAAAGGGTGTAGCTTATTCAAGTCAACTATGCTAGTAGTGGAAGCTCAAAATGGACAATTAACGTTTTAGTTTTTAGATACTTGATATGTTTTAGATTGATGATCCAAACGGTCAATATGAAGGTCTACACCACATATTGTTGTGGAAAAAATCAAAAGTATAAAAAGTTAAAATCTCTAAGTTTTATGTGGTAAGACGTTTTTGTTTTTGGTACCTTGCCCGTTTTATTTTTGGCAATATGTGAAAATCTTTGACTAGAGTTGAAGCGGTATTTTCCACTAAAGACAAGGAATTTTTTTGTAAAATTTGAAAGGAATTAATTTTCTACACTCTTATGTTTGCTCCAAAACTAATAGGGAGCTAATAAAGGTGTTCCTTATTGGAGAGCATGCCGTCAAAGTACAAAAGTTGTACTTTCCATTTCGCCTTCCTCCCTAGAACTAGGGAAAGACATAATCTGCGTGTTATTTTAAGTGCATTAGGATCTTGTCGGAACAAAAAATAATGCATTCTATATTTAATTGTGCACCCGTCTCATGGAGATGAGGAGTGCCTCGGCCAAGCAACAATGGCCTCAAACGCCTCCTTCAAGAGTTTTGTGGGGACGACCCCCCCCAAAATTTTCAAGCAAACGTCCCCGCCCCAACCTCGGTAGAGGGCGGGGACGTCTCCCCCCCTGCCCGAGTAGGGGCGGAGACGTCTCCGCCCCTACCAGATTACTATTTTAATGGAGAAACTCCTCATTTGTCCCCGCCTCGCATACTCCTATCCATCCATCTCTTCATTGAGCTGGATGTTGGCGTCGTGCGAGGTCTTCATTCATCCATCCACGCCAGAATTTTGCGAGAACACGTGCACACCATGTCTTTACCCGGACAATTGGCGAAGGAGGAGCGAGACAAGACCCGTGCACGAGCGGGGAACGCCCATTAGAAGCGGTTGCACGTTCTTCGTAATCCCGCAAAGTTGGCTTTTCGAGGTTGGGAAGACGTACATGAGCCATGGAGTTTTGATGATTGCGCAAACTACATCGAGTGGTGCCACATCGACAAGGCTTTCCCAGAGGAGCGACACAACTATCACCGGCACTTCCACAAGGCAAACTTGAAACATTGCGTCGAAGAGGCGTTTAAAAATCGATGCATCGAAGTTTATCAAGTGGTGAACTATTACGGAGATGATGACGATGTGGAAGAAGAATTGGCTCAAGGTCGTTGGGGACCTTGGAATCAAAGTCCTCGTCGCAGTCCTTCGCCTCATCTTCTTCAAAATGAGGGCATTTATGAAGTGCAACCTTTGTCTACTTCCTCAGAGAGCGACATCTCAAATGTGACTAACCTTGAAGAGCCTAAAACGGGGGGGCCAATGTCGGGAATGTTCGCGACGATGACAATTCCCCATCAGACTATGGAGGTGGAAATGGAGATGCCGACAACAACGGAGCCGGAGAGATAGCAATAAATATTGCGACTTGAAACAACCAAGGATCGGTTGAAAACCGGTATGGCCAAGAGAGCCCTATTGGAATGGGTGCATCATTTCATAGCACTGGAGTCGTTCAAGGAGACTCTAACGCAAATGTTGTAAACACAACAATTGTAGGGACGACTCCAAGAAATGAAAGGGTTGTTAATCAGCGAAAGCATTTTGACCCGGAATATTTAGACCCCTCTGATGCTTTTGCATTCACAGAGGACCTTGAGCCACAACCATCTCCGGTTGTGGTGTTGCCTAGTGTTATCAATGACCAGAATGTACCAACGCCGCCTTCCCAGGATTCCTCTTCTCCTAGAACGGCGAATGCCATGTATGGACCTTTTCAACGACGTGTAGGCGTTGAGAGAATGGATCTAAACACTTCCGCTACTACTACCAGAAATAGAAGACCCCCATTGGCCGCTACAAGAAGGCCTCTTCATCCAATGGGTCAATATCAACAACCCAGTGGAAGGACTAATGCTCGTGGAGGGTCTAAAGGCTGTGGAGCGGCTAGAGGCCGTGAAGGAAGAAACAACGGCGAAGCATCATCCTCAAGGCTTCGTAGACGTCCCCTCCTTGGAATAGAAGCACGAGATCCGAACGTGGTTGTACAACCGTTTTTGGACACGTATGTTCTAGGACGCTCTTCAACAACTCCGGCGTTTGTTGTTCTGAATCGAGCAATTCGTCCTACCAGCGACCCGACCATAAATTCCGACGGCGATGATCCTCACGCACATCGGCAAAAAAGATTCAAACGTGTGAGCCAAATAAACCACCCTCTAGCGGGTGGATTATCTTGAACACAAGACCCTAAAACCGGGATACAACCCCGTATACAACCACCATTGAAACTAACCATACATGCCACGCGCGGAACATTGGGGGTTAGGGTGTGGTTACTTGAGATTTTAATGAACAATTGACGTTGTTATGTCTGAATTCAGTCTTAACTCACGTCCAACCTTCAAACATGCATAAGTTTTGCCTTAGGGCTCCGTTTTCAACGTTTTTTGGGTTAAATAGGTTCAGCTTGTCCTTCTGAACTTGATTAGACCCCAACAAATCCAGTTTAGACCAAGGTACGACCCTAACAATAGTGGACGACAGACAAATTTTTTCTTTTCTTTATTCCAAAATTTATATCTCCATTATCTTCTTGGTTACTACTTCGTTTTTTATGTTCTTTTCTTCCTTCCCTGCTATTTTTTTGTGCCTAACGCAATGACAATGTTCAATTATCCATTGAGATTAACCCCAAACTCACAATCATACAACCAATAGTGCAATACTCAATCCATACATTTGTTTAATCATGCACCATACATCACATGCATGAATCATGCACCTTCACATTCCAGAATCTCACTATGCACCAAGTCGCACATATCCCTTCAGTTGCATTTAATTCCTATTATTCATTTGAACTCAGTATTTAGGTTATAAAACCCTAATTCTATTGTAATTTGGGCAGCGCTTCTGCATGATAATTGTAGATAGCAAAATTAGGGTTCCTTCCTACCATGTGCAACAAGGGAATGGTGAATATTTTTGAGAGAGAGGAGGGGCTCCCTGATCCCGCTCAATTTACCCTCTGGTGCTCTTGATCGTGTTCTTCCTCGTCCTGTTGGTGCTCGTGATCGTGTTCTTCCTCGCCATGGTCTGGTGCTCTTGATCGTGTTCTTCCTCGCTCTGCTGGTGCTTCGTGATCGTGTTCTTCCTTGCCCTAGTCTGGTGCTCTTGATCGTATTCATCCTCGCCCTGGTCTGATGCTCTTGAACGTGTTCTTCCTCGCCATGGTCTGGTGCTCTTGATCGTGTTCTTCCTCGCCTTACTGGTGCTCGTGATCGTGTTCTTCCTTGCCCTAGTCTGGTGCTCTTGATCGTGTTCTTCCTCGCCCTGCTGGTGCTTCGTGATCGTGTTCTTCCTCGCCCTAGTCTGCTGCTCTTGATCGTGTTCTTCCTCGCCCTGGTCTGGTGCTCTTGATCGTGTTCTTCCTCGCTCTGCTGGTGCTTCGTGATCGTGTTCTTCCTCACCTTGCTGGTGCTTCGTAATCGTGTTCATCCTCGCCGTGGTCTGATGCTCTTGAACGTGTTCTTCCTCGTCCTGGTCTGGTGCTCTTGATCGTGTTCTTCCTCGCCTTGGTCTGGTGCTCCTGATCATGTTCTCCTCGCTAACCTAATTCAATCTCTCTTCTGGCCGGGGCTTCCGGCTCTCTTCCCCTCAGTCCCTCGTCCTTTAGTCCACTCTCTACATTCCTACAGTCCCTGCTTCGAATAAGCGTCTCCCAGGGGGTAACCCCCAAGCCCTTTGCTCCCCTTGCGTTCCGAAGGTCGTTCCCTGCCGCCTTTTCCTTCCTCTATAAATGACCTTCTTCATAAAAAATCCTTAACCTATAACTAATTAATTCCGCGCCACCCTTGCACTAACAAAAGTGGGTGTCACCACTAACCAAGGAATACTTAAATCTCATAATTTAACCTTATGCCACATGGTATGCGCATGATCACCAATAAGTGAGCTATCTAGCTAATTCAAGGATGCTAAATCGAACTACTCCACCTAGCTTGAATTCCCCTTGCGTGAGGTTATGACTAGTTTACCTAGTGATTGGTGAGGGTTTTGCCCAAGTCTTTTTGACCCCTTTTGTCTATTTTTTTAATGGCTTTTAAAGCCTCATTATTTTTTCTTTCTCCTCACCATCATTCTTCCTCCTCTCCTATTTTTTCCATAGTTTCCTCACCGTGGCCACTTTGCGGTCCCCGACTTGGTAGGAGGTAAATTCTTCTCCACTCCTTCTATTTCTATCTTTTCTATTGTTTTTTATTTTCTTAACCTTTTCTTTATTTTTTTTCTTTCTATTTATTTTTTGGTTAACTCCATAAAAATCTTGGTTGCCACATGCCACTTTTAAGAATTAGTGTATGAAAAGGCTATTTGGCCATTTTGATCAAAAATCATGAGCTAATCCAATTGGATAACCCATTTTTACTACTTGTTGACCTTAACACGTGTGATGCGTGGTCCATTCGTCACCGTGAGCCATTTTTGCGGCTCACAAGACGTTCGCGTTGCGATGGTGAAACAGTTGTAGAGCTTCGTAATGACAACTGTGAAATAGAGGGCTTTTGGACTACGGATGGTAGCAATGGAGAATTCGAAGATGAGAGCGATGAAGGAGCTGATGATGACAACCGTCCAGATTGCGATGAGGCACCAGATGATGATGATATCGTCCTTCGAGATGCGGTTATGGGTGGCCCGTCCACCGAAGGAGTGCGCAGATCGGGCCGTTTGAATAATTAAAGGACAAGAAAAGTAACTACGTATATGTATGCGAAATCAAGAGAGTTGTGATAATTCATAGAAGAAGCTAGGAGAGAAAAAGGTTTCTTAGATAACGAGCGCCGATATTACTTCGTTTGGAAATATAAAATTAGGGAATTGTTGTTATATCGTGAAACGATTTAATGTAATAAACATATTTTGCTTCCAGACATTAAGATCTCTCCGCTCACTGATGCAGGGACAGGGACGCCTACATGAGGGGCGGGGACATCTACGCCCTTGGGCGCAGACCTCCTCGCCCCTCATGGAGACGTCCCCGCCCTAGTGCCACGGTGGCGTGACACGTCCGAATGTGACGTGGCCATCACAGTAAAAATTTCTTACTTGCAAAAAATTATTGGGCGCACTTCAGGCAATCCGTCCGATCCGTCCGTCCGTCCGATCCGGGCCGCCCGTCCGGTTGTCCCGTCCGATCACCTCAACCCGTCCGTTATGACAACCCCGGCCTGGGGATGCCTATGCTCAAAAGTGAGCAGAAGATTTGGTGTGGAATTGGCGTGCGCAGTGCCACCAGCTACATAAGTCCACTGCAAGCTCGCAATTTGGTTGGAAAAATGACCACGAAGAAATTGTACGAGTGGCCAAGAAACTCATATCGGGAACCACCGCAGACCATGTTGGTAAACGAAACTTCTTCTACCAAGTCATGGGTGGATATTGGGATGCTAGACGGAAGCTATTTCAATTCGGGCGACGTCCAGATGGGAAACTATGGAATCACCAGGGACGTGTCGTGTCAGAATTGGGAGAGGCCACAGATCTTGACCTTCGCAATGCATTGCAATGGGAAGAATCGCAATGGAAGGAAATTTGGAAGGAGGAAGCTATTGACTTCCTTCTTGAGGAACATAGTCCGGCGACTATGAAGACTCTCAAAGCAATTCGGAACTCCGAAATGTTACGTGCTCTGGTAAACTCGGATGGGCCTCACCGGAGGACGTGAGCGGCTTGTAGATTGCTGGATGATGGGGCTGGAGGAAGTGGTGAAGCAAGTAGAGCTGATGCGAGATGAAGTGGAGTATAGGCAAATAGAATGCAAGATGAAAGCGTAGCATTTATAACCATTTTGTATGTTGCGGCATTTGCATGTACAATATAAATATAACGACATCTTTAAAACATTGACCCATTTTCGGCAACTCCTTTGAAACATTGAAATGATTTTGTAACATTTAGGATAATCCAATTTGCAAGAACTGAACTTTCCATGGTCCCTGTTCGCGCGCGCCCGGCCTCAAAGCGCACGTGCCCGACCCCCATTCGCGCGCACACGGCCTCAAAACACATGCGCCCAGCTCCAAAGCGCAGGCGCCCGGCCCCAAAGCGTACGCGCCCGGCCCCATTCGCACACGCCCGGCCCCCATTCGCTCGCGCCCGGCCACTATGCTCGTACGCGCGAGCCATGATTGGTACGCACTCGTCCCTTCTCGTACGCGCGCGGCGTACGGGGGGCATGCACACCTCACTATAAGTTTGGAAATCGTGGCACAATGGGCCTACTTCCCAGGCGCTTAAGCCTGCAACTGCCACGTGGCGGCTGCTTGCTAAGCACTATTGGGAAGTGGGCTCCGGTGTCTATTGACACCCATTTGCTCCCGGTGTCTATTGACACCCTATTACTCCCGGCTCCCATTCACTCTGGTTTCAAGCATGGACTCAAGTGGGCCTTCTGAGATTCGGGCTTCTGAGAAGAAAATGAAGAAACGACAGCGTGTTGCGGGACAAGTACGCAACCACAAGCAGAAGAAATGCATTCACATATTCATCGATGGTGAGCTGAAGGCATTTCGAGGCTGGGGAGATGTACCAAACCCGTGGACATTTACAAAGTCTACAAAGTACATTGCCTGGTGTCATTTGGGACGAATGTGGCCGCACTCGCGGTATTCACAACTACGAAAATACGACAAGGGTAATTTAAATTACTGCACCAATGAAGTATTGAAAGAACGGTGCATCCAAGCGTACCAGCACATCTACAACACGGCAAATGTTCACCGGAACGAGGTGAATCTATCCATTTTACGTATGGTGTATGCTGAGATTATACTCGGAGTAGTAGTCGATTGGAGGACGATGGAAATACAACCAAACTCCAAGATGACACCAGTATCCACGGCGTTGTCGAGTAGCGAGAGTTTTTCTTTGGGAAATCGCGGAGATCCTAGCTGCTGCTAGAAATTGTTTGAGAACAAAGATTGTCTCCAAATAAATCTCTAGTCTTGACCACCAGATCTTCTTGTCTTCAAATTTTTAATCTTCATTCTTCAATCTTCAATCTTCAAACTCCTCCCCGTTGGCCTATCCTGTGGTGGCTCTAAAGGGTTAAGGGTAAGGGTAGGTGATAAGAAACCACGGCCTCGGACGGGTAAAACGGGACGGCCAAACCACGAGCTGACCGTCCGAATGATTGGCTCCTAAACTTCAAACCCACGGTGACCAGCAATCGCGCCTCACCGGTGGGAACAACATAAACACGACCGTGTGGGCCATTAACCCCACTTCGCCGCAACAAAGTTTACGAAGCAGAATTGAAAAACAACTAGCCTCCAAAACCGGCTGGGAATAACAAATAAAAACAACGAGCCTCCAAAGCCGGCTAGGAATAACAAGCAACACGCGAGTCTTCTAGTCTTCTTATCTTCAAGTCTTCATGTCTTCTTATCTTCAAGTCTTGAAGTGTTCAAAAACACAAAAGACCTCCCAAAGTTCTTGTCCACACTAGCTGCGAGCTTCCGATCGATGCCACAGATGATTTGAGCCGCCAAATGCCAAGTGCTATAGCTTTTTGGAAAGCTGGTGCAATAAGCTAATACCCTCCAAAATCTCAGGTTATTCTAAACTACCTTCTAAAAGTTATGGAGGTTCAAAGTTTGTGCCTTCTTATGTCGATGGCAGCAAACCCTCTCCAACTTCGGCGGCTATAACTTCTATATTACTATTCTAAATGAGCCGTATAATAGCTTTATAGAAAGCTAATTTAATAAGCTACAACTCCTCTAAATTTCACTTCAAACTAATCTACTCACTAAAAGTTGTGTAAGCTTAAAACTCACGCCTCCCCACTTCCAAGACGGCAGAACTCTCCTCTACTTAGATGGCTATAACTTTTTCATAGCGCATCTAAATGAGTCGAGTCATAGCTTCTTAGAAAGCTAATACAATGAGGAATGCTTCTCTCAAATTTCAAGTCCGAACACAAAGTATCGAAGCCGTGGTGAAGGCCCGAAGTTGCTGCTCCTCTAATTGGGTAGCGGCCAACTACTCCTTACTCAATCTCTCACAACTTTTGCGTATGAACTCCAAATTGAACAAAAACACCGCTCAAAGAAGCGCAACTTCACAAGGAACAACTTCACAAACTTTCATAACATTCTCATGAAAAACGAGTACACACCGCCCGATCTCCTTCTCGGGAATTTTCTCACAGCACTCTCTACACACCAAAAACACACACCAAGAGGAAAGGAGAGTCGCCCCTTATCCTTCCACATCAGCCCATGCTTAAGCCACATGGGCATCTAAAGCCTATTGGTTAACCTCCAAAAGCACTCTAAAGTCTATCAAGATAAGATAGGAAAGAAACCCCAACCATTGGCCTTCAAAAGGTGTGGTTCCAAAAGAATTCTAAGACGGTCAAACTTTTTCTTAGTTTCTTTTCTTTTTCTTTCTTGGATCTTGATCTAATGTAAACATAAACATATAACAAACTCCTATATTAACAACTAAATGGATTCTACCTTCATCTAACCATATAAAAACTCTAGAATTTGACGGAGTACCGCTGAAACATAACTTGCTCTCCGTTCATCGCTTAAAAAGGTCAGCGGCCCTCGAAGCCAAAGACGGTGGCCCATCTCATTAGAAAAGCGACTCACCATTTGGCCTTCATTGGTATTTTCAAAACACCCTTCAAACACCATCTGACGGCCACCCGTCAATGTAGCTTCAGCTTCCAATACAATCACTAGAACTTTCGCGTCCGGTTGTAGATTCACAAATGCAAGTTGCCGTAGACTTGGATCTGGACGTGGTTGAACACGACGCTCGGAAGGCCCCGCTTCATCTCGCACTCGCCGTCTAGAAGTTGATGGCTGAGAAGATTGAAACGGATCCTCCGGTAATTGCGATAACGACAACTCCCACTCATCTGGGTCTTGAGAATCCATACTATCAACTCTAAGCTATCCAAGCTATTGGCTTGAAGCAAATCATGTGAGGCAAAGAAACTATCTTCCTTTTTATATCTCTCAGTAACTTCTTTAAGAAGCTTGCCTTCACTGAATTACTCAAATAGCCATAAATAATTCTATTTTAACTAAAAGTAGTCCGCATCAAAAGATCTGGCTAAAGGACAAGGTCGCGACATTGTACAGTCCCTCAACAGTTGTATAAAGCCACCTTGAGTCCACTAATGGTCGCCAAGTTGCGGACTTGGTTGGCTGTCAAGGTCCGTCGATTGTTGCCTGCCGGTTCCGGGTTCGAGCTTTATCAAACTCGTTGAACGGCCTGGATAGTTGCAACTTGGTACTTGCTAGTGAAAGCAGGAAATAAGCAGCCAACCGGCCACCTACGCTTCCCTGAGCTACAGTGACAAGATGCAGGCTTCCAAGTTATGCTAACAAGCTCCGGTTACCCCCCATTGAACCAAACCGTGGATTTCTCCACGACTCCAACCTTTTGTATCCTTCTCCTCATATTCTATCCGATGTCTAAGGCAACATCTTTAATATTTTCACACAATATATTAATTTACAACGCGACAGCGTCACTACCAATAGAGCGCAAGTTTCCGGGGAAGCTCTAGGAAAAAAGGCCAAGGAGATTGAAGTTCCAAACGAGGAAGTCGTGTGGTCAGACACTTCCAGTGACGACTCGGATACTGGGTGTGACTCAACTATTCGCAAGGAGATTGAAGGCTTTATTAAATGCCATTGGCTAGATTCTGCCCTCCAAGAAACACCGACAATTGGAGAAGATTTCGGCAAGGAAGAAGATCCAACTCAGATGGACGCGGTTGCATATGAGAACATCAATGAAAACCTAGAGTCTTCTGATAATGTTCCAATTGGACGAGAGGCTCATCTTCAACTTCTTGCTAAATATCAGCAGAGTTTACAGGAAAACAAGAATCTGGTAGAAGAAGCCAACCGCAACAAAGAAGAACTTCAAAAATTACGCGCTGTACTCCAAGAAAAGGACAATCAAATCCAGGAATATGCAAAGTTGGTGTTTACTTTAAAGTCGTAGAATTTGATAGCAATGGAAGTAGTGCCATGAATGATAAACGGGCAATTTTGTAACATTTTGAAATCATAGACCTTGTGAATTTTGTAAATTGCACTTCATTTGTAATTGGCTTTAGTTCGAAACAATATTGTTTATCTCTGACGTTAATCAAGTTTGTATGGTTCAGCATGTTTTTGAATTTGTACAATGTAATAAAGTGAATGTTCTATACAGTCTTGTATACGTTTAATTTATATATTTGATGAATGTGTTATGATCTTCCATGATTGTACAACTTCATGCACCCTAGTCAATAAATTAAATTCACTTTTGTCTAATATTTGATAACCGACTACAATAGTCTATAGTATCATCAAGAATTTTTTTGTAGTGGAATTTATATCATGTGTTGAAGAATAAAACTTAAATTTTTGTCTCAAACATGTAAATCATAAGACTAAACAATAAAAATCATGTTACTTTCTTGCATAATAAATGATTTGGGATGTAACAAAATCTCCAATATTAATGCAACATTATTATTCATATTATTCATTATTATACAAATTATCCATATTATATCTTAATATGAATATAAGTTTGCCATACAAATCATTTGCCATGCTATTTGAAGGTACTAATTCTTCCCAAAAAATCATTAAGTATAAGTATTGTGTGCCTAAGTAAGTATAAATATTAAGTATTGTATGTATAAGTATAAGTATTGTATAATTAAGTATAAGTTCAAGGCACTAGGTTATAAGTAAGTATAAGTATTGTATGTCAAGTTCAAGGCACAAGTTCAAGGCACACCCCTCTCGCGTACGCATGCAGCCCTCTTGTGAACGCGCGCCTCTTGGTCATATGCGCCCGCCATAGGTCACTAATTTATCATAAATATTAGATTTCAAAGTTACGGGTCCCACTTCCTAGGCGCTTTGGCCTGCAACTGCCACGTGGCGACTCCTTGCTTAGCACTTTTGGGAAGTTTTTTACGGTGTCTATTGACACCTTTGTATTTTGCCACCTTCGTATTCCTCCACCTTGTCACCATGGATTCTGGACAACCATCTATCACTAGCAGTTCCCACGGAAAACGACAACATGATAAACATCACGCACGCTCAAAGCAGAAGAAGCGCCTTTACGTGTTGATGGATGAAAATATGAAGGCATTTTCTGGTTGGGAGGCGGGTCCAATTCCATGGACATTTGCACAATGTGCAAAATACATTGGATGGTGTCATTTGGGGCACCTCTGGCCATATTCGCGGTATTCTCTAATGCAACGTACAAATAGGGCCAACTTGGGGTACTGCACCAATGAGTTCTTCAAGGTGCGTTGCATTTAAGCGTATCATCACATTTATGACGAGGCGAAAGTGTGCCGCAACTCAGTAAATATTTCAATTTTGCAGAAGGTTTACGCGCAGGTGGTACTTGGCGTACCGGTTGATTGGAGGACAATGGAAATCCAAACACACTCCAAGATGGCGCTAGTCATTGGATTAACAATACCGTTTGTGCAGAAGTTTCGAGGAGAAGGTCTCAGGAGAACCATGGAAGTTGAACCTTTGGATCAAAAAATCGAGTGGTCCGCGTCTTCATCTGACGACTCGGATACTCGATGTCATCAGTTTGACCGTAGGCAACAAGAATTGTCCTTCAAATCAGGCTTGAACCCAATATTGTTGGTTTCACAAAAAGAGGGAGATGCCACGAAAACGGATGCGGTACCTGAGGAGGGCGTGGATATCAAAAAAAGTCTACGCAGGGTGATTGCCAACTGGGTGAGTCGTGACGATTATATTCGAGTTGTGAATCGACTAAATGAAAGCTTGAAGATAATTGAGGATCTAGGAGAAGATCTCGATGAGAAGGAAAATGAAGTTGCGGAATGCCGCGAAGAAATTCAAGACTTGAAGGAACAAGTTCGGGAGAAAGACCATCTTCTTTCAATTTTTACTGGCTATAGTGGAGTTTAGAACTACAACAGTGCTAGAAATGTACATAGAACAATGTTGAAATGTTTTGGAACAAGAGCTTTCGACAATTTTGTACTGCCATTTAATATTGAGCGATATTTTGTATATTTAATAAAACCTTGTAAATTGAGTGGCATCATGTATATTTAGTGGATTTTTATGAGATGTTTAAGAAGAATCTAAACCGCCAACCCGACCCTTAGAGTGCGCGCCCGACTGCACAATGCGCACGCCCGGCCCCAAATCTGCGCGCTCGGCCACACATTGAATGCGCCCGGCCCCTAAGCGTGCGAAACCGGCCACATAAAGTACGCTCACGCCCCCACATTGTGCGCATCCGGCCCTAGAGCGTACGCGTCCGGCCCACAGCGTGCGCTTTCGGATGGAAGCGTGCACGTTCGGCCCACAGCGTGCGCTTTTGGCTGGAAGCGTGCACGCCCGGTCACATGGAGTATGCGCCCGGCCGCACAGCGTGAGCGCCCGGCTACATAGAGTATGCGCGCGGTCCCCCTTGTGCGCGCCCGACCCCAGATGCTCCTGCTCTAGCACTATATAAGAACCATATGCGATGTGCTTGACTCACCTCACATCCTTGGCTTCGTCTCCTGGAACTCCTTATTGGGCTCCTTGCATGAATCTACAAGTTTGTGAGTGAACTTTGGGTCAACATTTTCTATTAGCACACAATTTCCTATTACTTTTGGTGAATTCTCTTTGGCACAACATTGCGCGCCAATTGTATTGTGATGTCATCTCAATAAAGGAGTGGGCTCCATGGTTCACATTTAGCAAGAAGGAGCAATTACACGTTTGCATACAAACGTGTTACCTGGGAGGTGCATGTCACACTCTGGGTATCCACAATGGACAAAGACTTCGTGCACTTAGGCCCCAGCAGCTGTTAAGGCCCGTTTTAAAAGATGCGGGAATATTATTCCTACTAGGATGACCGAGGCGGAGATCGTTGGCCTTCCTAGCGCACCAGCAACATGTTCCACTAAACCTTGTTCTAGCCAATCTATCCAACAAGGTAGTTTCTTGGAAACTCGAAATGAGGAGAACACGCAGTCCACAAATCCTCTAAGCCAAGCAGCATCATCAACACGAAGATCTGTACGACAACGAAGCTTCCGAGAGACTTACCAAATAGAAAAACGAAAAGAATTGGACGAATTATGGGCATAATTTTTTAATGAAGCAAACATTGCATTCAACGTGGTTAGACATCCGGCCTTCATCAAGGTCACACTCGCAATGTCAAAGGCGAGTTTTGATTATACACTGCCATCGTACAATGCCATGAGGACGACATACATTGAGCCTCTAAAAAAAAGTGAAAGACCTTGTGGACAAGAAGACCGGCGTAGATATTGCCAAGTATGGCGCAACAATATGCTCGGACGGGTGGGACAATGTTATGTCACATCGCCCTCTCATGAATATCATGCTCGTATGTCCAATGGGTGATATCTTCTTGGGGTCTATAGACACCACGGGTATGAAGAAATCTACGGCATATATAGGGGACCAATTGAAAAAATTTATCCGTAAGGTTGGACCATTGAATGTGGTCCAAGTGTGCACCGATAATGCTTCAAACATGTTGGGGGCAATGAAGAAGGTCAACCTTGAGTACCCGCACATATATACTCAAGGGTGTTGTGCACATATTTTGGACCGCCTCCTCGAGGACTAGGGGAAGGAAGACATGTTTGCAAACCTTGTCCAGAAGGCGAAACAGATTGCATTGTATATCCGGAACCACCATGTGCCCATGGCCCTTTTTCGTCGATTTTCGCCAAAATTGTCTCTGTTGTGGCGAGCAGCAACAAGGTTTGTATGCAATTACATAATGATCCATCGTCTGTTGGAAGTGAAGAATGCCCTGGAGATCGTTCTGATAGATCCAGCATGGATATCCTACGTATCCTCTCTTTTAGATAGGCAAAACGGGCACCTTGCCCATGCGAAGGCATCGCAAGTGCGAGCCACTGTTCTAGACGAGACTTTCTGGCATCGGTGCAGTAACTTTGAATTTGTAGTGGCACCAGTATTAAAGGCATTGCGGACTTTTGATGGTGACACTCTGGCAATGAGAATTGCTTGGGTGACCATGAACAAGCTAAAGGAGCACGTGTTCAAGCTGCGCAATGCGCCATTCAACATGCTTGACGGAATTGCAACTCGCCTTGAAGGATCATTCCTACGGCATTGGGAGATGATGACAACACATCTCCATTATGTAGGGGCTTTATTGAATCCTTATCTAGCCAATAACTTGCAAATTCAAAACAATGGTGAGGCCAAAAGGGCCCTAAACAAGGTTGTTATGACGCTCTGTGGTCCTCTCGGAGTGTCTTTTTCGGCACTAATGCTCATAATCACGGAGTATGAAGAATTGCGAGGCCCATATTCACCAGAGGAAGCTGGGGAAATTGTTAACAGCAACCTATTGCCTCACCAATGGTGGAACCGCGTGGGCGGGCAATCATTGCCTATCATTGTGAAGCGTATACTAGCACAAACCTGCTCGGCCTCATCATGTGAGCGTAATTGGAGCATGTATTCATTCGTGCATAATAAGAGCCGAAATCGCTTGGGAGTGCAGAAAGCGGAAGATTTGGTTTACATCTACACGAATAGTCGATTGCTCCGAGAACGTGCTCGTCCAGACCCGATTCGATGGTACGAGGAGAATGTGCATTCGGAGGAGTCTGATCCAATTGGGGGACTTCCTTCAAACACAGAGGACGAGGGTTTGGAGTCGGATGATGAGGGTTATAACTGGATGGGCGGCGATTGGGAAGACCTTGCCGGTGACAACAACCCCGCACTATAAGAAACCCGCGTTTTATGTAACGCGTCCAGAAACATGTATGAACGTCAGAAAAAACATGCTCTGGCGTTAATGTTGATGTCACCTAAAATCCGTCTATCTAGACAGGCAAAAAACATGCCAAATTTTACGTGACAGGGGTGATTTGGGGTTGTCAACGTCATGACGTCTAAAAGAACAAGGTCTGAATTGCTTTGGAAAAGGCTCGACGTGGACGGATGTACATGTCCACATAAGCAATGATTTTGTTAGGTATTGCCACGCGGGACTTTTTTTCATCCAACACCAATTTGACCGGGCAGTGGCGTGAAATTTGTAATTTTGCTGACGTGGATTCCCCATTGATGACATGTATAGTCCACGTCAGCTGACGTCATCCATTTGGGCCATTTTATCCCCACCTAGGGTTGTTAGAATTGACGTTATGTTGAACATGTCCATGTTATGGAAGACGTTTTCTTTGATGATGGCGCGTTATTTACGACACCACAACTAACATGGAGGCCTAGTGCTGAACGTCAACAACCCGTCCGACAATGTGTTTACATCCACATTTGCCATGCTCGAGTCCATGTTCACTTGCACATTCTCTTTGTTTATTTCAACGTTTGTTGTAACATGCACAACAAGTATGGCTAAATATGTGGTGTCCACTTTAGCATGGACTAAACATGAGTATAGACAAACGAGGATGTTAGCGCTGATGTGAAAGATGAACATGCCATCAACATTGGTTGTTGGCTTTGACATTTCCAGCAACATGCATGGTGGTGAACCTGGCAATACCATTGTTGCATTCGTCGTCTATAACAACGACAAGCAATACATCCTGATGTTCTACTAATTCCAACTATGACATATAAAGCATGTCTCATCTAAGGCAATAAAAAATAGGAGATGTTTCAAGTACATGTAGTATAGAGGCTTGGGGAGATTGGCTCGCTTTGGTGTTGGGCCATTGCTTCCTACCGCAGTAGCCGTCTGCTATGCTGTCTTCATAGTACGTCGCGGTCAGGTTGATGGCTCACCTTGTGCTTCACTCTCTTCCTGCAAGAGTTCATAGGGATGACATATTAAAGTGCAAATGACAATCTACAATTCTACAACGACGTTGTATGTAAATTAGAGGAACTGCCCTTGTCTTCAATGACATAACAATATGTTATTTGTGATGTCAACCAAAACGTCACAACTGACGTAAAGATGTCATGTCTACCGTGGTCAAGTCGCAAAGTACATCATCTTCAACAGCAAGAGGATTCAAGGAATTTCCAAAGAATGGATTCATAGACTTTGTACGTACCTGTAGGTCTGCCTGATTGCTAGAAAGGGATTCAACCCCCTCTCGCTCCTTTATGTTCTGTTCACCCACCACTTCATTGCTAGTATCCACAGCTAGATACTCCATCTCGGCGATACGACTATGTAACTTCTTAATCTCTCTTGCATAATCGGGATGGACCTTGCGCTTGTCCTCTTATTGCCGCTAGTACTCCTTTGCCACTTCCGCATCTACCTCGGGGTCGAATGAAAGCCTCCCTAGCACCATGGTCTACATGACAAAGCGCACACATTTACATCAAGGAAGGACGTCAATAACTCTTTTGTGAGCATAAAAAAAATACGGGAGAAGGAGGTACTAACGTGTAAACTTAAAAATTCTTGAGCTCGCCCTTGTTGCAGTTGCAGCCTCTCCGTGGTGGCGAACACTAAACTCGGCTATGGCTAGGGTTTCCTAGCCATGGCTGAGGTCAGCTATGGCTGGGTTAGCCGGCTATGGCCAAACCTCCTCCTGCCCTCGTTCTTCTTCCCTTTGAGCTCCTCCATGCCATCTTGATCTGCCGCAGATTCCCTTCCTTGCTCCCAGCTAGCTCCGTCCTCACCGCTCTATGGCTTCAGCCATAGCCGCCGCCATAGCCGCCATTGCTTCGCTCCAACACCTTCAAGTCACCTCTCTCTACTCCTTGTTGTTCTCCTAATCTCCCTCCTCTTAGCGTTGTAGTGACCTTTGCCGCTCCCAACCTGCCATTGCTATCACCTAAATTCAGTTTGCTCTCACCCACACTTCCAAAAGTAAAGTGTGGGTGATGTGGAGGTTGCTTTTGTATAAATCGCCCTTCGGCTCTTCCTTCCCTACGACACACTTCATCCACTATGGATGATAGGTGATCCGGCCTTTGATGTTGTTCATCATTTTGTTCAAAAACTTCTCCTCTAGGCGGTCTTCTACAACAACTCCGTTGGGGATGATGTAGTTCCGTTGAGGATGGCGTAGTTCTGTTTAGGATGTCGACACCAATGTCATGGGCGACGTCATTCTGGATACTCCCTACATGTTTGTAATGACGTTTTCATACACATATTTGGTGACATCTTCGATGATGTCCACTCTTAAATTATGGCAATTGTAACGGCAACTGTAGTTGACAAACTTTAAGTTGTAAGCAAATGATTTGTATATTATTGATTATGGTGTATTTTGCAATAAACGCCATATTCGATATATTGAAACTTTTTCACAGTCTCAATTTAATGTTGATCTTATATTTGTAATCGATTTCTCGATTATTCATATATTTTTAATTGAATTTTTTATTATAATTAGGAAGTTGATCCTCGACTTAAGGATATTCTATAATTAGAAAGTCAATAAAATGTATGAATTAGCTCAAAATAGGTGCTGAAATTATAGGAAAAAGTCTCAAAACTCTCAAATTGTCTCAAAATAATGAATATGACCATAGTATAGGAAAGCCCTTAATACAACATGTGTGGTTATCTATTCTCTTCAAGTTGTTGCATCCTTGGCCGCTCTTTGAATCTATTTTAATATTATCCAATTTGTAATTGAGGAATATACATAGCTCTATTCATAAGCATTTTGAAATGTTTGTAGTGAAAAGGGGAACTATGAAGAAGTGGCTAGGCCAAAGAAAATTAACATTGTGATATGGAAGTGCAAAATATGTTGCCTCGGTTAAGTAGACTCATGTAGAACTTCTGCATTTACTATTTCAACTTTATAAACACTCCATTTTTCCCTAAACCTTTGTCTTTATTTTTATTCAATGTTTTCAGTTTTAAAACACCCAATGAGCATCTACACACTTTCCCTTTTTTTATATAATATTGAGACTTATGCCTAAACCCATTAGCAATTCAACCATTTCCCATTTTTTTAATTCACAGCTTTCAATTTTGTCGGTAAACCACTTCACAATTTCCCAATTTTTGTCATTCGGTCTTGCAAATTTGATAACAGCCCAAGACCACTTCATCCATTTGCAATATTTTGTTTTGAACCTTCTAAATTTTCAAACACCCAAAGACCACTTCAAGCTTTCCCATTTTTTTCCTTCAGTCCTTTCACTTGTAAAACAACCGAGAAGCACTTACACATTTTCCAATTTTTTATATTCAGTCTTGAGATTTCTAAAACACCTAAAGACCACTTCAACCATTTTCCATTTTGGTCCTTTGAGTTTTGCTGCAACCAAATCGCATTGGTTGACGTCAACCTTGAAAATAGCCAAGGACATACAAATTGTTCCATTCCCATTTTTTTTTCCAAGGTTTCAAAACACCCCAAGATCACTTCAATCTTTCATGTTTTTATTAAATCAGTCCTAAACCCCCCTAAAACAACTTCAAGCTTTCCCATTTTTTTCTTCAGACCTGGGGCAATTTTAAAAGATCTAGAAAACACTTATACATTTCTAATATTTTTTTCAATATTCAAATCTTTGAAACCCTTCAAGAGCACTTCACTCGTTTTCCATTTATTCTATTCACTCTTTTCAGTTTTAACTAAACAGAAGACCACTGTTTAATTTCCCAATTTTTTCTAGTCACTTTTGCAATTTCTCAAACTACCCAAGACCACTCATGCATTCCCATTTTACTTTTTTGAACCTTCCAAGTTTCCAAACATATGAAGAGCACTTCAACGTTTCCCAATTATTTCTCCAATGGGTTTCAATTTTAAAAACATTCGATAAGCACAAACACATTTTAATTTTTTTTACAATCTTTAGATGTAAGAAACACTTGAAGACCAATTCAACCATTTCTTACGTTTTATATTCAGTCTTTTGAGTTTTGCCTGAATCAAAGACCACTTATTCATTCTCTATTTTCTTTTCATTCACTCTTGCAATTTTCAGAGAAGCCCAAGACCAATTCATTCATTCCGTTTTTGTTTTTTAACGGCAGTAGGTTGTTATTTACGTTTGTCATCAATTTTTTAAAACAACCCAACAACTCTAAAACTTACCCATTTTTTTTTAATACACTCTTATTAGTTTTCCTAAACTTAAAGACCACTTTCACCTTCCGCATTTTTTTCCCCACTTTCAAATTTTTTTAACAACCACTCAAACATTTGCCATGGAGTTCATAAATTTAAAGAATGAATTAGTGGAACTACTATATTAATAAGCATGTTCTATGATATTATTTAAATTAATGAGCAAATAATCCCATATTTAATCATCTTTAAAATATTATGTATACAAAATATATGTAACATGTGCATTTAAGTTGAGCCATTAATATATTTTTAGTTTCGAGTGTTCTTGTAAGTCTATTAAATAATTTATCCAAAAGACAACTTATACCTTACCTAATTGAATTTATTTATTTTTGTGAGCTTTAAGATATCCAAATACCACTTTCACCTTTCCATTCTCTTTAATCACTCAATTTATGTATAGAACACTCCAAGACCCATTGCCACATTCGACATTTTTGTATCCACTCTTCTAAGTATTCTAACTTGTAAACATGTACCCGAAGACAACTTACAATGCCTTTCCTAATAAAATTAATCCATTCTTGTGAGTTTTAAAAAACTCGAAGATGAGTGGCACCTTTCTCATTTTATTCATTTACTCTTGGAATTCTTAGAAGATCCCAAGACCCCTTCAACCATCCCCAAAGTTTTTTATTCACTCTTTTGAGCTACCCTAAAACTAAAGATCCCTTGTAAATTTATAGTTTTTTTTTATTCAACATGGGGATATTTTTAAAACATTTATATTCCACTTCATTCATTTCCGTAAATTTTTTGTCTAATTCTTCAAAATTTTAAAACAACCCAACAACTCTAAATCTTACCCATTTTTTTAATTCACTCTTTTCAATTTTCCTAAAGCCAAAGACACTTTCACCTTTCTCATTTTCTTAGTCGCTCTTGCAATTTTTAGAACAACCTTACAGTAGTTCGTCCATTCCCGATTTTTGTTAATCACTCTTAGAGTTTGAAACACCCCAAAATCACTCACACCTTCTCCATTTTTTTTTCCACTTTCATAATTTTTTAACAACCCAAGACCACTCAAACATTAGCCATTTTTTGGAATTCATTCTTCCAAAAAAATGAATTTAAAGAATGAATTACTAGAATTGCTATATTAACAAGCATGTTGTGTGATCCATTTTAAATTAATGAGGAAATAATCCCATATTTAATCAACTTAAAAATATTATGTATACAAAATATATGTAACATGTGCATTTAAGTTGAGCCACTAATAAATTTTTAGTTTTATGTGTTTCTGTAAGTCCATCAGAATAATTTATCTCATGTAAGCAAAGCCGATGTTTCCATACAAACAAGTTTTGCCTATCTATGAAGAAGAGCTACTTATTTTGCTCAGTTTTTTGCTTCCGGGCAGCGGTCTGCAATCATCCCACAGTGAAAATGAATGCAGTGGCTAACGTGGACCTCCCGTGTTTTCTATGACGTTGCACTCAGATGTGACCACGTTGTTACTGACGTCCTCCAAAATGTGTGTCCACTTTGACATTTGCGCATTTGGCCTTTAACCGGAACACATTTCATGCAACGTCAAAAAAAATTTCAGGTATTGCGGCCGATGTTCGACAAACATTTGACGTCTCAAAAAACACGGCACGTTGAAGCCTTGATGCCACCTAAAACGCAGTTTTCTTATAGTGCCGTGTCTGATCATAGCCCACCTAGAGACAACTCTGCAAACAACAAGCACGGTGGAGATGCACTACATGACCATTTTCACAACGTCCACGGTGACCCAATGGATCCTTTTGTGTTTGATGATGTCGACGGAGCGGCAGTCCATACTATAGTAGAATTATTGGGTGAAGACCGTGCCCAAGAAGCTAGGGCAGACAAAGATGGGTCGGCATTGGGGGGCAATCTTGATGGAGATGACAACATGTCGGAAAATCAGTCTATGAACTCAAACGGCTCTAGCGCCTCGAGCCCTTCTAGTGGCGATGGCCCTGAACTGGACGGTCATGGCATTGGCATTGCAACAAACGATACATTTCCTCACGATGGAAACGAAGTGAGCAGTGGTGGAAACGATAATGAATCCCATGAGCCAATGGCCACCACGGGGTCCATTGAAGTTGTGAGAAGCTCTCCGGTTTTGCCTCAAGCAATAGAACCAGACTCAGAGGAAGACATGCCACTACAAGATTTGTTTCGGCAGCCACGTGATCAAAGTACCGCATCGATCGGAAGAACTCTATTACGTGTAAAGAAAAAGACCTCTTCAACCATAGTTCGGCCACCCGTCCACCGTAGCGCACTCGGCCCAAATGGTGGTGTAGAACGTGCGATACCAACCCCACAACTTCCCTTCGCGAGGGTTGGATCCTCTACTATGAGCAGCCATTTAGGGACACGAAGGGGCGAGAACAATGGTACTCTCCCTTTCTTCACGGGACCTTGACGAGGTGGAACCTCGGAGAGAGTCATTGGGGCCAAAGGCAACCGCTCCAAAAACATGGATGGAGTAACAGAGAAAAGGAAGAATATCAGAGTAAAACGACTTGTGAACGCCGCATCAACTACTGGAGCCGAGCTACAACTACAAAACTTGGCCTCGGAGATTGAGGAGTACGTGGCACCAGTCTTGGAAAATGCAGCCGAGAACTTCTCATCATCGGGCGATGATGTAGACGATGAGGATTGCGATGAGGTACTTGGCGACAATACGGTGGTGCTTTGCGGGCTTTTTCTTCCCCAAAATGTTCGCCGATCAAAACGGAAGCGAAAACACAATGAAGAATCCTCAAGCTCAGATGATAAAAAGATGACGGACATGAGGGTACCACAAGTTAAAAGTGACTTTAGTGGTGTGGTGATAGCATGGTACAATAGCACCGCGGTTTTAAAATATGTACTTGGTGTTGAGAGTGCCCATTCATGAAAGCACCGCATTGAAATAAATAATTTTAATGTTAGAGCACCCTGGTACAATTGAATTCTTTCAAATTCTCTAAACCTTAGCCCTTTTGAGGGGCAGACGCAGTGTTCGATCGCACGCGCCCGGCCCCTAACCGCACGCGTCTGATAGGCAGGTGCGCGCGTGACCCACAATGGAACACGCTTGGCCCGTGACGTTGCGCGCCTGGCCCCTAACGGTACGCGCCCGACCTTGACGGTATGCGCCCGACCCTGAAATGCACGCGCGAGGCCATTAGGGGTATGCGCCCGGCCCTGCATGCACGCGCCCGGCCCTAAATCGTACGCGCCTAGCCCTAATTGGAACGCGCCCGGCCCTACATGAACGCGCCCGGCCCAGATTGGTACGTGCCCTGCCCCAAATACTGCGCGCGCGGTCCGAAGGCACGCGCCCGCCCCTTGATGTGACGTGGAATGCCGTCTGACGTGTCGTACACACGTGTTTTATTAGGGGATAAGTTGAAAATTTGATTTAGGGTTTGTAATTTTTTTTTACACGCAACTGTCCGCCAAAAAGTGTTGTTCGTCCTGTCCGTCCGTCCTACTGTTCGTCTGTCCACTATCTTTGGGCCCCTGTCCGTCTATGTAGACAACCCTGCCTAACCGTGCGCGCCCGATAGACAGGTGCGCGCGCGAGTCACAATGGTACGCGCGAGGCCCGTGACGCTGCGCGCCCGGCCCTTAACGATACACGCTCGACCTTGACGGTGCGCGCCCGGCCGTGAGTGGTACGTGTCCAGCCCTAATTGGAACGCGCCCGGCCCTGCATGAACGCGCCTGGTCCAGATTCGTACGCGCCTAGCCCCAAATGCTACGCGTGTGGTCCGAAGGCACGCGCCCGCCCCTTGATGTGACATGGAAAGCCGTCTGACGTGTCGTGCACACGTGTTTTACTAGGGGGTAAGTTGAAAATTTGATTTAGGGTTTGTAATTTTTTTTTACACGCAATTGTCCGCCAAAAAGTGTTGTCCGTCCTGTCCGTCTGTCCGACTGTCCGTCCGTCCGCTGTCTGTGGGCCCCTGTTCGTCTATGTAAACAACCCGGTTTTGGATTTCTTCTTTTAATTTAGTTTACTTTACTTTTCTTTTTTTAATTTTTGAAAATTATATGCTTCATTTTTGTTACTTAACTTGTTTTATTCTTTCCATGTTTGAATTTGGTTTTAATCTTTCATTCATTTATTTTTTAATCTTTACATTTTTTTGAGTTTGAAGGTTTGGATTCAAAAACTAAATTTTAGAGTTTATAGTTAAGTTCTTTAGATAAAAGGTTTTCAACATGAGACTTGCAATTAGTGCATTAGACCAACAATCAACACTTCAAGCTTTTGATGTTTATAATAATTGCATTTTAACTCCAACCACAACTTAAGGGAGGAAGGAAGGAAAGCCATTTAGTAGTGACGCCCTTGCTTCCAAGGCATTATGGGGTGATAGTCCATTAACCCCTAAAGATCCTTGGCAATTTCGCTCAAATATTGGTCTAAAATTGCCACTGTCAAAAAGAGGCACAAAAATGACACTTTTGAGGAAGATTTTGGACATTTAAGTGTAAGATCTTAAAATAGACTCCTATCTATATATGCCATTTTATTTGGTTGCAATCCACTGCACAGATACGAAGATTATAGCATATGAAGTGCAGAAAATAGTTTTTTTGCCCCTTTCCGGGCAAGGTCAGCCCACTTTGAATTTGAATATCTTGTAACTTTTACACTAAAGTGTATTTGAAACCATTACCAATATGATTCATATGAGGTTAGCTAATTGTGTGCAAAATTTTAGGTCAAAACGAGGAGTGAAGCATGTTGAAATAAATTGTTTGGTGCATGGGGTTACATTATATGACAATGACTTTAAAAATGGAGTGGAAGTGTTTGTTGCATAAAACTTTACATATTTGAGAATCCCAACGGTTCAAACTTGTCATTCCATTTTTCAATGATTTAGAATAAAGAATTGGGTAAAAATAGAAAATTCTCTAATTTATACAATTTATTGAATTATCCAAGCAGATTTCGGTAGGGTAGTCTTTGAAAATGGATCTTGTTCATGAAATGTTGGGCCATGTCATCTCACCCACTTTCTCTAAAAGTGTGGGTTATTATACTTTTGTTCACACAAGGGAAAAATCCAATGTGGAGGATCCCTGTTGGTCGCTCCGCAGGTCCCGCGGGCAGCTGGCAGGCCCAGTCTAATATCATTTTTAATGTGTTTTTTTTAAAGATTTTTCTTGACTTTTATGAAAGGCATCTTTCAAGGTTCTTCTCCCACCCATGATTTGGACTGCTTGATCCTTCCTTCACCCTTTGTGTCCCTATTTATTGCCCCTCTTTGACACTTGTATGTCACTGGTTCACAAGGTTGCCTAGGCTGCCCAACGTCCCCATATTTGACTTCAAAGGCCAATAACTTTCAAACTATGAGTCCAAAAAAAATACCCCCACGAAGCTCTTATCAGGGACAATCTAGAATAAAAATATTCAAAAATTAAATATTTGTTATTGAAAAGTTACATACTTGATCCTTTGGAAGCTACGCTAGTATGGAAAACCTGTCACAAAGGGTTGTGGACCAAAGTCACAAGTGTTCTCTCGCTGCACAAGGCCAATTTACCTTTGATTTAGATTTTTGACTGTGGAATATGATTGCTAATTCTTATAACATTACATTACATTTAAATTTTTGGAATTGTGCATTATGGTTTGATCAGCAAAGGTATATCTATTGAATGTTGTATACTTGTCATAATTTCAAAAATCTAACAAACATACTTCTTTTGAGAGATTCAGAATGTAAAATTCTATGAAAATTTTGAACCCATTGATACCATATTGTGCTTGGACATTACAATTGAAAATTCTTGATCGGAAACTTGAGTTGGCTTATAATGGTGAAAAATGGGCTATTTTTTCACAACACTTAAATTAGAAATTGATGTTGGTTTCCTCTCCAAAAAAATTGCATCCTTATAAACCATACAAGAAACTAGGTGGGCCTTTTCAATGTTCACAAAAAGTCCATTGTTTACCTTCATTTCATTAAACCCTAACTTTTCATGCCTTGTTGCACTGTGAATAGTGCGCGATATTTTTTGTATAGCTATAGTATTTGGGAAGAAATGGATATGGCTAATGAAATGAGTTTTGGGTTTTGTCAACACGAAGTCCACTAAATCAGCACCTTGTCCAAAATATCTTTGTTTGCCTACATTTTATTGGCCATGATTTCTTTGAATTTTTTCAATGGATAACTGACATTGAACAATGATTTTACAAAGGGATAGCTCCAAAACAAATATTCTACACGGTATTTTTTTTGGCCAATTTGTAGTAGCGTTAGCGTACTTCTATGGTTGAAGAACATTAGCCAAAAAACTTTGCCAAAAAACTTCTACCCTATGGTTGAAGAACTTTAGCCAAAAAACTTCTACCCTATAGTTGAAGAACTTTAGCCAAGAACTTTGTCATTGGCCTGGTCGTGTATATCAAAACACAACACAGCTGATGCTTCCTTGATATCAACTAGGTGGAATCAGTGATATGTTGGCCCTATGCCATGTGTTGCTAGTCCAACGTTGTCAAATACATAAACCATTGCAGCCAAAAGAAACACAAAAGAACCAAATTACAACTAGAGTCTAGACACAATAAATGTTGGAGCCAAACAAGAAGCAAACAACTAAGACCGCAACCCTTCCACCATTCATGCTACACAAGCTAAGTATCACCACAGTAAACCTCACATGCACACTACAAAGCAAGACCGCCTTCCCTCACATGTAACCACAACCAAAATTGTCCTCCAAAGCTTCTCAAACAACCAAAATCTAACCACCGTAGCTGTGAAGCTCAACAACATAGTCCAAATGAAGACAAAGGCTTGAAACTAAAGTTACAGGGTTTTGAAAATCAAACAAGGACATCACGCAAAATGGATAGGATAACATAGAGCTCAATAGTGCAATTTTTTAAGGCATGTAGCAATGAAGGAAAGATCTTTGCTCCCTTCATTGTATTTAATAATAAATGTGTAGAAATTAAAGATTTTAACCATTTTTTTCAAAAAGAATCTTTTATCAATACAAAAGACATAATGATCTTATCCACCATTCATATTTTAGATCCAAATGGCAAAAAATGTTTTTTTATTTGAAAATAAAATTGCATGCTTCGATAAATGCCTACTTTTTATACCCCTATTTATTGCAGGTCCATTTTCTTATCCTAAACACCTCTATAACTACACTAAACACTGAATTATATAGTGTAGAGGGATTATTGATGTAGATCACTCACACTAATTTCCATTAAAGCATGTGCATGTCAAGTTCTGATTGGATATTTATTCTCAAGCAAGTGTGTGTCAGTCAACAATTGCATGTAAATTTTCAATTAGTGTAGGAAATTTCAAATAGTCTGGTCTACACTATATTCACGGAACGGTGTAGTGGTTTTTGGCATGCAATCTAGAACATGTATTCATCAAAATCATGCAATGTGTAGTGAAAAAAGATATCATTATCTTGAGTCAAAGTACGTTGACCTTGTCCGCACAGGAAAAAAAAATCATATTGCACTTTTCAAATGCATGTATCTTACAATCTATGTGGTCAAAGTTTACAAAATGTTGAGTGTTTGCTTGTAGTATTTAACGTAAAGATGTTAATAATGGTTGAATATAGTAAAAGTTTCTTTCAATTAGTCTTGCAACATCTCATCTTAGAGAGGCAGTTTTGGGGTGGTTTGGGTGAAACATAGTCTCCATCCTTTAGGGCTTAACTTGTACAAGTTTGAGAAGCACATTTGAATTGCAACAGGATGTTTTCTACATATTAGACATACAAGTTGTAAAATTGATGTATACAATAATTTAAAAAGTTTGTACTTGTGTTGAGTACAATTCAATGACAATTGAAATTCAAAATTAGATCATTATTGCACCTACTACATGTTTGAGAAGTTGCAAAAGGGTCATATATTCTACATATACGGTATTGTAGCAATCACCATAGTTCACCAATGCCTACATCGATTAGAGACAAGGTTGATATGTTGGAAAGCAGGATTGCTATCTTGTGAACAGCGAGCGTTGAACATTGAAGTTTTGAAATTTTTTTGGTAGTGTTTTTTGATGCATTTGGAAAGGGTCGCCTATGGCCGTGGGTTCTATTTAGACTGTATTGACATATGAAAAAAAAACTGAAATTTACGACGACAATGTACTTGGACATATGGAAGTATGAGTAGTTTAGGATTGATTGCACCAATTCAATTGAAATTCGAAGGTACGCTTATGGGTGAGGATTTAGAGTTCAGGGTACTGCAAGAAGTGAATTGACTGAAATACAATGGAAAAAATCGAAATTATATAGTTTAGGGTGGCAGGCAGTATTTAAGTGATACCTAGTTCATACCCTTATAATACCTTGGTGATATCCATGTAATACCTAGGGGATAAAAATTAGATACCATGGAGATACCCGTTGTGTCCGAACCACTCTAAATTGAAACATTTAGAGTCTTCAACAACGGTTGTTTAAAAAAGAGCAATGCGTAAGATACAAAGCATGTAAACTTAGAGGACATGTAACAAAGTTACAAAGGATATTTATAATGAATCAAATATTAAATCGTAGATAGAACGATATCTTTTCATAACGGAGCATGACATACGAAGTTTTTTGATAGACATACGTGAAAAGAATAGGATTTTGACAGGAATGAAGATGACTCACGATGGGACAATGATGAAGACAACCAACTGGTAGTGAGATGGTAAACAAGACAACAAACCAATGCCCAAGAATCAAGATCCCTCTGCGGAAAGGTCATTGGAGTCACTATCATCAGAAAAACTATCACTACTCTCCGAGCCACTAACACAAGCCGCCCCATCTATGAACGGACATGTAGTAAACCTACGTGGGACTACCGTTTGAAGACGTGGAGGAGAATGTTGTGCTGTCATGGCGTCTGCAACCTGAGCATCCCAGGGATTCAAATGGAATCGTCGCGTGGGGCTCTTCACCTCCAACAACAAGGGAGAGAGCACTCCAACATGAGTCCTTGACAATGATGCCATCAACGACGAAGGCCGATTGTACAAATTAAAGTCTTGTTAAGAATTTAAGCATGTGTCAATCTAGAGCTATAAACCGCATTCCAAAACTAGAACCAAATAAGGGTAGGACTTACTCACAACGTCTCTTCAGGATGGTCTTCACCTCTGGCTTGTCGTCATCAACCTCTAAGGGGCGCCCGTTCATGAAAAAAACATATCATACGATGTTCGCATTAGAAAGCAAAAGTAAAACAGAAGAATTTTGATATGGAATGAACTAACCAGTAGACGTTGTGAGATCCAGGACAATGTCCTCCTCCTGAGTGCAGAGATCAATCACAGCCTCTATGAGATTCGTAGACTTCTCTCGCGCACCACGCCATGGTACGTCGCTATCCGCCCTCATGGTCAAGGTCTCCTAGGTAATGAGATTGGTCATGTGACCATCTGAAGAGAGGTGAATCCCATCTCTTTGCAGTTCCATCCTATCAAAGAAAGAGAATGGAACTGGGGGATCCAGTTTCCTCACGAAGCACTTCACAAGGAAGCACTTGTGAGTATGCACGGGGTGGCCATCGCGGAAAAGTCGCAACCCGTTGATGGTAAACCACTTTGTCTCCTCAACAAATCCCGCCCAATCGGCCCAGGCTAAAAGTTCATTGGAGATGAACTTCGAATCCGGGTAGAACACGATAAGTTGCGCCCCATCACGAAGCAACGCCCCAACCATCTCAAAAACCTGGTAAATCCAATGAGATTCTTTCTTCCCTCCCTCTGATAACCGGGTTGGAAGCATGTTCCAATTCAGTACGTCGATGCCGCCATCAATGTCGGCGACTGGTAAATCCTCCGGAACGTCGAACAATACCATATCCGCCAAACCTAAAGTGCAATCCAAAGCCTCATGTTGCCAATGCCTTGAGCCCGAGTGCTCCAACAAAAACAGCCTTAGCTCCTTCCAAGCTGTCGGTTCGTCACCCTCCACAACAACACTATCAAATAGAGACATAATGGAGAGGGCACTCTCACACATCACCTTCACAGGAGCAGAAGACTGAGGAAGATCAAATAACGAAATCGAGTACACCGTCTGCTAGGGCTTCACATCAAAGGTAGAAGGTCAGGTGCTAGCTGAGGGTAAAACGCCCATCGTCAGTGTCACCGCTGCAGGAATTGCAAATCCTCCAAATCCTCCTAGTTGAGTAAACAGCTTCGGAGGCCCCTCCTTCGCCACCAACGCCGCGAACTCCTTATACTCTCCTTTGTCTCCTTCTCCTTCTTTGAACTCTCCTTCTCTAGCCTAGCAGCCTCCCTCTCATGTTCCTTAGTTACTGCCTTAGCTGCTTTCTCAGCAGCCTTGGCTTTGGCCTTCTCGGATTGCTCCTTAGACGTTGCCAACTGTGCCGCCAACAAGGGAAGGACGCTGCCAACAACAGGTCGAACCGCAATGGATTCGCAGGCCACTCGTAGCTGAACCTCATCTCCAGGGGTGGGATCCACCTCCCGCATCTCTAAGTACCAGGGGCATTGAAGGAGGTGGTGCACAGAAAACCGACGCCTCTGAATATCTGTGAAGATACACTCTGGAGCAGAAGTATCTATCCACTTTGTGCAACGAATGGGGAGATCTCCGACTAACAAGGATCCATGGGCCACGAGAATTCTCCAAAAATATCGCATCACTCCTCGCTTCAGAACCTTCTCGCAACCGTCCTGCACCATAAACTCCTCGCCCTTCGTGTAGGAGCCCCCTTCCCCGACGTGAGTAGAGAACACCTTCGTCTACAACGTCATGTTCTTTGCCTCAATCCATTTTCCAATGGCGGGGACGGGATTTGGAAGCCCTTCAGTCTGAAGGACAATGTTGTCTTCAAGGAGAATCTCTGCGTAGAGCTTCTCAGACTCTTCTTCTAGCTATGAAACAAAATCCACATAGTTAGGAATTGATCCAGGACGAACAATCATACGGAAAGTTGTGAATGTCAAGAAAGATTGGACCATACCCCTGCCCAGAACGCTGCCTTGTCAATCCGGCCATGAAGAACCTTATCCAACGCTGGCGACGCGGGGATGTTATACTCCATCCTACTGCCCTTGCTCATGTTCCACCACCTCCACCAGCGCGACTTGAACTTCGCAGCTACCCTAGCCGTGGCGATGAGCTGGAGTTTCTCGAGAGTCATCTCGGGCCGCACCCGGTAAACATCAAAGTGACGATTCACCTAAATCACAATATCAACCATTAGAATGGAGTTTACAATGCCATGAGTTAGGAAATCAATATGGAAAATGATAAAATGAATAACATTCACTCTACGTCTTTGAAGAATTCCTCCCCGTTTGCCGGGTTGGCAATTGCCAACATCCAAGTGAGCATGGTCTGGCACGTCGTCTTCTTCTTTTGCACACCTTCACTGCAACGGGTCACCAACTCTGTGGCACTTCCACGCCGATCTTCACTCACACCCGTAACCAAGGTGTCCTTAAACTTTTGGATCTGCTCCTCTTGAATAGCAATGAGGTCCCGTTGTAGACAACATGATGACGTGAACACTTATAAAATTACAAACTGGATTATCAAAAGGAGATGAATGGCAAGTGCTAGCTGGTCACGGGGCATCACGTACCTCATACATGAGCTTTACAAATGCTTCCAGAGTCATGTAATACCACTTTCGTTGTCCCTTCTTTGACCACTCAAGGACACTGACTTCGTAGTCTTCACCGATGATAAGCCCCTTCAACTGCTCAAACTCTAAGAGGCCGAAATGCTGAACACGCTTTATGTCATGTGTGAGGTGTTGCACAACGTGATCAGATTCTTATTGCCTACGACAAAAGAATGTTATGTTTTCATAAAATGAAGTCCAAAAGTAGAAGCAATAGAAACAAACAAAGTTATGAGTATGGGCGCTAGTGCGTATCTGTTCAAATCGGTCATTACGTTGAACAAGATGTGTCGGTTCTAGATAGTGGGCTCGATAATCACGGCTCTAACGGGCACGTGAAAGGTGACATCGGATGGGTGTAGTTGGAAAATCGCCTCGGTTCAAGCCAAGTGGCGATGATTGCCATCCCACACGAAGAAGAACTTCTCTAAAAACGCCGAGTACTCCGAACGAGTCTTCAACAACTCCTCAAACTTCCGGTCCTCTTCTATCCAAAGCTCAGACCACGTTGACCTGTCTGCTAATTGCACCCGCTTCTCCACAAGGGAAAAACTCTTCACTGACACATAAAAACATGCAGAACCAAGCCGATATCCACTGACAAACTCCCCCTTCAATTTCTCGACATCGCTACAAAGAGGTAATCTAACCTCAGTCATGGGCACCATCTGACAGAGCGGAATAAAGAGGTCACCTGCGATGGAGCAGATGCTGCTCTGTAGGATGTCGTAGGAGGTCCCACGGATGGACCTTCGCAAAGATTGAAGTGTTGGAGCCAGCTTGTGCTCATCAACAAGTTCATAAACGGTTGCGTTGTCCTCCACATTCTCACGCTCCTCACCCGAAGAAATTGTTGGAGGTTCCATAGTCTCAACCTGCAATCAGTATTCATAACGAACCGAAATAAGGAACTGAATCCAGCTGAACCAAACATTGAAATCGAAACGTTGACAAAATTTAGAAACCCGCAGCCCTCAGCCCACCCGAGCCTAATTGAACCCACACAAAACCCCACCCGACACGACCTCACCATCACTCACTCCCACAGTCCCAGCCCACCCCAGCTGAACCAAGCACACACAAAATGCCCCGAATCCCACCCCACACGCCTCACCTGCACTCATCCCCCTGCTCTCCCACCTACTCCCACCCCTCACTCACCAGCTCAAACTCCCCTCAGCCCACCCCAATCCCACCTCATACACGAGCATGGTCCCGAAGGAGTGCCCCACTGGATTATGAATTCATTCAAACTGCGTGCGCCACAACAAACACGCTTAGAAGGAAAACGAACGCGCGACGAAGAGCTCTGCAACGAGGAGAGGATTCTAGGATTTTTATGAAAATCAGTGACCCCTGAAAATGGCTTTCGGATTTGAAAGTCGTTTTCAAGGGTCACTAATTTTGGAAAAAATTCAGCAATCCCTTCCCTGTTGGAGAGGACCTTCTCGCGCGACCTCTCATCAACCTCAGAGACTACCATATATACGCTAGAACCTGTGTGAATCTCCGCAAGCTTGCCCCTCCCTCACCGAGCCTCTACCTCTCCCCCGCGCTCACACGTCCCCTCAGCTCACCCCACCCTCACTCACAAAACACACAAAATCCCACCCCACATGACCTCACCATCACTCACTCCTACAGTCCCAGCCCACCCCAGCTGAACCAAGCACATATAAAGCTCCCCGAATCCCACCCCACATGCCTCACCTGCGCTCATCCCCCCCTGCTCTCCGACCCAACCTCACCCTCACTCATGCTTTTGCTCATCCCAGAGCTTATCCCAACTGAAGCACACTCTCTTCTACCCAAACCCTACCCGAGCCCGCACATACTGAATCAATACACACAAGTTTAAAACGCAACATATTTGAACGATGACGTACCTGGAGTAGCCCTTGAGTCTTCTGCAGTATCGCCTCAAGAACCCCAGAACCACCTCGCTTGGTTCCCACACTTCAAACCTGCAGAAACAAAATGACTCGCTAGATTCAGAATTATACAATGCAAAGAAAAACCGCAGAAAATGAATTGTGTGATGCACATTAATTTAGAATTAGTCTACCCAATCACACATTCACAGGGCAGCCACATGCCGAATCCTCTCACGGGTGGTGTAGAGCAGAACCTCCGAAGATACAAATCCTCTCGCGAGCTGTAAATCCGAACCCGAGCAGAGTCCTCTCGGAATCTATAACCCTAGTTCTCGGATGCACTATAATAGGTCAGGAGGTCAATGACCAAAGAGACCCAGGACGACACGAGTCGTTCATTTTCAAAGAATGGTTTTTAGGGTGATGTAAGACATACCTGATTTGGTGGATCCCTCTCCGGTACTAGTACTATTTTCGCGAGGTCATCTGCGCCTCTTCGATGAGCCCATACTCCGCTACCGGATGCCTTTGATGAGGAACCGTTTCCGTCCAATGTGGGTCGTGATGGATTTCCACGGCTTCCATATTCTTCGCTTGAATAACTATTTTGGCACTCAGACTGGCCTTTACTGCCTTCAGATCCCTTATCTACTTGCAACTCTGCGGTACTCGATCTTTGATACATTTTTATGGAGTTATCTTTTATTGAATATGCCTCTTCAAGATGCTCATGAGTACTAACGCATATGCAAGACTCCTGAATAACAAACTGGGAGGTCAGAGTCAGAGGGACCTATTGGCAATATGTAATTCAGTCAAATCCAGTGATATAAAGCCATTAAAAATCAAATCATACCTTAATCCTTGATTGGACGGGATGCGGTCCCTGGTGGATACTTGCCAAATCCCTAAATCGTTCGTCCGATTTCGATGTTTCCACTTCCTGGTTCTGAATAGCCAACAATGACTGATGTCGTCGCCGCTCCTGTGGAGCCCGCGTGTGCTTTGGATTGGAGAAATTTGTACTTCGTTTCTTCCGTCCACCAATCTTAGTCATCATCTACACGCTAGCCAAACCGCTCATCCGCACATTCTTTCAACATCAGAAGCACCCAAACAACTCAGAGCAATACTCCCTTGTTGCGGTATAAGAGTCCAAGTTCTTCCCTTTATTGCTTCCGTTCACACCAGTGACCTACTATATATTTTTAAGCCAGTCCCAGATCTTAAAATTTACACGCTGTCACATTGCCCTACAATAGCCGTCCCTTATTATCTTTTGTTGGCGCCGTCAATTACAAGCCACTATTTAAGTTAAGCATCTTTATATTGGGGTAATGACGGCCAGAAATGCTAAATTTCTATTCATGACCCATCACAACGAGACAAGCAACGGTATTGGTATTTGGTGTTCCAGCTCACGACTTCTCTATTCCAAATTAGACATGTATTTTTATTTGTGGCATTGTACACTGAAGCCGCCAACAGACTGGAAAGGAAGAACCTTTAATTGATTAATATATTTCCGCCATAATCTCACTCTTTTGTAAATTTTAGATTTCCGCCGTAATCTCGTCCTTTATATAATAATATATTTCCGCCGTAATAAAATGTTTAGCAGTACAATATTTGAATGAAGAAGGGAAGCTAGTCCTATTTCTCTTTTGCAATTCCATTGTCATTGCACATTACAGAAATTCACACCGCATCCAGTAGTCGATGTGCATGGCGTCTCTTACTTCTCATCAAGGCGACGCTCCACTTGTCGTGCCCATTGGCGACAATGGCACAGTTTGTATTTCCAAGTCATTGCTATGTGTTCGTTTTGGTTATCGGGCCAGCATAGTCCACATTGAACAAGAAGTCTATGATAGCGTAGGTATTCATGAGCAGTCCATTTATCAAGTGAAAGACAGTGACATGGTTGGATTTTTTTGGAGCTTGTGTCGTGGTTCATTCAAAGTATTTGGTGTTACAGATGTTCAATTCGCCGCTCATGTGTCCGTAGCCGTCATGACTCCTCAGGCCGATTCTGGTAATACTGAACTCATACCCGGTTTAGGCACTAGGTCTAACCCAAGCGTCCATATTCTTAGCGATACAGAGGAAGATGAACTATTTGATGTGAACCTTGCTGAGTCAAAGATCCCCTGGACCTCGTCTCATCAATTAGCTACTCGTACTATTACTACCCCAATTCCATCATATGCTCAAGCGTCTCCATCTTATTCCTCAGGGAAGCCCCCAGTTTATCCTGGCTCGCGCAACGTCAGAAGCATACTTATTCATGTCCGGCATACTTGTAATAGGAAAGGGTCCAGGTCTGAGTTGTCTAGAATTGATATCGATGGTTTTGATTTGAAACATGTTTAGTATTTGCCTCCAAAGTATGATGGGGACGTGGTATTTGAACTTCCTCCTCTCCCGGAGGGTATTCCCCCACAGTACGGGGGGAGGCCTAGATGGGATGAGTAAACAACACGATGGTCACACGTGGTGCAAGACAATGACTACAAATATCAAGAACGATTTTGGTCTTACGTACCGAAAATCTGTATGAACGGGGCATCTACAGTGCCCTAACATCACTTGTGATTATCAGTCGCGAAACGATGGGCGCTCGAATCAGACCAAGTGGAGCGGGTTCGCGTTCACTCCATTTTCAATTAATGGAGCACCATCCGAGAAATCAATGCTCTCATGTAAGGTCTGTCAAACCCCTCCAATTTGTCTTGCTCTTTGAGATGCAAGTATATACTATGTGACATCTATCGATCCCGATCAGACACGCGCTGCAATTCATTTGGGGCATCATCTTCATCCTATCTCGAAAGGTGTAGATCAAGATGCGATGGACGTCATGCACGATTGCGTAGCAAAAAAAGTCCAACGTGCGCCCAAGGCCACTAATTCTGCAATTGTCATGGCTGTGAGCAAGAATTTCCTCTCCGACTACCTGATCCGTCCATAGTCTAAATTGCCTAACCTTGAAGAAGCATCTTTGGATGTTGTCCTTGATCAGTTCGAGACTCTTTCGTCTCCGAATATAAGGAATCTAGTGTCCACGTGCAAGAAGTTCTATAGTGGTGGGAAGGGTGTAATGGACAACATCATGGAGCTCAAGGAGTTGTCCAAATTCGTGTTCATCCACGAAAACAAGTTTCCCGGCTAGTCACAAGGTAAAGTATTCATTTTCAAAATGTCTGTCGACCGATGTGGAAGTGGTGTAGACCTCGTTAGGCATATGCAACCCGGGAATGACCTTGAAGATTGTTGGTTGATGTTTAATCATGTCAAATGAGTCAAGGATTGGACTACCATGGCATGTCATGTGTACGACAACAAGTATTGTAAGGTACTGACAATTGCCATGTGCGATGTGCAATCCGAGGATGCTCAAGCGCAGCAGTTGTTCTCGGAGAATCTAAATGATACAATGAGACAATATGGCCTAGAATACGTGAACTTTAAAGGCTTCATGGCTGACAGTGTTGGTGCGAATTGGCATGCCGTTCGCCGAGTTTATGGCAACGGCGACAAGGACAAGCCCATGGATAATAGAGAACGAATATGCTTATTTCATAGGATAAAGTGTCTTTAGCGTGCGACCTCCAAAAGTATTCTTCCAGGCTTTCAAGAGCAACACATTGCCCTATGCAAAATCTGGAAAAATGCGAAGATCCATGATGAGGCTGAAGCTCAGTACAATGTCATTCGAGCGTGGTGGTTGTCTTCTAGTGCCACTACCGAAATCGGACGTCGTGCTCTTGAGGATTGGATGGCATTCTAGCACTTCCGTTATCGACAATGGAGTGGCGCAATGCACCTTGTAAGTGTTTTTCATGCTCTATATAGTTTACATTCCATTAGATCATTCAGAGCAATCAACCCCTATTTATTGACAAATGGTGTTTTTCCTCAGGATCTCACGCTTGACGTGAGGGCTGACATGCCTTCCTGCAACCTTGCCGAAATAGTCCACAACCATTGGCTCCAACAATCCAGAAACACAATGACGTGTCTATACGCAGCAACCGTAGACGACCTCATCCGTGCTTTCATACAGATTACTTTGTATTGAGCATGGTTGAAGGGCGGCGCATCGGGAAAAGGTCGGGACAAAGGTACGCTTCGGTTGCGATCCGCACAACGTTTGGGTGATCCTAAACTCATCGCTGATGCTGTTAGGAACTTCCCCAGAGCTGAGGACTTACTAACCAGGACATGCGACTTAGAAGGTGCGGAAGTTTTTGGATCCACGAAGCGCAAGCTTGACATGCCACCCGGGTCATCTCACGATTCGCACAGGTCCGATACGGTGAACGATTCCCCATGATGGTAAAAGGGTGACTTAGGCTCGCATCGAAGAGGCCCTTAGCGAACACGACTCTGGTGTCCAACATACAACCTCTGTTTTCGAATCGGACTGTGATTTGTCTAAGTGGCACATTGCTCGGCTCCCCAAAAAGTCTACTAAAAAATGCCAAGCATTGCAGGCTCAAACTAGTGAGCCCTGCGACACCAAAGTTGCACGTGGAAGTCATGGAACTCCTGCCCCCACCTATTCGGGTATGAAGAAGGATTAAAGATCGCCCCGTAATGTTACTGTGGAGTTCTGGTTTTGTCCAGATGATGTAGGCCGCTGTGTAAAGGGGTCGAAGAAAGCGTTTGTGATGGATTGGCCATCAGTTCCAATATCGTGGCTTGTGAAACTTGGCACAAATTTGACTGTGCATGAAGCTTTAGCATTGGAGGAAGCAAGTTTCCAATTGCAATAGCGTGGAGCTCTTTCACCACGAAGACAATTCCAAGTGTCTATGGACATGCCTCTTCCGCGTTCTCATTTCCTCATTCCAGCAAATCCCAATTCTCACCATAGCTTTCGGAATGGCTACGCGATTCGTAGAACAACAGATGCTCCCACAATTGACCAATGTAACAAGTGGTCAAGCGCAGCTCTTATGAATAACTTCTACGTTTCGAATCTATTTGTCATACCGTATCCAAGATGGAGATGACACTCTTGATCTCCGTGTCACTCTTGACACAAAGAATGACAAGTCCTATTGCGTCACGTTTACGGACCTCCCAAGATGCTCATGCCCGGATTTTTTGAAGATGCAATCCGAAGCGTTGGGAAAGAAGGGGCAATGGAAGTATTGCAAACATGTGTATTACATCCACTAGTACAAAAGTGGGAAAAAAAAACCGCCCTCAATTTCATGTTGCCGTTCTTGTGACCACGCTGCCAGAATTCTGTTACACTGTTCATGTTTTGGGCTGCCGCGGATTTTTGCTCATAACTTCTTTAGTTTTTAGACGTTTTGGGAGTGTAATACACCATTGGAAAGGTCTTGAAAATATGCTGCCAACAGTGTATTAAACGCCCAAATACTCCAAAAATTGTAGAAGTTATGAGCAGAAAACCGCGGCAGCCCGAACCATGAACAGTGTAACAGAATTCTGGCAGCGTGGTCACAAGAACCGCAACATGAAATTGAGGGCGGTTTTTTTTTCCCACTTTTGTACTAGTGATCTTACGTTACCTATATAAGATGGACTACAAAGAGGACCTGCTCATGCATGCTCTAAGCTACAGCTTTAACGAAGTCATGCGCATTCTCGAGCTTGCTAACATCACCAAACGAGCGTGAGGAAGGTGTTCAAGTCGTCTGTATTAGATGTATCTATGTTTCTAGGCTGCTCAAGTGAAGCATCATGTATGCATGCTCAGTCCGTCATTGATTTCATGACTACAATTGATATCATGAATTCAATTAATATATGAAGAGTTATATACTCCTGAACAGTAGATTTCCATACTTAACATGATCTACAGTTTGAAGTGGACGTATTTTTACATAAATCATTGGAAATGAAGACTGCCAATATTGTGGAAAAATAATGAAACATTTGTACCATTGACATGCATGGAATGCGAAGGTGATTTCCGTACAATTTGTCTTAAAAGTTAATACCTGTATAAACCGAATGTGGTACCAGTTAAATACACAAGAAACATCCACTTAATACCTAGGTGATACCCGTTGTATGCTAAGAACAACAATATCATAAAATCAACAAGTACTGTCCACAATTGTCCGCTTGGAATGATATTCTACCACAACGTTGTCTTGAACCTAAGTAAATATCTGCTTTGTAAACTAATATGGCAATTTACAAATGTAGGGTTTTTTAGAAAAAAAAACAAAATGACACATCCTTAATTTGTAGCAGGGAACTCTAAAAGATCGAAATAAAGGAAAAATATTCAATTTCCCATGATACCATGGCTAAAGGGTAATTTCTTAAATTAGATGTTTTTGACAAAAATGCCTCCAAAACTTGATAATCGGCTGAAAGAACCTCGAATTTCACTTTTTTCAAAAAAAATTGACAAAAAATTCCAGATTTTAGGATTTTTTATGCTCACCGCTCACAAGATAGCGTCACTGTGTTGGAAAGCTCTCAAAGAACTTGAAATGCATTTTGAAGACCACAACGACAACAGCCAATCATGAGAGAAGTCACAACACCAGAGCACCAAAATCAAACCCCCAAGGCTTCTTAGGCCTCAACCCTTAAACATCACAAGGTGCCACCGGTGGCCATAGTATTCTACATACATATATATATATATATATATATATATATATATATATATAGATAGATATAGATATATAGTGTTGTGTTTGGATATGAGAAGGTTCAGATATCAAAATAATCTCCAAATGATAGATGTTAGTTGAAGAATCTTCAATCCAAAGGTGTAAATTTTGCTAAACTTAAATACATATTTAGTATTCTTCAAAGTAAAATACATGCCTAAACACCATATTCATTAAAATGAGACATTTCAGAGTCTCAATTTATCATGGTATCTTTTTATAGTCAATTTATAATTTCATTAATTTGAGACTATGTATTAAATTGAGAGTCAATCTCGATTGAAAATGCTAAATAATCTAGCCGTATCATGGATTGTTGAATTCATCTTGTATGAAATTGAATATCATATTTAATTGTGTGTGTAAAGGTAATAGATTATAAAAAATGTACCAAGATATGGAGCCTATTACTTAAGAAAAACTAATACATCCAAAAAAAATCATTGCGAGAATAAAATTACAATGGAAAATAGAAGTGGCAATAAATTTGATAACCCCTCTAAGTAGATGAATCCAAAATTGGACTTATTTAAAATTATAACACATATACACTCATTTAAATTCCACCTTGAATGCATACCTTTTCATTTGAAAAAGAATTAATTTCCAATTTCAAGAGATTATACTATTTCCAAACAACAAGGTCGTTGAAATACCTAGTAGCGTTGAAAAGTTAGCATGTATTGTAGCAATCCATTAATAATTGCTATCTATAGAAAGTATCGATGCATCAAGGATAAATGTACAATTACTGACACTCACAATGTGGACCGCCATTTATAGATCAATGATGTAACAAAATTCCCGCCTCTCTTGTATAATATTGAAAGCAACACAATACATTACTATATGTAACTACAAACACTAATCTAACTCCATCTACAAATATGCTATGTGCACATTTAAAGTCTACAATTCCATCCTGTAGATACAAGTTCACTACATACTTAATAGGATACCCAGTACGGATGAACAAAAAATAAAAAAAGAACATGCACCCCCTCCATTTTATATTGGTAAAATAACTCCAGTCCCCAAAACCACAAACTCTGTTGAAATCTATAATTCAGCTAAAGATGCCTTGATTATGTCCACCTGTGATTTAGGAATTTTTAATCTAGAGGAGCTTGTGTTTCCACGCAACCTAGGCTTCCAAGCCGTTAAAATACAATCTGTATACACCCAGATTGGTTCAGATTCTGTCTCTTCAACCCAATTATTCCCATGATTAGAATCCCACCCTTGGTACGTTTCCAAGTCCACATGACGTTGGGATGCAGGTTTGAAGTATTGCACTTTAATCTCATGAGAATGTTCACGATCCGGATGTGGATTAGTCAATGCCAAGGCAATCCAAAATGGGCGCAAATCTCCATCAGCTGAACGCACCGCAAGTACATAGCCCTCGTACACATCTCTACCAACCCAAAACGATGGAGGGGGACAATGACGTCGTTGTCCAATGAATGGAGGGTCCTCTGCATATTCCTCCCTCAACGACCCATCAATCTCATATTCATCCACCATGGATGGAGCATATCTAGATAGTGGCCAGAATCCCTCTCGTAGGAGAGGCGATTCTTCCAAAGGCACCTCGAGGGAAGCCTTAACACCTCTCCAATTGTACATAATATGCTCCTTCCTCCTATATTCACCCGAGAGATCCTCGTTAGCCATAGATTCCCAAAGACTTAGAAACCCGGAGATACCCTTCAGGACCTCATCATAATTCTCATGACGTCGCGGAATGAGAGGAATCGGCTGTCCACGAGGCAAAATTGGCCTACCATCTTCCGTCACTTTCCACAGCTGGATTCCTCCATCCTCCTTAGGCAACCAATCCCTATCTGTACAAAGAATTTTGTACTGCATCTTTGGCAATCCATCAGAGCCCTTGTAAAACTTGAATTGTTGGCCCTTAATGTGACCTGTAAGGGCCTCTTTGCCAATGCACAAATATCCTTCTAAAAAGCCCTTGAAATCGGGCACCTCTTCAATGAGGTGTGGAATAACTGGCATTTTCTCAGCATCCATGAATGATTTCATCAAGAGTGGAATCGTTGGATAGCTATTTGATTTGAGTTTGGAACTCCATCTCCCAAACATTGCAACAATATCCTCGTGAGTATGACCAACAAGTAAGAAGTTGACATACACTTCACGGAAAATACCCATATGGACGAGGAGGGAAAAAAAAGTGAACACAAATCTATTTTTATTGTCCCCTGTGGCATTATCTAACTGCATTTGGAGAATTGGTGGTAACTGTTTCGCAAGAACAGGTTCAACCGGTGGAGCAGCAAGGGATCCAAGACACACGTTAGCATCCGCAAGCACAGCCTCAGAGAGAGGAGAAGCTCTTCCTCTCGTAAATAATTCACGAGAAGAATACACCGGTGGACTCTCTAAGTCCCGAAGTAACTTTGCAATGGATTCAATAGTGTGGTTCGAGTCTGTGGGGAAGATGTCAAGACTATAATGGGCATAATGAACATCTCCATGTCCATGAGCAATCATTCCAGTTACGGCCACAGGCAGTTTCATGAAGGACTCCGTCGCTTTATTCTTGTGAGAAAAATGAGGTGATGCGGTTTTGCTATGATCCATTTTATCATGAATGATGCACACAACCTCGTCAGGTTTTTCTTCCGAGTTCTTCCGGTTCCCATAATATAAAATACGATGAGTCTGTTGAGAGGCCTGATGTAACTGCAATTTGACTTCCCACATTTTGTATGAGGAAGACCCCCGTGTACAAGCCTTCTTTAATTGCTTGAGTTGGTCGCATCTTCCGCAGCGGGCAAAGTTGTCACCAGGCTTCTTCGTAGAGTATTGTTCAAACTCAGAGCTTCGAATTCGACTAAGACCAGACAAAGATATTGGTTTGAGGCCAAATCTTGAATTCACCTCATTCACTTTGGGCAACACTCCACTCCATTGAAAAGAGGCAGGAAGGTGTTTGGAGACGACCTTCTCCCCAGTGCCAAGTGTAGTTGTCTTATTAGGACTGTGATCCGCAGCATCATCAAGTATATCATGCAGAGTAGCAATTGCCTATAGGATATGAGTCCGAGGCTTCTTTGAACCAGTATTGCCGTGTGCCCTTGCCCGAATCCCATCCTTTGCCTCTCGTTTGTACCTGTAGAATGTGGCTCGACTAACCCCTATGATAGTACACCATGCATTTTGGCATACATCAATTCCATCAAGCGTCACCACATGGTTGCCATTGGAATCCATGTGGATCTGCCTGTGTACATCAAGCCAAACATGTTTCTGAAAGAAAACACCTCCAATGTCACGGTAAACTTGGGAGCGAAGCATAGAAATTGAACACCGTGGAAATCGTTGAGTACAGTTTCTTGGACAACAGACGGTGCTTGCAACAGAGTTGATTGATTGTGAAGTAAGAAGTACTTCCTTCTTTGGTGGAGAAGGACCCTCTACCCTCTGACGAGTGGTTTCGTATTGTTGAACGCCTACTCTTGGTCCGCGACAAAATACCTTAAGAGCTGCATTGTAAATGCTAGTTTGTTCTTGGTAATACAAACTCACATTACAAAGAAAGACCTGTCGAGTTGGCCATGCTCGGAGGGCAAATATCCAATTCAATGGAATTTCATTATCGTCTAAGCATTCAGCAATTAGAATAGCAACATGATCATCTCCAAGTGGTCGACCACCAGTTTCAGGAACAAATTTAGAATCAACACTCTAGCAAAGTCCAACTGCAACATCGGCACCAGATGTGTTTTGAAGGATAACGTGCTTTGAGAACCACGATGCGCGAGGAATGCCCTCACATGCAGCAACACCAGGAGGTAACGTAGGTGGAACTCGAACTACACCATCATATGAGCATTCTTCCATCTTCAAGATAACACAAGAAAAAGGACAGAGGATTAGTTATCCAGAGATATTGGCAAATATGTACATGACGGCTCCAATCAGAGGAGAGAGACACAAATAAGATATGTTTATCCTAGACAGGAGGATAACTCCAGATATTGAGTATTTCAACATTGAATTAGGGAAATGTACAATAATTCAACAGTCAGTTATGACAACACATTGTTGATTAAACCCGGAGTGAACACACCAAATATACAGAATATTTCAAACGAAGATCAGCATTCATAAATTTATATATCAAAATTTGGATTTGTTAAATTATCTCCATCAATTTGAAACGGCTAGGAACCAATCTTTTTTTATGATGGAACAGACAGCACAAAACCTCAGTGAGTTATCCTCGACCCGAGGATAGACCTGCGAAAGAAATCTGAAGCACATAAAAGAATGTATGACATAGACATTCACCACCTCATAGTTCGAAGAATACATGCATCTCAGATGACATTAAACTCGGAGTCAGTTATCCTCGACTCGAGAATAACCATCATAAAGTAAGTGATCCAGATATTGTATTTCATACTTTTGATATCCTCGACTTCAGAATAACAGACGGGTTGGATATTACACCCATATAGTGCAAATCAAGACTTGACATCAATTCTTGATTGAGCTGATGAATTCATGTTATACTCATTGTTGTTTCGTCGAATTCCAACGAAACTACATGCGTTATCCTCAAGTCGAGGATAATTGTTTTTTAATTTGCATCCCGTTTACCTTATAGTACTTTACAAGATTCAATAGTTTTATTCTCGAGTCAAGGATAAACCTCATAAACAATGTCCCGTTAGTGATGGATTTGATTCGATTATGTGAGTTCAGGTTATCCTCGACCCGAGGATAACAGTGCTACAGTGATTCCGTAATATGCGGAGTGTCACAGATAGAGATTTAGTTTAGAGACAAACAAAAACCGCGAAAGTGGTCAATATCACTTAATAACGTTCGATGGGGAGACCTGTACTCTTGCACAGAAAGCAGAGTAGAAAACATTGAAATGACCTGTGCGACACAGGCAAATAGAAAATGAATATGATTTCAACCAACGAGCAAGAAATACAACCACATAAGAAATACAGCCTCACTTACACTCCTGCCCTAAAAAACTATCCAAAACATTCATGTCCCAAAAAACGACCTGGAACAATAAAAACCAGTTCAGTATCTTACTGAGCAAAGGCAAGAGCTGAAGCACAGAAGTGGAAGCGGAGGCGAGGAAGAGAGAGCTTCAGAGAGGGAAGAGTTCGAAATGAATATTTCCGAGGGAAAGTCAGAATGTCGTGATGGACTTCGGTGCACAAAAAACGGAGGAGGGCGGAAAACTTGACAGACTTTTTCCAACGGCGGCATTTTTGGGGGGGAAAACAATGTAGTTTTGGCACATCTTTTAAGGTGACCTTTTTAAGTTGTCGAGTCACTTCAATTTAGAAATGCGACCAACCCGAATAAGACAAAATGAGATTCATTTTGACAAAATTGGATTTTCTAATGAATAAAAAACTAAAAGTCATATTTGGTTTCATATGTAAATGTAAAATAAAAATAAAAATAAACAAAAATCTGCTACATTAGTTTTAGGGTAAGAAAAGGATTTTTTTTTAAAAATAAGCCTTGTAAAATGAGAATCATTTTCAAGAATATAACCCTTAGAATATTAAAAGTTTTAACATATATAATTTGTGTTGATATTGTTTTCAAATAAGAATTGAAGATAATATAATTTGGTTTTTAAAAAAAGTTGTATATTCATTTAGGCTTTCTTCGTTTCATTGATAAAAAATCAAATTTTTAATCAACTTTTGATTATATTTAAGTAAGTTGATAAATGTTTTTTGTCACACACAAGAAGAAGAAGAACTCTAGTTCAAAAGACGGCGTGAATAAAGTGTTTATTTGATCTACCGCTAAGTCCATGTCCACCAGACTCATATCACACACATATTTGTTCTTCAAAGTTGACGAAGAAGGGGAAAAATGATTAATTTTGTTCACAATCTTTAAATATAAAACGAACTTTCTTTGAGCTAATTCATGCAATTTGATGACTTTCTAATTAAATGTTATCCTTGATTCGAGGATAAATTTTTTGATTATAATTAGTAGTCAATTGCTATGTATTAAAAACTAGAAAATGGTATAATTTATTTTTTTAAATCACTAAACTCTATAGTGCAATATGATGTGAATTTGAAAACTACTCATGGATCATTGCACTGTCAATAATTCTTTATGTCTTTTTCTCGAGTGGCTTAAGTCTTAATGTGTTTCTTAGGATTGCTTATATAAAACTATAGTGAATCAAATACATGTAGTTTTCTTTAAGAACAACTAAAATAAAATTTCATTGGTTTGGTATGTTCGTATTGTGTATCATAAGTTTTAAGAAATTTTTAGTTGACAATTGCAACTTTAAATTTGAAAAACAAGTTGTGGACCACGTTGAAAAATCAAGTGCAATGTCAAGTTCAAGAAAAACATTTGTCGTATAGGTACATTTTTTTAAAAATGTATAAGTGAAGTATATTAAAAAAATTTATCAAGTCATACGTGAGGTTTTTAAGCAGGTCGATAAATTATCAAGTCATACATGAAGTTTTTAAGTAGAAACCCTAGAAACCCTAAACCCTAAAACCCTAAAATTCTAGAAACCCTAAACCCTAAATCCTAAAATCCTAGAAACCCTAAAAATCCTTAAAAACTCTGTAAATCCTAAAACCCTAAAAACTCTAAAACTATAAAATCCTAAACCCTAAACCTGAGATTTCGCCGTAACATGCGTGTTGTTGTTGGTGAACACTATGTCGATTTGGGCAACCGTACATTTCTAGAGTGGCTTTTAAGGACAGGCTGGAGAAGATGAAGGATGCCATAATCAGGTGTCCACGGGCATAGAAACTTCAAGTATTATATTTGTTTCCTTGGTTACTCATTACACTATAATCAACAGTTTAGAATTGATTTTGGTATGCAATTTCGAGGAACTTTTATTAAGTAATATTGAAGTATTCTGAACACGTTAAATGGTTCTACAAAGGTAGATAAGCAAGGAGATAGTTCACATTATAACTGACGTGAAGTAAACTATTGAAATTCTTTGCAGTCTCCGATTCGAATCCTAGAACGATAATGGTCCGCAATGGCAAGATGAGTTTGAATTGTAGTTTTGTAGATTTTCATAGTCACCCATGATTGAAATGGACCCATTTTTAAAAGCAAGTTTATTACAAACTTATCAATGTTTTAATCCAAAAATTTGAACAATTTCCACGTGGCATTCACATTATTCACATGGCAAATAATTGGTGTAATGTAGCATATTTCTTATATATAACTTAAAAACTAGCCCCTTCATATATACTAAACCCTTAATCCTAAACCTAAGGGTGCTCTTTGTCATCTCCGATTTCGAATCTAATTTTACTTTTTCAAACATATTTTCAATCCAAATACAATTTAACATTAACCCCTAAACGTCCTTGGGGGGTCGAAACGCTGAAATACAGTAAAAAATCCCTCAAAATTAAATTCCATGTTGAGCTCAATGAGAGAAAAATATTCAAAAAGTAACCGTAAGATCCTCTTCAAACATAGCCAAATAATACGTGAGCCAATTCTTGTGTACTTTGGACATGATTTAGGTCTCCATCCACTCCAAAAAGTGCTACGTTTGGGGGCTGAAATTAGTTGGGCAGACCCTAGCAGCTGTTGTTGAGACCCCAACAGCTATTGCTGGGGGCCCCAGCGATTGTTGTTGCAGCCCCAGCAGCTATTGCTGGGGGCCCCAGCGACTGTTGTTGGGGCCCCAGCAGCTATTTCTAGGGGCCACAACGACTGTTGTTGGGGCCCCAACAGCTATTGTTGGGGGCCCCAGCGATTGTTGTTGGGGTTAAGTATAAGATATAGAATAAATCATTAATAGTTAAAATGCTTTGGGGCTGATGAATGATGTTCAAAAAATATTGGATGAATCTCTTTTTAATCAATTTCAACTCTAAACTTGTAAGTGTTGTAATTCTAGCTCTTAAACATTTCTCACACTGCATTTATTTGTAGTAAACAAATTAATCATAGAATAGAACTTACTTAATTGTTATGAAAAAGTGATTTATCTAAAAATTAAATATAGAAGGAAAAGAAATCTTAATGCATATTCAAAAACAAGATAAGATAATCCAGATTTCAATTGTGGATATAGGCTCTACTTTTGCAAAAGTTCCACGGAAATAGGCAACATGACACCAAATTTTCCACAGATATTGGGTACTCTAGAGCCTAATTTCCACGGTTAATCATTAGGTTTCTACAAAAGTAGGGCTAGAAATTTCCGACAATTCATCGCTCACGTCCCACCGCTCACGTCCCACCGCTCATTGAGCATTGTTCACCGCTCACAACCTAGCATTCCTGTGAAGTAAATGAAAGTCATCAAAGGTCAAATGCTAAATGCTTAATCAATTTCAAACAATGGAGAAACTATAAAATCTTAACAAGTTTGAGTGAAATAACAGTTTTGAAGAGAATATATGAAAAGTATCTAGAAGTCTTTTCACTAAATTTATAATTTTTTAACTTTCCATTCATTTAAGCAATAAAACATAGAATATTCATGTCAAAGAGGCCTAAAATAGAAAAAAAATGAGGAAATGTAAACCTCTTCTAAAGTATATAACGCAAATAGATTTAACCTTGATTAAAAAGATAAGACTTAAATAAATACTCATAAATTTAAAATATGATGTGAATTTGAAAAGTATTCATGGATCATGGTGTCTGTAATTCTTTATGTCTTTTTTATCTAGTGACTTAAGTCTCATTGTGTTTCTTAGGATTGCTTATATAAAACTATAGTAAATCAAATACATGTAGTTTTTTTTAAGAACGACTAAAATAAAATTTCTTTGGTTTGGTATGTTTGAGCAAAATCATGCAATTTGATGACTTTCTAATTAGAGGTTATCCTTGATTGGAGGATAAATTTTCCATTTATAACTAGAAGTCAATTGCAATGTATTGGAAAATTAGAAAATGGTATAAAATTGTTATAACCACTAAATTGTATAGTGTAATATGATGTATTTGAAAAGTATTCATGGATCATGGTGTTTGTAATTCTTTATGTCTTTTTTATCTAGTGACTTAAGTCTTATTGTGTTTCTTAGGATTGCTTATATAAAACTATAGTAAATCAAATACATGTAGTTTTTTTTTAAGAACGACTAAAACAAAATTTAATTGGTTTGGTATGTTTGTATTGTGTATCATAAGTTGTAAGAAATTGTTAATGGACAATTGCAACTTTAAACTTGAAATGCAATATGTGGGCCACTTTGAAAAATTATTACAAACTTACAATTTACGGCATGAAATTAACACGTATCGAAACAAAAAAGCCACATAAATGTAGTTTTATATAGATCCACTCAAAGATTCTTAATTTGATGAACAATGACTCTAATAAATGTTTACAATGTTACCATTAAAAAATTATTTAGATTTGAAATTTACAATACAATAGTAATGAAAAATTAATATTATTAACGATGATTTTAAAAATTAAAAGATTCTAAATACGTTTATACCAAGTAAAATTTGTATGAACTTCCCAAAGAAACTAATTTAGAATACATTTTTATCATGCAGGAGTATGCCAAAGTTGGTAGTTTTTAAATCATTCTAAGTACAATTAAATTGACGGATGAAAACGTCCCATATTCATTCCAATTCACGAACATTCATTAACCGAAAAATAAATTGAAGCATCACGTCATTTCGATATAGTTTCTAAATTCTAAATAATTGGACATTCATCTACCGCTTAGCTTTAAAGTTAGGTTTGGTTTGGTCTCGAAAGGAGGGGAAAAGATGAAGAGCCGCCAATCCCTTCACTTTTTCAAGAGTGAATAAGGGCGTGACACCTCTCTCTCTCTCTCTCTCTCTCTCTCGCTCTCGCACTCATTTCCAAGACATGCTTTTTCTCCCTTCTCTCCCTCTCTCTTCGCTCGCTTCCCCTGTTTGATAGCGTGAGCGTGAGTGTGTTCGTGAGGGTTTTGTCATTGTAGTTCTTAGCTTCTGCATGAGTGTTTGAGGTGTGTCTAAGAGTGTGTGCGCGTGTGTGTGTGAGTGTGTGTGAGGTGTGCGTGAGTGTATGTGAGGTGTGTGATTGTGTGTGGTGTGTGAGAGCGTGTCTGTGAGGTCTGTATGTTATTGTTTGTGTGAGGTTTGTTTGTGTGGTGTGTGTGTGGCTCTCAACGCTTAGGGTTTCATGAGTATTCGTGTTTGAGGTCTGTGAGCTGTGAAGTGTTTTGTGAGGTGTTTCGTGAGTGTCAGCACTTAGGGTTTCAGTTGTGTGAGGTGTGTTTGTTATTGTCAGCGCTTAGGGTTTGAGGTGTGTGAGGTGTGTTTGTGATTTTCAGCGCTTAGCGTTTGAAAGTTCTGGATTTAGTTTCACTGAAGCGAGGGTTTTGGTTTTGCAAAGTTTTTCAATACTTCAGGTTTTGGAGATTGGAAGTTTTGGATTTAGTTTCACGCAAGCTAGGGTTTTGCTTGTGCACGACAACTGCAATCAGATTCAGAGCTTTCAATTGCAATTTTTGCACACACTCCAAGTAAGTTTATGATAACTTTCACAATTCTGCATTCTGCGTTTCAAGCTGCATCTGATTTTCTATCTAAAACATTGTATATGTGCCTGAGTGGAGAAGTGCCTGACACCATCGTTTGAAAGTTTGTATTGCTAATTTGTTTGTATGTATGTTTGTTTGTCTGCGATTTTATTGCAATGAACTGTAGTTGGTAAAAAAACAGCCATAACTGGAAACCGTTTATTCTCGAACCAAGGATAAACTTGTTGCCATGGTTCATTGGTGGTTTCTGGTCCATTATGTGGTTGAATTTCGACCAATTTATCATCGACTCGAGAATAAATGCAAGAGGAAACCATGACAAAATGTATAGTATCCTCGAGCCGAGGATAAACTGGTAAAAATTCAACGATAAATTGGACCAGAAATCATGCATGATTGTACTCAATCACTAAATTTTTTTGTGAAATATACTTGCCCGTCAAATTTTCATACTTGGCATCACGAATGTTTCCATTCTGGTCCCACGTTTATCCTCGAGTCGAGGATAAATAGCTTTAAAATCAAAATACAATGAACGCCCCTTGATAAATGTCTCTACGACTCGTGAATAAAGAACTCGGGAATCCATTGCTTCAGCCAAGTTACGCTAGATGTTATACTCGATCGAGAATACCAGGACTCACAATCTTATGTAACTTGCGAAGTATGAGAATTTCTATCCTCGACTCGAGGATAAGACACTATGTGATTACTAATATCCATGTAGTGTGGCATTCTGCAGATGGCCAATGACCCAATGGATATTGTCGACGACTACGATTATTCAGCGGAGAGGTATTTCATTGAGATGTTTAAAAATCCACTCGATCCATCCCCCTTCATCGACGAGATGGTAGAAAACTATGGCACACTGTGGGAGTTTCAAGATACAGTGCAAACGTGGTCGTTCTCCAAATCCGAGAAGTTTGTGCAGATTACGATCAAGGTCAATGACAGTACCCCGTACGTGCTTTTGAACCGCAGGGAGAGAGTGACCTTTGTCGAGCAGCAACAAAACGAGTATATTGTGCTCGGAGTTCAAGCATTCGATGATGCAGGAGCTGATCTTTCCCACTGCCATTCCATTGTTGTCAAAGTGGGTTTGCATTACGGGCAATTCGACTTCTCGAAGTTGCTCGAATCTGTGGTTCGAAACGGGCAAGGATCGCTAAAAGAGGCGTTCGAGAAGTACTTGCCCTAGACTAACGATGATGCTGTGAAGGTCAATAGGCGATTAGTTCAAATCCATCAACTGCTATCAGCATTTGAAGCTCGACCGGTTCATGTCGAAGGCACTGCACGTCGTCGTGCTCGCGCTCCTAGTGCCGGTGCAACCAATCTATCAGGCTCATCTGCACCTCAAACTTCAAGCCGTGCTCCGCCCAGAAGACCCTTGACAACAACTGCAACGGCTGGAGAGCCCTCCTCGAAAAAACGGAAGTCAACGGCTGGTGGAAGCTCGACCTCGACCATTACGCGGGCAACAACTCCAAATAAATCCCCAAACGATCCGCAGGTGGATTTTGAGGCGGTCACCGAATCGCAGCGCGTGTTCTGGGAAGAGTGCAAGGGTTGCTTCCCGTTCGACAGTTCAATATATGGGGTTGGAATCGAGCAATGCGTTGCTGCGAAAGCCTAATACGTCATTCGGGGAATGGAGGAGGGCATCGTGTCAAGCACCATGGACTTCCTCGTGCAACTTGGCGAAATTGGACAACGCCAGAAGATCTGTGTTTGCCCAGTCGATGACGATGGTGAGCCTCTTCAGCGGCAGCCGACGTCATGGGACAATATTAAGAACGGCAAGTTCATGCTTATCAATGGACAGCATAGCGTGGAAGCCTCTAGGCGTCTGCAAAACGTCGAAAAATGCAGTGAGAATCGAAGAAATGTTTTGCAGTATTGGGACGCGTATGTAGTTTGGTCAACAGATCCTCTGAAGTTGTAGAGGATTTCCAAATTTTACAACGACACCAACTACCTGGACCACGCTCAACCGACATGGGGAAACCAGATCTTGAGTTGCCAAACAATTTGGCTCAACTCGGGCCGACCAAGTTACCAGCAAGGAGAGGGCTCAACTCGTGGCAATGGTGCCTTGTTTGACCAGGGTCCAGGAGAAATACTCGGTAAGGTTTCAATCAGAATGTATCCTCCATTCGAGGATAATTTATGATTCATAACAACTACCATTATATCCCTCATGCATGTCTTCATTATTTTCCTAGAATGTGTTTAGATATTTGACATGCCTAGGTTTCCTGAACTGCAGTTATTCTCCAAGCTGATCGTCAACCGCTTCCAAAACATCGACCCTACAAAGGAAGGGAAGCAGGTGAACAAGTCATCAGATATCACGAATGAGATCAAGGTGATCACATTGCCTCATGACGTTTTCAAGCTGTGGGAAGCTTTTCTCGACAAGCACACAAAAGGCGAGATTATCAACCCAGACACGATGGTGATGTATAATGAGGCAAAAAATTTCAGAGCCTCTCCCATTCATCGTGAATTTTTCAAGAGGTTGGGTCACCTCTCCGACAAGGACTTACGGGATCTGTTCACCTACCTGGTGGACAGTGAAGGCCCGAATGGGTATCCGAAAGTCACGCTCCGGCGGACAAGCGTTGTTCACGGGTCCTGCTATCACTACAAGGAGTGGGCAGATCGCCGGAAGAGGAAGCGCATTGTCCTTCAAGAATTGATCACAATAGATCCTTCCTTGAAGTTTTTGATGCCAGACGGGTCCACAAACGACGAGGTGTGGAAGGTGTGGAAGCAAGAACATTGCGTGTCTTCTGCGACGTACAATATGCTCCTTGTCTGGCTCGACAAGGAGTTCTTCTCCATGAGGCTCACAAATGCTGGGAAGCTAAAGCGAGCATCTCAGTTGGTGGAGAAGTTTCCAAACGTGTTTCCATTCTTTCGGAAGTTTTTATACGTGAAGAGCCACATCGACTCCGTTGTTGGACCAGCCAAGCTGCGCGATTTTGATGGAGAGAAAATGGAGTTTGGTGAATACTTTGATCCCCCTGCGGAAGACAGAGAGTGGTCGCTTGGTCTCCTTGACCTTTGACAGGTCCCCGGGTGGTCTTCCAAAGAGGACTCATCCGATGAGCCATACTTCTCGGAGTTTTTGAAGACCTTAAAGACGTAGAGAAGCAAACCCACCCTGAACTCTCCGACTTTTAGGGTGTGGATAACCTCTTCTGAGCAACGAGCGGTGCAAGCTGAGAAGTATGCGGAAAGGAGGATGTCGAAGTATGTGTGCCTTTCGTCGAGGTACATGCCATCCGCATTCGAGCGACTGAATGTGGGTACATCGAGGTCGAAGTGTACTGAGGTGTACCTCCTGTTCCTTATTCGAGACGACCATCCCGATTCTCCTGCGCTACTGAAGAAGGTTGACCTGAATTACTCTGCAGCGGATACTCCATACTACTCCGAGAGAAACAAGTATTTGGAGGCATGCTTCGCTGTTCACGGCTACGAGTTGCGGATGGAGTTCTACCTTGAGCTCCTATCCGCATTTAGCAAGCTCGGGAGCAGAGTTTTCGGTGTCTTTTGTGGCTCCAAGCTGTTGCTGGCAAGTAAGGTAACTGATCTCCTTCATTTCTTAGTTTATCCTCGGGTCGAGGATAAACCCGATAAATCACTCAATCATATTATTCCGTTTTCGGGTTCTCTGAATCATGCCACATCATGTAATGCTTGGTAAATGTTTATCCTCGTGTCGAGAATAACTCTTATGCTTGCGTCTCCATTTCTAGATTTCGATGGTATCAAGTTTAACTCACTATTCTTGTCTTTCGCAGATGTTCGGAACATCAAATTACGGTCTCGTGGACAAAGACTATCGCAATTTATACAAGCACAATGCGAAAAAATTTGAGAAGTATGACATAAACGACTTCCTCCATAAGGATTGTGCGTATGTTAGTCGTCCGCTGCCGCCGGATTCCAATGATCCCGAATCCGCACCAGCTCTCAACACTGAAGATCGAAGGCCCTCCAGGACCGCCACTGCTCGCACAAGCTCTGCACAGAGGCCTTCGGAGACTGCTGCTGCAACGGCCTCAACCTCTGGTTTCCGTCAGGATTCAGCCCGCATTAACAACGAACCTGAAGAGGATGCCGACCCTCTACCCTCGCTCAGATCTCCTCCTCCGCCGAATCCCCCGGAATCAAACGACAATAATACTCCGGAATTGGATACGTATGGGAGAAATATTGGTGTTGCAGTTCGTAGAGACAGTATTCCTCCGGAATGCTCCTAATCGTCACTAAGAGCTTCCCAGAGTAACCGCTCCGGTTTCGTTCCCACAGAGACCTAAATGTCTTCTTCCAATACCCCAGATTACTAACCTTACCCAAATAATCCAATTACAAATTAGCTATAGTTCTTTATCACTTATGTTAGATCCGGATCCGTCCGGATCCGGATGTAATACAATGGTTTCCGGAGAAGAGTTTCCGGAAATCAGGAGGGTGGTTTGATTAGTCTCTGTTCCTCCTCAGAGAGTCTCCTGGAGTTTTTAAGCGAGTGGCCGAAGTCCACTGACCCGGTTTAGTGTAAGTGGTTGGGTTTCCCACTACCCTGTGACTTAAAGTGGCTAGGTACCCACTGTCCGGATTCTTAGAGTGACCAAACAACACTCTTCCTACTATGCTAACTGGTAATTTGATTGTTGTTGCCGGACTTTGACTCTCACGACATCCGGAAGGCCTTCCGGATGCAGTCACATAGAGACTAACCCGACTACAACGGCATTCCGGGGGGGTATGACTGTAAATTTCCGGATTAGAGACTCACGGTTCGCTATGGTTACTTTATCTAGGTACTGGTATCAAGCTTTTTCTTCCTCTCTTAGGGGAGAACTCCGGTATTGACCGGAGATCAGTTTAGCACGGTTTCCCGCGCAAACTAGAGATTACCAGGAACACCTCTGCAGTTCATCTCTTCCCCTCCTGGCTACTTCCGGACCCTGGGAACTACCAGGAACACCTCTGCAATAGTTCTCTCCAGCTCTCTCGAGCGATCTCCTGATACTACCCTCGATAACTTCCCCCTCCGGCAAAACAAGTGAGTTACTCTAGTCCGGAAAAATTCCTCACACAACCACACCCTCCAGAAAGGATCCGTCACTCACAAGATTCATACGTCCCATACAAACACAAGGTAGCAAATCTGGTGAAGAAAATGGTAACGTATATTTCCGAGTGAAATGAACAAGACGAAGGTTTTTCCCAAAACCTCCTACTAAATACTCTCTGAATTCCCTAAATTCAGATTTCCTTCTACCTATGACTATGGGAAATCCGCTAGATCTTATCTAAAAGATCCGAGAAATCCGGAAAAGTCCCAGATCGGATCTCAGATCCTAAAATCTCGGAACAGTTCCTGGACTCCGGACTTCCTTCTCTAACAAAACCTGGCTATTGATTCCGGTAGCAGCCGGGTGCACTTGGGGCCCCATCGTTAGTCGCTGCTGATCCGGACTCTAACCCTGAGAAAAAGAGGTAAACAAAAAGAAACTTACAACCTATTTTTACCCTAAGTAGGAGCACCGGGACCCCGATTTCTCCCACTCCGGCGGGAGGGGGAACTCTCCACCGGAATGCGCGCCTTACCCTTTGCCTTCTTTGAAGCCGCCGGCGAAAGGTTGGTCTTCCTGTTGGCTGGGCCCGTTGGTGAGGGAACAGCCACCACTGGAGTCCTGGCGTCCGGGGGTAGAGGGGGCTGGGCCAGAGATCCTTCCGGAAGCGGAGGTGCTGGGGTGCCTGCCGCGGAAACTGACCCGGTCTCTTGGACCAAGTCCCTGTAGCTTCCGGACGGACTCCTGGCTCCGGATGCTAACCTTCGTGACACTGACCTTGGAGGAGCTGGAAGGCCGCCCTCTGTCGGAGGATCTGGAAGCCGCATAGTGGGTGGCAACAGGAGATCCGGAAGTGTCTTCAGGATCTCGTTGGTACTCGGATTAGGGGGCACGATCCCCTCCGTCGGTGTCCGTGGCGGAGTATCTAGGGACTCCGGGTTCGCGGAGGTTCCCGGCGTTGGGGTGGTCTTGGGCGGTGGTTCCGGAGTGGCTGTTGTTCGAGTTGTGGTCGGCGTGCCTTCTGGTCCAGGTGCTGCAGGTTCTTCCGGAAATTCGACGACAATGTTGTCGACTAGCACCTTCATCTGCTCCCAGGTCCTTCCCATCTTGCCAGCCTGGTCAAGGAGGAACCTGATGATGTTGGCCCGGGTGACCTTCTCCTTCTTCTCCACCAGCTCGGTGAAGAGCCGGCTTCGGTTGACCACGTCGACCGGTAGGTCCAAGAAGGCCCAGACTTCCAGTAAAGCCGCTGCGGAAGCGTTGGCCTTCTCCTCGGCCAGTTTCCGGGCCGTCACCGCCACAGCCGCCTCCGCTAGGTACTGCTTCATCTTCCTCTCCATATCGTTATTTGCCTTGTATAGAGAAGCGATCTGAGTGTGCAGCGCCTTCGTGCCCACCTCCCGGCTCCGGAGTTCCTCCACCCGGTTAATGGCGTCCTCCAGCCGTTCGACGCCCAGACTCCGGAAGATTTGCTCCACGCTACTGGTGATGATGTAGTTGGTCTCCTTGAGGAGCCCAACCCTCCAGCCAATGTCGCGGGTGAGCTTATCCATCAGCTTGAGCTGACCCTTGGAGTCGTCCCGGTCCACCTTTCTCCTCTTCCGGCTGGTCCCTTCTGAGGGTCCAGACTCGTCTTCTCCGGATGATGCAGAGGAGCTACGGATGCCCGGACTCTCCGTCGCAGGTTCCTTCCCCCGAGGTCTCTTTGGGGCCTTCCGGCCGTCCGGAGTGCTGGTGGTGGCTGCTTCCGACGCTGGCTCCCCCTCTCCGGATTCTTCCTCTTCAGACTCGTCCCCTCCGTACTTCTGGAAGTTGAGGACGATATCGTACTTCCGGACTTCCGCCGTAGTGAGTTGCTGGTGGTGCGCATAGAGGTGCACCACATAGGAGGCCAAGGGTGTTGCTGTCTTCTTCACCTTCTGGAGATTGGCTACTAGACGGTTGATCATGTCCGTCATAAGCGTTCCCCAATCCACTACTATCTTCTTCCGGAGTGCCCCGAGGAAGGTGCAGGCCCACTTCGCCACCACCCGCTTCGGCTTTTCCGGATAGAAAATAGGGTTTAAAAACCCTAGCACGAGCTGGGCGTCCAGATGCCGAAGGTCCTCCATGTTGTAGCCGTCCTTTGGGTCAGCCGGACTCGCAAATTCGGCCACCAGGAATTCGTCTCGTCGTTCCACCACTTTGGTGCGTCCGCCCCGGAAGTCGTACGCCTGGGACCATTCCGGAACTCCCCAGTTTTCCGGATGGGCTCTCAGTAACCCCTGGTACTTCTTGTCCGGAGCGCCGATAAGCTCTTGGACGTAGATCTCCTCCCGCATACCCCAGGGGACTTCGAGCAAACCTTCGCACCCCATAGTCTTCAGGCTCGACTTCAGGAGGTTAAATTCGTCCAGGTCTTCGGGGATGTCCGGAAGGACTTGGGCCAAAGGGGGAAGTCCCACGGCCGGCTCTTCGTCTCTTTTGCCGCGACCGTCTCTATCCGTCCTCTTCTTCTTAGCCATCGGTACAGACTTCATGAGGGCCTCCTATATCCTCACCGTCTCTCAAGGTAGTCCCTGCACGCACCGTCCTCACAAAAGCACTCCCTAACGGACGCACGTCCGTTCTAACCGTCTAAGCTTCAAACCCTAACGGCCAGAGATTAGAAACCGGGAGCAAGGAAGTGAAAGAGGGAGAGGAAGAAAGCCTGAAGACGAAAACCCTGCACGCGACGAAGGAATGGAGAAGAAAGAGTTCTCCCCCCGAATCCCATCCTTAAGTAGTCCGGCAGTTAGTACGGAGTCATGATGACAGTTGATGGCGACAGTTCCGGCTGACGGTTCCGAATAACTGTCCGCCCCGGAAATCCGGTAACTGCTCCGGCTCCGATTTTAACAGATTTTGGCTTAATTAGGGTTCGCAACCTGATCCATCCGTCATTATTCTTTTCTGACGACTATAGGATGAATTCTAGTGGAAACTATCATAACTACTTAACTAATTTTTTTTGTTTTAACCGGATTTAAAGTTAACTTCCGGCACCATGTGGAAACGGAGTCCCACAATTGGTGTAAATCTCTTGTCCCTGGGACCCGACTCTGCTAGGCCATCATCTCATTATGCTGATGATGTAGGCGATTTACCGGTGCCATCATCCTCTGGAGTCGACATTGCGGTGCTCCCCAATGAGGTCCCTTCCTCTGTTATTCCCACTCTTCAAGGAGACGCCCCTGTTGATTTAGCACCTTCATCTGAAGAGGCGCCACGAGCTGAAGTAGTCACGAAGCGGGATATTCCCATCATTCTGCTTTCGGACAGTGACGACGAAGGACCAAGACCTCCTGTGGCTGGCCCATCGAATATTCAAACTCCTGTAGTTAAATGGCCTTTGAAATCGACTGTGATAGAGGCTTCCAACTTCTTTGTCAATGTTGCTGGAGAAGCCCCACCCCCTGAAAAGGTTGTGAAGTACGAATCTGGTGGTGATTTTATCAGCATCTTGCTATCAAACGCCTCATGGAGATGAAGGAGAAGCACGATATGGTGGACTGCTTAGAAGAGTCAAAGCGCAGGCAGGCAGAGATGGAGGCAGCTCTTGAGAAGCAGAGGTTGGAGTTTGCCTTGGAGAAGGCGTGGATCAAGGTGACTATCAGGGCTGAGCTTCAGCTTCAAATGAAGTCAGACCTTGCCCAGATGTACGTGAGGAGCCCTGTGAATTCGGGGGCAACATCATCTGGTCCTCCTTCCACTGAGTTGCCTGTGAGGACGAGTTATCCTCGTGTTGAAGATAACGTAGGTTCAGGGCTCTCTACTCCCCTGCAACCTTCGGCTGGGTTATCTCAGAGGGAGCCTTATGTTCCTGTTCGCGAAGCTGCCTCTCTTGATCAACAGCAGTCTCTTCCTCAAGCATCACCTGCGTTCGCTCCCTCTGAGGAGCCCTCTCCAAGAAGAAGCCCTCCTTCGGAGTATTCTCGACTCGAGGATACGCCGGGTGTCTGCCTTCGCCAGAACCCGCTTATTCTCCCCGCTCCCCTCCAACAGTCTGGGGAGTGCGGCGCAGAGGCCCGCGTAATCGACGTTCCTGTGGTGGCCATGGATGTCAGTCCGGTGGAGGAGGATCGAGTGGATTACGAGCCGTCACCTGACGGACCTCGAAACGGAGCATCTGATTCTGACCAGGTTGGCTAGCTCTTTTTTTTCTTTTTTTTCAGGCTACTTTACAAGCTGCAGCCCTGTATTTTTTGAATGACTACTCATAGTCTCCAGTAGGTCTCATATGGGTTTGTTGGACTGCAGGCATCGGATCGATATGAGTTTTGATGTACTTTAGGCAGAGTGTACATACTTGTAAAAACATTTGTATATAAATTTATGGAATTGTTTAACAATTCAGCTTTCTTCAATTGTTTTCTCATATGAGAATGGATGATATTGTTCATCGACCTCTTGCATTGAAGCCTCGGATTGGGAATGATTTACAGAAGTCGCTATGTGGGGGAGAATTGATGCAATCTGTGACGCTTCCTTTGCATATTGCTCAATATGCATTTCATCAGGTATTTTCCATTGACTTTAGTGTGTGTTCGTCCTGTTCCAGGACTGTTTGCGGAGGAGTTTGTCCGTTGTCCCCAACCGGCGGCCACACAAGTGGCTTAATATTGTTCTGGATATTAATGGCATCCTTTGCGAGACAGAGCATGCCCCTGGGTTGTCTAGAAGCTCAGTGAGTCGGGCCACGTATTCTTACACCGCTCCTGCGTACATAGGTCCAAAAGTTGTATATACTCGCCCTGGAGTTCGTGCATTTCTGGCGGACATCCGAAACATAGCGAATTCTATTGTCGTCTGGAGCTCCATGAAGAAGTCTACTGTTGTTGAAATTGCAAAGTATCTTTTTTTGGACATGCCTTCTCTAGCTCTGGTTCTTGGTCAGGAGAGCTGTGATAGAATCGAAACCTCGCCCAATAAGTTCTTGATGGATCTGAATAATTCGAACAAGATGATCTTTTTGAAAACTCTGTCATCAACTTTATTTAGGCTACGACTTGAGTCGATGGTCCTAGATTTGGACAACACCCTTCTCATCGACGACAGCCCGGAGAAGAAACCAGACGTCGCAGCCAAGGTACAAGTTTAATATCATGTACGTCTGGTTTCATAATATTAACATAACCAGATGGGCAGTTACATGATTATGTTAATATCAATCGTATAGGGGTTGAGCCGTTGGCGCCTAATAGTCCTTTCATGAAATACATTGTAGATGGGATGGAGCTCTCAAACAAGAACGTTGGCTATGTCTATGAAATTCCACATGGTTCTTCTTCATCGGCTTCATAGTTTCATCGGCTCCTTTTTTGTAATATAGTAGGAATTTAGTATCGATATTGAAAATACTCTGTTTCATTTTGAATATATAAATATTTTACAACTTCAATAAGTTTATTTACTTTGTCTGGTGTTTTTTGTTATTTGTGTGTTGTTATTCATCTGTCGGTTGGTTTTAGGATTCATCATTGTTTTCAGTATTATTGTTTATCCTCTGGTCGAGCGTGTTGTGTTTATTATGGATCCTAGGTATATTGTATTCCTTTGGGCTTTCATATTTATCTTCGGGTCGAGCATGCGTTGGATTGCTGTGACTATTGTTATATTGACTCATCGCTTCTTTTGTCTTGTGTGTCTTTTGCAGGTTGTGGACGCTACCATTATCCCTTCATGTAGGATTGATCGTAGTAAAGTGCCCTCCAATTGTGGCTCGTTTTCTGAGTACTCTGGGTCGCTTCCTGGAGGTTTTTCCCAATCCCACTATTCAAAGCCATTTCTTATGTGCACTGCAACCGATGCTGCCTCTGCTATCATGGACTTTTCTACACAGAAGGTCGATGATGGTGGAGTTGATAGCCCTCCTGAGCGGAGGGCTGGAATTCCTTGTGTGGCATCTCCTTCGCCACTCAAGCGAATGTGTGCATCTATAGAGCCTATTGGCGATTGCACTCCTAAACGGCAGCTCTATCTTAATGGTGCAATTGATGTAAACGAGGTGAAGGAGTCTAAGCCTATCTCTTCCAACTTGATTATTCCGCCTTTGTTTATTCGTGTCCAGCCTTCCCCTCCTACCCTTGTTAAGTGGAGGCGGCTTCCTAGTTCAAGATCTGAACGTATTGTTGGAGCTAGTAATCCTCCATCCCGTTCAACGGGATTACATACCAAATCTCTTCATGTTAAGCCTAGATCTTTGGGATCCGCATCTTCAAAGATTCGTCGGAAGTCACTATGCTTGAGTGGAGGTGGTGGTTCTGGAGCTGGTAGTGGTCAGTGCCATCAATCACGTCATTCACCTGTGCGAAAATCCGTGAATTATTCGGAAGTAGATGATTACTATAAACCGTATTCTCGGAGGAAGGAAATTATGATTGGGTATGCGAAAGTGAAAGCGCAAGAGGCCTTACTTCTACAGACACGAGGAGGTGGTTCAACCATTCTTTCTAGTGAGGGGGGAATTCCTAAGTAGGAACAGTTTTATATGCTTTAGAAGTCCTTTCTTGTTTTGTTGTAGACACGATAGTATAGATCCTAGACTACTATAAATAGAAATTAAATTGTAATTATCTATATTGGTAAACAATGTCATGAAAATGAAGTTTTAGTATGATTATTTCCATTATGCTCACTTGTTTTTGACTATGGATGGAATTATATTCTCTATGCCGATCTATTAATAAAATTTCTATGTAATGCAATTTTGAAGGGTCGCAATGATCATGTTGTTTATTGTTGGATTTGGGATGTTTCTTGTATGCTGCATGATGTATGCCTTCGTTTGCAACAACTTTTCACGATATTTGTATCTGAAGTAATAGGCTTTTAGTCTCAAATCTCACGATTTGTCTCATTTTAATGAATATGGTATTCCTATATATACGGTTCACAACTGACGTTTAAGGGTTAAAGGACAAAGTTCATCTCTCTAAGGTTAGATACTAAAATTAGACATTTTACTCCCATAAAAAGCAACTCCAAGAAACAAAAAAACAACACCAATCCTGGTATTGTGGGAATAGTCCCTAGGCGCTACAGGGTTAACCAATAAGGGCGATTCAACAATCACTGGCTGATTATATAACATGTTGCTCTTGCTCTGACCTTCCAATAGCATTCGATGTCCTTGTAACAATAAACAAATGGTCAACTCAAACCTTGCATGAAACAGACGTTTAAGTTTTAGTTTGTCAACTAAGGTAGGTGGCTCTTAAACCGACCTGTTTCTTGAACCATTCTCTAACTCAGAGGTACATTTTGCTTTGTTCAATGTATCTACCATATACATTTCAAGAGGGGGTCAGTTCTAGAAACAACTTCAAAAAAATTGTAACTAATTCCACGAAGGTCCAAAAAATATGAAACGACTTGGATCAGAAGCCAATTGCATTTCTCTTCCTACGAAAATTTACTGAAAATTGTTCTGAGGAGTTTAGCTCCTCCAAAAAGCAAATCAGCTCTTAAAGGGTCGGTTTAAGAGCCACCTACCTTATGCCATACTCATCTGCATCATGTTCAACTTCAGGCCCTGTCACAACCTTGATCTAAATATCATAATGCACCATTGTAACATGGACAAGCAACTCGAGGACTACATGGTAAGATCCAAAATCATGTCAAAGCCCAAGTCAAAGCTTGTCAGTTGGAACAATGGCTCAGCAATCTATACAACCATTAATCTAGAACATGTGAATGGAAGAAATAATTATAAAAATTGGGCCTGCATGAACACATCAGTTCAAAAGCACAACTACCCAGTAACTGCCAATTCATTATTGGAATGTGCACAATTAAACCTACACATCACAAAGGTAACCTACTTATCTAATATAACTCAGAATTTTAGTGACAAACAGACATACATCAATTCTTCTTTCTTACACAAGAACAATGGAGGTGACTGTTTGACTAAAGTCTCCAGCTTCCCTTCAGAAATTATAGGCTACTCGTATCACCATGCTTTGAAAGGCTATTACCAGTTGATAAATCCTTGGTATGAACTCACTAACCTTTTAAGTTAGTATTTTAAAAGCACTTTACTCCCCAACAAAAATTCAAAACAGTGTATGAAGGTAGGGTTCAGACACACCTGTTCTGTGATTTAGTCGTTAAATTTATGGACTTCGTAATGTAATTATCTCTTCAGGAGTGAGATCACTCAGCAAGAGATATTACAACAGCCACACCCATGCCAAACACCATGGGCACAAGCTGAGAAAGAGTGGAGGTGAGGGAGGAACCCTGATCATGCATGCTGGGGAAGACACCACCTACAGACATGTAGATGAAACCACCTGCAATGAAACCCTGCAGTAACAGATTGCATGTTGAAAAGGTTACACAACAGGTATTTTTGTAACAAAATTATTGTATACTGATTGTATTTAATCTAGAATCAAAGAAATACACAAATACAAGAAATTTATTGAATGAGTACAGTCGGCTGAACTGTAGCTGCATTTCAAACATGAAACTCGGAAAGTTGCTTACTTCAATAAAAGACGAATGGCCCAAGCTGCCACCTAGCATTAGAGCCTACAACAAATCCAACATGACAAGCCACAAGAAAAGTCACATTTTAACATATATATATTGGGTGTTTCAAAAAATCAACTACTTCCAAAACAATTGACAGAGTGAGCAAAGCACATTTGTTTTCTCTTTTCACTACTTTTCACACACATACTATTTCTTGATATAGTTAACGCCAAGACCAAGAGTAAGGAGTATATACCACGGCAGTTCCAGCTAAGGCAACCAATGCTGAAAGGAGATTGAATGCAAGGGCCTCAAACACACTGAAGCCAGATTTCACCAAGATTCCGAAGTCCCCAATCTGATTCCACAAAATAAAATTGCTCAGTACCCAATACATGTTGCAGCTTTCTGATAAGCATCTGAAATTAGTTCATTTACTAAGAGAATAACGCTAAATCCTCAACAAGCAGTTTCCTTCTGAAGGTCATCAATTTTCAACCGAGGAACGGCCACAATGATAGTTTGAAGACCGGAATCAAGGAAAGCATTTGCATGGCACCACAATGTCACGTTCTCAAACAACAAGGAACGCCACCGGTAGCATCACTTCCTATCACTCTAAACTACATGAAGACGCTGCACCTTTGAATTCTGGAGCATAACTTAAGAAATTCAGGATGTGCACACAACAAATTAACATATGAGAAGATCAGACCTCCTGAGGAAGCTCATGCGCAAGGAGAAACAAAGTTCGAGACCAGCCACCAACTGTGCCATGTAGCAAGAAAGCACTCCCAAGGGCCATGCCGTCTGTGAAGTTATGCTGTAGTAGGCCACCCCAAAGATTTCAAACGAGTCACAAAATGAAAAGAAAAAATCCACAAAGCCTTTGAGTCTGACTTCCAACCACAAGACTCAAGCCCAGTTGAGTTTACTGTACATTTGGTATGCCTTCACCAAAAAAGAGAAGTACTCATTTTAAGTTGCAAATAGAAATGAGTTATTTGTGAAGTCAGAGTTTCAATAAGATACTTCTCTTTCTACTTATGATGATATTACTATTTGTTCACTCTTTTGGAAGAGCTTGGTGATCTCCAAACTAGAACTCTTATTTTTAAGTATGGAAGAGATGGTGGTCTCTAAATCCAAGTTAGAACTAGTTTTAGCTGCCTTTGAAAATGGAGAAGGAGAGGTGAATCTTAGCCGCCCTTTCCCTCTTTGAACTGATAAAAGTTATTTAGAGTTATTTAGGGCTGCTTTTAATCATTTAAAATGAGAAAAGAGGTTAAAACGCATGTTTTCTTTGCCTCACTTTACGACTAACTGCAATGTAGTTAATGATTTTTTACATACCACTGCATCAGAGAAGAGGTTCAGATAGCCTATAACAAATCCCCCGCTTGCCTCCACCTGATTCTGTGGATGTGCCGGAGTTGTAAATATGGCATCGTCCGCTACGGCTTTATCTTTCTTCTTACCACTATTCCTCTGCTAGGTGGTTTGACAGTGCAAAAAACGCCATAAGATCATCTTAAGAATAAGAATATGAGCTCTAGGAAGTACTCCTTAAGACTCAAAAATAACCAATTTAACTTCATAAAAATCACAACAACCTTACTCAGTTCAATAACAAAGGCACTCGTTAATCGCATAAAAGCACATGTTCGGGTCACTTTGAGATAGACAATCGTGCAACAAGAAAATATACCTTTTTAATATCCAAACTCTTAGTTTCTTGAAATTTCGATTCCTTGTCTTCAAGTGACTTGACCTCTCCAATTTTATCGGGTCCCTCCAATTTTTTGAGCTGAGTCTTTTTCTTTTGATGGTGATGGTGGTTATGACCCACTGCACGTTCACCCCCATGACTAGGCAGTTCTTCATATCGCCTTACAATCTTCTCCACAACAAAGAAGAGGAGGATTCCACCTGATATTCATCCGCAAGGCAACTTAGATTTACTCATTGATTACATAACATACTTTTCACTCTGACCAGTTCAACAAGCACAATGAACGTTCATAAACAAATTGACAATGATTCGGAAAGGAAGATGAGAAAAATATAATCTCCAGACAAATCTTACCAAGTACAGCAAGACCAATCGACAAGTCTTGGAAAGAGTGTGCATGAGCTTGACCTCCACCTAATGCGTGATCATGACCACGAGAATGCGGATGACCATGAGCATGGTGATGCTGATGTGTGTCGTGGGAATGTGGAGACTCAGAGTTTCCTGCAACCATGACCAAGAACGCAATAATAAGGAACTTACAAGAAATGTAGATTGTTTGCTACACGCTCCTTAATTTGACGGATTCAAAACTTCTTCACTACTTGTATAATTTAAGTCAACCTTCTCATCAACCTTCAAAAACAACCTATGGTTTTTGCGTTGACACTCCACCACAGGAGAAGCAGGGCAACTTAGTCGAGCATGTGATACTCAAGCAAGTACATACCAAATGTGTGTGGGAGTTGATGAAGGAAAGCATCTCCTAGCATTGCACCAGCCTGTATGACAGTCCCATCAATCAGCACAACTCAACTATTTTCATTGTGGATAGTAAAGACTTGCATGTTCACTATGGTTGATTACAATGCTACAACTTAACCACCATCAGTTTCAGCACCTAGAACAGAATACTTGATAAAATACCGCACAAAAATGAACTACACAGTGATATTTCAGAAACAGTGCTTCCTTAAGTGTGAAGATACAAACAAAGAGACAGCCGTTGAAACTTCATGATGTACCCCAAACGAAGCCAAGGCATTGACTATTGTCTCTGAAGGCTTGCCATTCGCTGCACCAGAGACAAGTGTTAGCTAAGCTTTACAGTTCAAGATATAATATACTCCACCTCATAAATCACTTCGTAGCACATGAAAACTTAAATGGCTAACACTGGCAGCCTCAATCAGCTACATGGATAACGTGAGCACTTCGAGAAAGACTTACAGACAATGCAAGGAAGAAGCACGAGGCAGATGAGGGAGGCCAGGCTCACCAGCAGTGAACAGCCCATTGCTCGCAACCAAACGCCTTCACACACAGGCCAACACGTCCTCGTCAAATACAGAAACCTGTCTCTCGACTACAAACATGAAAAACACAGCACAGGGAAGAAAAAGAAAAACAGAACGAACACAAACCCTAAACCCTACATCAAACGGCACTTCCACCACTTAGGCCATCACAAACGTATCCATTGCAGAAGAGCATAATGCACACAAGCCAGAACGCAAACAACGAACCTAGCTCCGGACCTCGCAACCGACTTGGTTGCTCAGCGCTTGAGTATCCCGGTCCCTCGAATCCATACAGCAGCAGATCCTCCTCCTCGGCGAGCTCCTCCGGCAGCATGAATGTCTTCTTGGCGCCCTCCCCGTGGCTATGGCCGCCATGATCATGCTCGCGACGAAAACCATCGCTTCCTGTAGAGAATCCCGCATTGCCATGATCCTGATCATCGTGGCTATGGCTCGAATGCAGCCTCAGGTTCAACTCCTGCTTGAACCTCTCCAACAGGTTGACGACATCGCCATCCGCTCGCAGCTCTTTCGCATTGTCGTCACCTTTCAACGTCATCAACGCCGCTTCTAGCACCTTCAACCTCTCCTGCACCAAGGGATCCACCACCTCCTCTCCGAAAACTCCGCTCTCACCTCCTTCCGCCTCCTCCACCGCGAACAAGTCATCCGTCGCATCTCCTCCCTCGACGACGCCTAGCGACGATGATCCAATCCAATCCCCGGAATCGTCTCCCTCTGCGACGTCGCCTCCCTTCTCAGTGAGCGCACGAATCTCTTGAATGTGATCAAACAGAGCCCGGTGCATGGGATCCTCAGTCGCGGCGCGGGGCAGCAGCAGGAGCAGGAGCAATCCCGCCATCGCCTTCGCCATCGCCTCGCTCGCCTCCCACCATGGCAATGAAAGCCCGAGCGAATTCAAGATACTTCTACTTGTACAGTGCGGCACATGCTAAGACTTTCTTGCGTGACTTTGGTGACTTTGGTGACTTCGGTGACTTTGGTGACTACAGTGCGTGAGTTTGGTAGCTTCCGAACTACACTAAAATCTCATTTTTGTGAAGTGGACACTAAATACAAACCCGTACACTAATTGCAAACTAGGCAATTGGTGTAGTGGTAAAACAAGACACTAAATACCAACTACCGCATTATTTTGTCAATTCCAGTAAAGGTTGCAATTTTTATTTTTTTTACTTGTGCATATTTAGTGTTTGAGTGGTAGAAGAAACTAAATAGATAAATAAATTGAGTTGCTAGAGTATCTTATAAGCAATCTTGTGAAGACCATAACTCACTCATATACTATCCGAATTGGGCATATGAGGTGGTTTTTGACATCTACTTTTGATAGATGTCAAGAAACACCTTGTTAGTTTGATTTTGACAAAATCTTAGTGAATTAGGCCATTTGAAAGTCGCAAATGAGGAAAAGCATGGGTTGACTGTAAGAAAATCAGAGTTAGGCGATTGATTGGAGGTATCATTAGTGATAGTGGCGGCTAATACCAATTGTCAACTTATTCACAAATAGTGTACTAGGGTAGGTACACTCTTAGTACCACTATACTAAATGAGATTTTTAGTGTAGTTTGAAGGTTGGTTTCATGGTTTTCGAGTCTACTTCTCAGAAGGCAGTTCGCCGCGACTGATATTTATTTACGCGATACTTACGATACCCGGATCATACTTACGATACCCTGGTCGTGTTTTTTATGCCCGGATTGTGCTTACAGTACCCGGTTGTCGCTTGATAACCTGGTGATACCCTTCTATGTAGGGAGGTCGAGGGCGAGAAGGGAGTCAAGGGAGAGGAGAGTTGAGAGTGGTGCGGTTTGTGTGTGGATGTGAGGATTGGAGTCTGTGAGCGCTGAGTGTGCAAAAGGGGATCGAGGGGAGACTGAGCTCGCCAAAATGGTACGTCGTGGTTCCCTTGGCTCTTTTTTCCTTGGCGGAGTTGTCGTGGTTAGGAGTCTGAGGTCGTAGGGTTGTGTGTGTGGGGTTTTCTGGAGAGAGGGTTTAGGGTTTTGTGGGGTTTGTGGGGTTTTGACGGGGGTGGGTGGTGTGGGATTCGGCAGTCAGCGTTGTTTAATTTCCAGTCATTCTTGACTGTGGTGCTGCTCGTCATCTGCACTTGCACCTATGTCAAGATCCAGGCTCCTAAGCTCATGGAACAGAGAACCGGGTGAGCGAGTGATTGAGTTTCTTCTTTTGATTCTTCGCTAGTCACTGAATTAGGGTTCTGGTTGAGTGTTGAAACGTGTTGCTGCTGTGGTTTTCAGGTTTCGAGGTTTTTTCTGGAAAGCAGCTCGCATAGGTATGCTCACTCACGTAATGTATGTAATGTGTCGACATGTTTGTAGAGTTATTTGTAGAGTCACCGAGAGTTTAATCAATTTTACTTCTAAATTCTACATATGAAAGAACAGTTTGGTGATCGCTTAAGATTTTAATTGTTATGAAAGACGAAAGAGCTTGGTGCTCTTCTGATTTAATCATACAGAGGGGCATCTCATGCCTATTTTGGGTGATTTTACAAATAACTCTAATAAGTTAATGTTTGGTGTGTTTTTTTAAGTGCTATCGTCTCAAGGAAATGGTTTTTTTTTTTTTTCTGCAGGGGAACGATTAAGTCCGTGGGTTGGAGGATGCTGTTTCTTGATGGGATTCACGGTTCTTTTCTTTTGAGGACGACTAACTTCACATTTTGCAGCCTTCAGAGCCGAGCTGGTTGTTTTTGAGAAGTGGGATCAACAGTAAAATGTACCCCATGTGTAGATTTTGTTGTGCATGATCTATTACACTCGGATTCTTCCAAGCCTTTTGAAGCTCATTGGCGTTAAAGGTTAAGATGCTCTCTACAGAAAAGTTGATTGCCACTGCATATAGATAGTTTAGGTGTCGGGGGTTGCCATATCCACAAGCGAAGGAGGTTCTGGTTCTTTAGCAGGTGTACATACCTGGTGTGGTTATTGGTGTGGTGTATTGGTATTATTATTATACAGGCTATTGGTGTGGCCAATAGCCTCACCTCTTGGACAGTGAAGGTTTAGATTTCAATCTCTCCATTTGGCAACATGTGGCAGTAAATGTGTAGAATTTAATGTGTTTTTTAATATTGGTGTAGGTCTGTTCATTGTTTTATATTGGTTCTACCTAAGAGCCGTGTAAGGTAAGCCCTCAGGTTAAGCAATAATCATATACTGTATGGAGAGATGTGCAATAATAATGTAACCTACTAGGATTACAATTTCATCCCTAGTGATTTCATATTTTTCTGATGAAAATTGAATCAGTTATAAGTTTTGAAAGTGTGTTGCCATATTTAAGTGGGTGGTCACTGGTAGGTAACCTCCAAAAGAAACAACTAAAAGCAAGGGTCCTAATTAATAGCATGCGTGAATGGGTGGTAATGGAATGGAAGTGGGTTGGATATACTCCAATTTTAGAGGTGTTGGTTATGGGATTTGTTTAATTATGGGGGCCTTACCTTATTGATGTTGCGTTTCTCTTGACTACTATGATATTTGGACAAGATGATGTTTTTGTTTCCAACATGTGTTGATGTGCAAAGCAAAATCTTGAAATTCTTGGATTTTCATAATAATGTTTATGTTCAAATCTAAATCATGTATTCATTCTACATTTGTTAGCATATGTTGTATTTGTTGTATCATTTGATACTATTCTAAAAAATGGTTCTTCCTCATTTGATTTGTCTTTTTTTGTATTTGAGATTATTTTTATATGTATTATTTTTGTTTTCATCAATTGAATCCAATAATAACAATTCAACTTTATAGGTTCTAATTCACTTTATTGGACTACTTGTTTTATTATTCATAGATTTTCATTAAATTTAGGAAATTTATTATCCACCTCTACCAAATAGATTTCTTCCTTCCCTCCTCACCTCTATTGTTTTTCTATTCTGTTTTTCCAAATTTTCTTATTTTGCTACTCTAATTATGACTTTTATTGCAATCACAACATATGATTTATAAATGTTGTAAGTTTTTACTTTTGATGATATATATTTATCAACTATGTTGACAATAATCACCATCTTTGAGTATTATAGATCTTCATTAAAACTAAAAAATCATAGCACTTTCAAATCATATATAGTGTGGCTACACTAAACATTGAATAATTAGTGTAATTCTAAGTTGTAGATTTCACCCAAAAAGCCTTCGCATAACATAATTAAAAAACATTTTACATATACAAAAGATGAACAAAAATAGTGATTGATGTGCTGCTAAAGAAAAGTATATAAACAAAACTACAATTCAGTAGAATATTACCATACATGAGGGTGAGATTCGGCACAAATATTTCGAAGATTAGCTTCCATAGTTTTCTTTAGTCATCAATTTTTTTAACTCGGTGAAAAAACGACATAGTAAGTGATGCACGACAGGGTTGCTAGCAGTGTTGCATTAGATTCCAATGCGTCGAAGTCGAACTTTATAAATCAATGAATGACGGAGAAGTTTCTTAAGGAATGGAAAATGTGGCCAAATGCATGCAACAGCCATCACTTCCTTCCGCTACATCACACAAATGGGAACTTGTGCATCTGAAAACGCTACAAAAACAATGGAAAGAGGCGCAATGGAGACAGGGGAAGAATTCTCCTCCACAATGGGATCCATACTCGGAAACTCTCCAGACAACGTCACCTCCAGAGGGACGCCATTCAGCAAAACAGTCTGGCTGTGCATATCTCCATATGGTGAGGATAAGTGATACTCGGATCTCGACGTTGGCCGTTTTAGCACCTTGCGTTTCTTCTTCGGTATCAACTGGTACTTGGATTTCTTATCAGCATGATACAAGAGGTTGACAGCCACACTCACCGTGGAATTCGACAGATTCATGAGGAGAATCGTAAGGCCACCCTGCAGAGGGCACACACGGTCAGATACTTTAAGAAATCCTGAGCTCTCCATCGACGCTTTTCAATTGTCATACCGTTGTGCTCCCTTGCTGGCAATGTGCATAAGTTCTCAGTTGCGGATACCCCTCCACGCTCGTTGCCAACACTCTCGTCCCCATCAAACGCTTCCATGCAAGAGCACTGCATATGTAGTGCTTCACAATCTGTTACAGACTCATTGAAATTCTGCAGTAATCATAGAATCCTCAACGATAACAAAGTCAGCTCACCTGTACATATCTGGATTGGGTTGGAAAGTGGTGGCGTTGAGCATGCCGTAGTTGCCGCCGGTTAGGCTTTGACGACAGTAAACCTTGTTGTTGAACGACGCAGCCATTCCCAACTGATCCAGGTACCTGCTCCAACCGCACACAATCAACAATAGTAACTGATAACGACAGTAATCTTGTATCTGTTTCTTGACAGTACTAACCAGAAGCTGAAGACAAACGCATCGGTGACGCGATGGTGGCCGCTGTTATACGCTCCGCCTGCTTCACCGACCCAGGCTGACGCCCAGGGCGCGGTGGTGTGGAGAATCTCCTCGACTGCACGGAAGCGACCGACTTCGTTGTCCAAGTAGGTGGAGTTCAGAATCTTGCTCACTAGATCAGTACTCACTCCTGCAAAACCACTCAGATCAGCGAACACATCTTTCAAAAAGAAGCGACAGCAGTGAGAGGATGCGAGCTGCAGACCTGGTCCCAGGTTGTAGATATGCCGCGTCACGACGTCCACGACGCCAGGGCCTGAGGCGTTCAGGAACGTGGTGAACCATTCGGGGTTGAAGAATCCATCCGGGGCAACCAGCGAGGGCCTCCGAGTGAAGCTGCCCTGGTAAAGCGAGTCGATTACGAAGCGGAGCTCCCTCACGTCTTGTCCATATTGCTCCGGAGATATGGTGGCGCCGACACCGTTTGCGGTGAGCTCGTTCCCTGCAGCAGTTGCACGTCGAGTTAGAGAGCTCTGATGATGCATTCACCTCTCCTGATTATCGGAAAACATACTGATTATGCAAACTCTCTGCTTACCGAGCTCCCATGCGTCTATCTGGATGCCTTGGTTGACTGTGAACTCGATGAAATCGCGTGCGTTGGAAGAGTCCCAAGGTCCCCAACCGTCGCCTCTTCGAGGGCGATTGAATAGAGCATTCAAACCAAAAGCGACCAAAGATCTGCAAAATGTGCAGTATGCGTGTCAAACCCTGCAGATTTTTCTTGTCTTTCTTGTGACCGGATTGACTCACCCATTTCTTGGCGACTCTGTCATTTTTCACTTGCTCTTTCAGGCAGTTTAGAAGTGTCAAAAGTATTGTTTTCTTACACCCACGTTGCTTTCGTACGTACCCGGTTTTGGCGAAGAGTGTGTTGAGAGCGATCCATCGGTCCATGGACAAGCACCCTTCCCGGAATCCAAACATGGAAGCCTCGTCTTTCACAATGGGCAGGCATGGCTGCGTAGGATTCAATCCCACATCGTAGACAATGTGGTCCTGCAGAGTGCCTCCAAGCCGGACTCTGAAAGGATACAGCGCTGCATAACATATGATCTCCAAGTCCTCATCACACAAGTAGTCCCAGTAACGCTAGCTGCAGGTTAGGGATCACTGGGAAGAGTAGGAGATGCCAAAGCGCAAAGCCGCCAAGGAGCTAATATGTGAGGGAAGAAGTTGTACCTTTGAGAGAATTCTCGAGTAACGGATTCGAGAGGTCCTGCACACAACATAAAATGATACTGGATGAAATGAGACACTGCTAGCAAACCTCGCGTTTCTCTGACGAAAATGTGAGAAGGGTTACTTTTTTTCTTATCTAGGTGACAAACGACAGGTTTGCTACTGCTGAGAGCTGCCCTACAAGCAACCCTGTTATTTTCAACTTACCATTTCATGGCGCAGTTTAGAAGTGGGTGAGTCAATCCGGTCACAAAAGGCAAGAAAAAGCACCATTTGAGCGACACTTTTGGAGTGAGGAGCGGCAGGATTGCTGGATGAGAGCTAGCTAGCAGTAGTGCTACCCATTCAAGTCCAAGGAGAATGCAGGAAATGGAAGTTTGCGTTGGCCATGGCGAGAGAGAGAAGCAGCAAGTTCGCTCACGAGGTTAAGAAGCGAGGCTTGGCCCCAGGCGCAAGTTCCGTAGTCGCATTTGTCCGGAGGCCACCAGTCCAGCGTTGCGCAGATGAACGCCTCGTCGGTGGTGGCGGAGACAGCGCTGGCGTCCACTTCAACCCGCAGCACTGCATCATCATCACCATCGCCTCGCTCACATGTAGAAGTGCCTGAACACGGATGGGACGCAGACGCAGTCGCTAGAAGCACGCACGTCAGCAGCATCACCAGCGCCGCCATCTTCATCTCTGCAAGTCCTCAAGACCTCAAGAGCAGCCAAAACAACTGGCCGAGCGGAACTAGGCCATGAAGAAAATCCGGCTCCATCCGCCGACGAGTACAAATCCAACTTCAAGTAGTACTCATTTGCCACCTCACATGAAAATACACGTCTCAGACACCTCACAATCCAGTGAAGTGAAAATCTCAACTACTAAGTTACACAGCCAGAAGCTCACCCCTTTCACTACCAAATAGGCCACCAACTTACTCCAAAACTTGCAGAATAACCCTTCCCTCTCGCCAGTATCAAACAATGAACAAGCCGCCTCTCCACCTGCAGCTCCCTCACAGCTCAAGAGTATGATTCTCACACAGCTTTCACATGCTACTTCACTGAAACTAAACATCAGCTCTGACACACATAACGCCAGACGACTGTGGCAAGTCATAAGCTGCCATCATCGCAAGATCTGGTCCCCGTCTAGATTTATGGATGCAGATTTATGGATGAAGTGTTGGCTTGAGAGATTCCATGGCCATGGCAAGCGACCTGTGAAATGGCAGCATTCCGGGTGCGGTCTGATGATTTGATTGTGCTGCAGTGTGGCAGACTTCTGACATCAGGTTCTGAGTTCAAGCTTGGAATACCATGATTTTTTGCACCTTTTTCAAGTTGAACCGGAACTTTTGGTCAATTTGGACTGGAACTTTGGTCAACTTAAACTGGAATGAAATACACGTTGAAATGAAACCTTACACTAAGGTAAGCCCCCTTAAAACCGACAAGTCAAGGAATGTGCATATATGGAGAGAGGAGATATGTACACTATTATTTTACAGTGATAGCCAATAGAATTACAATTCCAACCCAAGTGATTTCATATTTTTTCAATGAAAACTGAATTAGTTATGAATTTTCAAACTGTGCAGCCATGTTTAGTGGGTGGCTAGTAGTAGGTACCCCCCATAACCAAGGACCAAAAGTAAGGGTCTTGACTAATAACAAACCTCCATTTGGAGTTGAGTTGGTGGTAACGGGATGGAAGAGGGTTGGATATACCCCAATTTTATAGGCGTTGGCTATGGGTTTTTGTTGGTTATGGGGAGGCTTATTTTAAATGTACTCACAATGTACTCACTTTAAGTTTTGTGTATATTAATGTTGATATCTAGTGTTAGAATTTGAGCGAGTTATGGCCGTTTGAAAGTTGCAAATTACTTGTATAATGCCTAGGTGATACCCATGTAGGGCCTAGGTGATACCCATGTAAGGCTCAGGTGATAAGCATTGGTGTCTATAATGTCTGAACCACTACGATCTAGAAAAATTGTTCATTTGTCAAGTACACAAAAATTTATGTTTAGTACAGTAGTGTTACGAATAGTGTACTTCCCCTAGTACACTATTTGTGAATAAGTTGACAATTAGTGTTAGTTTACAATAAGAAACTTTGATTTCATTTTAGTGGCTAGCCTATGCTTCTGGTCATTTGCAACTTTGAAACGGCCATAACTCGCTCGAATTTTGTCTAAATTCGGCATATGAGGTGTATTTTGACACCTACAGAAACTATAGATACCAAAAAAAACACCTCATATGCCTCATTCGGATAAAATTTGAAGGAATTATACTCTTCAGAAGATTGCTAATAAAATACTCTGACAGCCCTCAACTTCTAGGCCTTCTTTTTATACCTCTACTATTGATACACTAAATGTGCACAATTGAAAAAAATAATTTGCAATCTTCACGAGAATTGACAAATAGTATAGTAGTTGGCATATACTGTACGGTTATGTCACTATACTGAATGCCTTGTTTACAATCGGTGTATGGATTTGCTTTTAGTGTCTACTACACTAAACATAAATTTTATTGTAGTGTCCGAAAGTGACCACTTCATTTGGTTCATCAAAAGTTAGCCACATACAGGCCCTTGTTGTCATTTAGTGTTTGTGTTTGTATATAGAGTTGCCAACACTAAGAGCACCAAGACTTTTTTTTGGTATCACGGTTTTAGCCAAAGTAGCGACACAAATTTTTTTGAGACCACACATTTGGCGACACAAAGTTTCTCTTGAAACCATACAAAACCAAATTTTCTCCATAAATATCCTTTTTTAGAGAATCCATCTCCATAAACGTAGGTTTGTATATCCTTTTTGGCGACAAGATGGAGTCCCTACTGTCCACTAGTAGCAATATGGAGATATGGAAACGGCCATCAATGAAATTTTGGTGATATAAAATCATAGTTTTCCCACTTTTGGAGGAATGTTCTTTTTTTGGGGAAAAATGCCATTTGGCTCAAATCGCCAAAAAATAAAAGCACTGAAGAGCACCCACACCATTGCACCTGGTGGAGCCTATGGCCCCATGGCGGATGCAGGGCTCACTAGGTTGTTGCCATCCACGTGTGTACCGCAACCATTGCAAAGGACCCTGCCGATAATTCATTTTGCCACGTGTCACCCGCACATTAGCTCCAATCCCTTCCTTGTGTTGCATGTCCCATCATATTTGCCTAAAGCTTCTTGCCATGCTTGCAAGCTCCACATGAAATTGGCATGGAATTGCAACCCATTCCTCCCCCCGTTAACATTCACTGTAAAAAAATATTTACAACTGGGAGGTTCATGGCACTTGCTCGCTTTGGAGTGGTGTGCGGTTGCCTAAATACCATAGTTAGTGTAGTTTTGGTTCAATGTCGACTTTTATGCTATGTTGACTTCAAGTTTAATGCCTATTCATCACAGGTGATGGCCACTTCATTTCTTTTTGTACCCCACACAAGGACAACACTCATTCACTCTACTCTTCATTTCTTTTCAATATTTCAGTTTGGAGTAATTGCAGTATAAAATTCAAAATGATCAGATTATGACTTCCAAGTACTACCTCATGACCCTAGATGTTACCTTTATTATGCAAGGTATCTTCAATTCTGTTTAAGAGTGGCTATTAATTTTTTAATAGAAAAAGATATGATAAGTTTGAGATTTACCTAACATCAGATTCTTTGAGAATTGATACAAATTTCACTTTATAGCACAAAAAAACCCGCTTTGAATATATTCAAAGTGTGTAAAAAAGTTGTTCTTCAACCCCTAAAGGCGAAAAAGTTCCCTCGGGGGACTCTTGATGGTTTGGGCATGTTCCTATAGTGTCAATTCATGACTTTCCTCTTTGAAATTTCTACTGTAGGTGGACTTTACCAAAAGCTTTGTGTGAGTACAATTTATTCCTAAATCCAACATTCAATGAAAAAGTTACAGGGTTTTGAATTTCAAATGGGGAGAGTGGGCACGTTGGGCCACTCCAATTTTTTTTGCTAGAACACTCTATCAAATGTGAGATTTTCAATGATAGCATGTAATATTATTTCCTTTCATATTGTCAAAAAACAGCACATTAACCCTTTTCTACCTCCTTTCATATTGTCAAACATTTTCAAATTGAAAGGAAATAATATTACCTGCTATCATTGAAAATATCATATTGTCAAAAAACATGCAAAGGAAAATTGAAAGGAAATAATATTAATGGTTGACATTGTCTAATTTTCAACGTGAAAAATAGCCCATTAACCCTTTTCTACCTCTAAAAATTTGTGTACAAGGTAATAACATCAAGATTAACATGATGGTAATGAATTTAGACCTTGTGTAGTGCCAAAACTTGACACCAAGTGATATCAAAGTCTGCTTATCTACTCCAGGCAGGGAAGGAAATGAAAAGTTTTCTCTACTTCAAATACTAAGGTGGAGACATCTAATTCCAATCACCCACCCAAATTTGTTTTGTTAAGCAATCCAATTCCAATCAACCCATCCATCCATCCATAACCGCTCAAAAAATCTTTAAAATGTCAATAACTAAAAAATAGTCAATAGTGGCATTAGGTCATGAGGTGTGCAATTTTTGGTTGCACCTCCCCACTCGAGCTCCTCATTGTGGCCTTGCCTTGAAAGTCTCAAAAGGGGGTGCAGAATTGGGTCATGCATGTTATTGGAATTGCATGGCATGTCTTCTCTCTTTTACTCACTCTCACTTATTTGCATTGGGCAAAGGAGGGCACAAAATCCAACCAACTCTACGTGCCAACTATGGACTTTGGTGGTTTTTGGGCTTTTAAACTCTATTTCAATTCCAATTTTTCGAGACTAAATATGAAAAAATCTTTGTTGAATTTTATTCCTAATTCTGCATCTTTCTACATAATTTCTTTTGACATGCAATGTCATTTGAGACCCCAACTGGCTTCAGTTATCGGAATTGGGTGTCTCCACCTTAAAAATCTTTCAATCCGTGTGGTCAAAGTTTGCAAAATTTTGTGAGGAAACTTCCGAAGAAGTATTAATTGAGATCCTACGGTTAGATGTAGAAATAAAAGTTTTTGTTTCCCTCCTTACTCATTGCACTAGAACGAGCAGTTTTGAAGTGTTTTTGGTGTGAAAATGCCTTGGGCCTTTAAGGAGTTAATCCTATGGTCAAGCGGCCCAATTCTGGTTATCTCCGGAAATTTTAGAATGTAGCTAGCAGAATTTTTTTTGATGTCAGAATCTTTTTATTGGCCACATCCCAAAAAAAATTAGAGACAAACAAAATTGGGTCGCTTGGCCTTAAGGGGTTGAGTCTGAAAAAAAGTATATATTTTATATTTTTATTATTTTTATTTTTAATCAATGAAGTATCAATAGATCTTGTTTATAACCATTTGGATTTTGATTTTTAAAAAACCAGCTAGTCAAAAACAAACTGTCAAAATCTTATTTTGGGACATGTTACTTTTACAAATCAATATAGAAAATGCTACACAATCTGCTAAGTCAACTTTTTTGAATATTAATAATAATAACTGACATAATTTCTGACAATTTAGTAATGGAAAAAACGATTTCCATACCAAATTCACAACTGGGTTGATTTTGTATCAGAAGTTCCTAAAAAATATTTTTTTCTCTGCACGCTATAATCTTCCAAAGTACACATGAGGCACCACAACCTTAGTGTGGTGGTTTGGGTCATAGCACATTGGTAAGGTGGTTGTGAGTTAAAGTCCCAATGCTAGTGTGGTGCCTACCACCACAATCCACCCAACTATGGTGGGGGTCTCAAGAACTCATTATATACCTACAAGGCCCTTGGAGAGATGACATGTTGTTGTCTCTAAGGCACTTCATGTAGAAAAGTGTTCACACTCAAAAGCGGGGAGTAGTTCTATTGCACTAACCTACCCTACGCTGTCATACATAGTTAATTCAAAATGGAGAGTTGTCCAAAGTTTTGATTTTTTTTTGGTCAAGGTGCTACTTATGAAATGCATAGGTGATACCCATGTAATACTTAGGTGATATCCATTGTGTCCAAATCACTACGTTACTGAAAATAATTCTTTTGACATAGAGGAGTTGAATGCGATCACTGTCCTCTGGCCAAATATGTACGGTATGTCCTCTAGCCAAATGCTTAGTGAAAGAAATGAACAAACATTATAAGGTAAGCCCTCCACAACTAATGCTTGTAAAATTGGGGTATATCCAACCCACTTCTATCCTATTACCACACATTTAGCTCCAAATGGAGGTTTTCTATTAGTAAGAACACCTTGCTTTTGATAGACATGGGAGCACACTATGAAAATTCATAGCTTATTCGATTTTTATTAGAAAAATATGAATCACTTGGGTTGAAATTGTAATCTAATTGGCTATCAGTGAAAAATAGATTTATTTTTATTTGCTCTCTCCAAAAATGCACATTTTTTTAACTTGGTGGTTATGGGAAGAGGTTACCTTGCCTAGGGCAAATTGACCCCGTCGTTCCTTCTCATGGAATGAAGGAGCAAATTGCCTTGCCCGAGAATTTATCCCTCCTAGCCGCCCAAGTGGTCAGATCCCAGCCGGCACACAAACCCTCGCTCCCCCCTTCCCGGCATATGCCCAGCTCGTGTAAGCGCCCCCTCGTCCGCTTGTGTAACCCATGTCCCAGCCTAATTCATTTTGTTGCAATACACTCATGATGGATATTGCCTCCTCTCGCCTCCCATTGCCACGTGCTTCGTCTCACCTCCTATTGTCGTGTGACTCCATGTTGCCTCCTATTGCCATGTGACTTTCTACGGCCTCCTATTGTCGTGTGACTCCTTGCCACCTCCTATTGTCGTGTGACTCCTTGCTGCCTCCTATCGCCATGTATGCATGTTGTGCGTTCAGAGATCGGTTGTCAATCAACAGTGCTGCTGTGGTATTGAAATCACGGTTGTTGCTGCTGTTGTTCATATGAGGCCTATTGCTGTTGTTCAACGCCATGGAAGAGGTAATTGCTAACTTTATATCATACTCAATTTTTTTTTCATTTCTTTGGTATTGCAACATTGATTGATTTGGGTTTAGAAGTAGTGACATATTTTCATGTTTTTGTATTTGTGACAGTATTGCAATGGAAGATGGGGAGTGTATTTGGATATGCCTGAGGGAGGCATGCAATGGAAGTGACTTTACTCTGTAATATATTGGGGTTTTTGGGTATTGGGGTTTTACAAGAGTAGTGGCTTTTGTTTTGCTTTACCAATTTAGTTAGTCATAAGAGCTTTGTGATTGTTGTACAATGTATGATGTGACATATTGTGGCAAATGTGTACATCTAAAGACTGTGACAAATCTGCAATACCCGTCACGATTCCCAAAAACATGTCACTAAATTGGAATCCATCACTAATTCCTCACTTTTTCACAACAAAATTCACTCACAATATGTCACATCATACATTGTACAACAATCACAAAGCTCTTATGACTAACTAAATTGGTAAAGCAAGACAAAAACCACTACTCTTGTAAAACCCCAGTACCCGAAAACCCCAATATGTTGCAAAGTAAAGTCACTTCCATTGCATGCCTCCCTCAGGCATATCTAAATACACTCCCCATCTCCTATTGTAATATCGCCACAAATACAAAAACATGAAAATATGTCACTACTTCTAAACCCAAATCAATCAATGTTGCAATACCAAAGAAATGAAAAATCAAATTGAGTATGATGTAAAGTTAGCAATTACCTCTTTGATAGCGTTGAGCAAGAGCAACAGGCCTCACGTGAACAACAACAACACCAGTAACTGTAATTTCGAAACTGCAACAACACTGTCGACTGACAACCAAACTCTGAACACACGACATGCACACACAACGATAGGAGGCGGCAAGGAGTCACACGGCTATAGGAGGCAAGAGGAAGCGCCTGACAAGGGGAGGCGAGAGGAGGCAATATGCCGGGAGGGAGGGCAAGGGTTTGTCTACTAGGTGGGGTTTGACCACCTGGCCGCTTGGGAGGGACAAACTCTCGGGCGAGGCATCTTCATCTCTCGGGCGAGGCATCTTCATCCCACGAGGAGGAACGAGGGGGTCAGTTCGCCTTCACCTTATACGCAAAGGTGCTAATCTTCTTCTTCCAGGATACCTACCCCTACTCCGTCCTGTCCAGGTGTCGGTTCTAGGTGCAGTGACGGTATCGGGTGAAGTGACGGTTTCAGGAACACATGCCACAACAACGTGATGCAGTGTTCACAAACAAACACTGCTTGTGTTCTACGCAAGTTTGCTCCTCGGATCGGTCGCAGCTCCAGATTCATCGCCTTCCTCCGGTGCCTCTTCGACACCTCTTCTCCTGTCTTTTGTGTTTGGATCGATAATTCTCGTGTGTGCGATCGGGTTTTGTTCCTGGGGTTGGAATTTGCTTCTGGGATCTGTTTGTTTTTGACTGGGTTTCTTCTTGCCCTTATTAGATTGGTTTCCAATTTCCATGGGTGGGTTGTCTTCAATGCTTCTGTTGATGGAGCAGGAAGAGCCGAGGATTTTTGTTTCAGCAGTGATACGATGACTGGTTCACTGTCTTTTCGGTTTCAGGAATGCTTTGTTTTAGGTCAAAATGTTGCCATGTTTTTTTATTGTCTGTAATCCATTCATGTACTCTGCGTCGAACTAGAAACTTCAAGTTACCGTGCTTCACGTCCAGCTGAAATTTTACTCCTTGTTCCAATCAAACGAGGAGGAGAGCGCTGGTGAATTTAGGGTTTGGTTAGTTGCCATTTGGATTTTCCATTTGATGGAGGTGTTTTTTTAGGGTTAGCTCGAGCTTGTCGTCACCAGCTGCAGCCATTTTTTAGTTCTTGTGCAGGGAACATATGGGTGTGCACAAATTATCGATTGTTCATGATGGGGAGTCTCATGCCGTGGATTACGACAGCGACGAGGGGGAGGATGTGTTGAAGGTGCAGCTCTTCTCCTTGACGAATGTTCTTCCTGAGCATCAAGAGTTCTCATCAGCGCTTCTTCCGGGGCTTGTCAATGGGCTGGAGTCGTTGGCCCTCGTCGAAGGGCAAGGCGGCGTGTTTACGTTGAAATCACTTGGAGGGCCTTCTCCAATCGTCCCAGCTTTTGTTCAAAGTGATGAAGAGTTGGCACGGGCTCTGCAAGCAGAAGAGGATGCGTCGTTTGCTGAGCAACAGAGGCAAGTGCATGGTCAGCGCGGTCGAGCCGTGTTTGAGGCGAGGCTTCAATCGTACGTGCAGCAAGTCATGTTGTACGAAGACGTCGCTCGTCAGAGCGCGGCGAGGGCGTCTGTGTCGCTAGACGACCTCGAGGAGAAAGCGCTGGTGGCGTTGGCGAGGGAAGGGAAACCGAATGCAAGCGGCGCGGAGAAGGAGTACGCCGTGTTGATCCAGCTTCTTCTTTGGTTTAAGAAGTCTTTCAAGTGGGTGACCGAGCCTGAGTGCATCTCTTGCGGCTCCAAGTCGACGCGCGTTCCGGGGATGGGTCACCCGACTTCGGAGGAGCTCCGACACGGTGCCAACCGCGTGGAGCTCTTCAGGTGCAGAGGTTGCGGAAGGGAAGTCAGGTTCCCTCGGTATAACGATCCGCTGAAGCTGCTGGAGACCAGGGCCGGGCGGTGCGGCGAGTGGGCCAACTGCTTCACCTTGTACTGTCGCGCCTTCGGCTACCAAGCCCGCCTCGCGCTAGATTTCACCGACCACCTCTGGACAGAGTGCTTCTCCTCGCTGCACAACCGGTGGATACACTTAGACCCATGTGAGGCGGCCTACGACAAGCCGCTGCTGTACGAGATCGGGTGGGGGAAGAAGCTGAGCTACGTCATCTCGCTTGGGAGCGACGGGGTGCACGACGTCACGAAGCGGTACACGCGACAGTGGAGCGAGGTCTTGACGCGACGAACGGAAGTGACCGAGGCTGTGGTGCAAGAGGTCGTGTCGACCCTGACGGCCCGCGCCCGCCTCTCAAAACCGCAACATGAACTGGCGATCCTCCAAGCGCGCGACCACCAAGAGCGCCAAGAGCTGGAAGCAGCGTCGCCATCCTCTCCGTCTCCCCTCCCTGGACGCCAAAGCGGGTCACAGCAATGGCGAATGCTACGAGGTGAGGTTGGGAGCTCTCTCCCTGCTGCAGATACGACTCACCCAGTTCGGATCTGCGTGGATGAACACGTCAAGGACATCACATCGGCCCTCGGCGAGCTTCGGAAAGCCACAGAACCGACCCGGGTGACGCGCCTCTGGACGGAAGCGCTGCAGAAGCTACTGTCGCAGCCTTACAAGGCACGACGAGAGCTGTTCGGAACGGACGCTTGGCTCAAGGACGAGTGCTCCTCGCCCTTGCTGCAAGCTCTCGGATTACAGCGCGACGTGCAGCAGGAGACGGGACGTGTGCTGATCCACCTCGGTGGGAGCCCCGTCAAAACCGCGCTAGCTCTCCCAGTCGCCATCGAGCAGCTGGAAGATCTCAACCAGGAGCTCGAAAACAACCTCCTCGATCCCGCGACGACGCCGCTCGTCCGCCTCAGCGGCGGTACGACATGCGCGAGCGGGGAGGAGCTTCCTTTCGAAGTCGCCTCGGCTGCGTTTGACGGCTTGCGATCGACCAAGTGGCTGGATCCCCAGGGCGCCACCGGCGGGTGGATAGAGTACCGACTCTCCGAAGGAAGCTCCGCGACTACTCTTTCGGCATATCACATCACTTCCGCCGATGACTGCCCGGAGAGGGATCCCATGGCGTGGGTGCTGGAGGGCAGCGACGACGCGGGGCGCACATGGAAAACGCTGGATTCACGACAAGCCCAGCTCTTCGACAACCGCTTCATGAAAAAACGCTTTGACGTCGACGTCACTGACTCGCTACCATGTTCAGTGTTTAGATTTCGTTGCTTGTCGGCACGAGATGCGTCTTCACAAACTCGCTTGCAAATTGCTAATGTTGATTTATTTTCATCATCATAGCTCCCTTTGTACCCATCTTTACTCTCTGAAAGCAGATGTCTTCCCATCCCAAGTTTCGGTTCCGGATTTTATGAATGGACAAGGAGGCCAAGGTTCAGTATGTTGTTAGTTTGCTGAGTTGTTCTGCTTGTCTGCTGCCTTAAGGAATCATTATGATAGCAATGGACTCAACCCACATGCATGATGGTGTTATCACTTGGCGTACTTGAGAATTCGAAATGACTGGAACTGAATCTGTCACACCTGGAACGGCTTTGTAGATTGCCCTTGATACATCATTGGTTTGATTTTAGAGCACAAGTTAGGAGCTGTCCTTTCTTGATACCAGTGTAGAGTCTAACCTTGATAATATCACACTTGTTAATATAACACCTTGATATTGTCACCCAAAACCTTGAAACATATTTTCTTAGTGTAGAACTACCTTGTTAATATCACTATCACCCTTGATAATATCACATTTTTTTTTTCAAAATCTGTAGTGTAAGTGTGACAATATAAAAAATGGATGGATGAATAAGTGTGGATGATGGGATATCTCATCGGAATGTTTTACTGTATCTACGATTGGGGGTGATTCCTGAATGAAAAATGTGCGCAAATCATAGATTTTGGTGAAGACGAGGGTTTTAGGAAGAGCGAGGGTTCTGAGCTCTAAAAGCATTGAGACTCGGGAGAGGACAAGGGTTTGCTTGGGGTTGGTTTCTTTATAGATTTAGTACAGTGCAGGTCGCTGGGGTGTAAGTTCATTGCTGGAATGGCAATTAATTGATGATACTATATGTGTAATGTGAACTAGTTACACCTTGTCACGTGTTATTTCTCAACTAGGGTTGGTACCCGTCATCCCGACGGGGAGAGCGGAGGGTGGTGTGTTAAATTTACGTTTGTATGTTTTGTATTTTAAAACCTATAAGCTCAAATCGAATCTAAATGAAAAAATACTTATATTTTTGGAGTGCATGTAAATGTTACCCTAGTTTAAATCCACTCCAAAAATAAAGTACTTTTGCTTTACATTTGCATTTTGATCGACCATTTGTGCACATAAGTATCACTTGCCTAATGTAGGAGGAGAAAACCCTTCACATCAAGAGGTCAAAATCAAGAGTTAATAGGTTACTATCTAATATCAAGAGTCAAGAAGAGTGCATCACCGTGCCTCACCCTTTACATAAGAGGTCAAAATCAAGAAAGAGAGGTCACGCGACCGAGCTTTACACCTTTTATATAGATAGGTGACCATTTGACATGAGGTGAGATAAATCATATGTTAGGTTTCAATGGATTTACTAATTTGTTAAGTCTCAACATGAGATTTCACTAATTCATTTATTTGATTTTTGTGATTTATAACATCTGATGGTGATTGATTTAGGTTGGAAAATCAAGTGTATGACCGTTTGTAATTTAATTTAATTTTTTGATTTTTTAAAATTTTATTGAATTTTTTTTGGCCTTTTTTATTGTGATAATATCACATTTTGCCTAGAATTACCAAACGTGATATTATCAAAATTGTCACACCTTGATAATATCACATTTTTGGGTGAAACGGAGGGTGTGATATTATCAAGGTTAGACTGTAGCTGCCTTTGGATTTGCCAAAATACCCCGGTCAAGCGTCGCATTGAGGACAAAAACCGGCCCCTATTTTTATGTTGGAGGGGCCCTATTTATCAAAGGGCCTCCGGGGCACCTTGGGGCCACAAGTCACAAATTCGACAAAAAAAAATTCCATTAAAAGTCTCTAGAGCCCAGTAAGTTAGAAGCCCAGAAAAATGGACCCACCCAAGGGTGAGGCTTGATGCAACGCTCGACCGGGGTAAATAGGGAGATCCCTGCCTCCAGTAAATGACTTATCCACTCATACGTCTCGCTTTCACATCACGGTTTCTAAGTCAACCACGAGTGGCATTGATGAGAATGTTGATAATGCGAAGGGTTTAGAGCTTTTGTATACATATATACATAATACTTTTTTGGTGGTAGTGGCTTTCCAAAATCACGTCGTCTTTGTTTTTAATGTTTCCCCCTTCTTTTTGTAGCAGAAGAGGACGACGTTCCTGATCACACTAGTAACAATGAAGCTGAAGAGTGACAACAAGATCAGGATAGTAGTACTCCCATGACACTGGTTGCTACTTCAAAGGGCTGAATTAAGCCTCCCTCTCCAATATCCTCCTTTCAACCACTTTGCATATAAATCTGGAAAGTTCTCCACGGTTGTTGATTTGGCAGAGAGCATGAGCTTCTTAATTTCACTCCAAAGGACAAGGCTTTGTCAACCTCAGTTCCAAAACTCTCGTCTCAAGCCCCACGACTTGACAAGAACGATTCAAGCTCCAATCCAACATCACATATCATTGATGTTTCCATCTCTCAAAAGTTGTCTATTTCATCATAAATATAGCAGCAAAAAGAGACGTGCTCACGTTGCAAAATAGAAGAAGACCCTGGAAAGGAGAACAGCCTCAAATACATGTAATTCTTACCACGAGATTGAGACATAGAAGAAAGGAGAATTCCAAGTCTGGATGAGATGATGTTCCCCATAATAAAAGTCCGTGGAGATTCCGAGTAGTACTTCACAACTTCCAACCATGATGAAGAAGGCACAGCTATATAGCTTGCAACGGTGCCAGTAAATAATCCAGAAGTCCAAGCAATGAAGAAGTAGGCTGATAGACCTTTTTGCGTAAGAAGAACCATAGTCATCACCGCCGCGTGAAATATACATGGCAAGGAAGTTGAATAGACAACTCCTAGCACTGGCACTGTAAGGAGAAGAGAGGGCGAGAGGATTACAGAGACCAATCAATCATCTACCCGAACAGTTCCTCAGCTTTTCTCCTCGGCCTTGTTCGTCATGTGTGGGGGATCCTGAACTGTAGCTCGTTGTTTGGGGATTCGGTTCTACGCCTGGGTCGTGTTGTGGTTTTGCTGTTCCTCGTCTGCTGCAGCGGGAGCGGGAGCGGGAGCATGGCCGTTTGCAAGCTCTCGGGGGTGGTCGTGGTCTACTTCCAGGGAGGTGAGGGCGGCCAGGGCCTTCATCTCCTTCTCGCTGTTGGTGAGGCGCTCAGTGGCCAGCTTGAAGTGGAACACGCTGGTCTGCAGCCTCTTGAGCTGGAACTGGCGCTGCGCGGCCAACTGCTGCGCGTTTGCCAGAGACTCCTCCAGTTTCAGGGACTTGGTTTTGAGAGCGGCGATGGTGACATCCGCTTTCTCCACCACGCCCTGCAGGCTCATCACTTTCTCCTCGAGCCCTCGCTGATTCTCCCTTGCCTTGTCGAGTTCCTCTCTAAAGGCGCGCACCTCCGCGTCCTCCTCCTCCTGCTCCTCCTTGGCCATGAGGAAGTTGTTGATGGCCTGCTTGTGCACGGACTCCTCCTGTTTCCGCAGCGCGCCCGTGGAGCTCTGGGGCGAGATGGAGCTCCGAGCGCTGCGGGAGCGCTCCTTGCGCTGCTGCTCCGGGGAGTGGTGGTACCTTCCATGCGGGCTCCTGCCGTTGTTCCTGGGACTGCTGCCTCGGGCGGGAGGAGGACTGATGCGCATGGGCGTGAGCGAGCGGCTCATGTGGCGGGGAATGGGCGGGGACCTGGTGCGACGGTGCATTCGCTCCCGCGACGGGGGAGAGTCGCGCCGCCGAATTCGCTCCCTCATGTCCCTGAATCTAAAGTCTCGATGATCCCGGTCGCGGAACCCTAATCCTTTCAGATTCTTCCGCACCTCGTTGACGCGAATGGTGCGGCCGTCTACCTGCCCCCCGTCCATGTCGCGGATCGCCAGCTGCGCCGATCGCGAGTTCACAAATGTGACAAACCCGAACCCCCGGGACTCCCCGCTCTCGCGGTCACACACTATCTTCACGGACGCCACGTCGCCGTACTCCATAAACGCTTTCCTCACCGCATCTTCATTACTCTCGTAAGACAGCCCTCCCACGTACACCGAATTCGCGTCGTCCATCGCACAATAATAAAAAAATCTCCCCCTCCGCTCAAAATCGCCGATAAAAGTCCCCAAAAAAACCAAAATCTCAAAAACTGCTCTCGATACCCGACGGCGAATCTCTGCAAGCAATCACCATGACTGTCATGTCCAACCTCACAAAAGCACCAGAACGGTATCCTCAAAAACAGCAGCGGCAAATTCTCCACCACCCTTTTAGGGTACCAACAGCCTCCCCAAGAATTCCCCAAGCCCTAGAACAAAAATCCCACCAACTCCACTCAACACACAACCCCAACGAACTCCCACCTCTCTCTCAATCACTCAACAACACCACCCCCGTCGCCAACCCCCTTACCGACACTCCACAAACCTCCGCCTCAAGCTCAAAAATGTTCCAAAACCCACCAAAACCACCCCTTTCCCTCTCCTCCAAAGAAAACCATCCAACTGCCACACGCCAAACCAAAACCAAAACAGAAAAAAACAGAGGAAAAAATAACTGATTTCTTTTCCGAGAACCGCAACAACAACACCACCTTACAGAACAACTACCAACGCAAACCTCCACCTCACCGACAACCGCCAATGCCAACCGGAACGAATTCCTGCACACAACAGCGAGCGCGGAAAACCAACGGCAACGAATGGATCGAGCAACGGTCTTGACGAGTGCGAGGCAAGAATTAGACGCAATGCACGTGAGGGAGCGTGGTCGTACCTGAGGGTGCGAGGCGCGGCACCGGGCATGGCGGCTGCTGCTGCTGCTGCTGCTGCGGCGGCGGTTGCGGCTGCAAGTAGTTGCATTCTTCTTCTTCGTCTTCTTGCAAGTGTTGTCTGCGTTTCGAGTGCGACCAAAGGCGTCACTGTTGTAAGTTGCGCTTTCGAGGTGCGGGCGGGCGACCGGCTGGGGCGGTGGCACGGTTTGTCTGTACCGGTCGTCGTTTGGTCAGTGTTCCCCAGGTCGTAAAACAAGGTGGGAGAATCTAAAACCGACAGGCGACCCATTACCGCTTTTGAGATTTCAGGGAGGAAATGTTGCCGGACATCAAATCCGTTGGTAAATTTCCTCCTTGGAAGGAAGAGTATACAAGGGAACCGGTGTTGGATCGCCGTTGGTTTTGGGTTGTCCTACCTAAGCATGGATGATAATTTACGTGGATAGGACTATCTCGAAATACGTGCACTAATTAAGGTGGTCCACTTGAATTTTCGATCCACATCAAATCATGTACATCAAAAATAGTGTGGTTTGTTTTGTAACTTATGATGTGGATTGATGGAGAGGTGGTGGTGAGGTGGCGGCAAGTGACGGGGAGTGGAAGATATTTGCGGTGAGGTGGCAGTGAATGGCGTGACACATATTGAAATGTGTTTCCAAAACCAAAATTGATGTGATCCACGTCATTTTTCTAATGAATCCACACTGCATGCAGTGTATAGTGTGGTGACCTCGAGTCACGGAGCTCAAATCCGCGAGTTTTGCGCTCTGGTGAGATAATTTCCCCACTTCCGTTTCTGATACCCGGTTCTGTTTGCGTGATATCCGGTGTGGTAAGCGGAGGTATGGGGCGGTTTTCCCCTGGGTATGGCATCGAGGTGTGGTGCTGGAAAGCTGGTGATGTGATGGGTGATGTCACGAGTGGTGTTCGTGATGTGATGGAAGTCTGGTCATGAGATACCCGCCTACGTATCGCATGGGTACAAGGGCGGTGTTCATGCCATGGATGACGTCATGGGTGACGTGTGGGATAGAAGCGGCGTCTTTTTTTAGATACCCGCCCTGGTGTCTATTTGGGTCCTACGTCTGGACCATTCACAAGAGGAAAGAGAAGGCTTTCTGATGATAGCAAATGTTGACAGGATGCCAACCATTGATTTCTAAACTAGCTAAAATTAAGGTATGCCCCCTCATAACCAACAAAAACCCATAGCCAACCTCTTTAAAATTGGGGTATATCCAACCCTCTTCCATCCCATTAACACCAATTCAGCTCCAAATGGAGGTTTGCTATTAGTCAAGACCCTTACTTTTGGTCGTTGGTTATGGAGGTACCTACTGCTGGCCACCCACTAATCATGGCTGCACAGTTTGAAAATTCTTAACTAATTTGGTTTTCATCGAAAAAATATGAAATCACTTGGGGTTGGAATTGTAATTCTATTGGCTATCACTGAAAAATAATAGAATAATTTTCTCTTCTCTCCATATATGCACAATCCTTAACTTGTCGGTTTTAGGGGGGCTTACCTTAATTGAAAAGCCACCCAAAAGAAACATGGCTCCTATCAGTACACCATGAAAAATCGAAAAAACAAACGATGAAATTTAGCCAGAACGCCAACCAACATTATAAGTATTCAACCACCTTCCATGAAGATATCCACGCGTAACACATGGATATAACGTAGGGTATTACCAACGTTGATCTCCACATATTATATGCTTGAATAGGTTACCGACCTCCTTCAATGTTGTAGTTGATTTCTGCCAAATTTCATGAACTAATTTGGGATCGTTGGTGCCTCCAACGATGGTGCAACTCACAAGAATATAATCCAGGTATCATTCGGGTACTGGATTGGTAGAAGGGGTGCAACCGGGGGCAGACATGGGAAACGTACGCTCATGCACATGTGTGCAGATGAGTCTGCGTTGGGGCCCCAAAGATTGGTGGTGGGCCCCACTAAAACAATAAGTTTGGATAAATTTTTAAAAGTATAAATTGGTTCCCAGTGTAAACGCGTTGGGAATAGGGGGAATGCAAGGGAACATGGTGGGGAACTCTAGGGAGCAACATGGGAACTCATCCGGAACGCAATGGGAACATTGTGGTGATAATATGGTCAAAAAGGTATATCAGAAGAGGGTAACCAAATGGTTTAGTTAGGAACCATATTAGATTTTACCATGAAACTGGTGCGGGCATGAGGAGCCCAACTCGAACTTTTAGGGATCATATCTGGGAGATGAAGTCCTAATATATGGTCGTCATGTACGTCTACCTAGTGATGTCTATGACGAGTGAGGGTCGCGGCGAATGACGTGTGTAGGAGGATACTAATCTGGTGAATGGATTGCAGACGTTCGATTTTGGGCAAGTTTTTTTCTTATTGGTTTTTATAAGTGTTTAATACAACATAAGTTCCGGGTTGCACGGCGATCTGTCTGTACGCGCTTTGGGTGGACGGACGAAGCTCTTCAGTTTGGGAGCGGAAAATCATTTGCCTCGATTTGGTACCGCTCTCGACACATGTAAGGTATACCCGCAATGACCAACATTTTCAGCAATGATAATAATACAGTCGAAACTCAGTGTATGGTACTGGTCGGGAGAAAAAAAAACTATAGAGTTATAGTATATAACACATATAGAAATCAATACTGATAATTAATGACAGTTATGGAAACAACACTTATAAGACTTCAACTTGAAATATATAACATTTCTGAAAATACCTGATGAGAGTACAAAAGATATAAAACATAATTCAACATAGCTAAGTCAAAGAAACAATCTTTATTATGATAGTTTGACGAGATTCTTTCAACTAAGCCAATTGAATGATAGAATCCATATGAGTTTGACGTGAATCTTCCAAATGCAAAGATAAAACTTCCTTTTGAAGTGATTAAATGTTCTTGATGTGTGATAGAACATCATTTGGTCTTTGATCCAAGAACTTCTTCAAAGTCTTAAGTGCACTCTCAGTAATTCCAAATCCCACAACCTCTTTCACCACATCATCCAAAACTTCATCTCCATCAATTTCTTGATTTTCACAAGGGAAATTGTTCAAAATCTTGTGCCAAAATTACTTCAAGTGTCGGTGCACAAAGAACCATGAATGGTTGATGTTGTGGCTGGTGGCTCGTGTCTAGTGCCTCGTGCCGTGAAGTAAAAATGTGACCTACAGTCATGGACTTCGTGCTGAAAACCTGATTCCCAAATTAATGTCCGACTAGAGCTATATAGACTCTTTATCAAAACCCAAAACTAGAATTGGATGTCCGGTGCCCAACCTTTCTTTGCAGTCGTGCTGCTTGATCTCAAATCTCGATGCGTGATTCAACAATGCACTTGTCAATCCCTAATGTGTCCATGTCCCTTCAAAACGCACCCCAATCCGATCATACATTCGTCCACCCTAAATCTCTCTGACCGCCTATTGATCTAGTCATACCTCTCGTTTTAAACCTCTCTTGCCCCTACCCCGAAGTGCACAAATCCCTTGCCTCAAATTGCACAATCAAAATATTATGTTAACAAGGAAGAATTGTAAGTCATTCCCGAATGATATGGTTTAATACATGAAGAAGTATAAAATATTATCGCTCTCATATATTATTATCTATCTTTTCCCAACTTAAACACTTATAAAAGTGAAATTAACAAAGGAGAAAGCGAAGCATGTCATATCAATTAACATATCACACTTATTAGTGTTATTTAGTTGGGAGCAAAAAAATTATATTATAATACTTATAGAGGTAACATATATAGAGTTTCAAGTATACATTTCTTTTTCACTGATAGCCAATAGAATTACTATCTCAACCCAAGTGACTTCATATTTTTCCAATGAGACGTGGATTAGCTATGTATTTTCAAAGTGGTCTGCCATGTTTAGCCTATTTTTTCCACTCGTGCTGACCAAAAACTAGGGGTCTTAATTAATAGTAAGCCTTCACCCCTAAAGGCCCATGAGTCCCCCGAGGGTACTCCTACAATCTCCGGAGAGGGCTCTTGGGCCTACATGGATTAATTTGGAGTTGACGAAGAATGAATAAGTGGAAATGGGGCAAATTTGGGATTGAATTGAGACCAAATATAGAGTGGCTATGATAGGTCATGGGGGGGTATACCTTAGTGTTAGAATATATAACATTTCTAAAATTGATCTCAATATCTGGTAACATTTATATTTTCACCTGCTGTACCAATGTTCATCCAAATTAGTCACCCTAAATCCTAAATTTTGTTTTATCCGGTCAATTTTGCTGCTCCGCACTACATATTACTGCATGTACTTTTATAAATTGCCCCATAATTTCTTTGATTTTCCCAACTTTAACACTTATAGAAGTAAAATTTATAAAGTAGGGATAGAGATATGTTATAACAACTTAATATATATCACTTAATAGTGTAGTTTTTTAGGAAATGTAATTTTGTTTGTAGACATGAGATTCCAACACTTAAAGGGGTAACATAAAGACTTTGGACTCTAATGCGTCGACGGTGGGGTCGTTCATTATGTGGTCTTCGGCGGATCTCTTAACAAACATTTACTCAAGTTGGACACAACATTGTGTTTAGTGAGGATTTACATTTTACTAGTACACCATTTTTGACATTTTAGCATTTGTATTTGTCTTTAGTGTTGCCAACAATAAATAGTATCAGTAGTGTATTGGTTAGGTCACCTGGACTTAGATAGCGCAATTGATTCTTTAGCCGTAACACCCGGATGGGAAGAGCGCTCGTTCAATCTAACAAACATCTTCCTGCATAATACCCTTCCTGGCAAAAACCTCACAGCAAAAAATTTTCACTATGAAAATCCCTCACATCCATAATCCGGGGCAACAAACAATATTTTGAACTTGGCGGGCCCTGATATGCGGGCAACAAATTGTTGGTATATCCGGGCAGTGGCCAGTATCATCCATTTTGGGTGTTACGTCAGGAGATGCCCTTGCAAATGGGGCTCTTCTTTACACATAGTATTTAATAGCTGGAAAGAAACCCCGCTTTGTGATGGTGGAGAATCAAAGGAATAGTTGAGTTGTTTACTTAGTTTAGTTTTTATTGTAAATCATTTTTAGTTGCAGCTGAGTACAGGAAGAAGCGGTGATATGATGGAGTTCCTTGTTTTGTGGTTGGATCCTTGTCTTTCTTCTCGCTTTCCTGGTCTACACCTCCACTTTTAATTGTGTTTATCTCTATATATAACATAAATATTACAATACACTAGGTCAAACCAAAACCTAGGTGATACTCGGATTGGGTCTTGCGTTGAGACTGGTACCACATTAGACATGACATTGCATCGGGTCAAGATGTTGCGCCAGGACAAGGTATCGCTATGGGACATGGTGTTACCCAGATAGATAATATTCGAAACCTATGTGATACCTAAATTCTAATATGTGATACTTTGGTACATGATACTTCCAACTCTATGTCTTGCCACATCATTGGGACTCCTAACACTTTCAATATCAGAAGGGGACTACACTTCTAGATTAGATTATTGTGGTTTTGGTAAAACCCTTGTCTTCCATCTCTCTTTTGTAGTTTGCTCCCCCACTATTGTGTTTTGGACCTAGTTACAACTACAGTAATATTTAATGTAATGGCTCATGGCAAAGTGTAAAGTCAATCTTTTGTAGTAGCCTATGTTAGCTAGGAAGTTTGGCGGAGTTGATGCTTTTGAGTACTTGTCCACACAATGTTTGAGAGGTGTTGCTCCTTTGACTCCTCATGTATTAGAGTTTTCCTGAAAGTGTGTACCAAAGAGGCAAGTCAATATGGAAAGCGTGCCAGATAGGATGAGATTGAAATACGGAAAGAAAGAAAACATGAGAGATCTCATGCTCCCTTTTTTTGGCAACAATGAAATGCTTGCCCATCAATGCTCTTGGGCCCTACTCCATGCAAGCTAAAGCTCTCCAATAGTACCCTAAGTTCTCAAAGAGTTGACTAATAGTTCCTCCACACCCTTCCCAAACCAAATCACCATGTGCATGTGGTCCTGGTTACTAACACAAGGCCATAAGATCTAGGGTGACTGTCTTGTGTATTTTGGTGACTTTCAGAAAAACTCTATTCTCTACAACTTTCTTCCAATTTACAAAATCTTTCTTTGAATCATTCACAGACTTTGCTCTTTACTAACCAGAATATTCATTGCTTTGTCATAACATTACTTAGAAGAAAAGCTACATTCCGAAATTATAATAATTTCAACTTGGAAGTGGTGTCCAATCCATAAAAGGCCAGATGTACCAAGTTACACAAATAAATTGAGAATTTTTATACAACTTACCAACGTAACTTCCTTTGAGATTTAAAAAAAAAAACTCTTGTAATACAAAAGTCAACACCAAGAGGAGTCAAAGTTTTTAGGCAACGTGAATAGTTTTTTTTTTAATATTCCACAAAAGTAGGCACAAAGATTTGAGATTTTGCACCTTTCCTTTTTTTTTTCTACCTCAAGAAAATATAAGGATCATTTAAATTAAGATTTTACATAAAACTAAGATCACAAAAAAATAATGTTTAGTTTGGGTGATTTTGGACCCCTTCTTATTGCATGATTTTTTAGACACCTTGACCCTTATATTTCAGAAGGTGCCATTGGTGCCCAATCTATTCTACATGTATGTTGTCATATTTGAACATGATAAGGTTTAGATCTTGAAATGACCTCCAAATCAAAGGTGATGAAGAATCATTAATTCAAAGGTGTCAGTCTTGCTAAACGTTTATACACTTTATGTATTCTACAAAGTAAAATGCTAGCCTATATATATGGTTCCCGAGTGACATATAAGGTTAACATACCTAAATGTTTTTGGATAAGTGATGGCAAAGAGTGGCATCTCGTGCCAGCCAAATTCCACAAGAAACTCTTTTAGAAATGGCCCATATACAACGTATTATACTTAAATTAGATTGGAGGATAAATGACAAGCTCAAAGTAATTAGAGGCTTCGTGATGTGCTAGGATAACTTGAGTGAAGTTTCACCATTAAAATGAAACGAATTCAAGTAGGCGTGCATCAACATCAAGTGGACTGACCAGGGGTAATACAAAGCAGGAGCTAAGAGCACAAGGAACTTCCCTTGTTTGCATCACGTCACGACATCGAATGGACCACAGAAATCAAAATCCTCAAGCAAAACCAATTCCTAGCTGGGCGAGATAATAACAGGCAGCAGAGACAGGACAAGGTTGCACATAAAGCTCCAAATCTTTTGGTCATTGCTCTAGTCTCTCAATCAATCAATCATACACATACAGCACATACAGCCCAAAGACGGAAGAGAAAATGTACAGCTTACAGCCCAACCAGTCTTTTCTGGGATGAAGTTCGTACATACAGGAAAGCATCTAAAGTGCAAAAATGAGCAAAGTTTTCTGAACACAGAATGTAATTATCTACAAAAGAACGTGAAGCTCACCATCTGCGAGGTCTGGAGGATTGAATCAAATGAACACGAGGTTCGTGGACATGTCCAAAACGAATGGGTCCATGAACAAGCGCGCTAGGAAGTAAAACAGCACGCCAAATGAGATTGATATCGGCAGAGCAGGAAGTGCCCGCTGCCAGACCGCCAGCAACACCAGCGTCGCCCCGAGGCCCGCCACGATGGCTAAGTAGCAAGCATACACCGTCATCAGGTCATACATGGCCGCCCGCCCCACCAACACGCTGTAGAAAACGAAGTCTCCCAACCCCAGTTTCAGTCCCCCAGAAGTTCCAATCTGTAATTCCTCATCGTCCTCTTCGACAGGTTGAGAAGAAGCCCCATTCATTCGCCGAGGTCGATCACCTGAAGATCCAGTGCTTGGAGAGCTTTGTACCAAAGAAGATCCAGGGCTTGGAGAGCTTTGTACCAATGAAGATCCAGTGCTTGGAGAGCTTTGTAACAAAGAAGCAGTATCGTCATCCAAGTGTTGATTCTCGTGTATCACGGTCGAGACAGCGTTCAGAGAACCCGCTTCACCAACGGGAGAAATCAATCGAGAACCAAGGATTCCGACTTCAGGAACAGCGGGGACGAGAACTTGAGTGGTATCAGGTTGTGAAGCTCCTCCAAGCTCTGTGTCGGGAGACCTCCTCCATCTCCTCACGCGGGACCTCTGTGCATTCGACGAAGGAGGAGGCATGGGCACGCCATTGGGATAATTAGGTCGAGCCTCATAGATGAGCGCCGGGATCTCTTCGTCGCGCTCTATAGCCATTTCCACGAGGAGGTTAAGCGGGCCTCGCGGGGTCAACACGGCCACAATGTCATACCCCGCCATGGCCAGGAGAAGAATCCATGTGGTCCACTCGGGGAGCTTCGTGAACCAGAACGCCACGAGCGCGCCAATGGCAACCAGATACCCTTGCGTCACCAGAATCGGCATTCGAGTGAAAAAAACAGCCGCGACACCAACGCTCGCGAAATTGATCGTGCATATCAAGAACGTCACCACGTCGATAGGAATCGAATACAACCTGATGAACTGCACGGCGATAATCCCGCCCATCCACGCCAGCACCGTGAACGCCGAAATCCCCATGTACACCTTGAGGCATCGCGTGCACCGGTAATAGAACAACGCAACCATCACGAAAGTCACCAACGTCACAATTAACACGAACACGACCGCGTTCAGCAACGCTCCTCCCAGCTTCTCCGAGAACGAGTCCGACGCCTGTTCGTTGTACACCATCATGGCTATGCTGGAAATGGGCTTGTCGTCCCCGTGCGGATCCAAGAGGTGCACCATCGAAACCACAAGAAACATGCATATCGACACCGGCGTTACGAGACTGATTATCTCCCCTCCCACAACGTCTAGGATCCCCTTCTCCATCTTCTCAAACCTAGAAACCCTAACTACGGCGAAGAAGCTCCAATTGCCGTTCTCCTCAAACCCTAAAGCCCGCTCTCAAGACAACCTCCACCATCATTCAGCTGCCGCACCCATCGCTGCACCAATTGGCCGCTACAGTGAAATCCAAACTATCGGTAGCAAGAGTTGAGTGACGCCCGCCGATCTGCAGGATTTCTTGATGCGACTGAGCGTGGGAGGCGAGACCTTGAGTGATAAAACTAGAAGAAACAGGGGAAGTAGCTCGGGCTGGTGTGACGGCGACCTCGCAATGCGCCGAGTGTTTTTGTTTCCCTATTTCTTTGTCGAAGGAAACGAAGAGCGCGAATGCGTACAGAGCCAATGACGAAAGTCGAGACACTAGACGACGAGAGACAGCGACGATATCGACCCCATATCATCGTCCATCTCGTCGTCGTCCTCCACTGCTACAATTCCAGCGCCGCGGTCGTGGGTCGCGGTTGCGGTTCTCGGTTGTCGTTGTGCCTGGACCCAAGCAGGCTGACCGGCGGTGAACCGGAATGCTTCTTCGACGATACCCTTCGCTTGAACTCTAGGCCCGTGCACATTGGGCAAACGGAAGGCGTGCGACGTCGTGTGTGAGGGCGCGAAAACGCGGGTTTGCTTTGGTCAGCCGTCCTAGCCTAGAGCAAATATTTCGTGAGGGCTCAGCCCTCATCGATTGTTTACCTCACATTTTGCCCCTACGATTAATCCGTTAACCCCTAAATTAGACCTGTCAAGAAGACACCACGCAAGTCTAGTCGTCTCTCTCCTTCTGTCTCTCTCCTTCTGCCTCTCTCCACAGAGCTTGCTTCGAGCTTCGTCTCTCTCCTTTTTTCTCTCTCCATAGAGCTTGTTTTTAGCTTCTTTTAAGTGACTTAGAGTTTTGTTTTTTGGGTGATATTATGGAAGTTCCAAGGGGGGGTTTAATAGCTTTAATACTTGATGAAGGGGATGATAGTTCTCAAGGGACTCGTGGTACTTCAAATTTGAAGAAGGAATGGACCGAGGGGATTGTGAGGTTTCTTGTGGACTTGTGTGAGGAAAAGTATTGGGAGTACAATCGCAAGCCTTTCAAGAAAGCGAATTGGGAGTCATTTGCGAACCACCTGAACACACAATTTCCAGAGGAGCCTCAAGGAACTTGGCAACAAACGCGTGACAAATGGAACAAGATGCGGTTCACGTATTAGGAGGAGAAGGCGAAGCAAGAAGAGACTGGAGCTTCAACGTCCACTTGGACACCATGGTATGAAATTTTTGATAACATTTTTGGTGGTACTGCAAAAATCAATGGTATGCCTAATGGTGTTGATCAAGGAGTTCGTTTACAACATTCTGAAGCTTTTGTTTTGAGTGATGATGATGAGGGCACTTTGCCTACTCCTCTTCCTCCTCATCCTTCAGCTCCAAATATTGCTTCTTCACAGTCCCCACGTACTGAGGCAGTTAACCAACCGGGATGTGAGGGTCAAGTGAATCAAAATGTAGGGAAGAGGAAGAGGAAATTGGCTTTGGGAGAAGAATCCATTATCTCTGCCATTAACAATTTCTCCAAGGATATTTTAGAGGTAGAGAAGATGAAATTGCAACTCATAGAAAAAATGATAGATAATGAGAGAGAAGGTAGGGAGATGTTGATGAAATGGCAACTAGAAATGGCGGCTTTATTTGCTGAAGTGTTGAAGGCAAAGGACTCTTCCGAGTTCTAAATAGGTTTTGCATCTTCAATGTTGTTTGATTTTTGGAATTGAAGGCATTAGAATGTTGATTTCAATCCTATATGGAATTTGTTTGGACTTGGTTTGGATTTGGTTGCATTTGTTCCAAATTCCATAACATTGAATAAAAGACTTTTTTTTATAACACTAAAAATGTGCAACTCAAAACCTAAAAAGGAAAAGCTTAAAAGCCTTACAGTAAACACAATATTGAGGTCCAAATAAATAAATAAACACTCTCCACAACATGTACAACCATTTACAATAAAAAATTAACAAAAAAACAAGTAAACATACCAAGAAAAAAATCCACGAAGTTCAAGCTCTCTATGGCTCTCTCAACCTTCCCAAGCTCCTCCAAAAACTTGCTCACAGTTTCAGTTTCGCATAGTAGAGACATAAAGAGAAATTGCAACTTCGTGGACCCCAAAAGGGGCTCTTGGAAAAATAAAGTGGCAGTAAGTAGGGTTGCCTTGTTGGACGATGGTAGGGGCCCGCTTATAAATATGTGACATCGCACATTGCCTTGACGGGGGTCCATGTGCGCTGGCCTACTGCTGCCGTCGCCGTGAGCGTCCCATTCATACGACCTGAGCGAGCCGTGGCTACGCGAGGAGGGGGACTGAGACGCGCGCACTATAGGCAGGTAGGTAGGAGAGGGCGCCGGGGCCGGGGCGGGGAGCGGCCATGGCGGAGTCGGAAGGGGAGGGCGCGCCGTTCACCACCTCGACCGTGCTTATGTCCGCGTCTAAGCACATCACCTCCAAGTGTGGCACGTAGAAACGGACGTTTTTGGACTGCAAGCACGGCGATCCAAACCCGGAGAAGTGTCTATAGGAGGGGCAGGGCGAGAGCCGATGCGTCATCTCGCTGTAAGTGGTGGAGGCCTAAACCCTAATTGGATGGTTTTTTGTCACATGGGTGGAAGTTAGGGTTGGGTGGGTGTGGAGAGCGGGGATAGCACGACATTGCGTGCGCGAGGGGCTGAGGGCGGGTGGATTGGCGTGGCATGGCAGGCTTCGGGAGCTAAACACCAAATGACCGAAGGTGATGGAGTTATACACGAAGTACATGGACTACTACAACAATGAGTTCAAGCTGTGTCGGAAGGAGCAGCGGGAATTTGAGGCGAGCTGCCCTCAATAGATCGCGTTTGTAGGCGGTTTGGCTAGTCCGGCAGCGTGGATTAGTTCTGTTGATATCCTTTTGGTGGGGCAAGCAACAGTGCGAATTGATACTGCTCGTAGGGCGGGGATGCGAGAGGCCCTGTGGCATTGGAGTTGAGTGTATGAAGGTTTACCTTTGTTTCCGCTCCGGTTGGCGTCGACTTGATCGGTCAACGGGTCATTAGTCTCAACAAGAGTGGATTGTGCATGAACGGCATGATTATGCTGGAATAAGGAGACGTGTTTTTTGAGCGTTTCCATTGTTCTCGGTTGATTCTTGTGCGTTGGATGAGGAGATTTGGTGTGCGGGGATGTGGATTGCTTTTTATTTGTTTGGAGTTCATTTGGAGATTGGTTTGGTGTATTTACCTCGTGAAATTGCAACAAAGTCGGAGGACATCGTGCGATCGTTCTGATTATTTCGATTACACGGGTGTTTATTCTAAATAGATCTGAAAATCTCGTGTAATTTTGGACAAAATGTATTGTATAAAGAGAATTTGTTTATCCAATCTACAGCGTTCTTCAATCATTTGCAGCACTCATTCTTGAATTATGGAATTTATCTTCTGAGTATTTGTTCTATTGCTTTGTTGAATTTCAAGTGTCTTTCCATTATGTCGAAAGTCGTTCATTTTCAATTGAATTTCTTTCATTTTGTTTAGTCAAGTTTACATAATTAGAGCTATGTCAAACTTGTTACATATATTTGAAGTTTAAAAGGAATTTTTATGTTCTAGACTACTTTCAAATCAAACATCCCTAAAGCAGGCTTGCATTCCAATTGCAATACTAAACTATTGATGTAAGAAAAGATTCCAATTACACTATGTGTATTACACAGTAAGGACCTACTTCACGTTTGAAAATTTTGCAAAAGAACATGCCTTCAAACTCCACTTCCACTCTCATTCACACTCCCATTTTCACCTCCAAACTTGATATAAGTTTGTATTGAGCTTGAATCCAACACCATACACCCGCAAAGCAATTTGTACAGATCTACATGACAACACCAAAAGCCAATTGTCTCACATAAAAGTTCCACAACAAACCATACCCTGTTAAACAAAGAACTTCCCATTCTCAATTACGTTGATAAGTGGTCCTGCGCAGTCCCCATTGAAGCCATCAGCAGCAAAGGTCATGCTCGACATTGAATAAAATCAATTCCCGATTTATACACCAAACCAATCTCGGAATGAACTCCAAACAAATAAAAAACAATCCTCATCCCCGCACACCAAATCTCCTCATCCAACGCACAAGAATCAACCGAGAACAATGGAAACGCTCAAAAAACATGTCTCCTTATTCCAGCATAATCATGCCGTTCATGCACAATCCACTCTTGTTGAGACTAATGACCCGTTGACCGATCAAGTCGACGCCAACCGGAGCGGAAACAAAGGTAAACCTTCATACACTCAACTCCAATGCCACAGGGCCTCTCGCATCCCCGCCCTACGAGCAGTATCAATTCGCACTGTTGCTTGCCCCACCAAAAGGATATCAACAGAACTAATCCACGCTGCCGGACTAGCCAAACCGCCTACAAACGCGATCTATTGAGGGCAGCTCGCCTCAAATTCCCGCTGCTCCTTCCGACACAGCTTGAACTCATTGTTGTAGTAGTCCATGTACTTCGTGTATAACTCCATCACCTTCGGTCATTTGGTGTTTAGCTCCCGAAGCCTGCCATGCCATGCCAATCCACCCGCCCTCAGCCCCTCGCGCACGCAATGTCGTGCTATCCCCGCTCTCCACACCCACCCAACCCTAACTTCCACCCATGTGACAAAAAACTATCCAATTAGGGTTTAGGCCTCCACCACTTATAGCGAGATGACGCATCGGCTCTCGCCCTGCCCCTCCTATAGACACTTCTCCGGGTTTGGATCGCCGTGCTTGCAGTCCAAAAACGTCCGTTTCTACGCGCCACACTTGGAGGTGATGTGCTTAGACGCGGACATAAGCACGGTCGAGGTGGTGAACGGCGCGCCCTCCCCTTCCGACTCCGCCATGGCCGCTCCCCGCCCCGGCCCCGGCGCCCTCTCCTACCTACCTGCCTGTAGTGCGCGCGTCTCAGTCCCCCTCCTCGCGTAGCCACGGCTCGCTCGGGTCGTATGAATGTGACGCTCACGGCAATGGCAGCAGAGTTCGAGCGAAGGCAATCGTCAAAGAAACATTCCCGTTCACCGCCGGTCAGTCTGCTTGGTTCCAGGCATGACGACAACCGAGAACCGCAACCGCGACCCACGACCGCGGCGTTGGAATTGAAGCTGGGCCGCGAAGCCGTCGTCGAGCCTGTGATCGTGGAGTTTGTGATGCACTAAAGTCTATGAAATGTTTTCTTGTGAATGGTATTTCAAATTAAGAATTTTAAGAGAATTTTTTGAATTTTGAAAAAAGAAATCACCAATCTATTATGGTCATAAGAATTTTGCAAAGAAGTATTAAAAGGTCAAAGTCAAGAAATTAGATTGATAACAATAGAGTAATTTTGTAACTACGAACAAGGCCATGACATTGATTGGTCCTTGAGTTGTATTGGCAAGAGTAATATAATTTTAGCATATTCTTCCACCACTCATCCTTTCAGTGTATCCAAATGTTTTTAGTCAATCCAACGTATCTTTCATCCAAACTTTGTGCTTCATTTTTCTTTAGCAAAATGCAATGGAAATGCCCTAGGACTAAGATTGAGAGTGGTGTAGAAACAAGAGTAGAAATGAAAACTAGTGAAAATGAAAGTGTGCATACAAGTGAGATTGAGGATGGAAGTAGAGTGACAACACTTGTTCCCATACAAAATCATCAAGTGAGGCTACATAAACCTTGATGGCTTTCTTGATTTTAGAAATTTGCCTCTATTTTTTCCAAAATAAAAAGTTGTTCCACCACTAAATTTCATAAAAAAAACTGGATGTGCATGTGCAAAAATGGAGTCGCACATTTAAATGGAAAGTGAGTTCTAATCTACAAAATAATCATCTCTTCAAGACCTAGGAGGTGCCCACGAGGATTGATTTTGATTTTCTACGTGTTGTAACCTTTGCCATGATTAGGCGCTGTCGTTGTGGTCTTCAATATGCGCTTCGAGCTTTCCAAAGCATCTCCCTGATCTCTAACAAATGCAAGCATTGCCATTGATTTCCGTGAAGTGGAGTCGCAATGAATTGTAGATGATGTTCAACATAATCTATCACTCTCATGGAGCCTCGTGGTCTATTTAAACGTTAAAACAATTCATGATGCAAGGCTTGCATTGTGTGTGGCAACGTTGCAAGTTACTGATGGCCTGCTGAGAGCTCCGTAATTTTTGGTGAGGGCTACTGCAAAGAGTTAGTCTCAAATCTGTTGTTTAGGGCAGCAAGAGGTGTTAGGCTTGGTCCTATCCCACCTCTACTTCAGATCTGGTCCTTGTGCATGTTTGGGGAGAGACGTGTAGTGTTGGAAATGAGGTTTTGTCACCTAGATCTACTTGAGTGCACATTTTGGACACACCATGAGCAGATCTGAAGAGCAGGGGCTCGATAGTTAGAAGGTGGGATCAACTCGTGAGCATCTGAGAGTGGTATGAAGAGCTGGAACTCTAAGTTGACAAATAGATCCGGTAACCAAGCCAACTTGCGGTACTCTAGATAGATCACGTCCATAGCATACACACAACTCTTACAACAGCCCAGAGCGAGAGCCACGCACCAAACAAGCTGGATTCTAGAGACTCAAGCATATTGACAACTCAAGGTTAGGTCGAGAAAGCTACTCCAACATTACGTGCACACACTCCATCAACTTCCAAATCGATAAGCATTCCTCATTTCCCTGTTAGATTAGTTATTCTTATAATATTTGTTGTCATTGATCATTACTCCACTAGTTGCCTAGCAAGTACTTTGCATAGATACTAAGTTAGTGCACACGGTTCTAACAAGTCCAGCATTCACTCTATCCGTAACTTGTGCCACTGGTCAAGACTGGAGCTCGGTCTGCTATAAGCAGACACAACCCTTTGGTTGCATTACAAACATGAACCAACGACAACAACACCCAGTTCATACAAACTCCCACACACCACAGAGTTGCGACAACCATAACAAGAACACGAGTCTACACCGCAACTGAAACGAGGACACCGAGAACAGGAGCTCCAAACCCTAAACATCAAGACACCAGGATCCGAATCAGCACTAAAGTCGACAATCCAACTCGGAAGACGCAGACACTCAAGACACAAGACCCATAGATCTGCAACAACACAAAAGCAAGCAGAACAGCCCTGCAGCTCCCAACAGTCAAGAATCTCTAAGCCATACAAGAAACAAGCACATCAATGTCAAATATCCAACCAGACAACATCACGACAAGGGAATGGGGATCTAGGTAAGCTCTCTAACAAAATCCATCTTTTACATTCTTCCCTACTAACCACTGCAAAATATCTCGGCGTTCGAAGCTAGAAGCCGCTACGATTGGAAGCTACAATCTCCACCTCAAAACTAAACCGCTACGCTTGGAGCAAGGAAGCGCTGCTACTTAAAGATTCAACCCGCAGTTCTGTCAACACACACCCAACACAACCTGTACGTGAGGGTCTAAAGAGCATTAGGAGAGCATACAAAGGACATAAGCTGAGCTCCAAGGGATATGCAAAGAACACGAATATTCACCCAAACGTATTTGCGCTCACCAGCGACAAACATTTGGCCACTGAAGAAAGAAAACTCAGCGGTCTCGTGATCAGTAAAGCAACACTTGATTCAAGGCAGGTGCCTCCAAATTCCAAAGAGAACCAGACGCGAAGTGCAGCTAGAGCAATCAGACGCCAACACACGACGTCTCGGCCAACAGATGAAGGACGAACTCCATCTCAGCAACAACTTCAGCTTGCCTACAACGATCCCTAGGAGCAAATTAGCACACTCACAGCCACGAACAGAAACACGTTGAAAACAAGAACATCCGAAGTGGTGAGGAGAGACACAAGAATCCCAAGTGTGCTCACTGATGTGAGTAAGTCCATAAGGAGATCGATGGCACTCCTAGATGCAAGAACCAACCCCAATAGACCAGGAGCATCAACCAGAGTTGGGAGGGCGAGCCCAAGAAAAAGCAAGGAGAAGCCAAGTTCACACACACACGCAAGGAGGAGCACAAGTGCTTCAATATATATAAATAAGACAAAGTGCCCGAATACGAGGAGGAGCCCAGGGAGTCTAGCTATAGACGCAAGGAACAACACAAGAACCCCAAGCGCTCTCACAGACGTGAAAGAGTTCACAAGGAGCTCGACGGCACTGCTATGAATGAGAGAAAACGCCTGCAGATGAGGAGCATCAACCACAGTCAGGAGCGCAAATCCAAGAAAAAACCAGGAAGAGCCAAGATCACATACACGCGCAAGGTGGAGTACATGTATTTCAACACGCACGAATAAGACGAAGTGCCCGAATACAAAGAGGAGTCCACGGAGCCCAGGAGCAACACAAGAATCTCAAGCGCTCTCACAGACGTGAGAGAGTTCACGAGGAGCTCGACGACACTTCTAAAAACAAGAAAAAATCATAGCGACCAGGAGCATCAGCTATAGTCGAGAGCGCGAGCCCAAGAGAAAATCAAGAGAAGCCAAGATCACACACACACGCAAGGAAGAGCACAAGTGTCTCAACACGCACAAACAAGACGAAGTGCCTGAATACAAGCAGGAGCCCTGGGAGTCTAGCTGTTGACGCAAGGAGCAATACAAGAGCCCCTAGCGCTCTCACAGATTTGAGAGAGTTCACAAGGAGCTCGTTGGCACTGCTAAAAACGAGAGAAAACACCTACAGACTAGGAACATCAACTAGAGGCGGGAGCGTGAGCCCAAGAAAAAACTAGGAGAAGCCAAGATCACACACACATGTACAAACAAGACGAAGTGCCTGAATACGAGGAGGAGCCTTGGGAGTTTAGTTGCAAACGAGAGGAGCGATATAGGAACCCGCAATGCTCCTACAGTCAAGAACAAGGGCCTGAGGAGATCACCAGGTCAGACAGACGAGCGCAAAAATTCCAACGGACGAAGATCATCCAAAGTCGCGTGCGAGAGCCCGAGAAGAGATAAGGCACCTACATGCGCGAAGAAAAGACCAAAGGATACGAGGAGCCCTGCCCTCAAGCCTAACGCCGTACAAACCAAATCAAGACATCTTCAGTACTCAACCTCAAGGCATACCAACGGCAGGTAAGTTCAGAACATAAGGTACACTCCACCCTTCCATACTTAGCACCCACTATCCTCTGCATACATCTATCCTCTCAAAATTCAAAAAATAAACTTGTAAAACTATACTTATAAACAGCTCTTGCCTATTCCCAACTAACAATTTCCACCTAGTCATCATGATAGAAAACACTAGGAGAAATTTAGACATGGCAATGGAAGTGGAATCCCCAAAAAGAAGTCCTTTCAAGACTCTAAACACGAAAACAACAAGGAAAGGAGTTGAAGCAACCAGCATCAGCAAGAAGAGCAAAGTCTCTCCCGCGGAAAAAGGTAATTCAATTCAAACTCCTAAACTGACTAAATTCAAATTCTGGATGGGCTTTCAAGCAATGGAGGCTCTGGAGGTGGAGGAAGGAGATGCGGAGCTCTACAGTGGCGAAACGGTGAAAGACATGATGACTAGAGGCATGCAAAGGAAGAAGCGGAAGAGGTAAGTAATGCAAGAGTAGCATTTTTTAGGATTCTCCAAACTCTTTATCACATGTCAAGAAAGGGAGTGGAAGGACAACACTTTAATCTAACACAAACACCTTGTGATATTAAGATCAACGAAAACTCCGGTCTTTCTCTAAACTACTATGTTGCTATGCACTTTGAACTCCTCAAAACACCCCTTATGCATGATGAAGTCAAGGAGATGGTACACGCTAGACTAATTAAAATGGATATTGCACTTGGAAAAAACATTGTGGACCCCCTTGTTATCCAATGCTTAAGCATCAAAAAAGGAGGAATAAAAGGTGTATGGGGAGGAAGCCTAAAATGCACTTACTAAAACCCGAGATGATGGTCTATTGCTTTTAAAAGGTATTAGGCCATTTATCCTTGACATTGACGATGAACTTGTTATTGAGAAAGTTTGCAAGTTTTTTCTTGGGATTGCAAAAGGAGCTAACCTTTCTGTGAAAGTCAAAAGCGAAAGCTTGGTAGAAATTTTAGCACATGCCCTCTTCAAGGAAATTCTTGAGAGTAACTTCCACCGAGGGCACGAGCTTGAGGTCTCCGGCGTGCAAAAGAGTCATGGAGATGCCCATGCATTCATCATTGCTACAACACCTCAACAAATGAAGAAAATGCTTGCACACAATGTCACTGTGAGGTGAGGTGTTGCAAGCAAGGCAAGTATTTGATACTAAAGGAGCCAAGGGTGCGGTGGAAACCAAAGCAAGGAAAAAAGCCCTATCCCTAACCCTCTCTCCTCTCCCAATACACCTTGATGTGATGAACACCTCTCACGAGATCTACAAAATTATGGGTGGAACCAATGTGAGAAACATTTGGTTCCACAAGAAAGAGGGCAATTGTCACAATGGAAATGCCAATGTTTTATGTGCTAACCCTATTGTGTGTAGGACCTTTGTGCACAAGACATTTGTTATGAATGGAAATTATGTGGACTTTGCACCACACCAAAGAAGTTTAGAAGGCATCAACCGTCCCACCGAAGAAGAAGTAAAAAGCTTTGGTTTTGATGATATCAACAAAGCAATGGTCAACACCATCTCCACCTTCAAACTACAAGACAAGGATGAAACTCTCACAAAGAAAGACATGGTGGAACTTTTGGAGGACAACAAGAAGATTAGGAAGGTGACCCGAGAGGACACCGACAAGATGCACAAGAAACTCAAGGGAGAAATGGAAAACCTCCAAGATACCTTGTTTGGAGTACTCAAGAGTATGTCCGCCATCACGGGGAAGAAGAATTTACTACTTGAAGACAAAGATCCATCAAACATGTGACGACCCGAGACCACTCGGTATCCATCAAAAACCATACAATACACTACAAATATAATACTAGATATAGAATAATCTACCCTACTAGCAAAAAACAATACATAGTAGTATACAAGTACAAACATACAAACTCCAAAAAGTGTCAAAGACACTATACGGAATACAATTTTTTGTACTACAAATATTATACCCATGACTATACAAAATACATACAAACAAATACAAAAACACAATACACGCATACATACAAAAGAAAGACAAAACAAACAAACTATACATACACAAAAACCTACCCAAAAACACCTATACACCAAACCATACACCCAATAAAACACACTAAAAATCCATACACAAAGAATTATACCTCAAAACCACAAATCCTCCAAAAAAATATTAATACAAACATACATACACAAATTTATACAAAGGTAGAAACACACACTTCTACAAAAATACATGGCCATACAATTAAACACGCATACATCTACGTAAATACATACTCAAACATACACACACAAGAAATTACGTACCTTTATACATAAAAACACAATCACGTAAATACAAAAACACGCCCAACCAAATACCCAAACATATACATATTCATATACACACACACAAACCTAACCCACAGGAACTCACACGCTAATACAAACATAAACACACCCACAAATACCAAAAATAAAAATAATAAAATCAAGCACCAAAAACATACACATGAACCAAAAAGCCAAAAACATCACACTAAAAACTAGCACACTATAAAATATCAATACTATTGAGCGGAGACATAGAAACCAACCCTAGCCCCATGCCAAACGTACTAAAAAGACATCCCACAACACACAAGAAAAATGCCAGAATATACTTCATACCGACTCCATCAAACTACATCTGGAATATAAACACATTGCCAAAACATTTTCACCTCTTCTAAAAATTACACACACTCAACATCAAATGCAAAATACCATATACCCACACATTGCCCGATACATCCACCAACAAAACTCACACCCACCATCACACATTCTCTACGCCCTAATAAACACTACACACTCAAACATAAATGACTATAACCACCTTCTAAACCCACAAAACCCAAACATTACTCAATGGACCAACACACTATTAAATATCCTTTCTAATTTACAGAATCCACCTGAAAGACATATTAACACCCCACACCCGTATACAACATTCCTAGTAGAAAACCAGAACATAATAAAAGTTGGAACATCAATACAAAATACATTATATGACTTTATTAATACACAAAGTATACCCCCCGCACATGACACAATAAAACAAAAATTCCCTTACCTCCTAGACACACTAATAAACAAATCTTTAAAATGTCTAAACCCAATTCCAGAATATACACACCCACCTCTCCTACCCCCTAACCTCCCCCCACAAATCCAAAATAGAAATACAGATAACAACAATACCTACATTACTACATGGAACGCCACATCTCTAAACACTGCACTTCCCAGTTTAAAAAACCTAATCACACACACAAACACTCCAGCAGCCCTCATCGTCATACAAGAAACAAAAATATCTGCCACAAAATCCACAAAATACATACAAAACATTTCAAAGATTACAAACTTATTTTCAATAACACACCAACAAGATGCATTCAACTACACAAACCATATACACCAAGTCGTGGCGGCCTCTTCACAATATTTCACAAAAAATACGGCTTCCCGGGCAACATCAAAAAAATTCCTACTCCAATGCACATATCACCCTACCTTCAAATAATCAAAATCAATAACCAACCACTACAACCATGGCTAATCCTTCACATGTATATGCCATCCCACTCCAAAGACACTAGATTCATAGCAGACATACAAAAAATTATTACGTCCCAAATCAACAACAACCCTAATCACAATTACATGCTATGCGGAGACTTCAACAGAGATATAGCATTAATTGGGCGACAAAATGGGAACCATAACACTCCCCCTCAAACCACAGATTATCAATGGCGCCTCTTCACAGAAAGCTTGAACCTCACATACATAAATACCAATACACAATACTCCCAACAAGGCAGCTATAACTATTGTGATTGGAGCCTAATAGACGGATTTTACATAAATACAAATAATAATACACAATACACCTTTACAACAAATAAAGGCATTAGCCTCAACTCAGATCACGCACCTATACAACTCCACATCCCAAATAACATACTAATTAGCCGCACCCCCATAATTACAAACAATGACACCGCTCGAATACTCAACCCCATCCCAAAAGACAACTTAGAAAAATTCTACACAAAATTCTTTGAAGAGAACTCCACACAAATTGACTAACACCTCAAACACGCAATTAAGCAATTTTGCCCTCACCAAATAAAAGTGCACTTAGGTACAACGGCGGCCATTGCGAACAAAAGTGGCAAAATTGCAAAAGAAAATGTTTTTCAAAGAAAAAAAAATTGAGCTTCTGCAACAATATTATCTACAACCATGGTTGTTAATATTGGAAGCGATTTTTTTGGCATTTTCAATTATTTTTGGTGGCCCCTTGTTAATACTAGATAAATGTGTATTTAATATAGTTTCACAATATTTCAAAGATAGATTTGAAGGATTGTAGTATATAAACAAGCATAATTACAAATAAACATACTTTATGCAAGGGTTGGCAGTTGATTAAAAGATATTCTACGTAGTACATAATGCATACAATGGTGGAAACTAAATATAGATGCTTCTACAAATTGACTTAGCACCAATAGGAAAAATACCTTTACACCTTTGGGATTAATGACATAACGTTTTACATCATCCTTAGAATATACTACTCTTACACATACACTATATATCAATTACCATACACAACTAATATACTTTCATAAAGGCACACTATCTTTTCCATAGAATTTAAAGTTGCTTGCAAACGGTCGTCATCAATAGCTTTGGTTTGCATTGCAATATTTTGTAGTATGTGAGCCTTTGCCGATTGAAGAATTTGAATCCTGCTTTCAACCTGCACTCCAAATGCATTGCGCTTTCTCCATCCGCTGGCCCCGGACATGGTTCTTTCCGATGTGTCTACCCATGAAAAAATGCATGCATCTTTCTCTACCCAACTATGGCTCTTCCCAGATGACTCCCAGAATGAATCCATGCAATTTGCATACCATTGTGCAGATGACCCCACTCCACCAACAATCAACCCTCGAATGATGGGCCAATACCAACAAACCTTTATCTTAAGTCTCCATCGGTTTTTTCCTTCCTCAATCACTTTCCCTACATAGAATGATACAGTGCCTTCTATTTCTGCTCGATCAACACTCAAGGCTACAAATTGTCTACAACAAATATCTGATTATGGATTAAATGGTGGAAATAGGTCGTGATTACCTTCATACATTGCTCCTTCTACGGCTCGTTCCTCAACATAGTTGCGCTATATTTGTTGTGCCCTACGCAATGCTTGATTAGAGAATCTTCTTCTACGAGGACCAAAGTATCCTCGAGTCTCGGCATTTGGAAGCATGGCCACTACCTGCTCTACGATATTTACCTCGCGATTTTTTTCACTTCCACCATCCATTAAATCCAAAGATGCGCTCCCTGTAGGTCCGGTGTTGGAGAACTCTGAAGGCCAAAACGGTGAGGTACGATGCTCATTGCTACGATCTTTGTGTGGAAATTGAGCTAAATAGAGTTTCAATCTTTCAGCCTCTACTTTTGCCTCACGATTCTCGTGCTCATGCTGCAATCTTTGGATGCACCTTTGTTTATATACAATGAAGTCATCCAACGCCTTCAACTCTCGTTCGTCCGCTGCCAATACTTCCGCAAACGATGGTCGTTCATCCCTATTTGGCAACGACCTCAAAGTTTTCGTCCATGCCTCCGGTCCCCATGGATCCTTGCAATAATGTTTGTGTTGTACTCGAACCTTACGAGTCCCTTCTCGATTGTCTATATAGAATCGCATGTGGTGCGAAAATGTTATGCCCAGTAATGAATCATGACCTGTCAGTAAGTGAGGAATTATGAACAATATTCAATCCCATACATTCTCTAGCAGCCGGTCGCTAACAAATACCTTTGTAGGAGATGTTCCTTGTTCTATAAGACTAATCATTTCCTTCAACGAGTCCACGTCCGACCTCTTCAACGTATTTGATATACAATTGAAGCGTTGATCAATATCTTTGTGTGTGGCCCACTATAAGAAAAGATAGTTCCACTTCTTGAAAAAACCCCAATCCCACCAATGTAGCACATAGAGCAAACATATAAATGCTTTTGTTCTCGCATGTGCAGTAGTCCGCTTGAATTCGCAATGTTGGTGGCAAAAAGTCCTTCCTCCACAGCACATCTCTTATCACGTACAACAATGTACTCACGACTTGGTTGCTATCGTGTTTGTGGTGAGCCCCGAACTACAGTCGCAATATAAACCAATCCCATATACAAGAGCACTACATAGATGGGTCTTCACAAACCGGTGTTCAATGTTCTTAACAGTCTGACGCATCTTCGGTACGATGATCGTGTTTTGGTCCATGCCATCCACTATGATGCACATGTACAACTCATGGCTAATATAACACGACCTCTTGAATATCCAATAATGCCTACATTCTTTCATCTGGTTGCATAGATGCAACATAAACAACTCCTTTATTTTTATCCTTGCATCCGCATTGGTGGTTCCCTCCATGGCACATTTATACTCCCAATAATGATAACACTTTGAGAATCTCGAGAATGGAGGTACCTAAACGTGGGGATACTTGATGCGCCACATCCTCCGGAACGAACTCATAGAAATGGTTTTCCCATTACAAATTCTCTTGACCTCTTCGTTTACGTAATTGTATACATCAAATTTGGTTGTATTCATAGGAAGGAGAATGAGAGGCACCACTTTGTTGTCATTCTTACGACGAATACAGCGATGAGATTGGAGACAACCAGCTTCATCGACAAACGATTTAATGCAAGCCTCTGCCGCAGACATTCTAGTGTTGTCTCTGATCGAATCTCAAAAGGGTATTGCCGTGAATCAATGTCACTCTTACATATATTAAGCAATCCTTCTTGAATTGCTTAAAGCGCCTCTGTAAATATCCAACCCCAAGAGCTTAGCAAGCATTGCAAACTTATTTCCCATCTAACTTTGTTACAAACTTGTCTTGACCAGTTCCTTCCGTCCTTGTCTAAAAAGAAACCAACATCTGTCTCATCCACATACTTTGTACTGAAAACTCATTAGCCCATGCATTATATCGCATGTCCAATAGATACCTTGCGTTTGCATCGTCCTTGTGCCATTGCAATTTGCACGCTTCTAAGCGATACCTTAGATGGTGCAGCTTCTGTCAATGATGGCTCTCTTGAATCTCTCCTTCTCCTATTTTGCATAAAATATAGACGTGCTGGTCTAACATAAACAAATCCATCTACATCGAGCAAATCTTGGATGTTTGAGGGAGTAGATTGGGAAAACGACAAATTTTCATCTATGGCGTTTGAAGCATGACTACTGCTTCGAGACCTCTCGGTGGATTCTGGTGTATTGATGAACACAACAAAATCAAATTTTGGGGCCATCAGTTGTATAGACACTGTTTGTGATCTAATGTCACCATGGGTACTTGTAATATGAGGTTCTACAACCACTACACGTAGCAAAGATCGGTGCCAACAAATGATCAAGCCCACACACATGCCAATGCGTTCTTCTACAATCTCTCTGGTCCAATGCAATACATCATCTACCCTAGTGATACGCACTGCCACCTCGAATGGGAACAACTTCGACCCATTCAATTCCATGCCACTTTTGAATGCATGCTCCTTGGTTGCTAAGCCCATCACATCTCTTCTCTCAGAAAGCAATTCTACCGCCCTTTTCAATTTAGATGTCATGATCCCAACAAATCTCTGTTGAATTTGCCTTGCACGTGCTACTCGTACTAATCGAGCCCCTACAGAGCTATTGGAATGCATATTATCCCTTTGGATGTGTGGCCGTATCAAAGGAGTCTGAATCGTGCGGCTCTCCATTATCACCATTGAAAAAATAGGAACATTATGGCTGCACATTAGTCAAAATACATGTACTAATTGTATACCTTCAAAGCACCATTCATCTGATAAAAGATATGTTTCTAAACACATATTTACTATTCAAAATATGATGATGATATTAGACCTTTTGATAAAAAAACTTTGAAATGAAAAAAATAAGAATTTGTAGAGCATGAACTCCTTGCACAATGTCTTTAATCCTGAAGGTACAATGACAGTTTTACACCAAAATCACTTCAAAATTGTTGGATTCCAGTGCAATGAACAAAAAAGGAAACAAAAACTTTTATTTCTAGTTTTGACCGTAGGATCTCAATTAAGACTTATTAAGTAATATATAAACAGAATTTCATAAACTTTGACCGCACGGATTGAAAGATTATAGTGTTTGAAGTCGAGCATATGGTTCATTTTCTTCCCTGCGTGCAGTGGATTGGCAGACTTTGACTTCACTTGGTGTCAATATTTTGCACTACACAAGGTCTAAATCCATAACCATCTTATTAAGCATGATGTTAGTTCCTTGTTCACCAATTTTTAGAGGTAGAGAACAGGTGTAGCATATTCAAAACAACTGTGCAAAGAGTGGAAGTTTGGAATTTGTTAATTCACACTGTAATTTTTTGTGAACTTAATATGTTTTAGATTGATAATCCAAATGGTCAATAAGAAGGTTTACACCACATATTGTTGTGGAAAAAAGAAAAAGTGAAAAATAAAAAGATATCTAGGTTTTAATTGGAAAACAAGAAGTGTTTTTGGTACCTTGCCCAACACTGGCTGACAATGTGTGAAAATGTTTGACCTGGGTTGGTATGCTATTTTTCACTAAAGACAACAAATTATTTTGACAACATCAAGGAAAATAATATTACTTGCAAGTACTAAAAATCTCACATTCAATAGAGTGTCCTAGCAAAAGTTTTTGGACGTGCCCAACTTGCCTGCTCTCTCCATTTGAAATTCAAAACCCTAAAACTTTTTGATCAAATGTCCAACTTAGGTAAAAAATTGTTTTCCTACTAAAGTCTTGGTAATGCCTTTCTATATTAAAATTTTCAAAGAGAAATGTTGGAAATTGACACCATAGGAACCTGACCAAACTTTGAAAAAGCCCATTTTTGACACTTGATCCTTTAGGGGTTACATATGCTACACCTCTTCTGCATCCCTAAACATTGGTGTAAAATGGAACTAGTATCATTTCTGACATGATGATAATGAATCTAGATCATGTATGATGCAATCTTTTGAATCCAAGTGAACTGAAACGAAGGGAATCTACAGAACCTAGGGAAGAAAATGAACCATGTTGTCTACTTGTTATTACTGACACCATTGGAACTTGTTACAATCGCTAATAAAAGAAAGGGTTTGTACATCCACATAAAGGTTATTCTATAAACAACATAGTATAGAAGATCAATCAACAATTAATCTTAAACTTGTATAAAAATAAATGTTTACCTCAGATACGTTGCAGGTGTTAGCGGTACACACACTGATGCTTGATGGCGTTCAACATTATATCACCATTCCGTCGTTTTTGATGAACATGTTTTTCAACCCTTCCCACTTTACCTGCAACACATGCATAAAATTTATATGGTAAACTATGTGATAAAAACTCCTTAGTATCTTCGTATTACATATAGCCCGAAATTTTAACATAATGTGAAAAAAAGTTTAAACATAAGGAGAATCAAAGCAAAAGTCCAAAGTTCAAAAGTCAAATTTTGACTAGTAAACTTGAGGCACAAGGTTCCAACATAGATAAAAGGTTTCTATGCAAATCTAGAGGTCATTTCTCTTCCGAGTTTCTAAGGTGAGCTCTCTTGCAATCGAAACCTCAAGGCCATGTGCATTTTTACTTCATTTACTAATTTCTGTCAATTTTGTGTACTGTGTAGATTGGAGGAAATTTGCACATCGAGGAGATTTTTGCAAATTTGGTAAGCTTCTGACTTTGTTTCAATTCTGAATATGAGGGAACTCCAGGGTTAGGTTCATGATGATTGAAGTTCAGTCAGAGTTACAATAGTCTTAGGTCAGTACCAATATTTGAATACACAAATGAGGACACCAACTTGAGTATGTACAAAATTGCAAATTCAGCAAATGAAAGATGATAGCAGTCAACAACTAGAGAGTGCAGCTTTTGTTATACTGAAAAATGAAACCAAAACCACATAAAAGTGAGTCAAGAGAATAACTCGTAGTATTGCACTAAATCCTTAGCATGGCACATCAGTGCAATACCTGAAACCCTAGCCGCCACATCCAATAACCCAAATCCTAGCAACCAAACCCTAGCCGCCGCAACCACGAACCCAAACCCTAGTCAACACGTATTCGTGGAGTTCGCGTGACGCCTTGCCGAGTAACCTTAGACTAGAGGTGTCCGCGTGCACATCCCCTACTGCTGGTGCTCTTCCATCAAGCAAATCCAAAAACATCGAGTCGAAAACCAAAACAAGAGCTTCCTCAGCAATTAGGTGTAGCAATCAAACTCCTCATTCGTTACGCGGCCTCGCAGGCGTGCCACCTCCTTTCCATTCCATTGCCGCGGCCTCCTATCCACACACCATTCCATTGCGCGTCGTAGGCGCGCTGCCGGGCGCGGGTGCTACCGCGGCCTTGTACATAGGCGCCTCAAAAAAATTTCTCACATCATTCTCTTTGTTCTCTCACCCACACACAAAATTTCCCTCACACCTATTCTCCTTCTCTCTCCTAAACCCTAGCCGCCCACAACTTGTCTCCCTCACACCTCCCACAACTTCCCTCTCCTCCCTCACACCTTCCTCGCCCTCACAAACCCCTCTCTCCCACACCTTCATTGTCTTTCTCCTCCAAATCCTACCCTCTCACACTCACAGCCTCCCTCACAACTATTGTCACAGGTGTGCGCACGCACACCCCTCCTAGGACTACCCAAAGGTGCAAAGGATTGATATCCTTTATTGATACCCTCAAATCCAAACCCTAATCCAAAACCCTAAATTGATACCCTAACTTGATACTTGGGTTGATAACCTTTTATGGTACCGAGGAAATCATACCCTGGTGGTGATACCCTCGATATTGATACCTCAAGTACCTTGGTCCATAAATGATGTAGAAAATATCTCAACCAAATATCGTTAAATATGCTTGTTTTAATGCAATTAGCAAGGAAGAAAAAGTAAAGTTTTTTTTTGTAGTTTCAACCGTAGGATCTAAATAATGACTTATTAAGTAATATGCTCACACAATTTCATAAAGTTTCACCGCACGGATCGAAAGATTATAATGTTTGAAGTAGTGAAAAGGCTCACTTTCTTCCCTGCGTTTTCTGGATCAGCAGACTTTGACTTCAATTGGTGTCACATTTTTGCGCTATAAAAGGTCTTAATTAATTACCATTTTGTTAAGCATGATGTTAGTTTGCTATATACCAATTTTTAGAGGTAGAAAAGGGGTGTAATATATTCAAAAAAATTGTGCAATGAGTAGAGGTTCAAAAATTCTCAATTCACGTTATGTTTTTTTGTGAACTTGATATCGTTTGAAATGAGAATCCAAATGGTCAATAAGAAGGTTTACATCACATAATGCCATAGGAAAAATCAAAAGTGAATCATACGAAGATCTCAAAGTTTTATGTGGAAGGGTAGAAGTTTTTTGGTACTCTCCCCAAAAATGTATGACAATGTGTGAAAATAATTGACTTGGATTAATATGCTGTTTGACCAAAAAACTAACAACATGCTTAACACAATGGTATTGGATTTAGATCTTGTGTAGTGCAAAAGTTTTTAGAAGTAGACAAGGAGTGTAGCATAATCAAAAAAATTGTGCAATGATGGAGGTTCAAAAGTTCTTATTCCATACTAATAGTTACTATTGTTTTGTAATGATATACAGGTTTTTTGAGTGTTGCGTTATGGCACCACCAAAAATTGACAAAATCAAGGAGAGCCACGGCTGGTGGATCGCGGAAGTAGATGAGTCGAGCCCCTTTTTGTGTGTGACGGATTATCCTTTTGAGCTAGGGAAGCATACATCGGCGTTGAGGAAGAGTTTTAACTTTTGGCAAAGTCCAGGCAATTACTCTTCGATGTGATGATATGATATACGTAACTTGCGCATTGGATCCAAGTCAATCGGAGGTGAAGACTTCTCATTCGAAGAAGTTGCTTCTTGCACCTGTCCCTTTGAATCTTTTCAAAATCCAGATTAAGTGAAATTCTTCAAATCATTGCAGACGTTTTGGTTAAACATCTCTCTTGCGATACGTACTACTAGACACGATAACGTTTTAGCCTGTTTAGCGTTATCACCGGAGATGGTGCTGAAGGCTAAGAAGATTATAGAGGAACATATTAGATATGAGGCATTACGGGAGAAGGACCCATCACGTGCGACAACTCAAGCCCCACCAACGGAACGAGAAGAAACAGAAGTTTATCGAATTCTTGCTGAGCCGTTGTATTCTTGTAACCCTCCGCCAATCACTAATTAATTAAACATAGTCCCATGCAAGGGCGGTTCAAAGTTAGATAGATGTAGGTGGAATTAGAAGCCTTGAATTAGTTAAAGGGCCTCAATTATTGTTGATCATGTGCAGATCATGTGACATTGGGATTAAATTATTAGTGGAAGTATTCTTAGGTTAGTGGAGGCACCTCCCTTGTTGTTGCAAGGGTGGCTAGGGATTAATTAGCTTTTAGTTACTATTTCTTTAGTGTGGCCATTAATGTGGCAATCAAAAGTGGCGGCTATGAACGACAAGGGAACAACGAGGGAACATGAGGAGCCATTAGGAGCGAAAGACTGAACACCATATTCATTATGTTGGGAGATTTCTAGGACTTTGAAAGGTATGAATGGTTTTCCCAATAGAAATTGATTGTGCACATTCAGCTCGACTCAAGCTGAGTATGTACCCATATTGTACATATAGGACAAATTTCATTGTCTAAAGTCACTAAACATTTGCATATTTAGGTCAACTTAAGCTTCATATAATATTTTGAGAGGCTCCCAATCTTCCAATATAATGAATATGGTGTTAATGGGGAGAAAGGACTCCCTGGGGGGCTCTCATTCAAAGCGCTAGGACAAGGGAATGAGAACTGAGATTTGGATGAGAGAGTGAATTGAGAGGAGAGCTAGAAGCCCCGGCCAGTGGAAGGAAGGTAATTAGGTTAGGGAGCAGAAGAGCTGCGAGAACAGAAGAGAAGATCTCGAGCTACCGAGAGGGGAAGACCACCGCGAAGGGGAACTGCTGTGCGAGAGACATGAAGACACGAAGATCACGAGCCGCCGAGAGGAGGAGAACAGAAGAGAAGATCACGTAGACACGAAGATCACGAGCTGCCGAGAAGAGAAGAGAAGATCACGAGCTGTCAAGAGGAGAAGACCACTGCGAAGGGGAACTGCTGTGCGAGAGACACAAAAACACGAAGATCACGAGCTGCCGAGAGGAGAAGACCAGAAGAGAAGATCACCAGCACACGAACACGAAGATCACGAGCTACGAAAGAGAAGAGAAGAACACCAATACGAAGGGCAGAGGGTGAATTGCAATTTTGGACCACGGAGCCCCTTCCTCAACTTGTTTATTCTCCTAATTGCTATGTGATTGTGTTGCAGTTATGCATGCCGTAGGAAAGGAACCATTAATTACTGTCTTCAACAAACTGCGCGGATGCGCTGCTGAATTTAGAGCAGAATTAGGGTTTTCTAAATCTAAAAACATTTTTTGTACATCCAAAAAACTTAACAACACGGTGAAGGCGCTTGGATGATAGTGTGCATGAATAACAAGTCACGTATGAGAGTATGCATTGAGGTCTGCATGTGATTGTATGGTTCATGATTTATGTAAGTGGATGTGTTGAGTAATGGTACTGCTGGTCGCATGCTTGTGAGTTTGTGTATAGGTCGGGTGATTGATTAGGTGATTCCATTGTGTTGAGCACGAAAAACTAGTAAGGGCAGAAGAAAAAAACGTTAAAATCGGAGTTGGGAACAAGGAGATAAGTGGAACCAAGTTCTAGAGACTTGAAAGGTGCCTGTCTACTGTCGACTGCTGTGGGGGTCGTATCTTGGTCTAAATTTGATCTTGAATGGGTTAACTCGGTTAACAAGGATGTGTCGAACCCTTTCAAGCCAAAAAACATTGAAAACAAAGCCATAAGGCAAAAGTTATGTATGTTCAAAGTCTGGGCATGAGATAAGGCAGAATTCGTCCCTAAAAACACTTGTGATAACCAAATTCCACTTAGTCACATCATAAACCACTATACCCTAGCATGTGGTGTGTATAAATGGTCTTGATTGTTGGTTGAACAAGGGGCTTAAACCCTGAAGTAGGGTCTTGTGTTCAAGATAAGCTTTCCACTAGGAGGGGTTTATTTGGCTCACAGCAGGGTTCCTAGGTCGGGCCTCAGGACGGCTGATGGTCATCGTAGGGCCCCTGCATCTACATCGGGAGATTTAGCTGATTTGTTAACCATGGCACCGGAGGAAGAAGCATTTCATAACCTATCAGACAGTGTACCAGAGGATTTTGAAGACAATGTGGAGATAACATAGGGCATTCCAACTTCAATGTATTTAAAAGCATCAGTGCCTACAACGGAGGAGATTGCAAAAAGATCAGTGTGGGGGAATTTTGTATTTAAGGCACACATAGACTACATTGTCTCTGTGGAGAATGTAGAAACGAACCATCAGGTTTTATCACAGAAGAGGGTCAGAGAAGTATTTAACCGCTTAAGAAACCTAGAATCCGCGACTCGGGTGAGTAGATTCGTACTTCGACCGATCAGATACATTGTGCATATTACCACCGATGATGGTGTCATTGAGAAGGAGGAGTTGCCGTTTCCGTTGGTAGGAACAACATGAGAGTTTGAGCGCATGTTCATTGCACACGGGAGTGCTTTTGCACATGGTGCCATGGAATCCCAGTATTCTTGGCTTCAAGATCATATCATTTGGGAACCGGTGGATGGGCAACACATAGGAGCAGCTTGTAAGTTAGCACAGCTGCAGTGGAGAGATGGTATTATGCCTTTAAATGAGTACCTAAACACATTTGAGTTGCAGGAGGCCTCTTTTGTGGTGTATGATGATCGCCGCTTTTACATTGAGAAGTCTGCCCAGATCAATGTGGCGGAGTTCCAGAGACAATCATATTCTACCATGGAGGAGGATTCGAGGAAGCTCCGTCAGATTTGGGATCTATACGGGAGGCTTGATAGCACACTACGTGCGGACGATGCACGCAAGGCTGTTGCTTTGATGAGTGCGGCCAGTGCAGTGCATATATTGGCCAAGGGGGATGGAGTTGTCACGGTAAAGAGGTTGGCCAAAAACAATGTGGAGGATCTAACCAATTATGCATGGAATCCGAGCAATGATTGCTTTGAAGCTATCATTCAAGTAAGCAAGGACTATAAAGACGACATTCTCTTTTACAGCAAGGAGGAAGAGGACAAGTGGAAAGAGATGGCGAGGAAGAAAGAGCTGGATCCAATTGTGGACGTACGACCAACAAGAAAGGAGATGATACAAAATTGGTTGAGGCCGTTAGGTAGGATTTCAAGTCCATATTATCTTCGATTGACAAAGTCTGTTGCAGCAAAGCCGGTGAAGGAAGACGGAGTAAGACCTCGTCAAGCATATTACTTCAATGGTGTAAAAGACTCGAATCCACATCCTCGTACGATTGCCGGTGTGATTAATTGGTATCAGAGACGAGAAGCTGTGATGAATTTCATCCGTTGGTTGATGGTGGAGAACAAAGAAAGTACACCTAATTCCATGGAGGAGTTCTTTCGTATCCGTATAGGGAAGTATTTTCCGAGGAGTAACGAACCTCTTGATACCTTTGGAAAGCTTTTAAATGCTACCAGGAAAACAATTTGGAGTGCTCATGTGCGGGGGAAGGTGTCTAAACTAGAAGACATAGGCTACCTCATCCCCCCTTCCATTAAGTTTCATTATGGTGACATTGCAGCAGGGGGGCGTGGATACATTGGACTGTCCGTGGATGTGGGAGAGTTGGCTATTACTAATTGGAAATGGCAGATGGAAGTCAGGAGGCCAGGCCATAACGACACATAGAATCTTCTTCCGGTTCGGTGTAGAAGAGGGTTATTCCGCACCGACTACATAGAGTTGGAGAAACCATGTTTGTGGGGGACTGATTGTCGACGAGGCGGTGGGAGGCATGGAGATGGTCATTGGGGAGACGCCCAGATATTCGCAGCTTTTGCACAGCTGACATTATGGATGGAAAATATTGAACGATGGAACGTCATCTTCTTGTTACCAGCGGCCGTGTATGCAAACGAAGAGTTTTTCACAAAGGTGAAGCTTCCAGAAGGATGTACTATGGGACGTGGATGTTGGGCATTTGATCCCAACTCGGTTAATCCCTATGCTCTCAATTTTACAGAGAATGGGCGTCTGGAGCAAGTAGTACAATCAATTGGCAATGTTGTGATTTCTATGCAGCACCTTGTGGATACATCTCCTAGCCCGAACTATGTTTCTGAAGACCTTCCACTTCCACTTGTATTCTTAGATCACTGGAGTGAGGCACGCCAATCCTCTGAAGTTGATTCACTTGAGAGATCTCCATAAAAGCCGGCAAGACTAGTAGGCTCATACTTGCCTTGTAGTTGGGATTTAGTAGCGTGTAATATATCTACGGCCATTCCGACGATCCTTCAAGGTGATTTCCAGGGATCTGAGATTTTTATCATTGACCAAAGTACAGACAGAGTTTCATTCCTGTCGAATAAGTTGTGCGACAATTTCCAAGGGCAAGTGTTGGTCAGGACTCGTGGAACAAGTACCGGTTGCAACATCATACATGAGAACGAAGAGGCGGTTGGAGGAGTGAGGAATGAAGACGACAACAAGGATGGAGGTGGTTTATATGAGAGATTGCCACGTTCAGGTACCACTGAAGATTCCTCATCTGGCAGGAGTTCAGACGTCGATGAAGATAAAGTGATTCAATCTCATTCAAGAGAGAGGATTCCATCAATGCAACGGTCGGTGGGAGATATTTCAGGGGAGACGTCTGCAACACCTATAGTGTGGACGCAAGATACCACAATGTAGTGGATGTTGGTTTGGCGGCAGTGGCAGGAGGAGGGTGTACATTTAATGGTCTTAGGCTGGAGGTGGAGGAAGAAGAATTGGAATCATTTGAATTTTTTTTGGTACAGAGGAGGATTCCACAGCCTTCGATGCCTTCTCAATCAGAGCTCGTATCGGAGACACATGAGACATTTGGAGGTACTCAGAGTGCAACCGGACCAAGTTTGCCTTCCGTTCCAAGATCTAGCGTATCCGAGGACATCATTGCATTTCAGGGGGCCTTTTCCTTAGAGCGAGAGATGTCCTTCAATGCAGAGGATGGCTTTTTCTACAATGATGATATCATAAGGCATACGCGGGAGGATGTTCCTAGAAATTATTGATATTTTGAGTGCGAGTCCATTAGCATTGAAGATGTGGAAGATCTTCCAATGCAGGATCATGAACTGTCCGCTATGGTAGGTAGGGCCATTGGACACGTAGAGGGAGTCGTTGCAGTAGAAGATGAGCTGTGAGCCCTGGAGCTATATACTATAGTCGACCATGCACGCAGTTTAGGTGGCAAGTATGTTAGTATAATGCAATTTAAGATGTGTCTATCGTTCGGTGGGTGGTATATATTTATATATTGGGTGGTCCATATGATATATTTGATTTTAGAATTTCTCAGCAATAGTATGGAATTGCTTGATTATGTATGTTTTTACATTATAAAATACAGTAAGGTACTTTACACTGTCTTAGGAAATTGCATATATATTTTTGTATCTCTTATACATTGTTTTTGTAGTGTAGTACTCTTAAATCCTATAACAACTCAAAACACATTTATAATCTCTTTGAGCATATGATTATAGTTTTGTAGCAGGATTTGCAAACTAGATTAGAAATCATATATTTTCTATAAAAAGGTATTGAATATAAAAAATATATTACTCATATGAACATGAAGATGCCAATATTTGACACGACAAGCATCAAAATTTTGTGACAAAAAATATACTAAATTCTTGCCAGATTTTTAATTTTTTTAAAGTTATGAGCAAATAACTTACGACTTTCTACCAGCAATCAGTGCACTTGGCAAAGTGCATAATTGCTTAATTGCGTGTTCTCATAAACACTCTTGAAAATAACAATCAACTCTCACAAACACAATGGCACGAGACATGCCATACCTTAGATATACTCATCAAAAATATCTCCAACACACTTGAACAAACATGTAAAGCTCAACCAACACCTAAAATGATAAACAGTACAACACAACAAGGCGGGTATCTACCCCGAAAACTTGCTAAAACATGGAAACACTACCTGGATACATACCATGTAATACAAAAAACTATTAGAATTGTAAAAAACAACCCTCAATGGAAAAATCACCCCATATGTAATGAACTACTAACCCTACAACACACCCAAATCCCTACCCCACCCTCTCAAGACCTTCCACATGACACATGAATAAATGACATTGCAAAAATAGCAAAAAATGCCAATAAACAAGCCCGGAAAGTCACCACAAAATATGCCAAAGAAAATATCAAAAAAGCCATCTCAAAATATAGACAACTATACAAAACTTGCCTAAAAAATATATAGAAAAGCCTTTAAACACACTGAATCCCCACCACTAGACTGTATCATCGACCAATACAATAACATCCTAACTAGCCCAAACGACATCGCAAACGAAATATTCAACCAACAAATAAAAAATAATAGTCCCACGGTACCAACATGTAACTACGAACCACAACACCCAACCAACTGCATATATGCAGTACATCAATATCCATGGCATGACCTAGATGGTTCTACCTTAGACAAACGGAGTCAACCTGAAATTCCATTACATACATACTTCAACAAAGCCACATACAACACATGCCTTCGAAACCTTGGAAACAATAAAGCTCCAGGGCCAGACTGAGTACCGAACTCAATACTTAAAAACATGCCCCCTAGATTTCATAAACTATTATTCCTTCTCTTCTCTCACTGTTACAAACAAAAACAAATACTGGACTCATAGAAAACAAGCCAAACAAATCTTACTATACAAAAAAGGAGACCCCTCAATACTATCCAACCATAGACCAATTGCACTAGCTAACATAATCTACAAATTATACACCAGTACACTAATATATATCCTATTTTCATAAGGGGAAAAATTCAAAATCCTACACGATAGTCAAGAAGGATTTAGAATAGAAAGAAGCACATCCAGACAAATACAAACCATAATAGCTGCACTAGAAGATGCAAGATTTACAAATCAAGATATATATATCTTTTATATTGACTCAAAAACGCCTTTGGTTCTATAGATCACTCCAAATGATTAGCGATAATGACAGATCTTGACTACCCAGAAGATGCAACCACACTAGTTGGAAACATTTATTCTCAATCATCTACACACTACATTGGAGAACACTTCAGTAAAACCAAACCCATTCCCATTCAAAGAGGAACTATAGAAGGAGACACCCTTAGCCCATACATATTTATCATATTCTTAGAATTATAACTCAGATGGCTAGAAAGAGGTAATAACGTGTACACATTTGGTACTTCTCAAATCACCATAAATTCAGCCGCAAACACCGATGAGCTCGCGACCATATCCAAGAAAATAAAATCATTACAAACCCAAATCAATAAAATCGAGAGATACTATAAATGGACTGGTATGGAAGTAGGAGTCCTAAAGTGTGTTGCTACTGGATGCCCAAATAAATCCAAAATAAACCCAACCACGTTCAAAGCCATAATGCAAGTCTCTAACATCAACTTTAGGAACCAACCAATCCCTATATTACACCAAAATAAACCCTACGTATACCTAGGCACAAATCTAGTTCCGTCACTAAAATGGAAAATCCAAATTCATAGTACAACAACAAAACTCATTAAACAATGCAAAGAACTGACAACATGCCCGGCTACTATGAAACAAAAAATAAAAATGGTTGACACTGTACTACGACCACGAATAACATACAGCTTCTACGATGTACCATACTCTATGCCAGCCATCAAAAAACTAGATAAAAAAATTATAGCCATACAAAAAACCATTTGTGGTATGCCAAAATGTATGTCAAATGCGATAACCGAACTCCCACAAAATTTATTTGGCCTGGAAGCCCTCTCCCTTAGAAAAACTTATCTCAGATGCATAGGTGAATAACTACAAAATGCTCTAAATGACAAAGGACGTCTCGGGAAAATATACATAGGGCTAACTCAATATGTCCTAGCTCAACACGGTGGAGCCAAAAATATTCCTAGAATTAAAAAAATGGACTGCATAAGATCACCAATAACTCGTACACTCTACATATTAAACATATAGCTAAAGTTCACCTTAAAAGCACACTTCCAAACTTCCTCCTTGATCCCACACCATTAGAAGTATCATGGCGCCAAGAAACACAAAATCACAATACATTTAATCTCCAACACTCCAAAAAACTCCTACAAAAACTCCTCTCAAAAAGTATTTTCGAATTAATACAAATTATACTCCCAAATGGCACACACATCATGAATAATAAAGACTTCAAAACCTACTACTTTACCCCATCCATACTAATTGAGTGCGCCCTAGATATTGCCAAACAACTCTTCTGCTGTCCAACATGTCCGACAACATGCAATACCCCTTGCCTCATACACCCATGTTTCCATAGACTCAAAGATCCATTCATTATTACCAACAACAACATCTCCTCGAGAACTAAGGTAGAGGCACCCAATTCCGATCTGCCACCCAATTCCGATCAGTAGAGTATGCATGGCATGGTGCATGAAAATGGCAAATGCTTGAAATGGTGCATGAAGTGACCCAAAACGGATAACTCAAAATCTGAAAATTCTAGTCACGATCGGCATTGGGTCACGAAGTGTGCAATTTTGGGTTGCTCCACTTCAATTGAGCTCTCATTGGTGGCATTGCCTCTAAAGTCGAACAAGGCCGATCGGTATTGGGTACCCTCCATGAGTTGGTTATCCATGGCATGTCTTCTCTCTTTTACTCACTCTCACTTATTGGCATTGGGTGAAGGAGGGAACCAAATCTCACCTACTCTAGAGTTTGATTATGGACTTCGATGGTTTTTGTGCTTTTAAATTCAATATTATTTCCAAATCTTTGTGATTAAATTTGAAAAAATAGTTGTTGAGTTTCATTCCTAATTCCGCATCTTTCTACATAAATGTTTTTGACATACAATGTCATTTGAGCCCCAACTTGGTTTAAGTGATTGAAATTGGGTGCCTCTACCTTACCCTCCAACAAACCCACCCCCCCAACCCAACACTGCCCTATCATCCCCGGCCCCCAACACACTTCCTTAAGAACCCCACCTTAAATCCCATTAATAGAATAATACACCATGCACATATACAACATAAAGATATCAACAACATACATATCACATACACCATATATCTATGCCAATGGCACCACAACGACAATACATTTAACAAGTGGTTCCCTCAAAGAAGCCTCTTCCCACGACACGACTATAATACCTCCACCCACAACACCAAAAATTAAAACAATACTATCAAAGGATCCAAAATAAATTATACTCCAAAATCATTCAAACCCACCACCTCCAAGAACAACTCCAAGACTCAAGATCCGTAACCCCACCAATAATTATCCCACTCCTAAGCATCTATTCTACAGAATATAACCCCGAAAATGATATCCTCACAATCTCAAAAAAACAATCAAAATAGACAACAACCTAGCACATCTATATGAAAAAAATGGCCGACACCTGCAAACCATTACCACTACTAGACTCCAATGGCTATGGAACCAATACAATATAAAACTTCGGACATCCACGAACATTGAACCAACAACTCAATCATTTGAAACCGAATTAATCTGGTTATACCAAAGACACAAATATCGAATCCCAAAAAACAATCCCCTCAAAAATACACAATACACAATATCCACCTCCATCCTAGACTCACTAATATCATCCTTTAACATAGAACAGTCATACTTCCCCTCCCCTCTCACATGCTCTACCAAACTACAAAAATTCTACTCCCCATTTGAAAGAGATAAAATATTTGGCTCCCTAGGGAAAGCCTTTGACCGCAAATGGATTGGTAATGGTATAGCACACCTTTACAACGAAGAGGAAACACAACAAGCACTACACTGGGCACGCCTTGTTGCCAAAAATGATCCAAACTATACATCTACACTCATCATCACCCCAGACAAAAACTGGTACCTAAACTTTGACCAACAAATAAGTCCATTCCCAAACTCTCATATCATTGCCTTATTTGAAGCAGATTCAATACCTTATGAAAAACCCGCTATTCCTCCTGAACTAAAAAAACCTTGGATAGAACCATCCACACTACAAATACTATGTGTCCACCACCAAAATCAAACCTTTGGCGCCCTAGAACAACTAGAAGAACTTACCTCCATAGCAAAAACTCTAAACATACACCGGCTATACACAAAGGTGGCCCCATCGACACCTATACAAACACCCGTCAACAAAAACAAAAAATGGTCAAAACTAAATTACAGCAACAATACACTAGATTACACTTTAACACCTCCACCCCTCCCGGACTACCAAACTACCACCTCACCAAAATTTGACCCCGCATACATCTATTATACCGATAACTCTTTCAAACTGCCAAAACAAATTAGCCCGGGTAATTGGCGCAGACAAAAAGCCGGTTATGGAATATACAATTCGAAGAACTTATGGTTGATAATGTCAAAAATGATGTTTCTAAGAATGAGTATTATGCCAATTTGAAAAGCGCGACCATTGTGTAGAAGTATGGTGGTTGATGAGGGAGCTTTGTAGTTTTATTCATAGGGTAACTATTAGAACTACACGCAATGGAATGGAGTCATCAACAAGGCTAATATATTAGTATCATATTTAAACTAGATTCTGAAGATGTCACATGTAAATATGACGTCTTCATGAATCCTGAGAAATTCTCACCTTGTTGAATAAGGAGTAGACAAAAACCATTCATTTTGACATAAGAATTAGAAAATTTGATTTTTTTTTCATTTCAATACTTCTAGGTTTTAGACAAAGCTGCGTGAGAGTTTGATTTGAGCATTTCAATGTTTAATTTGAGGTAATCATGGCTATTTCCGGCATCTTCCAATTTCCGCCACTCAATAAAATGATTCCATTTTGCCCCATTTCCATCCATATCACATATTCATAGGTGCAAATTACGGTTTGCTTTGAGCCGTTATTCATACATTTGGTTCCTATTTATAGAAGGTATCTAGTAGCACATATGGCTTTATCTAAGGAGTCTATCACTTAAGAAATGCATAATGAATCCACATGTATCACAAAAATAGGGAATCACTTGAGGTGAAATTGTAATACATTTTGCTATCATTGCAAGAATAATTCTATCATTATGCTATCTTCAAAATATGCAAATTGCTTATTTTTTCAAAAACATGGAAATTTACAAGGAAGTTAATTCATTACATATTAAAATGTGCTTAGGTATTAAAAATATTTTTGGAATCTCTTCATTGCACAAATTATGGTATCAAACATGTTGCAACCCCAAAAATTTGGCACCATAACATTGATTGCATTTTTATGGTACAATTAATTTTAAAGTAATGTAATGCAAAAAAATTGAAATTAACTACATCCAATGTTTGTTGGTACTCTTAATGCAGGGCAAAAAACTAACCTTCAGTCCAATTCAAACTTTATATTCATCTTCCAATCAATACAATCAATAAAAACTTGTGAGCATTTGTAGAAATAAAGATCTTCCAAGCTAGTTAGATATAACGATGTACTCATGTTTTCTACTCTTTACATTAAAACAACCAGTTATGAGCTGTTTGTGATAAATTTTGTAGATTTATAAATTCTGTAGATCTAGGAACGTCGTAGATTTCTCTTCGATTGGAACTGCTACGTCTCTGCTCAAACCATGTGGCTGTGGATACATCACATTAAAAATATTTTCCCATGCTGTGAAATAGGACGCATATAACTCGATCATGTGTTTTTGGAACTTACTACTACTTTTCTAAGTGAACTTGAGTTCTTTTCAACCAGGTTTTGTAGTACAGGGTGACACCAGAGATTTGGTAAGAATGTTGCTTCTGAAAATCAATGTTTGCAGAGTTATGAGACATGATTGAAACGTTTCCCCAGATTCCTTTAAAAAAACAGCATTTCATCATAATTGGAATGACTAGTTTTTCACCTGCTTCTAATGAATGCAAGAGACTTGATTGATTCACAGTGAAAAGAACAAGGAGCCCTCACGTCGACTACCGTACTTCCATCCTAAGCAAAGCTTGGTAGCCTAGGATTAGGGTTTAGGGTTCAGGAGTTCAGTCAGGATGCATAGCCCTTTCCAGCTTCAACTGTGCAACCGTCCGCGAGAGCTCCTCCACTTTCAGCTGCAGTTGTTTCAGATGAACAAGCTACAATGAACATAATTGAGTCACGTTTCTTCTAGTACTAAATACCATGATCCTATAATTGAAAATAGTAAAAAATTATTCAAAACAGTCTCATAATATTTCATGTTAGTGAGGCAATTTTGGAGTGGTTTTGGTGAAACATAGTCCTCTCGGGTTTAACCCTTAAACATTAGAAGGTGCCACTTGTGACCATAGTATTCTACATAGGGTTGTCATAACGGACAGGTTGAGGTGATCGGACGAGACAACCGGACGGACGGACGGTTCGGACATATTGCCTCAAGTGCGCCCAATAATTTTTTGCACGTAATAAATTTTACTGTGATGGCCACGTCACATTCAGACGTGTCACGCCACCGTGGCACTACGCAACTTAACTTTACAAAGGAATTATTTAAACATGCAACGAGAGGGAAATACGTAAATCCCCAAACATAAGGGATAGTGTAAGCTTCTAACCAAGGAGGAAATGTACAAGTTATCCAACAATAAAATTTGTGCTCATGGCTTCATTTTGCCATTGTGGTGACCCGGATTTGTCATTATCTACCTATCTATATTAACGTCCGTGCGGTCAAGCTTATGTAAGATTTGACGCTTTTCCTTTGAGGCTATCACTTGACAAACTTTTGCTTTGATATGCTTTTGGAAGATTTCACGGTTTTGATTTTAAATATAAATAAAGAAGAATATAGCTAGAAGAAAAGGCATAAATGAAGATGTGTCGCTAAGGTTGCTTACCTCTCTACTGCGATCACGCACCTGGGCCCCTCTCCGCAACGATCCTGCACCTTCAACAAGCACCTTGTGCAAGTCTCCTCCTGCAAGTCTCCTCGACTGGCTCTCTCCTTGCCGACACTTTATCATATCCAACACTTTACCCTCAAAGCATAAAATTAAAACTGTGAAATCTTCCAAAAGCGTCTCAAAGCAAAAGTTTGTCAAATGAAAGCCTCAAAGGAAAAGCGTCAAATCTTACATAAGCTTGACCGCATGGACGTTAATATAGATAGGTAGATAATGACAAATCCGGGTCACCACAATGGCAAAATGAAGCCATGAGCACAAATTCCGGCAGCCCAGTGACACCACATAGTGGGACCACAGGGACTTAACTTGAGATTTAACTGCAAGTTATAGAGTGAAGTTTGCCAAGGAGGAGGACATGGACTTAACTGGACACTTGGAATTTACTACTATGGACTATATTTGGATTGCTCAAATCCCGTTGAGCGCACAAAGCTGCGGTGCACGGTGAACAAGGGTGGGGAGAGCAACCTGACCTGCAACTCCATTATCTCGCAGGTAGTGATCGAGGACAGCTTGCACAAGTACAGAACAAAGATAACAGACATTGATATGGGTGAAAGCGGATGTCGTCACAAGGCTGCTCTTTATTTGCGCCAGTGCCATGATATAGGTCTTCACACCACCATCCCCTGAAGCTCAGCACCATCGCACGTCGCATGCTAGCGCAGGGATCCGGGGCTGCGAACCTTCATTGCTCGTAAGGCTTGAGGTCCGGGTGCGTTAGCGCTAGAGTGACCAGCATGTCAAAGTTGGCAGTCATATCGTCCAGCACTTCCTCGTGCGGCTACTGCCCCTGGTGATCCCGACCTCGTCTGTCATCATGTCAATGATGTCATTGTCGACGCGCAGCATATCGTCAATCTTCTAGGTGATATCGGCCTCGTATTCCCTCCAAAGCTTCCCCGTGTTGTGCTTCTTTGAATTCGGCGCCAGCGGGGTCGCCTATGCTAGGCGCTCAAGTAAAGTTTGCTTGAGGAAATCGTGCAAGGACGTCACCTTGTCGGAGGTGGTGGCCTTGGCCTTCCCCTCCGACAGCTCAGGGAGGTTTCCCCGAGCCTCCTCCTGGTCCAGAAACATCTGCAAGCCTGAATGATACACACAAGTGGAGCATGTAAGAGCTACGAGCACAAAGCGCTCCAAGTAAGTAGTGAGGTGTGCGGGTGTTAGTTACATTTGGTTCGCTCTACTTTCGAGTAGCAAGCTCGGGCTTCCCCTTTGAGGAGGTCGATGAATTCATCGTCCGATAGCCCGTTCCTCTGGATTGCACATGACACAGGAACAAAGGCTGTCAAGGCTTTGCGTCGGTACAGCTAGCCATGTGAGGCGTATTTATGTTGATCTCACACAAGCATGTACCCATTTTTCTAATTCAAAACCAAATAGTTCTCCATAGGCAAAAGTTATCAATATGAAAGTACCCTCGTAGTTAAACAATACTAGATCAGTTTGAGTACGAATCATGGGCTATCCAGCAGGTGGTGCAACAAAATATACCAGCTTCTCATCGGAGGCATAATCCGATTCGGGGAAGTTGAGCCAGATGGGCTGCTTCGTTGCAAGATGTCGGTGCTTGAGGAGGGACCTATCTTGGGCCCTGCACAGCATCACACGCACGATTGTTTTTTTCACATGAATATCAAACCGATCAGATCATCAGTACCAAAAAGCAGAATGACGACGACTTGGCACCAAGATGAAGTCGAGTCTGAAATTACCTCGCTGCTAGGATTTGGGACGAGTGTTGCCCTACACGTCAAGGCACGTCACACAGAATGGATCCCAGTCAGTTGGCATGTCAACATGCGGTGACAATCGACACAGTTCTAGATATTTGTCCAACATGTAGTATTATATATCTATAGGGTGTGCAATTCATCATAAATATGAATGTAATCCAGCCCTCATATTATTGTTTCACATGGAGTTCATGGCAACATCTATATCGTATACCGACATGAAGTGGTTGCATGCTGGAAAAACCTTACCAATATATGGCCCGCGGGTGTCGTCTTTGGTGGCCATGCAGCTGCAATCATTCATATCCAATCAGAAGTCAGTTTGCGGCTTTGATCAGCAGCTTGCACGTCTCCGACCACATACTGAACCACAAATGATGTTGATCATCGGACTTCAGGGTTGCATCCAGAACACATGTATATGGCATATGTAATTTGGAGAATAGCAATTAACAAAGACTCACCCAGGATGATGCACATTTAATGCATGGAACCAGTTAATGTGAACTTGTTTCGAAAGCAATCTCTTCGTGGCTAGAACTGCGCCTTTTTCAAGAATATTCATATTGTACAATTCAAAGTTCAAACACATACGTGAGGGGACTCACTTTGTCCAGGCCTGCCATCGCCCGGTGTCGCGGTTGAGTGAGATGTTCTGGAACTTCCTCTCGTCCTTCACGATGACTCTCGAGCTTCTGGACACGGGCGGAGCTGGGGCCCGCGAAACAACCGCGGCTTTGCCCTTGGAATTCGTCATGGTTAGTCTCGAGCTGCACCGGACCCACAAATAAGCTCAGAGCCAGAGAAGATTCAAACATCACGACGGCATGCAAACCTCAAGAGAAGCTAATATCATCTACTGCATTGTTGAACATGCTACTTTGTGATATTGCCATCCGGAAAGGGATACCAACTCTCACACCAATCTTACACATATGTTATACAGAGCTGAACAAGAGTACACCCTACTCATCCCGAGTGTTAAAAAGCAGAAATACTAAAACCTAACCGTACCAGTTCCATGTCATGCCGCTGAACCCAAACACAAGGTCAGTCATACAATCATCTACATATGGAAACAATGTAGACTTCAACGTTGTTTTGCGATCACAACAACACCTCTAGCACCTTGGTTTCCGAAATGCTAGCCTCAACACTTTGCCGAAGACTCGACAGCTAGCAAAAGAAACACACAAATGTATCACCAGTAGAGGTCCTGAATTCAACCAACAATGAACCACCACAAAAATGCATAGCATATCAACAATAGAACGTGAAAGCACAATTCAACCACCAATGAACGGACTCGCAATCACCTGCCACAACAGCGCTGTCCAGGAACTCCGGCAGCCCACCAACTTCTAAAACTCAATCTGCAATCTGCTCCCGAGCACCAATTCACCGGAATCAATCGATAACTAATCTACAATCATCCCCCAAATGAATCAATCGAACAGTTTTCTAACGAGGGAAAGGCTGGAAAAAGCAGGACTAGATGAACATCTAACTATGCAAAAGGATTCATGTGCACAAACTTCCACAGCACCCACATGCCCACATCCCGTCCACATGAACAACGAAGACAACAAACTCAACTTGGCTTTTCAAACAAAAAGACTACAATAAAGCCTGGTCGGTTGCATGCTATAGTAACTCTAATACAGTGAATCCTTGCGCTAGCTAGAAGAAAAGACATAAATGAAGATGTGTCGCCAAGATTGCTTACCTCTCTGCTGCAATCACGCTCCTGGGCCCCTCTCTGCAACAATCGCGCACCTCCTGCAAGCACCTCCTGCAAGTCTCCTCCTGCAAGTCTCGTCCGTAGGCTCTCTCTTGACAATCAAACAAGCGAGAACAAAAGACAAGTGAGGCCTTGAGCGGATCGATGGGCTTTTTATTTAGTTGTGGTGTGGTTCTCTCACTCTCTCCGAGACCTGCAGCAGCCGTCGAGACCAAAATGGCACCGACTTCTTTGAAGCCTCCACTTTGTCATACCCGGCATACATCCGGTGAGCATGTTGGACGTGACATTACCCGGTGTATATTTGGAAGCACCGTGATACTTCGGACACCCGTATATCCGGCGCTTATATTTGGGGAACATCTCGGACGTGCTCATGACCGGTGTATATTTTGGACGTGTTCACACCCGGTTTATGTCGTGGTTACTAATACGTGAAATATTGACAAATCTTCTAGAGTCTTGGTTATTTTTTAAATCGTCATCAATGATCGAGAAATTATTAGCAGCTTGATATGAAATTTGGAATCTGAATGTTTCATTTATCAAACTAGCACAATGAAGAAGAGAGGTGGCTAAATCCTGTGGCATCTCATACAAATTTCTTTGTTTCCATTGACACTGGTTATTTGACGCGAATTCGAGTTTTTAATTTTAGATATGGGTGGAGTTAGTGCCAAATTGGGATAGCCTAATTTAATTCCCAAAAATTCTTGATGGCTCTCTTACCAAAATAGTTACAATACTACACATTCTAGTGCGGGAGAGTGAAAATGAAAAGAAACATACTTATTAGAGTAATTTGTAAAGGGAACCGGTCTTTTGTCCTCCTTTTTTCATGGAAATGAAAATCTAACATGTATTTGAGTGTAGCCGCAAATTATTCCTGTGAAATAAATTTAGGATTTATGGAGGTGTCAGTTAATACCACAAATGGCACAAATCTCCCCAAAACAAAGAAGAACAGTGTTGGTTGATTGGACCAGTGTGGTATGCATATTTAACAAAGTCGCTGACATGGCTGATTGAACAAGTCTGGCGCATACAAATGCAGAATGTCACTGACATGGCTGACTTGAACATTGTGTACCATGTCACAACACTTGGCGCTCAATAAAAGCCAGGCTCAAATTGGAGTTTCGAAATTCTGAGGCTCAAAAACTAATCTGTCCAGTGTTCTATTCAAGGTCTACAGTAAAACCCTACCAGTGGACTCGGCGACCCTCGCTTTTCTATTTTACAGGTCAGAAACTGAGGATTTGGGGTACTTCGTGGATAACTCTATTATCAACTTCACTTATAAGATCCTCATCTTTACTACTAAAAACTAATTTTTATGACATTAAATTGGTCTTCATGAATCGGAAGAGAGTAGTTTTTGAAGTGAAACAAAACTTCGTTTTTGTTCTTGCATCAAGAACATCAACAAACTTTGTCTTCTCACGGTTTTGACTATTGCATTTTACATATAAATTATTCACACAATTTCGTTCAAATTTGTAAAAACAATGAAACCTTTCACAGTATGAAACTTTCATGATTTTAGGAAGAATCAAAGTTCTTAGAACGAAGTTTGTGAAATGTTAAATAATGGTTGATAATGTCAACAGCGGCGCTATCTTGTGAGCGGTGAGAGGTGAGCGGTGAGTAGTTAGCAGAAGAAAGTTTGAGAACACCAAAAAAATCGTTGTTTTTTAGAAAAAAAATGGGATTTTTTGGGAAATTAGTGGTACAACTGTGAAGTTTGACCTAAATGTTGCAAATTTTTCTAAATTAAGAAATTACCCTATAGCCGTGGATACATTGACAATTGAATGTTTTTCTTATGTTTCACGCATGTCAAGAAATATTAATCTTTGAGTTTTTTTTTTCTTACGAGGATTACATTTGTGCTTTTATTTAGGATGGCAATTTTTAAAACAAAACTTTTGATGAAGTGCTAGAGTATTAGATGTGGAGTAAGATAATTTATTTTTTGAAGTAATAACATAAGAGGTTTCTATAGAAATAACAACGGTCTGTGAAAACCTTAAACTACCGGGTGATGGTGAGAGTTATCCAACTTCTCCTAATAAAAAGGTTTAGGGTTCAAATCACCATTGTGAAATGCTGCCTCTATCTAGGGGAACTGTTGGAAGTTGCTAATAAAACACTTCCGTTGTAAGTTAGGAAAAAAAACAAAATTAATTAACTAATACCTATAGTCACGTAGTGGGAATATGGACACCACATCAGCTATCTAGACCTAGTCTAGAGTATTAAAAGTTCAGCCGTGACACACATCACCGTGCGAGTTTTGCAATATCAGCAAGCTCTAGTATGCGTGTAACTTCATTGAAGCTGTAGCTTGGAGCATGCAAGAACAAGTCCTTTTTGTAGTCCATTTTACACAAGTAACGTAAGATGTAGTACACATGCTTACAATATTTCCATTGCCCCTTCTTTCCCAACGCCTCTGCTCACATCTTCAAGAAATCTGGGCACGTACATGCGGGATAGTTCGTGATGGGAGCGACGCTACATTGTGAACGTTGAGTGGCGAGCGGCGAGCAGTGAGCAGAAAAAAATATCCGAAAGCCAAAAAAGAACGCTGTTTTTTTCTTTAAAATGTGTATTTCAGGGAAATTTCTTTAGAATTGCAAATTTTGGAGACAATTTGTGAAAATTTTACTAAATTAAAAAAGTATCCTATAATGGTGGACACATGTGTCAGTCAATATAAAAAAAGATTGGGCCTTATTCTTGACCAGTCCATGGATTCGAATGTACATATTACATTTTTCCTGGAAATGTCTACATTTATAAGGGACATAGATCCAAATATAACCATTTAATTTATCAAATATAAATACTGCAACGATAGATTTTCAACTGAAGCAATTACAAATAAAATAAAAAAATACCCACCACTTATCAACGACATCACCGTTCTAGGATGAAAGTTGACCGACTCATCGTTATCACATCTTGCACCCGTGCCACCACCTTTATTCCATCAATGACAATCATTGAAGAAACATTCAAAAAACCCATTCAATCTTTTAAAAAATGTTCAATAACATATACACTATTGCAATCCTCGCTAGCCACATCATTGAAATTGATGACCAATCTACCATAAATGGCTTCTTTGACCCCTTCATACATTGCCCAATTATATATGCACCAACATTTCTCTTTAATATGAAATCTTTTTTTATACCAATATATAAAAGCCCGGTGTTCCATGATTCCCACACCTAACTTTAACGTCGCATTTCTCATCAGTGTGAGCATACAATGTTTGGCATATTTGCGTCAATTTCTTCGGCACGCGAACAATAAACCACTTTGATGGATCACATACCAATTCCACACTGAGGTTGTATGTAGAACTGTTGAATCTAGTCCATTGAAGGCCTCTTCTGTACTTGTTCGAGTCACTCTTGTTCCATCTTGTGGATTAGAGAAATTCACCGTATCCATTTAATGAAAATTGTGGCCTCACATGAGTGGCATGTCAAGCTTGGTTTTGGTAGACTTAAAGATCTCCGCACGTTTTAGTCTGCATGTCTTGGAAGGGCCTAGGAAAGTGTAGAACAACTTTTGCAATAAATCTAGAGTCACTTAAACATTGTATGGATCGCTACCAAAGCGTACCTATGATGTGACCTTTTTCATCGTGCCACGTTTTAACCACGCTCAATATGAAGTGATTTTTGTGAAAGCTCGGATGATATTGTCCATGGTAGCCGCATACAAACACCTCATGGTGGTTTCGAATTTTTTGAGGCAATGATAATAGAATGTATCTAAAAGGCTCAAAGATGGCATGCCTGCTCTATCATCAAGAGTAAGATCTTGCGAGGACACAACAATTCTTATGTAAATTCTAATTAGATTTCTAAATAGTTTTAAATTCCAAAATGTACAAGGCATTAAGAGTATTTACAAGTTGCATTGTGCAGTCCCATTGTCTAAATTGTCATCCAATCCTCAAGAGCAAGACGCTTGCTCTTGGCAGTAGCACCCAAAGATAACCACCACCTTTATATAACTTAGAATTGCGCTTCAGCCTCCTCTTGTGTCTTGGACTCTTTCCATACCTTGCACATGGGAATGTGTTGACCCTGGGTACTTAGGAGAATGTTATTGTGGGTGCCTTATTGCAGGCATATAGTTCAATGGAATAAAAATATCCGTTTTTTATATTCTATAGGCACGTCCTTATTGCTACTACCATCAAATTGCTAGATGGCGTGCCTGCTAAGAAGCTTTAAATATGAAATAAGACCCACAAATTTATTCAAAAATGTCAACTATCTTAGTTATCATCAAGACACAAAATTTGTTTGCCTCTGTTGTTGCTCTGTTCAAATAATCTGAGTCAATTTATCAATTTCATTTTTTGAATTTTTTTTTCCATAAGTGTATACATGTATTTTCAACTCTTTTCAACCTTTTAAGTGGCCCAAAGAAAGCCTTTGGATCCAAAACTCCCCTTTGAGCTAGTGAAAATCTTGGAAATTTTAGAAACATTGTTTGATAAACAAAAATGAATATGAAAATAAATCCAAAAAATTCTTCAAAAATAACTTTCATCTTCAATTTCTTACCTTTAACCATTGAGTAAATTTTCTTTGTAAAATATAAATTATATTTTGGGATTTTCTGTTGTTGCTAGATTGAGATCTTTCAAGTTTTTTGAAATTTTTGAGGGCCTCCAAAATGGCCCTCGGATCCGAGGGCCATCTTTGGGGCACTCCAAAACTTTTCAAAAGTTTAAAATCATGCCTTGATTTCCAAAAAAAATAATTTAGAAATAGAAAATAGAAAACATAGAGTTTGTCTTGCTTCTGTTGTTGTTTCTTTTCAAGTAAATAAGTCAACCTCATAATTTTATTTTTTGAATATGGTATTTTTCCATATGAGCATACATGTATTTTCAACTCTTTTCAAACTTTTGAGTGGCCCAAAGAAAGCCTTTGGATCCAAAACTCCCCTTTGAGCTAGTGAAAATCTTGGAAATTTTAGAAACATTGTTGATAAACAAAAATGAATATGAAAATAAATCCAAAAAATTTGTTCATGACTTGATGATGTGTTAATGTGTATGTTTAGATGCTGAATTCATGTTAATTTGTGATCTGAATATGTTAAGATTTTGGTGACTCTGGACTTCATCTGCCTCAACACATTATGCATGGTCAATTCATGTTGGTTACTCCGTTGCTGGATTCATGTCCATAAACCTCTTTTTGAGTGACTCTGTAATGCTAATCTGCTAGATTCATTCATAGCATGGAGCTGTAAGTAAATCAATAGTGAGTCGTGAGGCAGATTAAGGATTTAGTTTTGAGTTGTATTTTGAAGTGTCTCTAAACTTCTATCATGTTGGATTCATAGTGAGGCAAGAGTTCTAAGTTAATCGGGATAGGGCCGAGGGTCCCTCGGATCCGAGGAACACATGGAGTACTAAGTTTTGTGTTTGTTTTTTGAGTGGTTCTTAACTTATAACATGCTGGGTTCCAGCATAGGCGAAAATTGAAAAACAATCGAGATAGAGCTGAGAGTCCCTCGGATCCGAGGGACACATGGAGTACTAAGTTTTGTGTTTGTTTTTTGAGTGGTTCTTAACTTATAACATGCTGGGTTCCAGCATAGGCGAAAATTGAAAAACAATCGAGATAGAGCTGAGAGTCCCTCGGATCCGAGGGACACATGGAGAACTGATTTTTGTGTTTGTTTTTTGAGTTTTTTGAGTGGCTCTGAACTTATGTGCATGTAATTGTTTGATGACTCTGGACTTAAAGTGACTCTACACTCTTTGACTCTGGACTCATGTTGGAATCATGAATTCTTGGTGAATTTATGTGCACATTTTTGGATTAGGTGACTCTAGACAATATTCTCGTTGGATTGACGTTTTTTTGAGAGCCTTAAGTGATTCAGAATAGAGTCGTAATACTGATGGTGAACTGAGTTTTAGGTTTTTTCTTGGTGACTCTAATCTTCTATCATACTTAATTCTGGTGTAGACGCGAGTTAAAAAAAATATCGAGATTGAGCTGAGAGTCCCTCGGATCCGAGGGACACATGGTAGGCTGAGTATTGTGTTATTGGTAGTAGTGACTTTAAACTTATTGCATGCTAGAATCAAGATCTCGCGCGAGTTGAATGTTCATCAGGATAGAGCCGAGGGTCCCTCGGATCCGAGGGACAAATGGTGGAGTCAATCATGTGTTATATTTCATGTGACTGTAAACTTATTGTCTCCAGGTTTCCTGCTTCTTTATAGACTCACGCTGGTTTCATGTGACGTATTGATTTTTGTGACTCTGGCCTTTATGTGACTCTAGACTTATTTAGGCTGATTTCATGTTCAGTTATGAATTGATGATGAATTCATGTGCATGTTTAGATTTTCGTGATTCTGGACTTCGAGTGGCTCAACACTTTATGCATGCTGAAGTCCTGTTGGTTTCTTTGGATGCTTACTGGATTCATGTTCATGTTCCACTTTTTGGGTGACTATGGAATGAAATTCAGCTGGATTGATAATTAGAAAGAAGCTATAAGTTTATCAGTGGTGAGCCCTGAGGCAGATTGAGGACTGAGTTTTAAGTTTTTTTTAAGTGACTCTAAACTTCTATCTCCATGGATTCCAGCTTAGGCGTGAGTTGAAAGTGAATCGGGATAGATCCGAGTGACCCTCGGATCCGAGGGAGAGACGGTTGACCGAGTTTTGTGTTTTGTTTTGAATGAGTCTCATTTCTCTTATACTGGATTCAATCATATTCATGGATACATGCTGGATTGATGTGCTTGATTTTTTTTGATGACTCTGGACTTAAAATGACTCTACACTCTATGACTCTGGACCCATTCTGGATTCACGCATTCTTGGTGAATTCATGTGCACGTTTTTGGATTGGGTGACTCTGGACATCATTTACGCTGGATTGACGCTTAGTTAAGAGCTTTAAGTCATTCTGAATAGAGTCGTAATACAGATAGAGGATTGAGATTTAGGTTTTTTTTGTGACTTATGTCTTAAATCAAGCTTGATTCTAGTGTAGGCACGAATTGAAAAAAAAACGAGATAGAGCTGAGAGTCCCTCAGATCCGAGGGACACATGTTAGCCGAAGTATTGTGTTATGTTTTAATTGGCTTTAAACTTCATGCGTGCTCAAATCATGATCTGCCATGAGTTGAAAGTATAGCTGGATACATGTGAAGCTGGATACATGTGAAGTATAGTTTTTTTTGTGACTCTGGCCTTTCTGTGACTCTACACTTATTCATGCAGAATTCATGTTCATTCTTGACTTGATGATGTATTCATATGCATGTTTAGATTTTGGTGACTCTAGACTTCAAGTGACTCACCACTTTAAACATGCTGAATTCATGCTGGTTTATCTGGATGCTTGCTATCATCATGTTTATATACCTCTTTTTGGGTGACTATGGAATGAAAATATGTTGGATTCATTCACAGTAAGGAGCTGTGAGTTAAAGAATAGTGTATCGTGAGATAGTATGCCGGACTAAGTTCTTAGTTATATTTTGAAGTGTCCTTTAACTTCTATATTGTTGGATTCATGGTGCAGCAAGAGTTTTAAGTTAATCAGGATAGTGCCGAGGGTCCCTCGGATCCGAGGGACACATGGAGGACTGAGTTTGTGTTTGTTTTTTGAGTGACTCTTAACTTCTATCATGCCGGATTCCAACTTAGGCGCGAATTGGAAAATAATCGAGAGATGACTGAGAGTCCCTCGGATCCGAGGGACACATCGTAGATTGAGTATTGTGTTTTTTTAGTGACATTAAACTGCTTTATTGCTGGAATCATGATCTTACGCGAGTTAAATGTACATCGGGATAGAGCAGATTTCAAGTTGGTTTCATGCTTTTTTATGGACGCATGCTGGATTCATGTGAAGTTTTGTTTATTTAAGTTACTCTGGCCTTTATGTGACTCTTTGAGTTTTTCATGCTTGACTCATGCTTCCTGGTTAATTCATGCTGGATTCATGTGCAAGTTTAATTTTTAATGCTGGATTCATGCTTAAGAATTAATTTACGATGGATTCATGTGCATGTTTTTTTTATGTTGACTCTCTCCTTTAGGTGACATTAATCTTCCTTCATGATGAATTCGTAATGGACTCATGGATTCGGACTAGATTCTTGTGAATGGTTATTCTTTGGGTGACTCTGTACTTTAAAAAACTCTACACTTCTCCACTCGATTCATGCGTATTCATTAATTCATGCTGGATTCATGCTCTCGTATTTATTTTGGTGACTCTGGTATTCATATGACCTTCGATTTATTCTTGAAGTTACTCTATGAGATATGTTTAAATTAATTTTGGACTGAGTTTGTGTATTATATGCAATTATGTTCGGAGATCAATCTTAAACCCTGGCTCGACGTCGCTTCATTTTGGGCAGGGGTAAGTTCAATGTTCTTAAACTATTTGATCTACTGTTTTATACTCAGTTGTTAGTGATGTTTTTGTAACATTGTGTTATTTACTGTATAGCTTGAGGAGGAGGCAGAGAAGTTGTTTTCCAAGGTTGTGAAGGAAGACAATATCACCATTAGGATGGAGGGTCTTCCGAACCGGGTACTGGACATTGGCTCGTGGATTGAGGCCAACTCTCTCACGTTCTGGAAGAAGGCGTTCAAGAACCATTTTAGTGAGACGAAGCCATTCGTGAAGTGATGAGTTTCTCAAGCAGCTAGAGGCACTTCAAACTGTGAAGAGAGTGGTGCTTCGATACTTCTAGCAAAAGATCGTTGCCAACGGAGCATTGCAGCCTCGGGAGTTGCCAATCCGGTTGAGGAAGTGGTGTGATACCACTGTCAGCGCTGAGTGTATCTTCACAGAGTCTCAGTTGCGCCGTTTCACTCGACACCACTTGGCTCAGTGTCCTTGGTACTTAGAGTTTTGTGGATTAGTTCCAACTCCAGGTGACGAGGTGGAGCTCCGGGAGTCGTGTGATGCTTTGGCAACACATTCTGGAGCTGGTCCAGCTTTGCATGCTTCAGCTCCATTCCTGGTTGAGCCTGAGCTTGAGCTATCTGAAAATGCCAAGGAGAGGGCAATACAGAAGGCTGCCAAGATTGCGGCTAGAGATGCAGAGCGAGAGGCGGCACGGTTGGAGAAGGAGATTGTACGGAAGGAGAGGAAAGAGACTCGAGTAAAGAACAAGGAGTTGGCAACACTGGTGGCAAAGGAGGGACCCGAGAAACTGTTGTCTGCCGTGGGTCTTGGATCGTTCTTACGGCTGGCACCCGTATTGGCAACATTTGGCGCTTCTCCATCCGCTAACAGCCGACCATGAGCATTCGTTGCAAAACCAACGCAGACCATCTATTCGATTCCTATAGTCGAGCAGACACAGTCCACTATAGGTGTTGAGGTAATCAATACCAGCGCCTACTCTATCTTTACTGATTATGATTCAGTTACAGCTGAGGATGACGTTCCGCCAGATTAAAGGGATATAGCACACTGGTTGATGGCCTATGGCGGATCTAGGACGCGGTACATGAAGGGGGAATTGACTGAGGATGGTTTGGCGGATATGTTTATATTTGACGTTGCGGAGGACTTGCTAGTTGCAGTCCCATTCAGAGTGGTACTGTGATTCTACCATGGAACACACTACCTACAGTGCCGACCCCAAGGGTCGGAAAGAATCATTGTGGATTCGGTTTAACTTCGAGTTGGCAGAGTCGTTTCTTCGTGATGGAGGAGCTATCATCGTGTTCTATCAAGATTCCAGGTTCATTTCAAATGAATTGGTTTCTTCGGCTCAGTGGTTGAGATTCGACGAAATGGCGAAGTAGTTCCCCTTCAATGGACTTCCCCTCTTCTCTGATGGTCGCCCCGGCCGCGTACACAAGACTTTCATGGTCAAGTGGTTCGTTCGGAAGAGGGATCCTCAAATTCCATGTCTTCAATGACAAAGTGGAGCTTTTGGCGGATGGGATTGAGCTTTCTTCAGACGGTCATCTGACCAATTACATCACCCAGGAGTCACTGACGGTGAGGGCCTCCACCGGGATGCCATGGCGAGGAGCGAGAGAGAAGTCACAAAATCTATTGGAGTCTTTTATTGATCTTTGCACCAAGGAAGATGAAATCGTCATGGACCTCACCGCTTCTACAGGTATATTCATTTCATACTTCCATTTTGTTTTTTGATTATCTAACCATGATTCTAATTTCTTACTGTTTGTATTCCACATTTTTTTCAGGTGCATCTATCAAGGCTTGCAAAGCCCTCAAGCGTCATATTCTTGCCTTGGAGACAGACAAGGACTTGGTAGACGAGGTGCTTTGACCCATGATTCCATAGACGGTGGAGGTTAATTCTGCAATTGTTGAACCCATGGAGCAGACTTCTCTCAAGCGCCCTTTGGAGCTTGGTGATGACAAACCAGAGATTAAGACTGTGCCTAAGAGAACTTGTAAGTAAGTTCTCTTCATTCATTTGTTGTTTTTGTTATCTTATTCTTTCATCTTTTTTTTCTAATGTAAATCAGTTGCAGACGGTTCTCAACGTCCTTAATGGCTTCTCTGTCAACACCTCCCGTTGGAGTGCTGGCTCGCTTGGCAGGGAAGGTTGTCAGTCCGGAGCAGCCGCATATTTTGCATGAGTATGCTGAAGCTGCTGCCATTGCATCCGTAGCGCAGCCGTCGCCTCCACAACGTCCACCTACTGCTCGATCCGGCTCCGGAGCAGAGGTTTTTGTGGATGACGAGGCTGAGGAGGCTAGTACCGATTTTGATAGTGGTTATGATAGCAATAAATCGTTTATCCATCAAGGCAGTGACGATAGTTCACATTTGAGGAGTAGTGATTCCTCTATTTTGTATGCCGTATTGATCTGATATGAGGCTTTGGATTTATGGATATATATCACCCTTGGATGTCTTATTTGATTATTTGTTTCATCCACATAAATGTTTGTACTCTAGTTAGATAATCTAATAGATATTGAATTATCATTCACGGATGGATTTTAATCAATTTTCATAATGTGTCTTTGAATTTAGAACTATACAATTATCACATCATGAATAGTATACAAAGTTTCAAATATTTTTAGATGGTCCATCACTATCATTCTCTCCATTGAGCACCCTAAACCTTCTTGCCGAAATTTCCTTTAACCCAAAAGATTCATTAGAATAGTACTACATATTTGACTTAATTAGAATAGTAATACACATCCAAGAGAATTCCTCTACTGCAAGTCAAAGAGTTATTCAAGCGATGTTTATCCAATGTGGACTTAAAATATTTGCAGTAAAAGAATTTTGATAGTTGAATAGATGTACTTCATCTCCATATTTTTAATTCTATTGTATAAGAAAATAAGGGGATTATAGATGTACTTCTCTCCCATAAATCATATATAAAATTGTTATTATTTGGTATAGAAGTTTGCTTTGTAATATATGTTACATTATCTCTTATCCAATTGCTTTTGGATGTAATTATTCCACTAAATTCTAATAATAGTTCCATGGCTATAGGTGCCTCTATTCAATAAACTATAAATTAAAGCGATTGCAAGTCAAGAATTTCTCTTATGTTAATTTGTTTCTTTTTTTGAAGCACAATCCACCTACACTCACGGCTATAGGTGTTCTTTTTAATTTCACAACAAAAACAATGGTAAAAATTGTCATGAATTTAGTGGTCGCCGCTCGCCGCTCACCACTCACCGCTCACAAGATAGCATTCCTGATAATGTCAAAAATGATGTTTCTAAGAATGAGTATTATGCCAATTTGAAAAGCGCGACCATTGTGCAGAAGTATGGTGGTTGATGAGGGGGCTTTGTAGTTTTATTCATAGGGTAACTATTAGCACTACACACAATGGAATGGAGTCATCAACAAGGCTAATATATTAGTATCATATTTAAACTAGATTCTAAAGATGTCACATGTAAATATGACGTCTTCATGAATCCTGAGAAATTCTCACCTTGTTGAATAAGGAGCAGACAAAAACCATTCATTTCGACCATTAGAGAAGTTTTGGGGTCATTGAGAGGCCCTTTAAGGGAGTTTCGGGCATTGTACCTTTGAGCTCATTCTTGCTTGGGCAGTGGTAGGTTAAGCTTGCCCCGGCTGTTGGTCGTCCCTGTCGTCCAGCCGAAGGACCAGCCACCCAAGCAAAACGGCACGATTATCCCTTCACGGTCTGTGATGTGGCATGCTCAAATCCGAGATGGCATGCTTAAACAATAATAGATCATGCCAGTGTGATCACGGCACTTTCTAGCTCACAGATTTTTTAATTTTTTGCCGTCCTTTCACGTTGAAAGAAAAACCATTTAGTATCACATGTACCAAACAACTACATCAATAAAATATGCAAATGAGGCTTTACTGTACAAGCTCACAAATAGTATAAAACGACTTGTACTATAGAATCTTTTTAAAACTCATGCCACTTCACCTTTAGTAGGGCGGGAAGGGGCAAAATAAATTGGCAAGAAGATGTGTGGTTTATGGCATGTGGCATGTTTGGCATGCGCCAAGTTTTTGTCAACCATGTCTTCGACCTCTGATGTAGCAAAATCTTTTTAATTGTTTCCTTGAATTCTCCTGTAGCACAATGTTTTTGCAATGACATGATTTGACGTTTAGTATCACGTGTCCTAGATTCACTTTCCAGTGATACTTTCTTGTCAGATTGGTAGACAACACTGATTTTAACGTTGCATTAGCATGGCACTTAGAGATGTTACAAATACTTATACTCTTGCTGTCAAGTTGAGTTCTAGCTATGCTCCAGTTATGAAGAGAGGCACGCTCCTAACACCATATTCATTATATTGGGAGATTGGGAGCCTCCCAAAATAATATGAAAAGCTTGAGCAAACCTAAATATGCAAATGTTAGTGATTTTCATAGTAACCTTTGAATACTATCTTTCGAGTTTGGTGTCCACTAAAATGGGAGGTGCGAAATTATTTTCAATGTAAAAACAGGCTAGAAAGAAATTGAAGTACATTTTTAGCTCCAGTCAAGCTGAAAGCAAGCAACACTTACATTTCCAAATATCATTCAAAAACAAAAGATCAAATGTCAAGGTACGAAAATGCATTTCTCAAATCGAAACACACTATCAGCTCGAGTCGAGCTGAATGTGCCCCAACAATTCCTATGCGATAAAACATTCAAAATAGCAAATATCAAAGGGCAAATCATCAAGCCCAGAATTCACTTCTCTCCAAAAAGAAAGCCATACACATTCAGCTCGAGTTGAGCTGAATGTGCCCAAGCAATTCCTATGCGATAAACCATTCAGCATAGCAAATAATAAAATATCAAAACTCTGAAATGTATTAAACTCCACAAGAAATGGGTGTACACTTTCAGCTCGATTCGAGCTAAAATCACGCCAACAAATTTTGATCTTATGCACACATTCTTAGATACTAGTATAAGAGTAACATCTTTGTACTAAAAATCATTGCAAAGAAGACGGCGCGGCATCCCTGATCAAACTATCTTGGATGATTTGAACTTGATTTCTAGGGATCTTCACAACAGGAAATTCACTCCTACTTCTAGACTTCCATGCAGTCAATAGAGATCCGGTGTCCTCCCATTGCGGATGTTGCTCGTCATCAATTGTCCATTGTAGACCGTTGGAAGAGGCCCATCCATCATAGCATCTTTGGACATTTGCATCGCGCGAAGTGGGGCGGAAGTACTGTATTTTGATAGAGTTAGGCCTTTCCAGATCCGAATTAGGGTCCGAGAGCGCTTGTGCAATCCAAACAGGACGTTCATCTCCATCACACGGTCTTAATGCAACAAAATAGCCTGAGTAAACGTCTCGATTAATCCGAAAAGAAGGGGCTGGCCTATCTCGACTCTGCCCAACAAAATGGTCATCGTCATCATGATCCTCACGAACAGCGCCCACACTAGTGAATTGGTCCTCGATTGTCTGACCAATACGACTAGAAGGCCAAAAACCATCCTGTAGAGAGGTGGGCAAGTCCATTGGTTGACTAAGTGACTCTCTAACTGCCCGCCAATAGTAGCTCAAAGGCTCATATCGCCTTCGATATTCACCTGTACGATCCTCACGTGCTTGATGCTCCCAATATGAAATGAATCCAGAAAGACCTTTAATCACTTCAGGAAGATTGCGCATTGCATGTGGCTGCAATGAAGGTGGTTCTCCACGTGGCCACAAAGACCTCCCATTTGAATCCTCCTTCCACAATTTGATCCCACCCCCTTCTCTTGGAAGCCAATCATCTTGATGACAAAGAATCTTGTATTTCATCATGGGACATCCGTTGGAGTCAACAAAGAATTTGAATTGGTGAGCCTTTGTGTGGCCCTGCAATGCTTCGTCTCCACCTGCAATACCTTCACTAATAAAGGACTTGAAGTCCGGGACTTCTTCAATCAAGTGGGGGATTGTTGGCACACTTTCGTTCTCCATAAATGATCTCATAAGCAAAGGGATCGTGGGGAAACTCTCCTTCTTCAAAGCCATACTCCATCGACCGAATAATGCATCAATGTCATCATGTGTGTGGCCAACAAGCATGAAATTAACATAAACTTCTCGGAAGATACCCTTTGCAACAAGAAGAGACCAAAAGCAAAACACATATCTATTTTTGTTGTCACTGACCGCATTGTCCATTTGCACATGCAAAATAGGCGGCAAAGGTTTTGCTGTAGCTAGAGACTCAGGTGCGGCACGGAGGAATGGGACACAAGTATCTGAAGCTCCTTGCAAAACAGCTCGAAACAATGCAGTTCTCCCCGAATCCAAAAATAATTGTCGAGACGATGTCTTCGAAGGTTGTTCTAAGTCTCGCAACAATCTAGCAAAAGATCCCACTGTATAGTTGACATCATGTGGGTAAATGTCCAAGCCATAATGAGCATAACGAACATCACCATGACCATGTGCAAGCATTCCAGTAACAGAGATGGGCAACTTCATCAGACCATCTAAATGTTTTGTCTTGTGAGAGAGGACAGGAGATGCAGTCTTTGAGTGATCCATCTTGTCGTGCATAATCGTAACACATTCATCCGGAAACTCTTGAGAGCGGTAACGGTTGGAATAATACAACTCTCGATGAGCCCATGCTGAATCCAAATGGAGATTCAACCTCTGCTGCCACATTAGCGCAGCTTCTGTTCCAGGTTGCTGCAACCTCCGATGGGAATGGTACTTATCACACGTTGAACAACGTGCAAAGTTATCCCCAGGTCGTTTTGCATTGTAATCGGAAAAATGGACCCGTCTAATCTTACTCAGCCCTGAAGTGGAAATTTGGGAAAGCCCGCAACCAACTAAATGGGCATCAATTGCAGGAATTTGATCTTTCCACTTGAAATTTGCGGGAAGAACTTTGGCGACGGATGTCTCACCCGAAGGCAAGATGCGGGACTTGTGGGGCATGTGGTCAGCATTTCTATTAAGAATGACACGTAATGCTGCGGTAGCGACTACTGTGTGATTTCTAGGTTTCCGTTTCCCAGAATTACCATGGGCTTGCGCGACTACACCAGCCGCTGCATCCTTGGCATATTCATAGAACGAGGTTTCACTGACGCCCATGATGTGCTGCCAAGCAGCTGCGCACACATCAACGCCCTCAATGGTCACCACATTTCTACCGTTATTGTCCACATGAAATTGTCCGTGAACATCTAGCTTCATATGCCTTCGAAATTGAACGGAGGTTCCAAAATACATCCTCATCCGCAATACCTTAATCTTCAATCGTGGGAAGCGTTGAACACAACTCCTCAAGCAACAGCGTTTTCCAGCAACAGAGTTGATAGATTCGTCAGAGAGGAGAATTGATGATTTTGTTGAAACCATGGTTGAAGGGATCCTAGATGAACTTTCGTAAGAGCGAGTCCTCTCTCCAAGAGACCGGCTTCTCATTGCCATTACAGAATTGTAAGTATCACGCTGCTGGTGATGCAAGAGACTGACACTATTATAGAAAACTTGACCAACAGGCCAAATCTTAACACAATAACGCCATTCGTCCGGTGCTTCATCTTCAACTAATGTCCTGGAGACCTGAATGGCAACGTGCGTATCACCTAATGGAGCATCAGACCCAGAAATAGCCGTGGTGTGAAGGTTGCGAAGTATTCCAGTGGCAATTGTAACTCCGGACAGGTTTTTCATTTCGACTATCTTACCAACCCAAGAATGCCTTGGGAGAACTTCGAATTCCATCAAATCAGCATCTACTGGATCGTGGAAAGACGAGTTGTCACTTGACAAATCAAAATCATCATCGATTGAGGCACCGGTTGAAGTGTCCATCTCGGCACTGCAAAATTAAGGCAAAAGTGTAAATAGTTGTCGTAGTATAATAGTACTTCAAGGTCCATCCCACATCAATCAAAGTAAACAAAATAATAGCACAATTGTTCATCTCCACGATTAGGTGAAAACAAAGCACATTCAGCTCGGGTCGAGCTGAATGTGCACTGCATATTCAGCTCGGGTCGAGCTGAATGTGCACTGCATATTCAGCTCGGGTCGAGCTGAATGTGCACTGCATATTCAGCTCGGGTCGAGCTAAATGTGCACTGCTTCAAGCTAGAGTACTGAATCAAAACCCGAAGCATTCATACCAAGAAAAACTACGCATTTTGACAATTGCAAGAACATATATGTCATACTAACGTACAAATAATAAAATGAATCCCTAAACCAGTACTAAGGAGGCGATTGTGTTGACGCCAAAGTATCACCTCCTTCCTACAACTTTTTCATTATATTGAAAATGATAGTATCAAATGTGCAAACCAAAATAAAACGTATCAAATGTACAAATAAAAAAACGAATTCCTAAACCTGTACTCAGGAGGCGATTGTGTCGACGCCAAAGTATCACCTCCTTCCTACAACTTTTTCATTACATTAAAAATGATAGTATCAAATGTGCGAACCAAATGCCAAGTAAATCACCATAAAGTTTAGACAAAAGTCACTTACAAATGGTCCGATTGCGTGCACCAAAACGTCTTGAATGAAGAAGGAAGAGAAAACCCTACTCTTTGTCACGGCCGCAGCAACCATTCACGACCACACACCTCCGCATCTCTAGAAATTCCAAACGCAACTAAGTTGACCTAGAATAATGTATCCACTTCTTGCACAGAAATTTGACTTTGAATGCAATAGGTCTTTCAAATGTCGAGGCATACTTCGAGACAGTATAGATTCACGAAGGCTTGCCGAGTATTGAAAAGGTGCAAAAAGAGAGAGAGAGAGAGAGAGAGAGAGAGAGAGAGAGAGAGAGAGAGAGAGAGAGAGAGAGAAGAGGTTGGGGTGTATTGACCACGTCGAACAAGTTGCCATTAAGAAAAGAGCGGGAATGACATCACGTTTGGTGGGGAGGAGCTATTCTAAATAAAGCATCTTTCAAACTTGACCAAAAAATTAACAAGCACATAAGTTTCTCCTCATATCTCGATGTAATGGAAGTTTCTATTTACATGATCAATTTCAGGTTATCAATTGGGGTTATGGGTATCAATTTAAATATGCAAGAATCAATTTAAATTTAAGGTATAGAATTATGTATCAATTTAAGGTTATCAATTGGGGTTATGGATATTTGAATACGGTCATTTATTTCCATATTAAAGATATTGATTATGACTAGATTATAAAAGTAAAGATTTAGGTTTAGGGTTCAAATTACATTTTGACATTTAGGGTTTAGGGTTTAAGGTTTAGGATTGCAAGTCCATGATATGAAGTGTAAATTATAGGGTTTAGGGTTTCGGACTAGACAATTCTAGAATTAGATTTATGGATTTGGGTTTAGGGTTTAGGTTCAAGGGTTTAGTTTTTAGGGTTTAAGGTCTTATAGTTTATTGTTTAGGTTTAATGATTTAAATATTAGGGTTCAGGGTTTTAGAGTTTAGTGTTTGGGGTTTAGGATTAGGGTTTAGATTAGCATCGAGATTACCACTGAATCAAAATGTCCTTTCTATAAGATTGTTTATCGTATCAAAATTGAATTGTGCCTTGGTATTGATTTAAGAAAATTCATTACATATCACCTAAAGATAAGATTTAAGAAGTCACTACACAAAAAGTTTCATTTACTGTAATTGCACGAATAGTGTACTTACTGTAGTACACTAATTGCAAACAAGTTGACAAATAGTGTACTAATTGCAAACAAGTGTACTTTCTCAAAAAGATTATTTGATCAATATTTACTTTATCAAAGATTACTTTATCGGAGTACACTTTATGGAAATATAATTTGTTTAAAACTTACTTTTTCAAGAGATTATTTTTTCAAGTTTTACTTCTTAAAAAGTTTACTTTTTTAGAATTGACTTTTTCAAACATTTACTTTTTCAAAAGTATACTTTTTCAAAATCTTAGTTTTTCAAAACCTTACTTTTTCAAAACCTCACTTTTTCAAAACTTTACTTTTTTCCAAGATTTCTTTTCAAAAGTTCACTTTTTCAAAAGTGAATTTTTTCAAATCTTTACTTTTTCAAATGTTTACATTTGGAAAAGCTTATTTTTACAAAAGTTTACCTTTGCAAAAGGTAAGTTGTCTTTTTTCCCCGAATTGATGTTTTTTCCTAGTTCTTGTTTTTTTCAAAAATGTTGTTTTTTCCTAATTGTTTTTTCCTAATTGTTGTTTTCGCAAAAATGTTGTTTTTTCCTATATGTTGTTTACCCAAATTGTTGTTTTTTCCTAATTGCTCTTTTTTCCCAATTGCTGTTTTTTCCAATTTTTTCTTTGGGAGTTTTAGTTTTTCTCTTTTTCACCTTTTCGTACACATAATTCTCTTCTACTTTCAATACACTAAACGTGCACGAGTAAAAAAGTAAATATTCCAATCTTTACAAAAGTTCACAAATAGTGTAGTAGTTCACATTTAGTGTATTATTTTGTCACTACGCTAATTGCGTAGTTGACAATTAGTGTATGGGTTCGTATTTAGTGTCCACTACACTAAATGAAACTTTTAGTGTACTTCATCTCATTTGTTATGAATCAATATTTACTCCTTTGAGTTGACTTTGCAAGATGATCTTGTCTCATGCGATATTGATTCACTTGCTATTATTAATTTATGTGTTTTATAATTCAAATCATCTTTGACCCTAAAGGCCCAAGAGTTCCCTTGAAGGATTCTAAGAATTTAAGGAAGTTCCTATAGAGTCAATTTATAAGTTTTTTGGTGTCGGCTCTAATAGCACATCCGTATCCTTTGATCGCAACATTATGCAATTGTCGCCATTATGGACATAAGTTTGAGTGCCTTCAAAAATTTATGATCGCAATGTTTTTTAACGTCATTCAAACATATTGCAAGTTGATGTGTAACTTTGCGCACTTGCAAAAGTTTGGTTCCATCACTCTTCCCTTTATTGCAAACGGTACTACCTTATATATGCATTCTTTCACACAAAATTCATGCGTTACATATTATACATAAGTATTTTCTACTATCCTTTCTCCCACATGAATAAGGGTCAAAGATCACATGCAAATGTAAAAACATTTGTTTAAAAAACTAAAGTTCATTATCTTGTACAACTATACTCGTATCAATATTTTCCATTGAAAACCACTAGTACTTTGGTTGAAAAACAATGGTAGTCTAGTATCCTCTAAGGCCTCCCCTGTTTCAACCGTAGAGTGTTACACATGTTTACAAAATTAATTTGAGTATTAGATTTGAGTATTGAATTTTCCTTGAATTTTATGGTATGATTTTTGGACTCCAGGGTCTGGTTTTGGGTGATTCCACGGAATGTGAGCAAGCTCCAAGGTTTGTTTTTTGTTCTGGACTCCAGTGCCTCATTTTCGTTTCTGACTCCAAGGAGGAAGCCCTCATCCTAGCACAATTTGAAGCAGTCGGGAGGACGGATATGGGATCACCCTGGGCGGGATCGGGTGTGCACCGAGTATACGGGTGTGTGCCTTGGCGGGTATATTGCCGAAGAGGAAGGCGCAACACACATTTGGCACGGTCGATGCCTTCGATGGCGGTTTCAACAGCAGGGACCTGTAGCAGTAGTCGGGTTGGCCAAGTCAGCCTTTCAAGGGATAAAGGTTGTCATGCCATCATCTTTGCAAATGATGAGTTGTAAACTTGGAGTAAAAAAGTTGTGAAGATGGAGTTGTGATCTTGGAGGTTGGCATACAAAGTTGGAGTTGCAAAATTGCATATTCGAGTTGTGGAGATTGAAATTACAAGTTTTGAGATTGTAATTGCAAATTGAGTTTGTGGATGTGTGAAATTGAGATTGTAATTAAAAGTTGAGTTTGTGGGTGTGTGAAATTTGCATTTGTGTGTTGCAATTTGTGCTTATCCAAAATAAATTTGAAACTCTTGATTACAAATTTGATGTTCATAACATTTTTGAAATTCCATGTTAAAATGCAAAAAATCTAAAACCTAATTAATTTTTTTCTATTCTATTCTATTACATTATTAAAACTCGTGCATAGGTTTCAAAGATATATTTATATTTTATGTAGATTGTTGTTACTTTTTTTTTTAATATATTTTGTGATATAAAAACTACATTAAAATGGTTGAACTAATGCGTTGCAAAGCAAGCGCCAACTGCTAGTATGTATTTGAAAATACAATCCCATTATTGAAGTTTTGTTTCACAACAGATTAGGATTCTCAATCCATGAAAGATATTTGATAGTTTTCAAAATTAGATTTTTAATTTGAAGCCCCCTCATCCAATCACTAGATTCCAATCTACTTAGATATTTATTTAAACTCACTATTTTATCCATGATATTGCCATTAGGCCAAAATCTATGCATGTCTTTTAAATAGAATTAATTGTTTTGAACATATAAAAACTTTGGAATTGTATTTTTGGTTTTTATATATGTGCTATCACAAAAAGAAGAAGATTAAATATTGCAACTCAATTGTTTAATCATAAATCATCCAAAAACAAGAAATACAAAAATATATATTGTATAATCCCAGTGTCTTTGATTTGCATTCACTACAGGAAGTTTTTGAGTATGATATATACAAGCCTATAGAGTAGGTGCAAAATGTATATAACACTAAAGGACCAGAGTCTCCTTCAGGGGGATTTATGATTTTGGGCAGGTTCCTAAAACTCGAAAAAAAATCTTTTTTCTCTAAATTTTTTATTCCGGATTGCCTCTGATAGGAGCTTCGTAGGCATATTTTTATTTTATTTTTTGGATTTGTGTTTTGAAAGTTGGTACCACTTAAAGCCAAAAGTGGGAACACCGGGCACCTCCAATTTTTTTGACAAAAGTTTCTATTGACATTGAGATTTTTCACACACATAAAGAATATTTCCTTTTCTGGAAATTTTCAATAAAAAATCTTGTCTTTAGTGTAAAAAGGCATTTTATTCCAAGTCAAACATTTTCACACATTGTCGGGCAACGGGGGAAAAAAACTTCATCTTTTCTACATAAGACCTAGAGATCTTCAAATTTTTCACTTTTTATTTTTTCAACAACAATATGTGGTGAAAACCTTCTTATTGACCGTTTTGATTATCATTTGAATACATACGTAGTACACAAAATAAAACGTGAAATGGCAATCATTGAACCTCCACTCCTTGCACACTTCTTTTGAATATGCTACACCCCTTTTCTACCTCTAAAAATTGGTGTGTTGGGAAATAACATCATGCTTAAGACAATGGTAAAAGATTTAGACCTTGTACAATGCAAAAATTTGATAAAAAGTGAAGTCAAAGTCTGTTGATCTACTCAACGCAGGGAAGAAAATCAACCATTGTTTTGACTTTAAACACTAAAATCTATCAATCTGTACGGTGGATTGCAACCAAAAGTTTAAGGCATGTTTATATGGAAGTTTTTTTAAGATCTTACGGTTGAAAATCCAAAATTCACTTTAAAATGTGATTTTCATGTCTCTTTTTGGCAGTGGCAGTTTTGGACTGGTTTTAGAGCGAAAGTGGTCGTGGTCCTTTAGGGGTTAATACATATATTCATTTAAAACGTAGAGGTTGGAGACCCTCTCTATTGATACAGTTGAAAATCAATTAACTGATTGTTGTTTAGCTTTTCATGAGGTTCTACAAAGACTTGACTTGTAGTGGAAATGGGCATGAAAGAAAATTCTAAATGAATGAAATAAGTGGGCCCCACTTTTTCATTTGTAGACTATCCAGACTTGAAAAGCTATGGTTTTGGGTGCATGACGGGTTTAGGTGTCGACCACAGAAAGTCTACCAACTGGCTCATCTCCACAACATGGATGAAAATCATCCAGAACCCATGCAACGATCAAACAGGAACCCGCGGATTAAATAAATAAAGCATCTTATACCTAAAACCGTTACTGGACTCGATGCCGTCACTAACCCCTATCTTGTAGATTTGATTCCACCCGTTTCTACATTTTTACGGTTTTAGACGCTGAGGTGTTTGGTGTATAAGCTCCCCCAAACTCTCCCTTCTCCGTGTGAGCGCCCGCATCTCGCGGAATGAAGCAATAGCAAGATAATTTCATTCATCCAAGTAACGAGAACCTGTCGATGAATTAAAAAATGAACTAACACCCAAAACCCAAAACCATTTTTCGTAGACTCCCGGCCTCTCGATCTCTGTTCTAGGTACATGAAACATCCATTTTTGAGGTCCCTGATGGGTTTGAGGCTTCGTCTTCACCGTGTAAGAGCAGACTTTTGGCTCGGAGTTTCCCAGCCTTCGCTCTGTTTTCGTGTCCCACACCGTTGCACTTGCTTATCATCGCACCGATCCTTCTTGTCTTCATCTTTTATCTAAAAAAGACATGTTACACTAGAAATTGAATTTAGATAAGTATGCCCCATATTTGCCACCATCACAAAAAGAAGGATCATCCAACTAATCATATGGTATGAAATGCCATGGACGCACTTGCAAGGAGTGTAAATTTTCTACTCTTGAACAAGATACATTTGGTAGATTGAGGTGGATTTGTTGCAGTTCACGGGAAGATCAAAGAACCAAATCAAATGGACAAATTATGAATTGAAATGAGAAATTTTAGGCTAAAATCCAAATTTTAGCTGCTTTGGTCTTCCCAAGATGAGATTTGTGTAAAACCCATATATTACAGTTTTAACTTAGTTGCATTTTGGAAGATAATGGATAAGGTAACCCCTTGTATCCAATGAGAACTCATAATCAACACCAATAAAATTAGGGTATATCCAACTGACTTCCATCCCATTACCACCTATTTAGCTCCAAGTGAAGGTTAGGGACTCAAAAGAATCCCGTACTTTTTGCCGGCACTATTGGGGGTACCTATTAGCGGTCACCGGCTAAAAAAGGCAACACACTTTGAAAATTCACAAAGAATTTACATTTCATCGAAAAAGTATGAAATCACTTGGATTCAAATTGTAATTATATTGGCTATCACCGAAAATTAAATTAGGTAGAATTATTTCCTCCCTCCATATATGCACATTGCTTAACCCTATAAGACCGATGAGCTTTTTTAGCCTCCAAGAATCTAGGAGTGTTCTAAATCATGCAGAATAACATCAATACCACAAGGTACATAACATCAGAACCCCCACTTATGGAAATCATTGTCGCTGGTCTACGCTTGCACCGATATTTGCGGAGATTGTCTCAATAGAGCCCATCGTCCTCCACCTCTTTTTCATAGTTCAAGTCTTTAGCAGTTGCTATTGAGATTATGGAAAGAGGACCCGAAATGGGCCATAACTTGTTGGTTATGAACGGGTGAGGGAACGATGGGAATCATTAGAACAGAGAAGGGAGCGATGCGAACAGCGAAGCAGGAAAAGTCGGCTATGAACAGGTGAGGGAACGGTGGGAATCATGAGAACAAAGAAGGGAGCGATGCGAACAAAGAAGGGAGCGATGCGAACAAAGAAGGGAGCGATGCGATCAGCGAAGCAGGAAAAGGAAAGGAACAAATTTGGGAACAGGCGAGGGAACAGTGCGAACGGCGGAGGGCAAGAGGCCGGAGGGAGACGAAGGGCGTCTCTTTTCATCTTCTTGCGTGCCCCGAATCAGGCCCGGACCTGGACGCCGAGCTTGAAGGAGCGTGGCGCGCAGTGCGGTGCTCAGGCGGTAGCGCTGCGGAGATCAGGCAGTGAAAGTGGGTTCCGAGGGCGACGACTTCTTTCGAGAGCGCGGTCGTCGTCTGTGCGGTGAGTGAGGGAGCTGGGCCGCGAGTGTTTCCAGGAGAGAGGGCAGTGCGGGGCGAGAGACGGAAGAGCGTCTTGTGTTGTGTTGTTGCTGTGGGCGACGCCGAAGCGCAGGCGCACCACCGCGTAGCCTCAGATCCAACGCCGAAGCGCAGGCGCACCACCGCATAGCCACAGATCCATCGCCGCACGCCATCATGAGGTAAGCCTACGCCGACAGGCCTGTGAGTTTGAAGTTTGAGGTATCGTGGGATCGCTGGTTTCGTGGTTTTGGTTGATCGCTGGCTTAGGGTTGATCGCTGGTTTAGGTTGATCGCTGGTTTAGGTTGATTGCGTTGTGGAGGTTGAGGTTTAGGGTTTTGGCTTCAGAGAAGTTTTTAGGGTTTGGGTGTCGTTGGTTGCAATTGGTGATGTTGGATTTGCCTGTAAGTTTTGAGAGTGTAGGTCATGAGCAATTCTGTGTTGAAGCCTTGGAACTTGTGGCGTTTTAAGCGTCGTTAATCAGTGTTGACGTGAGTCAGTACACTGGAGTGGAGATAGGTTTTCTTCGGAGTGGTGATGGAGTGGAGGTTTTGTTGAAGTGAGCCGGTGCAGGATGTTTGTGAAGTGGTCGGGTTGGAGAGGTTGTTAAAGTTATTTGCGGCAGTGTTCGTTTCTGTATGGTTCCGCTGTGGGCATGGGCACGAGTTAAAAGCTGCTGAATTGGTTCAGTGTGGGATGAGCTGGGGTTGGTATGTGGTCTGAGGGTTCTGCAGAGGATATCTCTGTGGTGTGGTGAGGTGAGTGTGAAATTCGAGAGGTGAGGTTTGGAGGATGATCGGAATGCTTGGGTGCATGGCGCCGCAAGTCCCAGAATTGGAAGAGTAGACTCCGGACCCCGCCATCGCCAAGACTAATTTTTGTCGGATTGTGCTACAGTTCATCGTCTGGTGCTAATCGGAGAAGTGATCAGATCTCGGAATCCTAGTCCGATAAGCCCACAAGCAACAGCAGTTGGGAGGTTACTTACCTCTTACCTGAGTTGCTACAGTGCCGGAGAAGGACCGGACGTTAGTTCAGTCCTGCAGCGAGGTTGTTTTGTTTTGGTGTGGCCTGGGAGGGTGGGTGAGTGTGAATTTCGAGGAGGTCTAGATGGGTGGTTAGGCCGATCGAGTGTTGTATGTGTACTGAGTGTTGGGCGGTTGGATTTTGTTGCAGGAGCTCGAGTGTGGGAGGATATGATGAGATGTTTGGTGGGAGCGTTGTCGGGAATCAGTGGAAGCGACGTGAATTATTTTGATTCTTTTGGAGGACTTCAAGCCCACCGAAATTGAGGTGTCCAGACTTCAAACCCGGCTGGACATTATTTTGGCTACAAGGTACGTGGACATTAGTTGCATGCCATGTCCAGATCCTCAGCTCTTAGAGTAGCCAATTGGAGGTCAACTGTACATTGCGATCAGGTGGTCGATGTTAGTTCCGGACTCGTATGAAACATTACAGCACTATTTAATGAAGATAGATTGTAAATCTTGAGAGAGCTGGCTAGTCATGGTTGTAGTTACTTGTTTGCATGACTCGAATGCTCTTAATGCAGGCAACCAGCTCTAGTTCCAAGGACCAAGAGGCAGTGAATTTCGTCGAAAAGAAGATCAAGAATAATCTGCAACTCTCATACGAGCAAACCGTTCAAGTGAGTCTCCGTGCTAGCTGCTTTGAATGTTCGAAATTGTTAATTTGCTGAGAACTTACTCGTGCTAGCTGCTTTGAATGTTCGAAATTGTTAATTTGCTGAGAACTTACTCGTGCTAGCTGCTTTGAATGTTCGAAATTGTTTGAAGGTTCAAAATTGTTTGGCCTCAATTTCAAAATTGTTTGAAATTGTTTGAAGGAGTCATCAGATAACCTGGATATGAACTGTTTGACCTCAATTTCGGTGGGCTTGAAGTCTGGACTCGTGCTAGCTGCTTTGAATGTTCGAAATTGTTTGAATGTTCGTAATTGTTTGAAGGTTCGAAATTGTTTGAAGGTTCGAAATTGTTTGACCTCAATTTCAAAATTGTTTGAAATTGTTTGAAGGAGTCATCAGATAACCTGGATATGAACTGTTTGACCTCAATTTCGGTGGACTTGAAGTCTGGACAGGTGCAATAGTGGTGATTACGAGTAGCAGCCACCTGTTGGACGATTGTGTGTTGAAGGAGGCGCTCATCAGTGGCACTGTCGTTGGCGTTGCCTTGGATGGCATTGAAGGGCCCCAGTGGCTCGAAGCTTGGGTACATGATCTTGTGCATGACTTCTCTCGTCTTTCTGTACTCAACTTGATTTTATGTTGCCGTTCTCCTTCCACGGGTGAGAGAGATGCCGAACGTGCTGATCCTTCTGTGCAGTGCAGACTACAGTGAAGAGGTCTCAGCCGAGATACGGTCAAATGCTTGACTCCAGGAAGAAGTTGCATTCAGAGTTATACGGGTTCACCTTGGGATGAAATCCTTGTGATGTTGTAATTTTTTGTAAGTTGGGAGTTGGTAGGTTTTTAAGTTGAAGAATTTCGGCCACTTATCTTAGTTTTGAGTTTCTAATAGTGATTGGATTACGATTCAAAGAGGGGACATTTTGTCACTGAAGCAGCTCCTTTGTGTGACATACCTCAAGCCATTTGTTTGAAGATTCAAGAGGTTGCAAAAAAAATGGAAATGAGGTAGGTAGACTCCTATGGAACTTGCAATTTGAATGAATTTTGTAATTTTTCATTCATATAATTAGTGCATATTCAGCTCAAGTCGAGCTGAATATGCACAATTGGTTGATCACGAGGTGCATATTTAGCTTGGGTAGAGCTGAATGTGCACGTGCAATTTTGAATGATGTGCATATTCAGCTCGACTCGAGCTGAATATGCACAATTGGTTGATCACGAGGTGCATATTTAGCTTGGGTAGAGCTGAATGTGCACGTGCAATTTTGAATGATGTGCATATTCAGCTCGACTCGAGCTGAATGTGCAGAGTATGATGAGCTTTGTGTGCACATTCAGCTCGACTCGAGCTGAATATGCACTTCCGGCTCATTAGTATGAGCACAAATGATTGATCGTAATGCGTACATTCAGCTAGAGAGAAGCTGAATGTGCATCTTGATTTCAGCTATGAATGCATATTCAGCTCGACTCGAGCTGAATATGCACAGTCTAATGAGCTTTCTGTGTACATTCAACTTGACTCATAATGAATATACACGTTCAGTTCACTAGTTCATGGGCGTTACATTAATATTTATCAGCACATTCAGCTTGACAAGAGCTTAATGTGCACGGTAAAACATTTGTGTGCACATTTAGCTCAAGTAAAGCTAAATGTGCAATAGAAATGATAAAAAACTTCAAACAATTGCAAGTGGTAATACAAGATTTGAAACTTCTTGATGGAACTACACCTGTGCAATTAAGTGTCGTATTGCATATTCAGCTCGACTCGAGCTAAATATGCAAAGTTAAGAAAAAATTGTAATACATTCAGTACGTATAATAAAATCTGAATTCACTTACGGACTCCATTGCAGAAATCCAATGAACGACCAAGAAGTCCTGGATCAATACTATAAACCAATAAGTATTGCGATCGAGTCCGACGACGGAGAGGAGCACGAGTTACTCAACTGCTACGAGCTTCGAGATCCAGAGAGGCATGAGGCGTGGGGGTTCGAACATATCGGTCACTCTAACAGCTTGGTGTTGACTCACAAATTTCGAGGCATGGATATGTTCTTGCACGTTTCACCGAATGAGAAGATAATCGAGTTTGACCACCACAAGAAGTTCCTCGTGGTTAAAAGTGAGACGACAACTGAAAGTAGTCTTCAGTACACGGTTCTCATCGACTGCATGACTCAAGTCTTCAGCCTTGATCCCTTTCTCGACAGTATTGAGAACTCATTATTTGAGTCAATAAAGAAGGACATCCTCAAACAGCAGGACGAAGATTACTGGAAGAGCAGCATTGGCGGGCCTCTTCGCGCTAAAGCTTTGTCGTCAAAGTTGACAAGTCTCCTTCATGCAATGGCAATGAAGGTTCTTCAAAACTCGCAGACCTCATCCGAGATGACTCCGGTGAAGGTCTCTCGTAGGACCGAGAGTGGCAATGTCAGCCAAGGCGATAACACTGGACAAAAAACTGCAGCGGCTCGAACTGGCAAGGTTAATCCGAGGAAGTCGTTGTCTACAAATCCAACGCCACCAAAGAGGCAGCGTCGATCACTTGCTCCGGAGGCTTCAACTCGAAGAGCACTAAAATCTAGTGCAAAAAACCAAGAAGTTGGTAAGCCAGACGTTGAGGCCAGCATCGTCTCTGCGATCACCGATTTGCCCCACGAGTTGCGTCCTGGAGAAGCCATTGACTACGGAAATGCATCCGAAGTGTACGAAAAGTTCTGGACAGATTGCCAGGACTGCTTCCTCTACGACCCTGACATGAAGAAGGAGTTGGATGTGCGGCAGTTATCACCAGCACCAGAGGACTGGACAATTCGGGCCTTTGAGAAGAAGGGCATGGACGTGGTAATGAATTACCTCATAAACATGCCCGATAAATCCATCAAGCAGACGCTTTGCGTGATGCCGATAACAAACGAGAAGCCTGATGGAAACTGGGAAGACATTCGAAAGGGGAAGTTCTACATCATAAATGGCCAACATAGCGTGGCGGCAAGCTTAGCGATGATGGCGGATGAATCTATTGACGAGACCACAGTGAGACACTTTCGCGTATGGAAGTGCTTTGTCGTATGGTCCGATGACAAAGAGAAGCTGCGTAAGATCTCGGCATTCTACAACCGAGTCAATCACTTGTCCGTCTTCAAGCCAACGTGGTCGACCAACATCCTATCTGCACGGTCGACATGGACTAATCTAGGTCGCCCAACACCACCACAGAAGAAGAATACCCCGGGTGGCCGTGGAGCTCCAAGAGTCAACGACAAGGCGTATAAGGTTAGCAATCCTGATTACGATTGCATATTCAGCTCGACTCGAGCTGAATATGCACACCCATGTCAACAATTGTTCTGTATTACTAAGATTATTGTTATGCCTCCTGCAGGAGTTCATTGAGGCCATTCAACGTCGGTTTGCCTGCATTGACGTTGCAAAGAACCAGCAGTATGCTAGTAAATCTAGTCAGGTTCCTCAGCTGACTCTCTCAAATGAGGTCAAGATTATCACGTCGCCTGATTCTACTTTCAATCTCTGGCGAGATGTGATGGCCGCAAGTGCTCAAGGCGACTTGATTGACGTTGACACCAACCCCTTGCGCAAATTCAAAGACAACCTGAAGTCGACGCCAGCGAAGGATGGTGGTCTGAATCGAGAGTTCTTCAAGTGGCTCAATGGCCTCACTGATGCAGATCATGTGAAGTTGTTGAACCACATTTTGAACCGCAGCGGACCAAAACGGCGACTGCAGTATCCGAAGGTGGTCATCAAGACACCAACCAGTGTATTGGATAGTAATTACACGGCTTTGGAATGGATCGAGCGGCGCAAGAGGAAGAACGTCGTCCGTAGGGAGTTGCAGAAACTAAAGCCTAGTCTTGCATTTTTTGATGCAAACAAGAATTTTGTTCCTGGAAACTGGAAGCGTTTTAAGCGTGAATATCACGTCTCATCCGCAACCATGAGGGTGCTTGTCGATCAACCCGGTGAGGCATTTTTCACTGAGGCGCGACAGCTTCGGAGCAAGAACAAGTCTGCGGAGGAGCTTTCGCCGTACGCAAAAGCTTGGTTTAAGTTGTTCTTAGACAAGCGCCAACATTTTGAAGAAGCGTCCGGGTCTGCATACATCCGAAAGTACAACATCATCAATGATACGTTGGGTGTGTGGCCCGAAAACACATGGGATCCCCGCGGCGAAAAGCCTCGGCTTGGATTGATTGATTTCAGATCAGCTCCCGGGCAAGATTTAAAGCCAACATCAACGGTGGCTAACCCATTCTTCAAGGACTTCATGGAGGCATTGCGGACTGGAGGCAGCCCTGGACTGACAGACCCAGATGTCTGGCTATGGATTTGTGGGACCAAGACAGAGGAGAGGCAAATCTTCTCCATAACCGAGAAATCCCCATTTGTGGACGAATACGTGACATATAGTTCCGCATACATTCCTGGTAAGTATGAGCGGCTCGATGATCTGTCGAAAGGCAACAAGTTGTCAAAAGATTCTGTGGAACTTCTTTGGCTAGTCCGTAAGCAGTTAGCTCGCTCTAACTTAGTTACAAAGGAGTGTCTATCCGCTTCATGTTGCAAACACCAAGGTCCGCAAGTACAACGAGTTGGAGTATCGTGTAAACACTACTGAGTTCACGATGGAGTTCTACTTTCAAGTACTCAAAGAATGGTGCAAACCCGGGGACTTAGTCTTCTCTGCCTTTGGAGGCTCAAAGTTTCTTATTGCATCTATGGTAAGAATTTCTGCCGAGCTCTCCTGTTTGCATATTCAGCTTGACTCGAGCTGAATATGCAAGTGCTTCTCGATCATTAGTTCTGAGTTGCATATTCAGCTCGAGTCGAGCTGAATATGCAAGTAGTGTAGTTTCATAGAATGCAATTATATGTCGCTTGAGTTAGTTTGATTGATTGCTAGTGTCTCTGGTGTGCCTTGCAGATCGAATCTCTAGAGTGTGCCTGCATCTGCGAGACTTCTGAGAGTGATCGGTACGAAAGCAAGGCCAAGTTGGCTTTGTCTCTATGCAAAGCGGATTTCGTTGCCGACGGTTATCCAGTTGACGAGACAAAGTACCCTATTAAGCCCCCTCGTGGTAAGGGTAAGGGAAAGAGACGAGTTGATGACGACGATGATAATGAGGAAGATGATGATGAGCAACCTACTGTGGATGTTACGAGCTCAGATGTTGCGGTAGCTGAACCATCAGACCCCGCTTCTGCTCGCGTTAATGAAGGCGCAGATATTGAAGCATATTGTGCGAATGATTATGAGGATCTTGCTCTTCGTCGGTCCAGTGTAATTGCAGGTGGTGCTGGTCCATCCAACAATCGGTCGCAGAGTAAGGCTGATTCCTCAGATGGAAATACTGACGATGACATTGAAGTGATGGCTTCTGCGCCAACGCCCCCCCACAAGCGCCAACGAACTCCTGTGACGGTTAACTCGCCCGCGCTATCGACGTCCCCTCCCACTGCACAAGCTGATATGTCATTGAAGGTCGAGATGCTCTTAAAGAAGGTCGAGGAGCAAGAGAGGCTCAACCAAGAGTTGTCAAGACGGCAGGAAGAGCGCCAAGATGAGCTCCTTGCAGCGCAGAGAGCCGAGATGGAGCGGAACACGCAAACGATGATCGCTTCTATGTTTGCAAGGTTCGAACAGATGTTGCCACCGCAGTCCAAGCCGATAGAGCATATTTTAGGTGCAACTCCTGAGGCGGCTGCAAGACCATCGTCTCAAGGCCCTACTGTTATAGAGACGGTCTCCTCGTTTAAAGAGGCGTATGTCCAACAGTCTTTGTTGACATCGGATCCGAAGACGTCTTCTCCTCTTTCACCGCCACAAGCAATAGCCTATGTTGGAGCCGAGCGCATGGTTTCCGCCGATCCCAGTGTTCAGCCAATCAATGTGATCCCGGTGAAAGAGACTGAAGTTGCTAATGAAGTCAACACACCGAGCAACACTCAAGCATCTCCAGGACACTTTTCAGGTGGAATTCTCGATGAGAACTAGTATATCGAGTATTCTTGTTGTTGTTAATCATGTTTTCCTAATTATTTTCGTACATTAAGTTATGTTTGTAAATAATCTTGGATGTTTATTGTCCTTTTAAACCTTGGTTGAGTAAATTCGATGTTGTTTCCATTTCGAATCTCCTTAATCACTTCTCTTCGTTGTATGATGTTTTCGTCTTAATCCATTTATTTTTTCTTTATAGACTACACTTAAGTTGAATTAAATGTACTGCAGATAAATAGTAGTATGTCTCTCTCTGTTTTTTTCCGTTCAGTCCTTCTCCTTAAGTCATTGTTACTTCTATTGCATATTCAGCTCGACTCGAGCTGAATATGCATTACTTTCTGTATATCATGTTGTTCTCCCTCTGTGTACATCATATTGAAATTCAAGTTGTCCTCTCCCTTGTGCATCCAATTGTTGAGTACTCATACACTGGCACAATCAGTTAGAGTCGAGCTGAATGTTAATCTTCTTTAGTATCAAGTGGCGTTGCATTTTTGAGGCATGCTTGTTCATAACCTGTAATCAAATTTGCTGAATTTCAGATGCCCTAAGCCTCGAAGTCGATTTCATAAAAGATGATGCTGGCTCTTCTCAGCATCCTCCTATGGTTGGTGCAAAGCCCATTGATGCTACTTTGGCCATCAACTCACAGGTATAACCTTAATCTCACCACTTCATGGCCAAAAAGATTGTGCTGTCTTTTGCAGTGCTTCCTTCTTCGTATAATATTATGTGCTCTATTGTTATATGATGTTTAATGTTTAGTAACATGTACCTCCACTCTTTCCCATCTGAATTCCAGGTGGTCGAGCCTCTGGAGAGCGTTCATAGCGCTGTAGTCCGTGTTCCTTGTTCAACCCCTAGAGTGGTCAAACCGTGGTTAAACATTGTGTTTGACTTGAACGGTATATTGTGTGTGTGCGAGGAATTCCGCTTGAGGTCTGCTACGCAAGCCTTCAATGCATGTTCTCTACCACACTCGGTAAAAGTTCCAGCCAAGGTCGGCCCAAAGCTAGTGTATGTTCGTCCAGGCTGCAAGGCATTTTTGGACGGTGTTTCCAAGTTTGCATCGATATCGGTCTGGAGTTCGATGAAATTGAACACCACTAGTAGCATCGTCAATTACCTCTTCCCAAAAGCGGCCTCACCAAAAGTCATATTTGGGCAAGAGCATTGTAGGAGAGTCGTAACTGCTGTGATCCATAATGTACCTCAATATCTGAAAGTTAAGAACTCAGATAAGGAGGTATTTCTGAAGACGTTGTCGAAAGTCCTATTTACTGAAAAGGGTGTCTCCTTTACGAAGGAGAATACCATCATCATAGATGACAGTCCGTACAAGCACGTCCTTAATGATCCGGAGAATGTTCTTCTTGCGGATACCTGGTCCTACAAAGAGGATGGATGGAACGATAAGTTCCTTCTAAATGTCTTGCTTCCATGGCTCCAAAAGCTCCACAGTAGTGCAGAGTTAGGGCTGCAATCTTTTCGGCGTGGGAATCCCTTTGGTCGTCCAACAATTTGCTCGGATCCATATAGCTTAGAGTACATGGAATTAACGCACGCGATTATGATATCTGATGGGCTCTCAAATTAGAAGTTCTCTGGTATCAATCATAAATGTGTTGATGTATTATACTATACATATCTTATAAGTCAAGTGGCAGTTGCCAGTTCTTTGATATTTGTTTGTAATTTTCCGTTTGTAAATTGTTGGATTTGTAAGTTTTTGTTTTCTCTTTGCTTCCATGTTTGAAAAAGAGCCATTAATCATTTTCTCATGTAAACTGTTGTATTGCCACCGTGGATTCTGTTTTGAAGTCAGAAGATTGTGGATATCGAATTCAACGTAAACATAATGATTTGTACTCCCGCGGAGCAGCTGATTATTCGATGGACTCTTCGATGGCTCCAGTTGAAGAAGATGAAGTCAACAGCCCCCCACCTAAAATTTGCATTCGAAAGGTTGCCTCCCGTTCTATTCTTCAACCTCGTCAAATTTTGGGGTCCCCCGGTGTTGATGGGATTTGTGGGAAAGGTGACCAAGTGCTTGTTCCCGGACGTGAGGAATCATTGTCTCTTCCCCCGCATAGCATGGTATTCCCCCCCTCCCCTTCTCTGTATTTGTCCTAGGTCTTTTTTGGCAATGTGCACATTCAGCTCGAATAGAGCTAAATGTGCACAAGTTTCATTTTAACTCTCTTTGTCCCTACGTCGTAGGATCACGCACTTCAAACTCTTGCTGGTGTAATTCAACCACCTACGACGGTGCCATCAGAGAAAATGCCCTCAATTCCTACTACGTGTTGGCCTGTTGCAACGGTCGGAAATGATGAGAACAAGCTCCAATCTCTAAGTGGGAAAACGCATTCTAATATTGAGGTTGGTCTTATTTTTTGTTATTGTTTAGTATGTGTTGTATCTTCAGTTGAATACTCATCACTGTTTTGATTTTGCATGTTTTACGAACACCTAAATTGGACATAATTATTTGAATGGATTCCACATCATGGTGTTTGTGTTTTTTTGACATGTGTGGCTACATATTCAGCTTGGTTTAAGCTGATTTTTGTGGTCTCTTTTGCTAGGTGCTTCAACCGACTATTGAGCGTCAAAGTGCTTCCCCAAAGCATGGTTTAAACCAAAACTCAAAGCGTCACTCTCGCCGTCGCCACTCACTTCCTGTGCCTATTGTTACTTGGAACCAACGAATGCAACGCCAACGACTGCAAGAACATATACGGGCTAGTCAAATGCCATATACCGGTTACAGCCGCAAAGATGAACTTCAGAGGGGTAGAGATGAGCTGAGGAAATCTAATTCTGGTGACGTGGAGAAGAACAAGTAGATTTATGATCTGAGTGGTACAAGTGCACATTCAGCTTGGCTATACCAGAATGTGCATTGACTAGGAATTAATGTGTATGTTTTTGGTCGTAGTAGAAGCCTTTTTTTGCATGGAAAGGATGATGCATGTTTTGTATATGGATTACTTCTATCATATAATAAATATAGTCTGCAATTAAAGATATTATTTCATTTGATTCTCCAATTTGGGTACTGTTTGCCCATACATCTTCATATTATCTTACAAAAATGGTGTTGTACTTCTATTCTAATCATATTTTGCTTCATCACTACGGTAAAATATTTGGATTACTCAAGAGCGTGTACCTCCTAAATCCCTGGAAATCTCCCAATATAATGAATATGGTGTTTCCTGCATGATCAAGTCAGCCGTTTAACCTTTGCGGCTAGGAGGGTAGCTGGTGAAATTCACATTGACCTCTGGGTTGATTGTGGTTTATATCCAGTGGATCCAGCTACCAATTCACCTCCAAGCTTCCGTACTAGAAAAGAATATCTAGAGTTTTTGTGCCACGACGAGCATGGTATGCTTGGATACATTAAGCTCGTGAGCGGTGTTCGAGAAATATTGTACTTGCAGTCTACGGTTCGAGGTTTAGAGCAGGAATATGAGGTCCAGCGAGGTTGAAAGTTTGTCAAACACTACAACTACGCTTGTTCAGGAATGTGCGCAGTTGCAAATCAAAGTGGAAAACTTAGAAGCTACATTTGAAGCATTAAGGATGTCAGCTATTGTAGGAGCTCAAGCAAGCCAAGAGACGATCAGTGCTTTGAAGTTGGATTTGTTAAAATCTAAGGCAGCAGACGAGAAGTTACAAGCACAGATCAAATCCATGGTGGAAACTCCAAGAGGACTTCGCAAACGTGCTCGCGTCCAAAGCATCAAGAACGTCGATGAACTTGCACGAGGTTCTTAAGTGGCTCATGTTTAAGTCGTGATCGTACTGTATAGTTGACCCATGCATGTTCTTTTTTGTCTTCGGGCCAGTTCAATGCTTAATGAAATTATGAATCTGAAGATGAATTCCATGGATATTCGATGGTGATTGTCTATGCTTGGATTTGGTATTTCTATTGGCTTTGTAGGATCGGGGAATGCTAAATGGCGGCACACTATATTACGAGCGCATATTCAACCGCAGCTTGTCAGTCAGTTGCAGCGATCAAATAAAACACGCAGAGAGAGGAAACGATGGGTTGGAACAAAAGATTCTCAGACTGTTACAGCACGTGCTATTGCAAGTGTTTTTTCCGCAGGTGAGGCTCTAAGGCTGGGGGAGCAACCTAGAATGAGTCAAGCTAGTGCGGCAACAACCCAGGCTGTTTTTAAGAAGATACAAAAGGAGTTGAGTGGGTAGCTAATGTTGGGAGTGTGTGATGGCAACAATGTAACACATAGAGGATACTATGCATTGTGCAAGGTTATCAAGCATCGAGTCACATCTGTAGCACCTGAGCTGAAGCATGGTCATTTGCCCTCTAGTACAAGGCTGGCAGAATTGAGAAGAAAAATGAACAACAAGCTTCCGTAGTTTATTGGAGAGTACTTCCATATTGATGGCCGGCGAGTGATTCCAGAAGTGAGGGTCAATAAAAGGTGGTTAGGAATTCGAAAGAGGTCATTCTCAACAACAAAAATAATCTCTTTGCAAATATCGAAGTTGTTCAACGATCGATGGTGTTGTTCTATAACATCACAATTGAAGGTGAGTCTTGAAAAGTGCCTGAAGTCGGAAGCATTTGCTGCAGTAGTCAAGTGAACTTTATTTCAATAACCTCAATTCCTTACAGAATGCAACGGTGGGCCGCTGATATTTGTGCTGAAGTTGGACGAGGCAGAGGTGATCCATGGGGAGAAGTTTGAAAGAGTGAGCTTGACACTCATGAATCGAGCTCTAGACCCGAATATTCAAAAAAACGATGAGAGGTATTTTTCAGTTCAATCAGAGCAAGAGATTTGGCCAGTGGGTCGCTTCAAGGTGGAGAAAGAATCGTATGACATCCTCCAGTGGGTGTTTCAACAAACTGACTTCCCGACAATTATCAAAGCACAATCTGATGGGCAACATCTAGAAGTTCTGGGCCAAGGGAGTTTTCTAGTGGAGTGGCACTTGAGCGCGGATATGAAAACAATCAAGTGTATGTACGGCCTACAGCATGGACCGGCCTGCAAAATGAATTGCATATATTGCGAGCAACAATACGAACGTTTAAGGACTTGCACTGCGGCTGAAGCAGAACGAACAGCCTCTTCTCGTGGAAAAGGTTCATGGCAAGGAGGATTGTTCGCACCTAACATTCGAGGTCCACCATATGACATTGAGACACATCCTCGATGGAAGCCAATCCTACCAATTCCCCTTAGCAGAACTCATATATGCACTTTGCATGCGTTGGTCCGCATCACTGAAAAAGTTCTCCATCTCCACTGCATGTTTGTTTGGAATATGCAAGATGAAGAGAGGAGATCGATTGCTATAGATGCTATGGAGAAAACTATGTCTGCAAGTGGAGTAGAGGGATCTAACTGTGTGCTGAAGTAGGACCCGAAGCTATATGGCAGAACATGGAATGTGGTTCAGAAGCCTAGCATAGGAGGAGTATTAGCGAGCAAATTGTTTGAACCAAGTTCATGGTCTGGGAATGATCGGGTCTGGAAGGATGTGCTTGCTTCAGAGTCGAACAACCTGGAGAACGGTCAAGCAAGGGTGAAACGCAGACGAGTGTGGGAGACCCTAGAGGCACTGCAGCCATACTTCACAGGGTTGGTTCTAACAAATGAGCAAAGCCGGAGGAACTGTAAATCGGTCATTGAGGGTTTTGGAAGGGCTTTTATTGCTGCCCATGGCGAGGGTCATGTGACACACTACATTGTAAGTCATCCCTTGACCCAGGCTTGAGTAGCGATTGTTGTTGTAGCAAAGATCTGCAAGTTTTAGACATAGCCTCCATGTAATTGTTGCTGCAACAAAATCTCCATTACATATAGTATATTAAACTTTTAATAAAGTGTTTGTTTGTGCTCTCAATGCTTGCAACATGTACTGGTGAAGCACGGACCCTGGTTTGTGGAAAAATACGGGAGTTTGTCTGTTTGGAATTATCAAGGGATGGAGAAATCGCACCATGCTGCTAAAGCATCTAGCCAGTACCATGGACAACATGGAGGGACAAGAGCTAGGACAAGTGTTATTGTGCAGCAATATGAGTTCTGGTATAGAAACATACAACACAGATATGCTGTGAAGTTGCAAAAGAGGATTCTTGAATCTGAGCACACATTGCCTGATCCAACAATCGTTGCAGGTATGGCTCGTAGGCGCGACGCGTGGCATGCGTCTGGGGCAGGGGCTGCCAGTGAAGCATGGCGTGGCAGTAGATATGTGCTTGTTGAGGCATCAGATTTAGATGAGTCTGTTTATAGTACTGAAGTAGGCTGTAGTGACTGTCAAACTAGCGTAGAGGACGTGACTCATATCATTTGAGTTTTAATGGAGAATTCTCATTCAAAAATAAAAATGCTAAGGATTCTTATTCACAAGATGACTTCCACCTGAATACCAATAAATAAGAACTGGTTGGAAAGCCAAGCAGAGCACACCACCATCAAAGATTAATTGTGTAGCTGCATGTCCACCAACTATATTGTGTTTGTTATACCTACATGCCTAAGTGCTTATAGATATTGACATTCATAGCATACATAAATATGCCAACAAAGGTGTTTTTTGCTTTTATTGCACTAAAAAGGTACATGATGTGCACATGGTAGTATGCTGAAGAGTCTATTGCTGATTGATCTTCTAGCTGCTGGAAGTCTTCCAAGTCTATATATGCCAGCCTTTAACTAGCTTAATGAACATGGTTGCTTCATGCGGCAGTAGTGGGATCCGCTTCTGCTGCTGCAGCATTTGCAATGTTAAGGATCTCTCCATAATCTAAAGGTCTAACTTCAGGTGAAATTTCAACCACTAGCTCTTGCTCTGCATAGTTAGGTGACGTTGGGCTGGATGTTGCAATGTGGTGGCCTCCTAAGTTGACACTGGCTTGCACATCGTCCCCATGTGCTGCATCCTTGACAACATCATTTGCAGCAGCAACTCTTGTTTCACCACCAGCTCCTACAACCGTAGTGCCACTTGCTACGTCGTCACCAACTTCCAGCTCCAACTTAGTGTGACCAATTACCTCGCAAGGCGTTGCTCCAAAGTCGACAATCTGTACAGCAACGGTTGCTATGATATCAGCTACCGCAACGATGAAGCCAGCAGCTTCAACGTTGGATGCAGTCGCCTTGTGTAGTGGGTGACATGCTCGCTTGGAGGAGGAAAAATCAGATGATCGCGCTTCGATCTTCCGTTTGGTATTCTGCACCTTTGTCTCAATGCCACTCAATGGAGATGCCCATCCTTCTTTGTTCACTGCTGCAGCGGCAGCCTCTTCTGAAGCAATGTCGAATTTAAAGCCCCATTGTCCCATCCAGCCTCCAGATGGCTTGACATTGCAGCCAGGACAACAAGGTTTGGAGGATAGAGCAACTTGAAACAAACAAATAGGGTGAAGAAGACATCCGCAAGGGAGGTTCGCTAAAGCCATCTCTGTCCAATAGCATCCGCATCCTACGCATGGGAGGTGTTGCTTCAACGGTACCATTTCCTCACGGGTCACAGGAAATGCTGAATAAAATTGGTGTGGGCGGATACAACTCTCTTGAACAATCATGATGTCAATTTTGGCAGTAATGTTGTTAATGGAATCCTGCAGCGGAAGAAACTGGGCTCGCAAATCGGCAGCGGCTGCAGTCCAGTGCTTAATCTCAGGGTCCAAAGTTGACAACTTGGTAGACACAGCAACTGCATCGTCCATGAGAGATCGCAAGCGCGTATCTACCACCTTTTTGGAGCGGTCGTCCAAGACTATGTCTTGCTTTGACTATTGGATCCCTTCAAACTCCTCCCACTTCGCTTGCTCAGTGCGCGCCAACTCTTGCCTCTTAGTCTCTTGCATCGCCAACGATATTTCTGCATGCTCTAGCTGAGCTCTGATTTTCAACAGCTCCGCCTCTTTCTTCTCACGTTGCTTAATTGACTATGCAGCTCCCTGGAGTATCGGCTTCTGGAGTGCGGCTTCTGGTTGTGTCTCAGATAGCTTCTTCTCACGTGTTGTCAATGTTGCAGCAAGCTTAGGGAGTGAGTGGTGGAGTGGTGCTCCAGTTGGACCCTTCAATACTATAGTAGGCTTCAATGGTGATTTGCGGAGCGGTGCTTCCATGACAGTCTGTGGAGCGCGTGGCTGACGCACAATACCGCCGGAACGCGGCACACCTCCCTCGGATATTGTCTTCATTGCCGCGTTTTTCTCCCGTATGACCTTGTCGACTACTGTCCTAAACACGTGCAACATGGCTTGGATTTGCTCCCGCAAGCATGGTGGAGTGAGCTTGGCTGGATTGATACGAGGATTTTTGAGGCGGCTCTGCATAAGCATCAACAATTATCAAACAATGCTAAAAAGACTGCGAATGAACAAGTTAGAGCAAAGGATCAAGACTTAGAATCAAAAAAGTAAGCAAATACATTAATGGACTAGCAATTTGTGCTCAAAGTCTCTGCTACAAAAAGTTGGAACTTACCTTTGCTATCTCAACAGCACCTTCAACCCAATTTATCTTCCACTTCTTGGCGTCAAGCATCAAGCCTCTCACAAAAGCAGTCCCAAATTTCCCATTGTCCGGGACTGTAGCCCCATAAACGCGTTGATACATCCTTAGTGCTCTAGCAGCAACTTCTTCCTCCATATGCCTAAGCGGATGGCGGTTCTCATTCCTATTCAGGGGGTAGGTGCCAACAATTGCCTCCATACGGAGATTATGTTCTTCCTTCAAGCACTTGAATGGGACACCCTTCATCGAAAGTCCGCCTATCTCATAGAAGAACTCCAAGCTATAGTACGCGGCGTCACCAAGCAAAAATGGAGCTACAGTGGTTAGCTGCTTCCTCAAATTCTCTCCTACTCCTCGAAGATCAAAAGCCTCAGCCCAAATAGAAGGATTTAGTAATGCAGAAGTGAGAGGAGTTTTATCGTTGCTAGTCTCACTAGAAATCTCATCGACTTGAGCCAGAGCCACTCTGTGTTTGGACCTAGTTTTTCCCATTGTCACAGCTTGCTACAGCAAAGGTGTGAAGGACACAGATGTCAACAGTGGTGTGCATCAACAAAGGCGTAGAGGTTGAAAACAACAAGTTCGGAAATGGCACTTATGGCTTGAAGTCCATGTCCCTAGATGCTAGTTAGTAAGATATATTATTAATGCTTAAACATCGAGATAAGTCAACAAAATGTACTATTAATGTGGTAAGTTCAATCAATGAATCATAGTGGATAATTTCATAACCTCTCCCACGGCCCAACCATGGATCATAATGATTCATCTTGGTACGCATCTTTCATCCATCATGATTTCTGTAGGGTTAGAAAATGTACTCATGTACAACAATATGGTACACCTTGATTGAGAAGAGGAGGTTACTGGACCCAAAAAATATATGTGGGGTGTAACTTTTGGCCTTGCTAATTGGACATGAGCAATTTTATTTTTTAGGCATCTGTCAATTCTCTCCCATTCACTCCTTATTTTGAAAGCAAGCCAAGTATTGCTGCATGTAAGGAAAACTCGGATTGCTAAGAGTCTCTTGTCCTTAGATGTTCTTAGTAAAATATTTGATTAATGCTTACCACATCGATGCAAGTCAACACATGTACTTCTGATGAAGAAAGTTCACTCAATGAATCGTAGTGGATAATTTTCAACCCTTAATCTCTAAAGACCCAAGGCATTTTTGCGACAAAAATACTTCAAAAATGCTCCATTCTAGTACAATGCTTAAGAAGAGAGACAAAACTTTTTATTTTCTACATCTAACCGTAGGATCTCAATTAAGACTTCTTTATGAATGAACAATCAAAATTTCATGAACTTTGACCACAAGGATTGAACGATAGAGTGTTTGAAGTCAAGCAAATGGTTCATTTTCTTCCCTGCATTTGGTGAATAGCAGACTTTTACTACACAAAATTATTGCACTACATAAGGTCTAAATCCATGACCATTGTGTTCAGGATAATGTTAGTTTCCTATAAACCAATTTTAGAGGTAGAAAATGGGTGTAGCTTATTCAAGTCAACTGTGCTAGTAGTGGAGGTTCAAATATTGCTAATTCAAGTTTTAGTTTTTTACAAACTCAATATGTTTTAGATTGATATTCCAAACGGTCAGTTTAAAGGTTTCACCACATATTGTTGTGGTAAAAATTAAAAGTAAAAAAATGAGCAATCAACAATGCAAGATTGCTAGTTTTCCCACTAAATGTCAAACAATATATTTTTTTGTAGTCACATATTAACTATATAAGGATTAACTTAGATTGACATTAAACCCTAAACCCTAAACCCTAAACACCTAACAAGCCCCTTCTTGGCCTCTTGTACAATGCTCATACACGCACTTGTAGTATTTTATTTATTCTTTGTGTTCTGTTTATTCCACGAAAATGATGAATAGTGTCTTTTTTATAACACTAGAATTGATAAATAGTGTCTTTTTTACATCACACTAAGAATGATAAATATTGTCCTTTTCCATTACACTAGAATTGATAAATAGTGTCTTTTTTACACCACACTAAGAATGATAAAATGATTGTCCTTTTTCATTACACTAAAATGATGAATAGTGTCCTAGAAGGAAAGAGGGGCAATCAAAACACGACCTTGAAAAAAGTACAAAGAGGGAGAAATGAGAAATAGTGGGACCCTAAAAACCCTAAAGCCCAAAAACCCTAGACCTTAGAACCCCCCCAAAAAAGAAAACAAAAATAAAAAAATAAAAAAATAATGAACAATGGAGACAATGAGGAAATCAGTGCGAGAGCCTGAGAAGGACAATCTCAAATAAATTAAGAGGGAGAGGAGAGAGAGAAAACCAGTGAGTGACAATTTAAAATAAATCAAGAGAGAGGGAGGGAGGGGGTGTGTGATGGGACAATCTAAAATAAATGTTAATTACCCTACTAATGTAGCAAAAATTGATAAATAGTGTCTTTTTTACATCACATGCCGAATGATAAATATTGTCTGTTTTCATTACACTAGAATTGATAAATAGTGTCTTTTTTACATCACACTAAGAATGATAAATATTGTCCTTTCCCATTACACTAGAATTGATAAATAGTGTCTTTTTTACACCACACAAAGAATAATAAAATGATTGTCCTTTTTCATTACACTAAAATGATGAATAGTGTCTTTTTTACATCACAAGAAGAATGATAAAATGATTGTCCTTTTACATTACACTAAAATGATGAATAGTGTCCTAGAAGGAAAGAGGGGCAGTCAAAACACGACCTTGAAAAAAGTACAAAGAGGGAGAAATGAGAAATAGTGGGACCCTAAAAACCCTAAAGCCCAAAAACCCTAGACCCTAGAACCCCTCCCCCCCAAAAAAAAACAAAAATAAAAAAATCAAAAAATAATGAACAATGGAGACATGGGGAAATAAGTGCGAGAGGGAGAAGGACAATCTAAAATAAATTATAGAGAGGAGAAAGAGAGAGAACCAATGAGTGACAATCTAAAATAAATCAAGAGAGAGTGAGGGACGGGGTGTGTTATGGGACAATCTAAAATAAATGTTAATTACCCTACTAATGTAGCAAAAAATAAATATGGACTTCAACATCACTTGCCAATCATATGGTGGCTTTTGGCCGTAATAAAATTTTACACGTTGATATTTGGTGTTAAATTTCACAAAGATGAGTAGAAATGGCGGCATACTAAAGTGGTGTAGTGATACCCATGTGATGCCAGGGTCAAACTTATATACTATCTATAATACATGATTTGGCTATTTTTTTACAAAAGCGCTACTTCAAAAAGGATACTTTTGCATTTACTAGCTTTTTTTGATGTTCAAGGTTCATTTTCCAAAATTATTATTTCACAAAAGCTTCATCTTTCAAAAGCACTATTTTCAACAAGTTTCATTTTTGTTGAGTTTTACTTTTGCTAACTTTCATTTTAGAAAATTTCCATTAATGTATATTGATAGAGTGCTTAAGAATATCCGTATAACCGGTCTTGAAACTACACATGAATTAGTAAGCTGGATGTTACCATGGTTGCTCTAGCAGCCAAGGTAGGTATTACACGGTGAGGTACCAGGTATCATGTGCACCATAGTATGAACTGGGTCATATCATCTGGGTGCTTCATCAGCAACACGTGGGAAACATTCATCGGTCAACGGTCACGATCAACGGTCAGGATGTACAAGGTGCATGGCGCCCACTTACAAGTTGGGGCATTGTCCCATATTGTCTGTTGATACTGCGGGAAACTTCAATATAATGGAGTACACTTTCATTGTCTTTTGAATAACCGGGCCTTGGTATACCCGGCTTGTGTAGGCTACTAGCTTAAGTTGACGTGGCGGCCCCTGGGGTAGTGTGCCAGACTTTAGCCCCCTACACGGCCTGTTGTACCACGCTCAAGCTGACATACAGGTACATGCTTGCAGGTGTTTTTGTTTCGATGGATCTACAGGTACATGTTTGCAGATGGAGCTTTTTGACGGATATACCTGTGTAATTGTTTAATCAAGGATAATATTGTATCACTTTTTCTCTTTGTAAGGTTTTTTTTGGATTTTAGGAACTATCCAAAATCGAAAACGCCTCTCAAAGCAGACTTTGATCCTTTACGGGTTATGTTTGCACATTGAGACATACAATATTTCATTGTCATACAAAATTGATGTTGTTGGTCATCTACAAATGTCAGAAAATTAAGCCAGAAATTGGCTGCTTCGTGGTCTAAGGGTGAAGCTGCTAATATTCTAGACTACACTAGGCTTGAACCCACAGTGTCATGAGTTACTGAAAAAAAATGTTAGAGACTCCACAACATCAACAAACTTGCGACATCAGAACCTATGAACGAAGGCAGGGTCAAACTCGTTTAGTGAGTACTTTAAGATTTCCCTAGCTGTCGCCTAGAATGACCCGAGTGTCTCCATTTCAAAGGAGACAGAGATCATTGTCTTCTTCAACTTGCTTGAGGACATTAGCAAAGTAGTCGCACTCCTCAAGGCCGTGCTTGTCCAATTCTCCGCCAAATTGCGCCACCCACGTGGGAGCAAGGTGGACAGGTGATGAAGGAAGGTGTACATCCTTGCAGTGCCTGCATCAAAAATCTTTGCTAGCAATTAACTCAGCAACACAAGTACAATGAAGAAAACAACCACAACTACACATGACTGCAGCCTTTGCTACAAATCCAAGATTACAGTAAGCACAAATTTGGAGAGTAGGGATGCCTAAAGGGGGAACAAACTCGGAATGAGGATAATCAAAGACGTGCTTTGGCTTCATTGTCATATCCTGTCGTGTTGCTCGGTGATGTGTTGTCTGAGCACCCCGCAATGATACAAGTGCCTCGTTGTGCTTCCTTCGCAGCTCTAGCAAAGAGGCTTTCAGATCACACCTCTCCTGACGTGCAGCATCTTTCGTAACGCGGTTTTAAGTGATCTTGTCCTGGAATGCCCTTGCTTCACTCGCTTTAGCAAGATACTCGTCATCGGAGACTGTGAGATCTTGAGCGAGGCGTCGTGCCTCCTTCGAGGCGGCAGCGTACGCAACTTCCCAGTCCTTCACCTCCACGTCCTTCTCATCCGCAAGTTGATAGGCAAGTTGAAGTTTGCGTGACGCCTCCTCCACATTTGCAGCTGTCGTGTCCGCATTTGCTGCAGCTTCCGCCACATTTGCTGTAGAAACATCCACTTCCGCCAATCGTAACCTCGCTGTGGATTCCGCACCGTCAACACGATTACTGGATACAGTAGACGTCGCAGCGAGGTGCTTGATGATGTTGCACAACTCCAACACTTGGGCGCGCCTCGCGATGGGCCCAAGTTTCTGAGGATTGAGGTGTTTCCGAACAGCCCGTTTCTTGAGCTGCGTCAGCGCTTCCGCCACCCAATTCACTGGTAGCTTGTACACAATGTGAGCAAAACAAGCTTTGAGGAATCGCATTGAAAAATAGCCGTTATTAGGCTTATTGCCATAAACCTTGTAGTATTGCGTACCAAAATCGAGGGCTTGCTCCGCGGACGCAGAATTTGCGATTTCATAGCGGTTAGGCAAACCGCCCACCTTCCACACCTCCTTCACAACGTCCTCCTTGACTTGCGGGTACTGCTTGGAGACATCGTCCACGAGAGGACCCTCGTCACAAAGTCCAACATGCACCTTGAAGAACTCAGTTCCGTAGACAACACCGCGCCCCAACAACATTGGCGCTGCTCCAAACATACGCGCTCGAACATCGTCCTGGATCTCAGTGAGGTCGACAGCTTCATCAAACTCCCCAACCCACTTTGGAGCTTCCCGAACAGGTGCTTGAAGCAAAGGAGTGGTCGAAGGACTTCGAAGCTCGACGTCGCTGATGCGGTGGTCTTCACTGGAGCTGACCGCCACAAACTTGCGTTTCCTCGGCGTAGATCTTGGTTTCCGGGGACTTATGTTCCTCCCTGCTGTCATTGTGGCTAAAAATTGTTAGTTCGGTAAAATAGGCAGACTGAACAACTAGTAACATGTGAGAAAAGATGCGCAATACTAAAATAATCCTGCTTGAATGAGCTGGGCGTTGCGACAAAATTGAACTTGTGAACCAACACTTGCATTGCAGCAATCATTGCTGAAGCATAAATGACGTTGCTCTCGAAGGGACTACTTGGGTTGAGGCTACCGTTCATGTGGCATTTAATTCATGAAGTGTAGTTGCGATGCTAACCTTTAGCCTTGTAGTCTTTATTTGAAGTTCAACGTTATGTGAAATCTGGGTTTGATTCAAGTATACACTGTAGTCTTCAGTTTATTGATGACTGTAATGATAAATCAGAGTTCAAGCTTAAAAATAAGCGTAAATAACAATGTTTTGAAAGGCTCAAACTTGGACGAATGTGGTATGCATATTCAGCAAAGTCGTTGACATGGCTGATTGAACAAGTCTAGCGCATACAAATGCAAAATGTCGCTGACATGGCTGACTTGAACAGTGTGTGCCATACAACACTCGGCGTTCAATAAAAGCCAGGCTGAAACTGGAGTTTGGGAATTCTGGGGCTTAAAAACTAATATGTCCAATGATCTATTCAAGGTTTATAGTAAAATTGTGCTAGTGGAGTCGGTGGCCCTGGCTTTTCCCATTTACAGGTCAGACTCTTGAGGATTTTGGGTAAAGTTTGCGGATCATCCATATTGACAAAGGTTTATAGACATACTAGTCTACAATGCGTACATATTAATTTTACTATGTACACTATATACTAAATTATACTACATACCAATGATAACACAATATTTGTGAAAACGTCACTTGGCATATGAAAATGTCACAAATTACGTTTTCCCAAATCCCAAAGAGGCCAACCAAAATGTAAATTCTGCATGCCTTTTTATCTTTTGCTTTCCAAGATGCATGTATCTTTTCATCATAGAACTAAGTTGTATCTATTTGCACAAGTGTCAATTATATTATTTATACTATGTATCAATTACACTAAATATTACATTATGTACCAATCATACTAATTATGTTCTTGCTCTATTTATACTAAATACTCATTGTATTATTCATTCTGTTTATACTATACATAAAATGATAATAATCATACTATTTACACTATATACTAACTATAAAATTGTTTGTACAAAGTACTACTTAAACCTTTCATATTATGTACCAATTAAACCTTTTATATTATGCACAATTTACATGACATGTACTATGTACAAAATATATAAAGTGTCCTAAATAATCTATCTACAGTAAATACTAATTAATCCTCTTATTCCCATATATCAATCATATTATTTATCCTATGTATCCTTTACACTATTTATACTATTTATATATCATATACTAGTTGTAACTTGTAATATGTATATACTATGTACTAGTTACACTATTTATAATATGTATCAAATATAATAATAACCATAGTGTATAATCATACACTATATACCAATCATACCATTTATACTATGTATTCATTACACCATATATACATCATCTTGAAATATGTTCTTAAATTATTGAAGAACTAATCATACTCTTTGTAGTAAGTACTGATTAAACCTATCATACTATGTACCATTGTAAGGCTACTCATAAAATATACTAATAATATCATTTGTACTATACTAGTGGATGCCCTTTGTCCTCAAAAAACCAAAAGCAATCCCTAGTTAAGTAAATGTATAACTTTACTAAAATTAGAAGATACTAAATGACAATAGCGTTTAACTAACTTGAACTTTGTCTTGTTTCAATAATCAATGGCTTGTGGATAAGTTATGGATAAGCAGTCATAGGTAAGCCCACGGTCATAGGCCCGACTTTACCAAATGGACTGTAATCTATTATACATAGAGATACACTGTTTATACCACATACAAACCATTCTATTTATACTCAACACTACTAATATCAATTACACTATTTTCACTAGATTATTTACACTAAGTACTAATTAAGCCTTACATGCAACATATCAATCAATATTATTCTACTATGTCCTAAGTTACTATTCTATTGACACTAAGTACAAGTGTAAATCCTTTGAATTATGTACAACATATACTATTTATACCATGTACAAACTAAACCTTTCATACTATGTATTAATTATACTCTTCATACCACATACTACTGTACGTTGTATTAGGCAAAAAGAAAGGGTGCAACAAGATGTGCGGATCTTGTATCTTTTCTAAACACAAATTGAGTATGAGATCTATATTAAGCAATTTTTTTTGTAGGGCAAGAAAATTCTTTCATTTTGAAACTTTTATACTAGATTGTCCCTATGAAGAGCTAATTGAAGGGTTTTTTTTTTTTTTGGATTTGTGGTTTGAAACTTAGTACCACCAAAAGTGAAAAATGTGTAGCCCAGGCATTTAAATAGCCATAGTGGACACTACATACAAACCCGTACACTAATTGTCAACTACGCAATTAGTGTAGTGATAGAATAGTACACTAAATGTGAACTACTACACTATTTGTGAACTTTTGTAAAGATTCGGGGAAAAACATCAATTGGGGGAAAAAGGACAATTTACCTTCTGAAAAGGTAAACTTTTGTAAAAATAAGCTTTTCCAAAAGTAAATATTTGAAAAAGAGAAGATTTGAAAAAATAAACATTTGAAAAGTAAACATTTTAAAAAGTAAACATTTTAAAAAGTAAAGTTTTGAAAAAGTAAATGTATGAAAAAGTAAATGTTTGAAAAAGTGAACTGGTTGAATAGTAAATGTTTGGAAAATTAAACTTTTGAATTTTTATTGTTTTTGAAGAAGTAAAGTTTTGAAAAAGTATGTTATTGAAAAAGTGAACTTTTAAAAACTCAAAGTTTTGAATAAGTAAAGTTTTTAAAAAGTAAATGTTTGGAAGGACATTCTTTTGAAAAAGTAAAGTTTTGAAAAAAAAAAACGTTTGAAGCAAAGAACTTTTGAAAAAATAAACCTTTTAAAAAGTAAAACTTAAAAAAGTAATCTCTTGAAAAAGTAAGCACTTGAAAAGTGAACTTTGAAAAAAGTAAATTTCCATAAAGTGTACACTGATAAAGTAATCTTTGATAAAGTAAATTTTGATTGTGGCACAAGAAACTTGATTATGGTATCATGAATGTCATGGACGGCTAACTTTATTCGTTAGCTTGTTTGCAATTAGTGTACTATGGTAAGTACACTATTTGTGTCACTACACCAAATTCGGCGTTTAGTGTAGTGAGAGGGAGTGAGTGCCCAAACACTAAATGTTAATTATCCTACTAATGTAGCAAAAAATAAATATGAACTTCAACATCACTTGCCAATCATATGGTGGCTTTTGGTGGTAATAAAATATTACACGTTGATATTTGGTGTTAAATTTCACAAAGATGAGTAGAAGTGGTGGCATACTAAAGTGGTGTAGTGATACCCATGTGATGCCAGGGTCAAACTTATGTACTATCTATAATACACGATTTGTTCTTTTTTTACAAAAGCACTACTTCAAAAAGGATACTTTTGCATTTACTAGCTTTTTTTGATGTTCAAGGTTCATTTTCCAAAATTATTATTTCACAAAAGTTTCATCTTTCAAAAGCACTATTTTCAACAAGTTTCATTTTTGCTGAGTTTTACTTTTGCTAACTTTCATTTTAGAAAATTTCCATTAATGTATATTGATAGAGTGCTTAAGAATATCCGTATAACCAGTCTTGAAACTACACATGAATTAGTAAGCTGGATGTTACCATGGTTGCTCTAGCAGCCAAGGTAGGTATTACACGGTGAGGTACCAGGTATCATGTGCACCATAGTATGAACTGGGTCATATCATCTGGGTGCTTCATCAGCAACACGTGGGAAACATTCATCGGTCAACGGTCACGATCAACGGTCAGGATGTACAAGGTGCATGGCGCCCACTTACAAGTTGGGGCATTGTCCCATATTGTCTGTTGATACTGCGGGAAACTTCAATATAATAGAGTACACTTTCATTGTCTTTTGAATAACCGGGCCTTGGTATACCCGGCTTGTGTAGGCTACTAGCTTAAGTTGATGTGGCGGCCCCTGGGGTAGTGTGCCAGACTTTAGCCCCCTACACGACCTGTTGTACCACGCTCAAGCTGACATACAGGTACATGCTTGTAGGTGGTGCTTTTTGACGTACCTCCGGAATTTATTTTGGAGTATGTTTGCCGGATGTTAGCCTCCTCATCGTATTTTTTGGATGTTGCACTAACATTTTTACAATGTTACCTTCTTCTACGCTAATATGAAATGATGTGCTCAAATTTTTGCACTAAATATCACTAACCTAAAAGTGGTAATCAAAATTGAACTAAAAGCAAAAGCAAGTTACCTAGAAGTAAAAGTAATAATGGAGTCATGTATCCAAAAGTAAAATATGCTAAAAAGTTTAAAAAATAAAGGAAATATCAACCCGAAAAATATAGGTAAAGATAAAATACTACAATAGAAGTTTGTGACCTATTAGTGAAAGTCAAAATATAAGCCAGTCATCTATAAGTCACTTTAAAAATAAAAGTCAGTCACCTAAATATAAAAGAAGTAAACAATATAGTAAAAGAAAATATAAAAGTAAAAAGGTATAAGTCAAGTATACTAATCCGAAAGTAAAAGAAACAAAAGGTAAAATGCAAGTACCAAAAAGTAAAATAAAGTAAAAGTACAAAATTGCCTCTCATGTCTTACTTTTTCAATCCTTACTTTTCAATTCTTACATTTCAATGCTTACATTTCCAATCCTTACTTTTTCAACCCTTACTATTTCAATTCTTTTTTTGTCAAACCGGAGTCCCGGAGTTCCGTTGTCTCAAAGTCCTTTAGATCTTGAGTCTTTAAGTCCGTGAATCTTTGAGTCTTTTTCTAGTCTTACTTTTTTATTCCTTAATTTCTTAATTCATACCTTTTAAACCCACACCTTTCAACCAATAAAATTTTAAAATCCAAATTTATTGACTCCAAGTCTCATGGATTTAGAGATTTCAAGATTCTTGAACTTTGGGACTCCGAGACTTAGGGACTCCTCGACTCAACGATTCAAGGACTTTGGGACTACGGGACTGCGGGACTCTGAGACTTCGGGACTCCAGGACTCCACAACCCGAGGACTCCGAGACTCCAAAACAATGGGACTTTGGGACCTTCGGAATTGGAAACTTAAAGAATTTAATCTCTGGGACTCCAAGACTCTAGGACTCCGGGACTCCGAGACTCCAAAACTCCAGGACTCCAAGACTCCGGGACTCTTGGATTTATTACGCAATCTATATACATTATTATCAATTCAATTAGAGATTGGAATGAAAAAAAACCAGGATCCGGAAGAAGCTTTCTTGGGATATAGCAGCATGGTGGGAATCGGAGATCCTTTTTGGATATATTACCTTTTATATATATATATATTATATATATTATTACCTAGCTGTAGAGGATTTCATTTCTCATTCAAGGGTCCTACTCAATGATTTCTAGTGACGTGCCAATTGTACTGAGTGTAATTGTGCACTTGCTAGCACTTTAATTGAGAACCTGACCTGCACTTTGTTGTGCTACATCAAACTGTCAAGTGTGGGTGTAATTAGGCTACTTGCTAGCACTTCAATTCAGACAAGTTTACTGCATTTTACTGTGTAACTACATCAAACTGTCAAGTCCTAGCTTGACATTTGATAGATGATGAAGCAAACTTTGGCCATGTCCGCCATGTTTTGGAACTTCCCATTGGCCATGTCCGCCATGTTTTGAAACTTTCCATTGGCCATTACTATCAAGTCTGTTTCAGCTCCTTGTTGTTTTCGAAGCCCACTCTAGCTTTTTCTGTTTTCATCCCCTATTGTTCTTGCATGCTCACCATTTTGTCTTGACCATTTTGTCATGACCTTGTAGGGTACTGTAGTTGAGTTTCAATGACGTCACGACAGGAAATGGAGGGGAAGCAGAAGCGGAGGGTGAGCTGCAGCCCACCGCCGATGCTTCAACTTCTTGCACTAGAGGATCACGTAGATGACTCCTCTTCAGGTGCCAGTGAGAGCGAGGCACTGACTGTGCGGGGGATTTCCATGGAGGAGTTTGGTGATCCGTTTGACCTCGCGGATATTGGAAACAACTTGCGCGAGCGAATGGTTGCTGCAGCACCCATGTTGCTTGGGCGTGACGCACATTACGGGCACCAGTTCTTCACTACGTGGGTGGGTCTCTGCACCGAAGGCCCGCTTGTGAAGCAAGTCTCCAAGGTGTATCCCTTCATTACCGACAAGGAAGTCACCAACGTGTGGGAGCCGGGCAGTCAGCTCCATCGATACGAGTTGGCGAGGTGCACCGATCCAACACAGGTGAAGACGCTCGGGCAACAATATCAAGGTCTACGGTAATAAACCCGACAATGCTTACTACCCTTTGCAATTCTTGAAGGCTTGCTACGCCACGTTCGTTCATCAAAAGCCTGTGAATTGGTGCGCGGAAGCACTGTCGCGCATGAAGCATTGGCTGAAGAATCAACGCCGTAATCTCCAGAAGCTTGAGCCGATGGCAACGCGCTGCCAAGTCGAAGGCTTGTGCAAGATAATTTCACAATTATCTTGCACAAGCAACAAAGCAAACAGTTTCGGCCCACCGTCCTCCATTGGTCTTGTTGCTGTGTAGGAGGAGGAGTGCATCCGCGCCGATGAAGTGGAGGCGATAGCGGCCCCTCTACAGGAGACACGCCTGAAACTAGACGCCGCTTTCGAGAAGATGCACGCGGAAGATGACGAAGCCGAGGATGCGCTTAATGTTGCATACATTGTAGCATCAAAATAGGTAAAACGTCTTCTTCGTGAAAGCGCTCTAGCTGTTGAATGTGCTAACAAAGCCGCGGAAATGGAAGAGTTGTCGGCTCAGCTTGCTTCTCTGCGAGAGTCAGACGCGAAGTTCCGGGCGGAGGTGTTGCAGCTGGAGTCAGATGCGGCAACGTAGCGCACAGCATACGACGCGGCTGTTGCAGCATTGACGAGCGCTCAAGCACAACTTGCGAAAGCAAAGCGACAATCCCTCACACTTCAAACACCGAGGCCGTTTGATTATCCAACACAATCATCTATTCCTCCTTTAGGAGTAGAAGGCAATGACACTTGTGCTTATTGAGGTTTAGGATTTGTGTGGAAAGCCGCGGTTTTGTCATCTTGTGGTTGCTTCTTGCATGCTCCATGCGTGGCGGAGCTGATGGCAGGTCAAGATTACAAGTGCAAGAGGTGCAAGGATCCTCACCATGCTTCATCACCGATTCATCTCACAAGCTCGTGGGTGGCACAATTTGGGGGACTGATGGAGCCACACCACCATACCGATTGTACTATCTTCTCGAGCGTATCACGAGCCGCCGGCAAGGATGACAACACTCTAGTGAATGACAAAGAGCCTGCAACTCATTGTGATTCGGCAATTTAGCAAATCGTTGCTTGTGTTTTGAACATACGGATAGACCTGAGCGACGCTATCTTGTGAGCGGTGAGCGGCGAGCGGCGAGCAGGGAGCCTAAAAATCTCTGGAAAAAAAAAAAAAAAGTGTTTTTTTCAAAAAAATGTGAAATTCAAGGAAAAATCCACAGAAATGAAAAAATTGCACACAAAGTTTGATACAATTTACTAAATTAAGAATGAGTCCTATAACCGTGGTCACCTTAGCTTTGTCAAAACAACTTCTGATTTGGGGTCTTCTCCTCTCTCGTGACTACGTTTCTATGAACATTCAATTTATTACTTAGTACAATATCATGTCTCATAAATTCTGAATTCAGGATTTTGATCCCCAATTCAAAAGTATAATTTGATATCTTGCTCACTCTGTGATGCTACTTAGGACCAAATCTTGACGTCTGATCTTTGCTACAAACTCTGACTACTCATGCTTGTTCTGCAATGTTGGCAACTTCGAGAATGCGCATCACTTCGTTGAAGCTATAACTGGGAGCGTGCATGAATACGTCCACCTTGTAATCCATCTTACACAAGTAACGAAGGATGTAGTACACATGCTTGCAATACTTCCACTGCCCCTTTTTTCCCAATGCCTCCGACTGCATTTTCAAGAAATCAGGGCAAGAACACCCCGGGAGGTCCGTAAAGGTGATGCAGTAGGACTTTTCAAAGCATGTGTCAAGGGTAATAACACATCCCCAACCTGGGTATGGTATGGCAACGACGTTCGAAACGTAACAGTTATTCATAAGAGCCGCGCTTGACCACTTATTGCGTTGCTCAATTGTGGGAACGTCCGAGGCCCTACGGATCGCATAGCCGTGCCGAAATGTGTGGAATGAATTTGGATTCACGGGAACCGGGAAGTGGGAACGCGGAAGGGGCATGTCCAAAGACACTTGGAATTGTCTACGTGGTGAAAGAGCACCACGTTGCTGCAATTGGAAACCGGCTTCCTCTAACACCAATACCTCTTGCACTGTTAGGTTTGTGCCAAACTTCACAGGCCACGTTATTGGAACTGCGTTCCAATCCAGTACAAATGATCGCTTCGATCCCTTCACACAACGGCTAATGTCATCAGGGCAAAACCAGAACTCCGCAGCAACATTTCGTGGACTCCTGAAATCCTTCTTAAAACCAGCGTATGTTGGGGCCGGAGTTCCATAACTTCCACGTTGTACTCGAGCGTTGCATTGCTGACCTGTATGAGCTTGCAATGCCTGGCATCTTCGAGCGGACTTCTTTGGAAGACGAGCAATGTGCCACTTCATTGGATCACAGTCCGACTCTTGGACGGAGGTTGTGTGTTGAACTCCGGAGTTTTGACCGCTAAGGGACTCCTCGATACGTGCCCGAGTCACCCTTGTCCTATCTCATGGAATAGAGTAGTTCACCGTATCGGAACGGTGAGAATCATGTTCGGACCCTGGGGGCAAATCAAGCTTGCGCTTCGTTGACCCAAAAATCTCCGAACCTTCTAGTCCGCCAGTTCGGTTTAATAGATCTGCAGCATTTGGAAAGTTCCTAATAGCCTCAGCAATGAGTTTGGGATCACTTGAACGTTGAGCAGAACGAAGCCTCAGCGTGCCTTTGTCCGGTCCAGTACCAGATGTTCCACCCTTCAACCATGCACGATATGAAGTTATCTGCATGAAAGCACGGATGAGATCGTCCACGGTGGCAGCGTATAAGCATGTCATCGTGTTCCCTGATTGCTGAAGCCACCGGTTGTGGACGGTTTCAGCGAGGTTGCATGAAGGCATGTCCGCCCTCTCATCCAGCGTCAGATCCTATAAGGAGTCAACGAGGGTCATAAAATGATTTCAAAGCACTATAACAGATAGAACTGGAGAATAGATTGTATGAAAAGTACAGAGAACTTACAAGTTGCATTGCGCCGCCCCACTGTCGATACCGAAAGTGCCAAAACGCCATCCAATCCTCAAGAGCTCGTCGCCCTACTTCGGTAGTGGCACCAGAGGACACCCACCACCCTCTTATTACATTATATTGCGCTTCAGCCTCCTCTTGTGACTTTGCATTCTTCCAGATCTTGCAAAGGGCAATATGTTGGTCTTGGAAGCCGGCAATAATGTTCCGAACGGTGGCTCGCTGGAGGCATTTCGTCCAATGGAATAGACAAGTCCGTTCCTTGTTGTCCATGGGCTTGTCTTTGTCGCCGTTGCCGTAAACTCGACGAACTGCGTGCCAGTTAGCTCCAGCACTATCCGCCATGAAGCCCTTGAAGTTCGTCGCCTCCAATCCATGGTTCTTCATCGTATTATTCAAATTCTCCCAGAAAAGCTGTTGTGCGTCAGCATCCTCGGATTGCATATCGCACATGGCAATTGTCATGACTCGACAATACTTACTATCGTATACATGACATGCCATGGTTGTCCATTCTTTGACCCGCTTGACATGATCGAACATCAACCAACAATCTTGTAGGTCATTCCCGGGTTGCATACGCTTGACAAGATCCACACCACTACCTGCTCGATCGACTGACATCTTGAAGACAAATACTTTACCTTTGGATTGACCAGGGAACTTGTTCTCGTGTATGAACACGAACTTGGACGATTCTTTTAGGGCCATAATGTTGTCCATCACTCCCTTACCACCACTATAGAACCTCTTGCAAGTTGACACAAGGTTTCTAATATTTGGAGATGAGAGTGTCTCGAATTGATCCAGGACAACGTCCATAGAAGCTCCTTCCAAAGTAGATGACCCGGATGTCGGACGAATCAAGTAGTCAGAAAGAAAGTTCTTGCTCGCTGCCATTATGATTGCGGAGTTCGTAGCCTTCGGTGTGCGCTGGACTTCTTTGGCAACACAGTCGTGGACAACGTCCATCGCGCACTGGTCGACGCCTTTCGAGATGGGATGGTCATGGTGCCCAAGATGAATGGCCGCACGAGTGCGTGACAGATCGGTCGATGTCACGTAGTAGATACGAGCATCACAGAGAGATATACAAATAGGAGGAGTCCGACAAAGCTTACATGCCAATGTTGACTTCTCGGAGGGTGGTCCGTTGACAGGAAACGGGATGAAGGCGAACCCGCTCCACTCGGTTTGATTCGTGCGCCCTTCATTTCTGCTCTTATAGTCACAACTTGCGTTGGGACACTGGAGATGCCCGGTACACGTTGACTTCCGGTATGTGAGGCTGAAGTCATTCTTGATGTTTGTAGTCATCGTCCTGCACCAAGCGTGACCATCGTACTGCTTACTCATACCATCGAGCCCCCCTCCAAACTATGGGGGGATACCCTCTGGAAGTGGCGGTAGTTCAAAGATTTGGTTTCCATTGTAATCTGGAGGCAAGTACTTCACACTTTTCAGATCTAGACTATCTAGATCAATTCGTGACAACTCCGACCTGGACCCCTTCCTAAGACCTGTTTTACGCACTTGCAGAAGAATACTCCGTATTCTTCTGGATTTAGGATCAACTGGTGGCTTTCCTATTGAAACAGATTGGGACGTATCGGATATCGATGCAGGTGAAATAGACATACTGGGAAGGAATGACTTGTGACAATTGGTGAGATTTTGTGAGTTACCTACGTTGGGATCAGTGAAATCTTCTTCCTCTGTGTCGCTAAGTGTATGGACAATTGGGATAGACCTCGTGCCCAAACCAGGCAGGAGTATCGTATCTCCGGAATCCTCTGAAAAAGTGGTGACGGTTGTAGATGCATGACCAGACATCTGAGCATCTAACACACCGTACACTTTGAATGAACCTGAACATAAATTCCACACAAATCCTACCGCATCACGATCTTTGACTTGATAAATGGATTGCGTGTGAATCCCGTTACTATCAAATACTTCCTGTTCGACTTGAACTGTTCCACTCTTAAATCCAAAACGAAGACAAAGCAAAGACTCTGCGACAATGACAGTGCCACGTTCACCAACAGGCATGAGAAAAGGGATGCCCCCTCGACATGATGAAAGAGACGCCATGTTCCAGGGGTCTCAGAGAAGGTTGAACAACTTTGCGAAATGACCTTGGATTGACGAAAGAGAATGAGTCACTGCTTGCGTCCACATTCAAATAAGATGGTTCATTGGCCTTTTTCCGGCGGGATAATAAATTAATATCACACGTAGGATGCTCATGCAGCAATTCTCTTTCCTCCTGGACGGATACGACAAAAAGCAATGAAAGTCATGCTTGTAGTAGTCCATGCATATCTTAATATATCAAATTATCTAATCGGGGCTCCTTGAAACGGAAGGGTTGCCCATTGTTTTAATACCATGCCTGCAGTCTTTTTTCAATAGTGATGCTTGGTATACCTGTAAATATGAAGTTTGCGCCAGACGGTGGGATATATATGGTGAAAGTAACATTATTAGAGACTACAACGCTGTCTCTATTCAAACTAAAGACCGTCAAGATCCGATATTTTCGAGAACTGAATCTATCCCCCCCGTCGAAGGTAGCATGATGAGATAAGTATTGCACGGTTGCGACCTTGCAGTTGTGACTATTAGTGAGTGCTATACCTGCTAGTTTGTGATGTTTCGGAAGTGGAGATAACAGTTTAGGGTTGAGTGCTGAGGATGACTAAGAATGCTAGACAGAGGAGAAGACCTACAAAGTTTTCAAATCCTAAGCAAGTACGCGCTCAGAAGAAACGTCGAGAGAAGCTAGCATTATTAGCTTCTCAGAATACAGTAGTAGTGGGCGCAACATCAAGTAAGGAACTTAGGGATTTGACAACTATCCACAAAGGAGCTTCATCATCCCGTTACAGAGATCAGGTATTATTTGATTGGTGTTCCATTGATTTGCAGAGATTATTGACTCATATAAGTTGAGTAGTGTTAGGGCTTGACTACAGTCGTTCCAAGATCGTGCAGGTAAATAGGCCTAGTGAGCATATTTGTGGGAAGACACTAGAAGAGGACTTACTTCAAGCTAATACGATGAGTCAGTATCAGAGATCTGGTGCCTCGGATACCTCTTTGGAAAGAGGTAAGGAGACTGACGACAGTTCTGAGGAGTCTCAGTGTCAAATGATGAAGTCAACTATTGCATCTGGAAGCCGAGGAAATCCATCAAGGTCTACAAAGATCAACCCCACTTCCCCAGCTCAAACACTCGCTAGTCTAGCTAGATTTCATCATCGAAGTAAGAACAGCAAAACCCCATCACAACCTGAGCCAGGACCAGGCTCATCGCCTCAGGTACGTATCATAGCCTCCCTATCCGGCGTCTGCAGAACCTGATTGAATGAATAGTACTTCTAGAGTCTCAATGTCTCACATCGTTACATATAGTTCATTCAAATATTCTTGGAGCGCCAGGATTACCCGGGTGCCAACGATACCGTGAACCATGGGTCAACCAATAATTATAATATTCACTTCCTCAGCCACATCCTCAAGCTGCTCGGCCACTTCGATTAGGATTGCTGCTCTTCAGTTGCTCGTCGGTTTTCTTATCTCCAACTAGTGATAGAGCACGTGCTGGTCCACCTCGTTTAGGGCTTGGAGAAATAAAGTCAGGTGCTCGCGTGGAGCAGAGCTCGCTAGTAAGAGCACGTTGCAGTGCTCGTGGTGGAGGTACGCACATTTTTTATTCTAAAATCAGGTTGCACAATTTGACCCTCGGATCCGAGGGTGGTCTGGGGAGTCGTGGTTTTTTTTTTCCTCTTCACGAGTACTGCAGCTCGTCGGTTTTCTTATCTCCAACTAGTGATAGACCACGTGCTGGTCCTCCTCGTTTAGGGCTTGGAGAATTAAATTCAGGTGCTCGCGTGGAGCGGAGCTCGCTAGTAAGAGCAGATTGAAGTGCTCGTGGTGGAGGTACGCGCGTTTTTTTTTGAAATTTTGGTTGCACAATTTGACCCTCGGATCCGAGGGTGGTCTGGGGAGTCGTGGTTTTTTTTTTCCTCTTCACGAGTACTGCAGCTCGTCGGTTTTCTTATCTCCAACTAGTGATAGACCACGTGCTGGTCCTCCTCGTTTAGGGCTTGGAGAATTAAATTCAGGTGCTCGCGTGGAGCGGAGCTCGCTAGTAAGAGCAGATTGAAGTGCTCGTGGTGGAGGTACGCGCGTTTTTTTTTTGAAATTTTGGTTGCACAATTTGACCCTCGGATCCGAGGGTGGTCTGGGGAGTCGTGGTTTTTTTTTTCCTCTTCACGAGTACTGCAGCTCGTCGGATTTCTTATCTCCAACTAGTGATAGACCACGTGCTGGTCCTCCTCGTTTAGGGCTTGGAGAATTAAATTCAGGTGCTCGCGTGGAGCAGAGCTCGCTAGTAAGAGCACGTTGCAGTGCTCGTGGTGGAGGTACGCGCGTTTTTTTTTTGAAATTTTGGTTGCACAATTTGACCCTCGGATCCGAGGGTGGTCTGGGGAGTCGTGGTTTTTTTTTTCCTCTTCACGAGTACTGCTGCTCGTCGGTTTTCTTATCTCCAACTAGTGATAGACCACGTGCTGGTCCTCCTCGTTTAGGGCTTGGAGAATTAAATTCAGGTGCTCGCGTGGAGCGGAGCTCGCTAGTAAGAGCAGATTGAAGTGCTCGTGGTGGAGGTACGCGCGTTTTTTTTTGAAATTTTGGTTGCACAATTTGACCCTCGGATCCGAGGGTGGTCTGGGGAGTCGTGGTTTTTTTTTTCCTCTTCACGAGTACTGCAGCTCGTCGGTTTTCTTATCTCCAACTAGTGATAGACCACGTGCTGGTCCTCCTCGTTTAGGGCTTGGAGAATTAAATTCAGGTGCTCGCGTGGAGCGGAGCTCGCTAGTAAGAGCACGTTGCAGTGCTCGTGGTGGAGGTACGCGCGTTTTTTTTTTGAAATTTTGGTTGCACAATTTGACCTTCGGATCCGAGGGTGGTCTAGGGAGTCGTGGTTTTTTTTTTCCTCTTCACGAGTACTGCTGCTCGTCGGTTTTCTTATCTCCAACTAGTGATAGACCACGTGCTGGTCCTCCTCGTTTAGGGCTTGGAGAATTAAATTCAGGTGCTCGCGTGGAGCGGAGCTCGCTAGTAAGAGCAGATTGAAGTGCTCGTGGTGGAGGTACGCGCGTTTTTTTTTTGAAATTTTGGTTGCACAATTTGACCCTCGGATCCGAGGGTGGTCTGGGGAGTCGTGGTTTTTTTTTTCCTCTTCACGAGTACTGCAGCTCGTCGGTTTTCTTATCTCCAACTAGTGATAGACCACGTGCTGGTCCTCCTCGTTTAGGGCTTGGAGAATTAAATTCAGGTGCTCGCGTGGAGCAGAGCTCGCTAGTAAGAGCACGTTGCAGTGCTCGTGGTGGAGGTACGCGCGTTTTTTTTTTGAAATTTTGGTTGCACAATTTGACCTTCGGATCCGAGGGTGGTCTAGGGAGTCGTGGTTTTTTTTTTCCTCTTCACGAGTACTGCTGCTCGTCGGTTTTCTTATCTCCAACTAGTGATAGACCACGTGCTGGTCCTCCTCGTTTAGGGCTTGGAGAATTAAATTCAGGTGCTCGCGTGGAGCGGAGCTCGCTAGTAAGAGCAGATTGAAGTGCTCGTGGTGGAGGTACGCGCGTTTTTTTTTTGAAATTTTGGTTGCACAATTTGACCCTCGGATCCGAGGGTGGTCTGGGGAGTCGTGGTTTTTTTTTTCCTCTTCACGAGTACTGCAGCTCGTCGGTTTTCTTATCTCCAACTAGTGATAGACCACGTGCTGGTCCTCCTCGTTTAGGGCTTGGAGAATTAAATTCAGGTGCTCGCGTGGAGCGGAGCTCGCTAGTAAGAGCAGATTGAAGTGCTCGTGGTGGAGGTACGCGCATTTGTTTTTGAAATTTTGGTTGCACAATTTGACCCTCGGATCCGAGGGTGGTCTGGGGAGTCGTGGTTTTTTTTTTCCTCTTCACGAGTACTGCTGCTCGTCGGTTTTCTTATCTCCAACTAGTGATAGACCACGTGCTGGTCCTCCTCGTTTAGGGCTTGGAGAATTAAATTCAGGTGCTCGCGTGGAGCGGAGCTCGCTAGTAAGAGCACGTTGCAGTGCTCGTGGTGGAGGTACGCGCGTTTTTTTTTTGAAATTTTGGTTGCACAATTTGACCCTCGGATCCGAGGGTGGTCTGGGGAGTCGTGATTTTTTTTTTTTCCTCTTCACGAGTACTGCAGCTCGTCGGTTTTCTTATCTCCAACTACTCCTCGTTTAGGGTACGCGTAGCAAGTTGCACGGTCGCAGGATGACAGAATCCGTAATAGGGGACTATCTCATACGCTCGTGGAGAATGTACGCTGATTTTTTATGTTGATTGCATGCTTGGTGCTGAGGTTTGTATGTTGGTTTCAGGTGGAGGCCTCGGGTCAGAAGCGCTTAAGGAACGTTGGGTCCTTTGGGATGTCCATGACTAGAGGGAGCGTCCCCCTCGATGAGGTAGGCTGCTGCGTTCCGAGTGAGAGAGATTTATAGGCTCACTGTGTTTCTATGGTGACGTTCCTTTGTGCTTTAATATTTCAGGCGGCACCGCAAGAACAAGGGACGGTATCCTGTAGGGAGAGCTTAGATCCGATGAATCAACCTGAGGAGGAAGAGATCCATGACTTTGAGGGCGACTCGAGGATGGAATCGACCGAGCAAGCGTTGAGGAAGTCCATTCGTGGGACAGCGTCAGATGTCCTACAGAGGTCACTCTACCCTTCAATCGAGGAGCTCCTCATTCCACTATGCCGCATGCTACCTATGACGGAAGTTCGTCTCCCCTTGAAGAGTGATGTTGAGAAGCTCAAGGCGGAGTTTGTGAAGGGATATCGACCCGGATCCGCATGTTTCTATGTTGCGTCGAAGAGTTTCTCAATGACCGAGCAGGAGGTACTCCCTTCTGAGCGAGCCAACTGGTCTACACTTTGGCAAGAGGAGGATCGCAAGTTTGAGATGATGTTGCAGATGAGGCCGGAGTTGCAGTCGTTCTCAAACAAGTACTTCTTTATCTGGGATGGCAACCACCGCCACATTGCGTGGATGGAGGTGATATCCCAGATGCACTCTCGAGACTTCATCTTCCATTCACCGGTGAGGGCAGTGGTTCTAGAGCCGTGTTTGGAAAACCGCCATATTCTTCTCAACGCCATGACTGATCTTAACAAGTAAGATGCAATCCTCCTGATTTTTGTTAATAATAATTCTGCAATTCTCCAATTATCATCGTTGCCATGGTCGTATTTGGTGGTTTAAATCCATATTGGTCATGCACGTATCTAAATTATGGTTTGTTTATTATAGGCAAAAAGAGGCTGATCACGTCACGCAGCATTTATCACATGAGTTGAAGAGGGTCCAACATTTCGGATTGTTGGACTTTGAGCAGTTGAAGGGCTTGATTAGTGATGATGATTATGAAGCTAGTGTGCACGAGTGGGGGAAGAAGACTACAAAGAAATGGTATCACATGACGTATGACGCATTTCAGAAACTCATGTTTGAGGTATGTTTATCAGCCTACACTTGAACTGAAATTATCATTGCATTTTTGTTCAGTAACTGTTAAATTTTCATTATGTATTTCTGATGAATGTTGGTTTCTAGCGGGAGATTATTGCTGCCCAAGAGGAGTGCATACGCAATTACAAGGATAGCCTTGTCACTGGTGTTGGTGTTGATCGCGTTGGAAGTCCAGCAGAGTTGGTGAGACTCTGCACTGATGCCGTGCACAAGAAAAAAATAGCTTGTCAAACAACATTTACACGGATGTTGGCGGTTGGAAACCCGGCGAACGGTGAGGAATTCTTCAAGGAGGTATGTGAATTTCAAATTTTATGGCATCTGTTTATGTTTTATCCATGTTGTTTCAATTTGTTTTAGTTTCGAACCATAACTGAGTCCAGTTATTCGTGCTCTACTTTAGGTGTTGCGTCATTTCGATATTTACCAGACTAAGCCAGAGATGACACTCGAGAAGCTCCAACTCATTTGCACGGCGAAGGTGGCTGGGAAGTTCAAGGGAAGATGGTGCAAATGGTGGAACATGAGCAAGGACAGTAGGGCGGAGTACAATTTCCCCAAATCGCCAGCTTCAGACACGAGTCTTCGGGGATGGATCGATACTGCAGCCTTTTGGGCAGGGGTGAGTTTTCCAAATCTCTATTGTCTATTGCAATTACAAGTAACAATTTTGGATATTGATTTTGTCTAAGAGATTGTACTGTATATTATAGTTGGAGGAGGAAATTGAGAAGAAGTTCTCGGAGCTAATTGAAGAGGACAACGTCGTATTGAAGAATGACGGGCTCCCTAATCCCATCCAAGACATTGGTTCTTGGATGGAGGCTTGGAGCATCATGCTGTGGGCGAAGGCATTCAAGGACCACCTTGGGAGAAAAGGTGTGTTCTCGAAGTCAGAGGAGTTTCTAAAGCAGGAGGGATGCGAGAAGACCATGAAGCGGGCGGTGCTTCGCTACTTCTGGAGGGAGCTAGTGGTTAAAGGAGCGTTGGTGCCAAGTCAAATGCCCATCCGCTTCAAGAAGTGGACGGACCCTACTTCACCAGACTGTATCTTCACCGAGCAGCAGAGGCAGCGTTTTTCTCGTCATCACTTGGTGCAGTGCCCTTGGTACTTGGAGTTGAAGAATTCGGATCCCACACCGGGTGAAGAGCTTCAGCTTCGAAGAGACTGTGATTCCTTAGCCACTGGTGGAGATGGCGACATGCTTCCTTCTTCAGTTTCTGCCGTAGTTGAGGCAGTTGACGGTTTGCTTTTAGAGAAGGATCGTGCAAAGGCTGCGGAAAGGGCGACGAAGGCGGCGCTCAAGGCGGCAGAGAAGGAGGCATTGAGGGTGGAGAATCTCAAAGCGAAGAGTTTGAAGAAGGAGACGAGGGAGAGGAACAGGGAGTTGGCGGCATTTGTGGCAAAGGAGGGGCCTGAGAAGTTGTTTGCTCAGCTTGGAGGGGCAGCAGCGTTTGCTATTCCAGCTGCCATGGGACCGACGCAAGGCATTTCTCCATCGGGCAGCAGCCGACCCTCCACCTACGTGGCAAAGCCCTCGCAGACAATCTACACGATTCCTGCAGTGGAGCATTTGGAGTCTACTGTCGGAGTGGAGGTGATTTCTCAAAGCGCTCTCAGCATTATGACTTTGTTCGATAGTATTGCTGAAGAGGATGACCTGCCATCTCTTTGGTTAGAGATGCGGCAGTTTATGAAGGTGCATTCCGGGTCGCGTTTGCGGCATCACCGCGGAGAGCCTTGCGATGACGGTTTGGTGGACATGATACTCTTTGATGTCCCTGAGGATTTGCCCGTCCCTGGAATTGAGGGCGGTGGTTCGGTGCCGAGTTGGAACAAACTTCCAACTCAGCACTCTACTGGAGGAAAGCTCGAATCCCCTTGGATTCACCGATGTTTCGAGATGGCAGAGGCCTTGCTTCGCAATGGGGCACCGCTCATCGTGTTCTACCCAGACTCGAAGTTCATCTCGAACGAACTTCATGCTTGGGCTGAGTGGGCAGATTTCCGTGAGGAGACAAAGTGGTTTGCCATTAATGGCTTGTCTCTCTCGCGCGAGGGCCATCCCGGGCGCACTCACAAGTGCTTCATGGTGAAGTGCTATGTGAGGAAGTTGGAGCCTTGGGTTCCATTTTCATTTAATGATAGGATGGAATTGTTGCTGGAGGGGATTCAGTTGTCATCAGATGGTCACTTGACCAATCTGATTACACAGGAGACGCTGACGATGAGGGGATCCACCAACCAGCCATGGCGTGGAGCACGAGAGAAGTCCTCCAACCTCATGGAGGCTCTTATCGACCTTTGTACCAAAGAAGATGAGATTGTCCTCGATCTTACAGCATCCACAGGTAAGTGTTCTACAGACTTCTTCTTCTCTCATGGTTTTTTTTCCTCATTTGCTAACTTCTATTAACTTGTTTCATTATAATAGGTGCATCCATCAAGGCTTGTAAGGCCCTTAAGCGCCACATCCTCGCATTAGAAGAGGACGCTGGTTTGGTTGATGAGGTCCTCCGCCCTTTGATTCCGAGCACCATGGAAGTAGAGTCCGGAATTCAGCCACCGTTGCATGAAGGCTCTAGAAAACGCCCATTGGAGGTCGATGATGACGAGCCCGAGGTGAAGACCGCTCGCAAGAGGACTTGTAAGTACGTTTAGGGTCCCATCTTATTTAATTGACTTTCCGTTGAAGTTTACTGCCTTTGAAAATATTCAGTCGTTGACATCACCGTTCCACTTGATTAATGCAGTCGGTCGACGTCGTTGATGGCTTCATCATCCACATCGGAAACCGGAGTGTTATCGCGCTTGTCGAAGGAGATGATGAGTCCGCCTCGTTCGTATCACATGAATCCTTGGGATTGGGGCATCGCACATGCGATGGCTGCCCTACCATCTCCTCCTCCGATTTCACGAGTACCCCAACGCAGGTCCGCAGCAGAGCGCTTCATAGATGGGGAAGCGGTTGGTAGTGGTACGGATAGTAGTTCGCCTGATATTTATGAGGATAGCTCAGATGAGCTATCAGGGGAGGAAAATTGAATTATCCATTTGGTTGTATTTTTTTTTAACAATGCATGTTGTTTTTTTATATCTTTATTAAAGTCTTCTATCTATTGTGTTTTATTCAGGAATATCGATTTGTTTCTTTATATACTTAGCCAACGTAATTATCATTTGTGTTATGTTAATACATTTTATGTTTTGTGCCACGAGATTTTTACAATCTCAAACCATATTTATTGAACATGCCAATACTTTCAAAGTATCTAACTTTTCCAAATCAAAGTAGTAAAACAACACGGGTATCGCCTAGGTATTAGATGGATGTCACCCATGTATTAAAAGGATAAAGTAGATCCAATCCACAGCCATAGATGTCACTCCAGGTTTTTAGACGAATTGTTACAATCCTAAACATCAAGAATTACGTAGTCACAATGTCCAAATATCTTGTCGTTGTTTATTGTTGCATGTTTTTAATTTATTGCCAAAAGTTTGTAAATTTAATCCACGGCCGTAGGTACCATATATTTTTTTAGATTTTTTGGGCAAAAAAAAAACCAAAAAAACTGTGCTCACCGCTCGCTGCTCAAGGCTCACCGCTCACAAGATAGCAATCCTGGGATAGACCTTATGACACTCAAAGGCTCAATTCACAAACAATGAAGTGTAGAACTTTGATTTAAGACTGTTCATGCTCTATTTTTTAAAATATTAGCTAACACGTTAGTTAACCTTGTTTATGTAGATGAGTCAAAGTTTTTTTTAGTACGTGGAACAATTTGTACCTCGGCATATTAGTAGAAGGAATTATTGTTGTAGCAGCTGAAATATATATTTAAAGGCTATGTATACTGTATCAGTCTGTACCTAATTTTTTGAATTTGATTACTTGGGAATAGGGTAGGGTGACCACGTTCTCAAATGCACGTGGAATGTGTTACAACAATCAAGCAAAGAAGCAGATTAAGCGTTAGAGCCAAGAAACATATTAACTTGGAGCATTGTCCCATATCGTTTGTTGATGCTGCAAGTGGCCTCGATATAATGAAACGCTCCCCACTCCGCAAAAGAATAACCGGCTCTGGTGTACCCGACTTGTATAGGCTCTATGCTTTCTTTGACGTGGCGGCTCCTAGGGTAGTGTGCCGGACTTCAGCCTCCTACATAGTCTGCTTTACCACGCTTAGATGTGGAGTTTCTGGATGGCTGTTTGTTCAAATTTTTTTTGGATTTTGCTTTAGCTTTTTCACATTTTCTAAATTTTTTTGGCGTGCTGTACCACGCTCACAGGTACACGCTCATAGGTGGAGTTTCTTTGACGACTGTTAGCCTCCTCATAAATTTTTTGGATGTTGCACTAACATTTTCACATTTTCTAAATTTTTGGATGTTGCACTAATATTTTTACATTTTCTAAATTTTTGGATGTTGCACTAAAAATTTATTATTCTTCAAAATTCTTTTTTTAAAATTCTGATGATATTTTGTTAAAATTTTGATGATATTTCTAAACCATATATCTAAACATATTTTGGAAGCTATTTTTAGAATTATTTAAAGCCAAACCTTACCCTAGGATACGATATATATATCATTAGACTAAATGCCAAATATTGAATGCCAACTACTAAATCAAAAGCACTCACTAATACTGTAGTGATTAGTATTTGGTGTATAATTTTATCACTATACTAATTGTCTACTTCACAATTGATGTACGAGCTTGCATTTAATGTCCACTACATTAAAAGTGATAAATGTTGTATTATGAATCCAAACCTAGATCAATATGGATAAACTCAATGTATCAAATAAGGAGACAAGATTCGGCTCTTGTTTACAAATGATGGCTGAAATGCTAAAGCAACGTAATCTGTTTCATTCAAACGAATTGACAAATGCTTACAGATGTAGTTCCAAAATCAAGTAGAAGAGACAAATGTAGAGATTGAATAACAACTGCAAATGCTCTTTCAACATCAAGTATAGTTTTGCAATTCTTAAACCTCCTGTGAATGTCTACAACAAGCTTCTACCTAAACCAAATTTGAGCTACTATAACTTGCATCAGCATGGGACTATCTTCAGGGTACTAGACTTCCCCAACAAGAACGCTTTGATTTCTGTGCTTCGCTCAGATCGAGCATTGATTTTGAAATCAGCCAAACCAGGGCGCTTTACAACAAGGTCGTAGTACTCGGGGATGACCTCTCGCGGAAGCAGAACTGAGATCTCCTCTCGAATGTGCGAAATTGGCCAAAGCAAACCAACCTCAAAACTGGGCAACTCTTTCCCTCTGAACTCAATTGTGATGGGTATCATGTGCTGGAGCACAGCCTGATCAATGGGCACCCAAACACTACCCTCCTTCCTATAGCGCACATACTGAAAATTGAGATACAACACATGTCGCGCTAAATGATAGCGGAAAACCATGCTAGACTTGCTAACGGTGAACTTAAGCACGTCATGCCCTGCTTGGAACTTCTCGTCCCATCCAACATCCATTAAACTATTCAGAACTGTTGTTGATGGTGCCTTGATGATGTACATCGTCGAAGTTTGACGTACGTTGTCTGCTACTGAAAAGAAGTCCACCATGACGTGCACGGGCATGAACCACTTCACATGTGCCGCTTTACTACCAGTGCCCCCTTTCATTGTTTCCGCAATGTCCACTGCAAGCTTAGCTCTAAAAGCCTCTGAGATGTGCATGTCCGGGAGGGGCCAATGCGGATCATCAAGGGCCGGCAGTGGCAATTCTTCTAGATTACCATACAAGGAAGTGCCAAATTGAAGAACATAGATGGCTTTCAAAAAAAAAGTACCATTATCTAAGAGCTGCTTATGACTACGGCCATTGCGCACTGCAGCCTCTCCAACCTCATGATGTACGACAAGAATGACATCTATCACCGCTGCTGGATCAACCCAGTCGTCCCAGTAGGACAAATACAGTAGATTGCATGCGCGTGGCTCGTTGACACAAGTCATCGGATCAAGCTGTAGTTGCCGTCGCTGATAAGCATGTCGCACCTTGATAGCGTCAAGTTGCAACACATTTTTCCCTCGTCGCACCTCCACTTTGAAACTAAACTCTAAAATTTGGGCCTTCCATGCTCCAGCAAACGTGTCAACACCATGAATCCTAGCATCCTGAGACCATGGTCTTGTTTCGGCTGCTCTCAATGTCACCCATGATCCAATTTCTACGTGCAGAGGAATATACTTACCACGTGCATCCACAGTGTTGTGGAGCACGACACTATGGACCTCTTCCAATGGCTTCGACATCTAGCTAGAGCAAAGTAACTTGCTATAGCAAAGTAACTTGCTTCTCTCCTCAAAACTTTTGAAACTAAATATCTAAGACGCCTGGGGCTGGAAAAGAGGATGATTACATACTTAGATTGTGCACCATTAATCCATGTCATCAGATTCCCGCCATAAATTTACAGTTTGTTTATTCAGTCTGGCTAGGACATTGCTATTTTTTTCAATTTTTTTCAAAGGCCGTGGATCTACTAAAATATTGAGAGTACGTCTAAGCACACATGCAGAAGTTTGTTGTCTACTGTAACCAAGCAAGGACTTCAGTTCAGTGATTGGCTGCTAACTTGCATGAGCTCGAGTGTGGCAGCGAGGTGCCACTACGATTTTCTGATGTGTCTTGTACGTTTCTTGCTCAAAACACCTACCGGATTTTGGGCTCAGGAGGCCTCTCAATGACCCCAAAACTTCTCTAATGATAAGAATTAGAAAACTTGATTTTTTTTTCATTTCAATACTTCCTAGGTTTTAGACAAAGCTGCGTGAGAGTTTGATTTGAGCATTTCAATGTTTAATTTGAGGTAATCATGGCTATTTCCAGCATCTTCCAATTTCCGCCACTCAATAAAATGATTCCATTCTTCCCCATTTCCATCCATATCACATATTCATAGGTGTAAATTACGGTTTGCTCTCAGCCATTATTCATACATTTGGTTCCTATTCATAGAAGGTATCTTGTAGCACATATGGGCTTATTTAAGGAATCTATCACTTAAGAAATGCATAATGAATCCACATGTATCACAAAAATAGGGAATCACTTGAGGTGAAATTGTAATACATTTTTCTATCATTGCAAGAATAATTCTATCACTATGCTATCTTCAAAATATGCAAATTGCTTATTTTGTCAAAACCATGGAAATTTACAAGGAAATTAATTCATTACATATTAAAATGTGCTTAGGTATTAAAAATATTTTCGGAATCTCTTCATTGCACAAACTATAGTATCAAACATGCTTCAACCCTAAAAATTTGGCACCATAACATTGATTGCATTTTTATGGTACAATTAATTTTAAAGTAATGTAATGCAAAAAAATTGAAATTAACTACATCCAATGTTTGTTGGTACTCTTAATGCAGGGCAAAAAACTAACCTTCAGTCCAATTCAAACTTTATATTCATCTTCCAATCAATACAATCAATAAAAACTTGTGAGCATTTGTAGAAATAAAGATCTTCCAAGCTAGTTAGATATAACGATGTACTCATGTTTTCTACTCTTTACATTAAAACAACCAGTTATGAGCTGTTTGTGATAAATTTTGTAGATTTATAAATTCTGTAGATCTAGGAACGTCGTAGATTTCTCTTCGATTGGAACTGCTACGTCTCTGCTCAAACCATGTGGCTGTGGATACATCACATTAAAAATATTTTCCCATGCTGTGAAATAGGACGCATATAACTCGATCATGTGTTTTTGGAACTTACTACTACTTTTCTAAGTGAACTTGAGTTCTTTTCAACCAGGTTTTGTAGTACAGGGTGACACCAGAGATTTGGTAAGAATGTTGCTTCTGAAAATCAATGTTTGCAGAGTTATGAGACATGATTGAAACGTTTCCCCAGATTCCTTTAAAAAAACAGCATTTCATCATAATTGGAATGACTAGTTTTTCACCTGCTTCTAATGAATGCAAGAGACTTGATTGATTCACAGTGAAAAGAACAAGGAGCCCTCACGTCGACTACCGTACTTCCATCCTAAGCAAAGCTTGGTAGCCTAGGATTAGGGTTTAGGGTTCAGGAGTTCAGTCAGGATGCATAGCCCTTTCCAGCTTCAACTGTGCAACCGTCCGCGAGAGCTCCTCCACTTTCAGCTGCAGTTGTTTCAGATGAACAAGCTACAATGAACATAATTGAGTCACGTTTCTTCTAGTACTAAATACCATGATCCTATAATTGAAAATAGTAAAAAATTATTCAAAACAGTCTCATAATATTTCATGTTAGTGAGGCAATTTTGGAGTGGTTTTGGTGAAACATAGTCCTCTCGGGTTTAACCCTTAAACATTAGAAGGTGCCACTTGTGACCATAGTATTCTACATGTATGATGTTGTATTTGATGATAAGGTTCAAACATTGAAATAACCTGCAAATGGTAATTGAAGAATATTCCATCCAAAGATGTTAATCTTGCCAAACATGAATATATTTTTTACAGTTGTATATATGGTTGCCGACTGATGTTAAACCCCCAATGCATTTTAGAGGAATCTCTACTCCATTGATTATAATTTGCCAAAATGAATTTTTTATGAATGTAACTGTAGGATCTTCTAAACTTGTGAATTTTGACTCTACGGATTGAAAGATAATTAAAATCAAAGTGAAAAATATAAGGGTTAAACCAAACGCCCACGAACAACGATGGCACACTCTTCAACTGAGATTCTAGTGCTGAAGCACATCTTAGTCTAGGTAACGTTTGTACTTCTCACCACAGCATCATATCAAACCCCCACCAAGCAATCTGCATTGTCAAATCAATCACAATACATAACAACTCTGAAAGAGCCACAATGGAATCTGCAGCAGGAATCAATCAAATTCCGGTCCGTTCCAGAAGCCAGATCACTCACGTGTATAAATATGACCACATGGAGTCATGGACCCTCATAATCCACATGATAACAGTAGGGTGATAGGAAACGCCCGTTCCAGATGGTTTGAGATGGTTCCACTTCCACTTAAGCATGAGCAACTTCAAACATCAGTAAGCACACAATGTCATTTTCTCGTAAGTAGAATAGGTTGCGTAATCCTGAGCACTACGTCCCAGATCACACATGCAAATTCCTGAATATCACGTACAGGTTTTTTATTGTTTCACCAACTTCGTCCAGTCTCGATTCAGTGTTGTTTACAAGCAGCGCAGGATGGCGAGACTTGTGGTGATGTTCGCCGTCCTCCTGAGCTCCACATGCACTGGTTTGCTTACAGGTCACGTGGGCGTGATCAACGACTTCCGGGGCGCGACGGAGGTCACCTGCCACTCCAACAGGATGACCCGGCAGACCTACACGGCGGTCAGCAGCGAGATGTACTACTTCGCATTCGAAACGGGCATCCACAAGTTCTGGGACTGTCGGGTGCGCAACGAGGCGGCCGGGGTGGCGGACACTTTCCGATTCTACGGCGACGACGACCACGGCGGTGCCGACCTCTGAAGCTGCGAGAACTGCGTCTTCAGCGTGCAGGACGTCGGTGTCTATTTCTCTCATGATGGCCGGTGGATAAATAAATACAACTGGCATAGGTAGAGGACACTACTCCCGTTAGTTTCATTCATGCAACGTACTTGTAATAATGATCTCTACAACGAGAGAAAAGCTCAGATCCATTTTTTTCACTTGAGGAATGACTCATTTGTGATTTTCTCATGACGTGAATCCTTGTAGATTACTTTCACCGGATTCTTGGCATGCCAACGATATCCAGTTCCAAGTATTGGGGGGCACCTGGACACAAGGAGCATGTTTACAACGTAGCAATTGTGTCAACTGTACAGGTTTTGCGCCTGAGTTTCTAGTGAGTAGCGGCAGAATAGATCACTGTATCAACCATAGTGACTTTCCCCAAACTCCTTGCAAGTGAAAGAAAGTGGAAGATGACAATTACAAGCGGTAAATTACACACGCTTTGAACTAGACCATGCTAAAAACCGGTTTGAAAGTTCTCACATCATCACCTGATTTCTAAACTGTACAAAAAAGGAGTGCTATACAGAGAAGTCGCAAGATCATGGAGGTAGTACCTTGATAATGAAGGTGTACTCACTGACACATGACATGAAATCTCCTGCACATGATTATGATCAAAATACAATGTTGCTATTGCACACTGGAGCGGTTCCGTAGCAGGCGGAGTACAAGAGCAATCTTGGACTTTTGAGGTCCACGAGACTTGATGGGCGAGTTCGTAGACATGGTGGCTTCAGTTGAAGGTCTGGAGGTCAGAACTAAGGCTGCTGGCATTTTGTCATTGTCGGAGATCATTTCAGGCTTCGGTTGCTCTATGGATGGGGATAATTGAGCTGGTTTATCTCCTGCAAGAGAGGATTCAACCTAGTTTTAGAGAAAATCTATTTCTTGGCGAAATAGCTCTATATACGTGTTATGTTGGCGGTCCACATATGCGAGTTCTCTTCGGCTACTTTGTTTACTCATGTGAAACCATACATACCCTGCTGCGTCTACACAATAGAGCTTAAATTGTGTTTAAAAAACGTGAAATGTTTAAACTGGACTTTAAATTAGCATCTATGTCTGTACTGGTTATACAGTAAGGAGTCACATATCAGACTCTTTACAGTGGCCACAAAATTTGGGCTGACCAATAGAACCAATATGGCATTAATCTAGAAAATTTCGCACAAACGTGTCACCAATGAAACAGTATAGTCATCTTACCTGTAAGAGCGTTCGAATCGCCATAAATTTCCTTGATGAATGTGGTTACGTAGTCCTCATCTCGAATGTTCATCACTGCACATACACAGAGGCTCTGATCAGAACGTCTGGAACACAACTTGAGCATCTTGCGAAAGAAACTCCGAACACACTTCATATTGCAAGCAAGCACATGAGCTGAGTTGAGACAATTACATTGATTGTAAAATCCGTTTCGTCCTAACGACCCAGCTCCCACCAGCAACATAGTTGCCTGCTGCTTGTCTCGCGAAGATCCAGACGACAAATTGTGTGTATCCACTAAAATTCCTGCAAGCTGTTTCCAAATAAACGTGAGTCTAGGATCTAAAAACAATGGGCCTACTGAACAAAATAACGTCTCGTCGTCATACCAAAAGTGACATCATGTAGCGCGCCTGGAGAAGCGTCGGATCTTCCTGTCGAAACTTCTCCGCAACAATAGTGCAGCTAGACGCTACCTGTAACATGCCAAACTCGCTTCTTCAGTCAAAACAGAACTTCAATTTGATTGGTCTCATCTCCAATTGAATTGTTTAACCCCTAAAGGACCAAACGTCCCCCCGGGGTCATTTTGGATTTTGGGCATGTACCTCAATTCGAAAAAAAATCCTTTTTTAATCAACTTTTTTTTCAAGATAGGATCTGATAAGAGCTTCGTGGAGATATTTTTTAATTTTTTTTTGGATTTGTGGTTTGAAAGTTAGTACCACTTAAAGCCAAAAGTGGGACTTCGGGCACGTCCAAAAATTTTGACAAAAGTTTCTATTGACATTGAGATTTTTCACACATGTAAAAAATATTTCCTTTTTTGGAAATTTTCAAAAAAAAATCTTGTCTTTAGTGTAAAAAGGCATTTTATTCCAAGTCAAACATTTTCACTCATTCTCGGGCAACGGGGGAAAAAAACTTCATCTTTTCTACATAAAACCTAGAGATCTTCATATTTTTCACTTTTTTTTTTTTCAACAACAATATATGGTGAAAACCTTCTACTTGACCGTTCGGATTATCATTTGACTACGTACGTAGTTCACAAAAGAATAAAACGTGAAATGGCAATTTTTGAACCTCCACTCCTTGCACACTTGTTTTGAATATGCTACACTCCTTTTTTACCTCTATAAATTGGTGTGTTGGGAAATAACATCATGCTTAAGACAATGGTAGAAGATTTAGACCTTGTACAATGCAAAAATTTGATACAAAATGAGGTCAAAGTCAGCTGATCTACTCAACGCAGGGATGAAAATGAACCATTGTTTTGACTTTAAACACTAAAATCTATCAATCCGTGCGGTGGATCGCAACCAACATTTGATGGCATGTTTATGTGGAAGTCTATTTTAAGGTCTTACGGTTGAAAATCGGAAATTCACTTTAAAATGTGATTTTCATGTCTCTTCTTGACAGTGGCAGTTTTGGACTGGTTTTAGAGCGAATTAGGTCGTGGTCCTTTAGTGGTTATCTTACCTCGTCTTTTGTGACGAGAATGTCTTGGCCAATCACCGCGCGCTTCACTCGCCCAGAGATTACCGTTTCATTAGTCGGTGTGATCTGCACATGGATTGACAGAACATGACCAAGTCTTACTCTGGTGTCGGATCATAGAAACATGATCCACCTCATCCAGGAAGAGCATCAATTCCAGACATGGAACAAACAAGCAGCATCCAGGACTGACAAAAACTAAGAGAATCATTGCATATATAAACTCAGATGAATCCAGGATTGGCAGAAGACTAAACCATTCCATCTCTCTCATTCTAACCAGACCATTACACTTCTCATCCAGGAAACGCACAGCATCTCCATCAATTCCAGACATGGAACTGCATCCACGATTAACAAAAGACTAAACCATCCCATCCCTCACTCTCATCAAACCATAGACGCATGACCACGTGCTATGTACCTCATTCGGGAATACAAAACGATAGAAACCATCCCATCTCCCCAACTCTGACCAGATGATTGCTTGCATCATTATACCTCATCCAGGAAGAGCACAGCATTTGCATCGATTCCACAGACATGAAACAGCCACGCAGCGTCCCGGTGTTGCCAAATATCTTTCAGGCTCATGTTCATCACCGGATATACTCAAGGTAAGATTTAATGAGATTTGTCGGAATTTCACATAGATATCACACCTTACGTAACCACAACATACATCGCGAGTGGACACGTCCAAATACACACCGGTCATGAGCACGTCCTAGATATTCCCCAAGTATAAGCGCCGGGTATACGGGAGTCCAAGAAGTACTCCATATAAAAACAACCACTGGACGTAACACGGTACGGGTATAATACAGTGTAGACTTCCAAGAAGTCGGTGCCATTTTGGTCTCGACGGCTGCTGCTGCAGGTCTCGGAGAGAGGGAGAGAGCTACACCACAACTGAATAAAAAGCCCATCGATCCGCTCAAGGCCTCACTTGTCATCTGCGCTCGCTCGTTTAATCGTCAGGAGAGACCCTGCTGAGGAGCCTTGCAGGAGGTGCTGCAGGAGGTGCGCGATTGTTGCAGAGAGCGACCCCAGGAGCGTGATCTCAGCAGAGAGGTGAGCATTCTTGGCGACACATCTTCATTTATGTCTTTTCTTCTAGCTAGCGCAAGGATTCACTGTATTAGAGTTACTATAGCATGCAGCTGACCAGGCTTTATTGTAATCTTTTTGTTTGAAAAGCCTTGAGTTTGTTGTCTTCTTTGTTCATGTGGACGGGATGTGGGCATGTGGGTGCTGTGGAAGTTTGTGCACATGAATCCTTGTGCATGGTTAGATGATAATGTAGTCCTGCTTTTTCCTGCTTTTTCCCTTGGTAGAAAACTGTTCGATTGATTCAGTTGGACGATGATTGTAGACTAGTTATTGATTCCCGGTGAATTGGTGCTGAGGAGTCGATTGCAGATTGAGTTTCAGAAGCTGGTGTGCTGCCGGAGTTCCTGGACAGCGTTGTTGTCGTAGGTGATTGCGAGTCCGTTCATTGGTGGCTGAATTGTGCTTTCAGGTTCTATTGATGATACGCTATGCATTTTTGTGGTGGTTCATTGTTGGTTGAATTGAGGTCTACTGGTGATACGTTTGTGTGTTTCTTTCGCTAGCTGTCGAGTGTTCTGCAAGGGTTGACGCTAGCGTTTTGGAAACCGAGGTGCTAGAGGTGTTGTTGTGATCGCACAACAACCCTGTAGTCTGCATTGTTTCCTTGTATAGATGATTGTATGACTGACCTTGTGTTTGGGTTCGGCGGCATGACATGGAACTGGTACGGTTAGGTTTTCGTGTTTCTGCGTAATTAAACTTATTAAGATGAGTAGGGTGTGTTTTTGTTCAGCTTTGTGTAAGATTGGTGTGAGAATTGGTACCCCTTTCCTGGTGGCTCATTCGGAGATATTCTAAGTTTAGCTAGGATAGTAGTGCTGCAATGACCAGGAACCTAGTTGTGCATAATCTGAAGCTCGCACTATAGCATCTGTCCCATGTCGTAGTCGAAGATGAAAGTCATCCTCTCTGAATTAGAACCAAGAATAAATGTCACCAAAACTAAATGATGCCAGAAAACAACGGATGGCAATATCACAAAGTAGCATGTTCAACAATGCAGTAGATGATATTAGCTTCTCTTGAGGTTTGCATGCCGTCGTGATGTTTGAATCTTCTCTGGCTCTGAGCTTGTTTGTGGGTCCGGTGCAGCTCGAGACTAACCATGACGAATTCCAAGGGCAAAGCCGCGGTTGTTTCACGGGCCCCAGCTCCGCCCGTGTCCAGAAGCTCGAGAGTCATCGTGAAGGACGAGAGGAAGTTCCAGAACATCTCACTCAACCGCGGCACCGGGCGCTGGCAGGCCTGGACAAAGTGAGTCCCCTCACGTATGTGTTTGAACTTTGAATTGTACAATATGAATATTCTTGAAAAAGGCGCAGTTCTAGCCACGAAGAGATTGCTTTCGAAACAAGTTCACATTAACTGGTTCCATGCGTTAAATGTGCATCATCCTGGTTGAGTCTTTGTTAATTGCTATTCTCCAAATTACATATGCCATATACATGTGTTCTGGATGCAACCCTGAAGTCCGATGATCAACATCATTTGTGGTTCAGTATGTGGTCGGAGACGTGCAAGCTGCTGATCAAAGCCGCAAACTGACTTCTGATTGGATATGAATGATAGCAGCTGCATGGCCACCAAAGACGACACCCGCGGGCCATATATTGGTAAGGTTTTTCCAGCATGCAACCATTTCATGTCGGTATACGATATAGATGTTGCCATGAACTCCATGTGAAACAATAATATGAGGGCTGGATTACATTCATATTTATGATGAATTGCACACCCTATAGATATATAATACTACCTGTCGGACAAATATCTAGAACTGTGTCGATTGTCACCGCATGTTGACATGCCAACTGACTGGGATCCATTCTGTGTGACGTGCCTTGACGTGTAGGGCAACACTCGTCCCAAATCCTAGCAGCGAGGTAATTTCAGACTCGACTTCATCTTGGTGCCAAGTCGTCGTCATTCTGCTTTTTGGTACTGATGATCTGATCTGTTTGATATTCATGTGAAAAAAACAATCGTGCGTGTGATGCTGTGCAGGGCCCAAGATAGGTCCCTCCTCAAGCACCGACGTCTTGCAACGAAGCAGCCCATCTGGCTCAACTTCCCCGAATCGGATTATGCCTCCGATGAGAAGCTGGTATATTTTGTTGCACCACCTGCTGGATAGCCCATGATTCGTACTCAAACTGATCTAGTATTGTTTAACTACGAGGGTACTTTCATATTGATTAACTGTTGCCTATGGAGTACTATTTGGTTTTGAATCGGAAAAATGGGTACATGCTTGTGTGAGATCATCATAAATACGCCTCACATGGCTAGCTGTACCGACGCATAGCCTTGACAGCCTTTGTTCCTGTGTCATGTGCAATCCAGAGGAACGGGCTATCGGACGATGAATTCATCGACCTCCTCAAAGGGGAAGCCCGAGCTTGCTACTCAAAAGTGGAGCGAACCAAATGTAACTAACACCCGCACACCTCACTACTTACTTGGAGCGCTTTGTGCTCGTAGCTCTTACATGCTCCACTTGTGTGTATCATTCAGGCTTGCAGATGTTTCTGGACCAGGAGGAGGCTCGGGGAAACCTCCCTGAGCTGTCGGAGGGGAAGGCCAAGGCCACCACCTCCGACAAGGTGACGTCCTTGCACGATTTCCTCAAGCAAACTTTACTTGAGCGCCTAGCATAGGCGACCCCGCTGGCGCCGAATTCAAAGAAGCACAACACGGGGAAGCTTTGGAGGGAATACGAGGCCGATATCACCTAGAAGATTGACGATATGCTGCGCGTCGACAATGACATCATTGACATGATGACAGACGAGGTCGGGATCACCAGGGGCAGTAGCCGCACGAGGAAGTGCTGGACGATATGACTGCCAACTTTGACATGCTGGTCACTCTAGCGCTAACGCACCCGGACCTCAAGCCTTACGAGCAATGAAGGTTCGCAGCCCCGGATCCCTGCGCTAGCATGCGACGTGCGATGGTGCTGAGCTTCAGGGGATGGTGGTGTGAAGACCTATATCATGGCACTGGCGCAAACAAACAGCAGCCCTGTGACGACATCCGCTTTCACCCATATCAACGCTTGTTATCCTTGTTCTGTACTTGTGCAAGCTGTCCTCGATCACTACCTGCGAGATAATGGAGTTGCAGGTCATGTTGCTCTCCCCACCCTTGTTCACCGTGCACCGCAGCTTTGTGCGCTCAACGGGGTTTGAGCAGTCCAAATATAGTCCTTAGTAGTAAATTCCAAGTGTCCATTTAAGTCCATGTCCTCCTCCTTGGCAAACTTCACTCTATAACTTGCAGTTAAATCTCAAGTTAAGTCCCTGTGGTCCCACTATGTGGTGTCACTGGAGCTGCCGAAATTTGTGCTCATGGCTTCATTTTGCCATTGTGATGACCCGGATTTGTCATTATCTACCTATCTATATTAACGTCCGTGCGGTCAAGCTTATGTAAGATTTGACGCTTTTCCTTTGAGGCTTTTATTTGACAAACTTTTGCTTTGAGACTCTTTTGGAAGATTTCACGCTTTTGGTTTTATGCTTTTATTTTATGCTTTGCTTTGGCTGCCACATATATTGGAAAAACGTACAGAGAGTAGAGTGAACTCTCACAAAAAGGCTGAGTAATGTCACATGAACAAACCTGGTTTCAAATTACACGAGATTGATGCCATTTTGGGACAATGATGTTGCTGATTTTCTCGCAGCTACTGTACTTTGATCACCTAATAGGCTAATATAGGTGGATCCAAAAGAAATGTGGCTCATCAGCCCTAATCTACATCAAGCACAATGTGCATGTTAAGTTTTGAGTCATATCTGCTTCTGGAAGATCATTCTGTTTTAAAAAGGGAGTCATTTAAGGTGAACCCTCCCATAACCGACAAGTTAAGCAACGTGCATATATGGAGATAAAAAATTATTGCATGTATTTATTTGTGATAGCCCATAGAATTGCAATTCAACCCAACTGATTTCATATTTTTCCAATGAGATGTGATTAAATTTTGACTTTTTAAAGTGTCCTGCCATGTTTAGCTGGTAGCTGCCAATAGGTACTAGTAAGTGTCAACTAAAAGTGAGGAGTCTTGACTAATAGCAAACCTCCCTTTGGATGGGTGAATGGGTGGTAATGGAATCAAAGTGGGTTGGATATACTCCAACAAGTTTAGAGGTGTCACCGTGTCGGTGAATCGTGATAAGTTTTGGCTAATTTCCGGTTTACAATAGAGCTTGACAATTTTCTAGCTATGCCACAAATTTGTGAGAAGCTCAAGCCTGTAGAAGACAAGGTATTTCCATGATTATTTTCTTATTCACTTTGGGTCACACGTGTTGAAGCAATGATCTTGGAAGGAGCTTGAGTGTTGTTGCGTACAATTTTGTCTTTAGAAGCACCTCTTCGTTGACCTTAAAAGATTTTATATTGGCATGTTGCACTGACATTTGTTGTTTTGGTTTGTAATTTTTTACATGTGATGGTGGTATCAAATCTAAAGTTGGTTCTAAATGATTGTTTTGCCCAAGCCCACGAGAGTTGGCACAAGGTATGTGGTCCTCATTTAATCCCTAAAGGACCAAGAATACCTCTAGGGTACAAAAATACTTAACTTAATTTAACTCAAGTAACTTGTCATTTTTTTTTTCCTACTCCCCTATTTTTCCTCCTTTGTGCTTGTTGTTAGAGTATGATGAAATTGAAACCAACCCGTTCATACAAACATGTAGTCTGGTGTGAACAACGGTTTGTGGCAAATACCAGTAACATGATGGGTGCTGATAGAACTCTGAATTTGGTGATTTGTTGGTGTACCATACCTCATTTAAACATTAAAATATAAGTATCTGAATATAAAAATATATAATTATAAATATATAAATATATAAATATTTATTAATATATTAATATATTAATATATAAATCTCTTATTATAATAGAATACAGGATGAGAAATCCGTTGGATAAAAACGGTCCGTCAAGTAGATGAACGTGTCGATGAAAAACACTTTTGGATGAAAAAATATAAGTTGGGATTTTAAATAAAATGAAAAGCTAAAAATTAGGGTTTTG